>CP136057.1:254934400-255534400 GCA_032464435.1 Aegilops umbellulata
CGGGCCGCACGGATGCGTAAAACCCTACTGCTGCTTTGTGGTTTTGTATTGTGTTCTTGCTCGGGAGTGTGTGGTGCTACAGTACACGCGAGCTGCTAGCGAGACCGAGCATGAATGGCCTCCTCCCTCCCCCCGTTGCGCATGGGGCCTCCTTTTATATGTGCAAGGGGTTACCCACAGGTGGCAACGTAGGTGGGGGTAAAACTGGAAAACGCTGTGTTGGGTACAGCTGTTTGCACAGTGCTATCATACCTAACTCTAACGGTAGGGGACAAGGGCATTAAATGCCCGTCCGCATCGCCCAGACGGTGCAGGAAAGGGACCGTCAGGAGCGCCACCGTTTGCCACGATGGCTACTCTGTCAGCGTTGCTTCGCCATCGCATGCCCCTGGCTGCGCAGCCTCTCGCCACGTACGCCAGGAATGGCCCCAGAGCGACGCGTGGGTGGATGAGCTGGAGCGCAGGCGCGGGGTGGTGACTTGCCGCGGCAAGCGCCTTGCCGCGGTTGGTGCCTTGTCGCGCCCGGGAGCTTGTCGCTCACCGGTTCTTGCCGGGACACGGGGCGCATCTCAGCAAGTATCTTGTCGTGCCTCGGTCGGCCTTCCCGGCAAGCTCCTCTTGCCGGGGCCTTGTGCTTCGAGCAGCCGTCCCGGCAAGCTCCTCTTGCCGGGGCCTTGCTCTCTTCGGGGGGGCCTTCCCGGCAGGCTCCTCCTGCCGGGGCCTTGGCTTAAATACTTTGTTCTTGGATGGCCCAGAAAGGGACCACGGAGAGTTTTGGCGGTCGCCTGGCAAGCCTCGCCGCGAGGTGCTACGACTGCCCGTGCACAATTTCGGGGGACTAAGGTACCCCTACTTTAGTACACCGACAGGAGTCCCCGGGCCTGGGCCATACACGGTGCCGAGCGCTGTTGGGCCAGGCCCAAAACAGTGCACGGGCACGCGTGGCCTGGGTCACGCTGCATCTTCTTCTGTGTCCACCACGTCCTCCCCGAACGGCACGCGTCGAATGTGGCATCGTGGGGAGAGGCGGGCGTGACGTGGGCGGCGTGCGCGGGGCTGAGCCCCGCAGGCATGCGTCACGTCGCAATAAAGGGGGACGGTTCGCGCTATCTCCATAAGTGGAGGGAGGCGTGGAGGCGCGGCTTGTTTGCTGGACGGGGCCGAGGCACTGTTTCCGAGGCGTCCGCTCCCCATGATCACGGGGCGAGGGGAGGTCGCCTCATCCGGCGCCTCGGTCTTGCACGCCAGCCACGCGGCTCCCATGCACCTGGGGTCGCGGACGGTGGAGGCAGGAAACTGGGCCGAGGCAGCAAGCTGGTCCCAGTCGCCTGCCCTTCCTGCGTCTTGATTGGCCGAGCGGGGCGGCCGAGCCCCCACCTTGCTCCTTTATAAAGAGCAAGAGGGGGAGCGACGAAAACCCGCACTCCTCCATCTTCGCTTCTCTTCAGCTTCTGATCCCCTCTCTCCATTCGCCATGGAGAAAGGGAATCCTGGTCCATCATCGGTGGCGGCGAGGGTCGCCGCTAGGCAACGCGCCCCTTTTGCCCCCTTTTCGCCTCCTTGTCCTACCTCCTGAGGAGAGAGACAAGAAAGGGATTATGGGCATCTTATCTTTTTTTAATCTGTAAGCCCTCGGGCCTTAGCTGTGTTTAAAACTTGTAATCCCATCTTTCATGTTTTTCATTCTCTCTGAACTGTACCTGAGCGGAATGTTTTTAATGAAAAGGGGATGTTTGCCGGGCCATTTGTCCCGTGGGTAAAACCCACACCAAGGAGTGAATCCTTTATGTCGTTAAGATAGACACTTCTTTGCCCGGCAACAGGCCCTGTCGTCTTCCCACGCCACCCGACCTTCCTCACGCCTTTGGCGGAGGCAGGGATGAGGCGGGTTCGGGCTCCTCACTCCGTTCCTTTGCTGCCGCGGCTACTACCGAAACTGGCCCCAGGAACGCGCTCCGGGGCCCAGAGTTAAGGGAGCACGGCAGCTTTTTAGGAAGGAACAAGGTTTTCGCATTCCTCAGTCCATAAGAGAATGCATGACAAGGGATGAAAGACTTATCTGGGATTGCAGCCCCCGGCAACTTTGGCTTGTCGCGGGCGAATCTTTGTGCTTGCAGCCCCCGGCAACACTGGTTCGCCGGGGACCAGATGCTGGTCCGCCCTTCTTCTCTTCTTTGTCCTTAAGCGGTCTGGCCAGGATATGCAAAACCCTGCGAACCAAAGGAAACAAAAGAACAGGAAAAAGGACGCAGACTCGACCTCTAATCTAGGGATTAGCAGCTGTTAGGCATTATCAACCCTAACCAAGGACGAGACTCGACTCAGCATGCATGCTAAAACTTAGGGCGCCAGCGCTTCATTTACTGCTGCTCAGGGTCTGCGCCTGGCTTTGTACAAAGGATTACATGCAACAGCGGCAAGACTTGTACAAAAGGTTGGTTGCCGGGAGGGGCCCGACAACCGTGCCTTACGGGTAAAACTTACGAAGATGCTCAATATTCTAGGAGTTGCTCACCGGAGTGCCATCTTCGGTCTCGAGGCGGACAGCGCCGGGCCTCGTGACTCGTCTCACCTGGTAAGGGCCTTCCCACTTTGGTGTCAACTTGTTATGATTCTTGGCGGACGGAGCGCGCCGAAGAACAAGGTCGCCTTCCTCGAAGCTTCTGGCTTTAACTTTGCGGCTATGGTAGCGACGCAAAGCTTGCTGGTAGCGAGAGGCTCGCACAGCAGCCTGAAGACGATCTTCCTCAAGGAGCAGCGCGTCATCTTCACGCAGCCGCTCTTGCTCAAGCTCATCATAAGCGAGCACTCGAGGTGACCCGTATACGAGTTCCGTGGGGGTAACTGCTTCTGCTCCATAGACTAGAGCAAATGGTGTCTGGCCAGTGGCTCGATTTGGCGTCGTTCTGATTGACCAAAGAGCCACCGGCAGCTCCTCGATCTAGTTTCTTCCGCACTTGTGCAGCCTGTCGAAAGTTCTGGTCTTGAGCCTGCACAGCACTTCGGCATTGGCCCTTTCCGCTTGACCGTTGCTCCGGGGATGAGCAACAGAAGCGAAGCAGACGTTGGCACCGAGATCTTGGACGTATTGCATGAAGGCGCGGCTCGTGAACTGCGTACCGTTGTCGGTGATGATCCTGTTGGGGATCCCGAAGCGGCAAACAATCGACCTGAAGAACTTAACTGCTGACTGTGCTGTCACCTTCCTCACTGGTTCCACTTCCGGCCACTTTGTGAACTTGTCGATTGCAACGTACAAGTACTCAAAGCCCCCGACAGCTCGGGGGAAGGGGCTGAGGATGTCGAGCCCCTAGACCGAAAATGGCCAGGATAAAGGGATCGTCTGGAGAGCTTGAGCTGGCTGGTGTATCTGCTTGGAATGGAACTGGCACGCTTCACACTTGGTTACTTGTGCAGTTGCATCCTGGAGGGCTGTCGGCCAGAAGAAACCTTGCCGGAACGCTTTGCCGGCAAGTGCTCTGGCGCCAATGTGGTGACCACATATGCCTCCATGTATCTCTGCCAACAGCTTTTGTCCGTCTTCCCGGTAAATACACTTCAATTTCACACCGTTGCGCCCTCTTCTGTACAGTGTGTTGTCGACGAACTGGTACATACTCGAGCGCCGGGCTACTCTTTCCGCTTCTTCTTGCTCTTCGGGAAGTTCTCCGCTTTGGAGGAAATGGACAGTCTGCTGCGCCCATGCTGGAGCATGTGGCTCGACAACAAGGACTGAAGGCACATCTGCTGCTGCGGGAACGTCCGCTTCTACGACGAGGATCTGGGGCTCAGCCGGAGCTTGACGTTCCCCGGCAAGCTTGCCGGGGCAAAACTTGTCGGGAGCGCCTGCTTCTACGGAACAAACCCTGGGGTTTGCCGGAGCAGACGGCTCCTCAGCACTCTTGGCGTCGATCTTGGGGACCTTCTTGGCGGCGGCTCCGGGGAACTCTGCCAGAAGATAGTCGTCGGAGACCAACTTCCTCTTCTTGCTCTGTTCGGTTGATGGTGTCACGGATGGCTGAGTCAGCTTGAGCACAAAGGTTCCTGGTTCCACAGGTAACCTAAGTGCTGCGCACTTTGACAGGCCATCAGCAATGTCGTTCTCAGCTCTTGGAACGTGTTCCATTTGTAGGCCGTCAAAGCGCTCTTCTAGCTTCCTCACTTCATCAACGTACGCTTTGATCAACGGACTCTGGTAATCTTTGTTCACCTGGCGGACGACAAGCTGCGAGTCACCCCTGACAATGAGCTTCTTGATCCCAAGTTCTGCCGCGATCCTGAGACCGGCGAGCACACCTTCATACTCTGCAGTATTGTTGGTTGCTTGTTCCTTGGGGAAGTGCATCTGGACTACGTACTTGAGGTGCTCTCCGGTGGGCGCGATAAGCAACGCGCCAGCACCGGCGCCTTGCAGCGAGAAGGCACCATCAAAATACATCAGCCACTCTTTGCTTGCTTCTTTGGCGGGGATGCTCGTCTCTGGGATTTCTTCGTCTGGCGTTGGTGTCCACTCCGCTACGAACTCCGCCAAGGCTCTGCTTTGGATAGTCGAGGTGCTCTCGAACTTGAGACCGAAGCTCGACAGTTCCAACGCCCACTCGACAATCCTGCCCGTTGCTTCTGGATTCTGCAGTATCCTCTTCAGCGGAAAGCGGGTGAAAACTGTAATCTCATGTGCTTGGAAGTAATGGCGCAGCTTTCTCGAGGCCATGAGAAGGCCGAAAAGCAATTTCTGCACACCAGAGTACCTTGACCTAGCCCCCTGCAGAAGGGAGCTGACAAAGTAAACTGGGCGCTGCACCATTTTCTTCTTCTGCACCTCCACTTGCTCCTGTGCAGATTCATCCTTGTCGGGGCCAGAGCTTGTCGGTGAAGCCCCTTGCTTGTCGCTGGACGTGCTTGCCGCGGTTGCTGGCTCATCATCTGCCTCCCTCTCCGCTACTAACGCAACACTAACCACTTGATTGGTTGCCGCCAGGTACAGCAGCAACTTCTCTTGTGGTTTAGGCGCGACAAGTATTGGAGCGGAGCATAGGTATTTCTTCAAGTCTTGCAGCGCAGCTTCCGCTTCCGGAGTCCATTTTACTGGACCCGCCTTTTTCAAAACTTTGAAAAATGGCAGGGCGTGTTCTGCAGACTTGGAAATAAACCTGCTGAGAGCCGCGACGCAGCCGGCAAGCCTTCGTACATCCTTGACGCGTGTTGGTGCTTCAATCTGCTCGATGGCCTTGATTTTGTCTGGATTGGCTTCGATTCCTCGCTGAGACACGAAGAACCCGAGAAGCTTGCCGGAAGGGACTCCAAACACGCACTTCTCGGGGTTGAGCTTGAGGCTGATCCTGCGCAAGTTCGTGAAGGTCTCTTCTAAATCTTGAATCAGGGTTGCCCTGTCCCTGCTTTTGACCACTATGTCATCCATGTAGGCTTCCACATTTCTGTGGATCTGTGGCTCAAAAGCGGTATGGACAACCCTCGCAAACGTCGAACCAGCATTCTTCAAACCGAAAGGCATCCGTACGAAACAGTACATGCCATATGGAGTGATGAATGCGGTCTTCTCCTCGTCTTCTTCAGCCATGAAGACCTGATGGTATCCGGAGTAGGCGTCAAGAAATGAAAGCAGGTCACATCCGACCGTGGAGTCAACAATCTGGTCAATGCGCGGCAAGGGAAAGGGATCTTTGGGACAAGCTTTGTTAACATCAGTAAAGTCGATGCAAAGCCTCCATTTCCCATGTGCTTTGTGCACGACAACAGGATTGGCCAACCACGTCGGATGGAGCACACCTCTGACGAGGCCTGCCGCTTCCAACTTCTTGATCTCTTCTGCGATGAACTCTTGGCGCTCCACCGCTTGCTTCTTGACTCTCTGCTTTACGGGCCGCGCGTGAGGACAGACGGCGAGGTGGTGCTCAATCACTTTCCTGGGAACACCGGGGATGTCAGATGGTTGCCAGGCAAACACATCGACATTCGCCCGCAGGAAAGCAACGAGCGCGCTTTCCTATTTGGGGTCGAGAGTGGCACTGAGGGTGAAGGTACCACCAGTGCCGTCCTCCTTGGCGGACACCTTCTTGGTCGTTGGCGGAGCTGCCATTGTCTTCTTACTCTTGCCGGTGGAGCTCGATGGCGCGTCCTCGACGGTAGCACAACACTCCGAAGAGGTGCGCTTGCCGGAGTGGGCACCAGAGCACTCACCGGGCTTGGTCTTCTTCTTGCCGGCGGAGCTCGATGGCGCGTCCTCGACGGTAGCGCAACACTTCGTAGAGGTGCGCTTGCCGGAGTGGGCGCCAGAGCACTTGCCGGGCTTGGTCTTCTTCTTCCCTCCGGGAGCTTCAGCGGCAAGCGGCTTGTGATCCGCTGCGGCTGCTGCTTCCCGGTAGATCTTGTCGGCACAGATAAGGGCATCCTTCTTGTCACCGGGGACAGAGATGACGCTTATCGGACCTGGCATCTTGAGCATGTTGTATGCGTAGTGAGAGGCCGCCATGAATTTGGCGAGCGCTGGACGACCGAGAATTCCATTGTAGGGCAATGGAAAATCGGCAACGTCAAAAGTGATCCTCTCTATCCTGAAGTTCAGCTTGCTGCCAAATGTCACTGGCAACGTTATCTTCCCCTTCGGCTTGTTCCTTCCCGGGTTGATCCCTTGGAACGTGCCAGTCTCTTCGAGCTCGCTGTCGGGGACTTGGAGTTTCTGGAGCACAGCGGAGGAGATCAGGTTCAAGCCGGCCCCGCCGTCGACTAGCATCTTAGTGACCTTGAGGTTGTGGACTGTTGGTGAGACCAACATCGGCAAACACCCGATCGCAGTTGTGCGGTCAGGGTGGTCCTCAATATCGAAGATGATAGGCGTGCTGGACCATTTAAGAGGCTTTCGCGACTCGACGGGTGATTCCGCTGCATTGACTTCCCGCGCCCACTGCTTGAGCTGGCGGTGAGAAGTATGCAGGGAAGCACCGCCGTCTACGCACAAGACCTCTGCGGCTTTCTGAAACTCCTGCTCACTGGTCTCGACGTCATCCATGTCTTCGTCTTCGTCGTCGTCTTCGTTCTTGTCGCGGCCGCGGGGAGGTCTGTCCGCTTGCCGCTGCTTGTCCTTGTCGCGGCGTCCTCCCTGGCTAGGACGCTTCGTACCTGATCCTCCGCCACCTCCCCGGGCTCTCTCCTTATCGCGCCGCTCGTACTCGGCCTTTTGCAGCTCGACGAGCCGCTCGACCTGCTTGCAGCTCTGGAGGTCATGGCCCTTGGTGCGGTGGATCTTGCAGTACTGTTTGTTGGTGCCGTCCCGCTTGTCGGCGACCGCCACAGCCTGGCAGTTGGTGCATCCGGCAACCTCCTTGCTGGAGCTACCAGCCTGGGCCTTCTTGGCGGCGCCTTCATCGCTGGACTGCTCAACAACCAGTACTTCTTGGCTCTTCTTCTTCCTGTTGCTCCGCCGTCGGTTCTTCCTTGCCGGGGCGGTATCTTCACTGTCAGACTCTCCTACTCCAGTGTTCTCTCCGGGGAGTTTCCTCCCTTCCTCAGCACATGCACACTAGTCGGCCAGGGCATATAGCTCGCTGACGTCTTTGATCTTGCACATCGCCATCTCCTCCCGCATCCTGCGGTTACACACGTTCTGATGGAACACGCTGATAACCGCGGCAGGGTGGACGTCTGGGATGTTGTAGTGTACGCGGCTGAATCTCTGGATGAACTTGCGCAAGGATTCCCCTTCCTTCTGGACGAGCAGATGAAGGTCACTCGCTTGGCCATGGGGTTTGTGGCCGCCTGTAAAGGCGCCAACAAACTGATGGCACAAGTCTGTCCAGGAGGTTATGGAGTTATCCGGCAAGTGCATGAGCCAGGATCTGACGTTGGATTTGAGTACCAGCGGGAAGTAGTTGGCAAGGATCTTGTCGTCCCGCCCCCAGCAGCCTGCACCGCAATGGTGTAGATGCTGAGGAACTCCGATGGATGCGACTTGCCGTCGTACCTCTCTGGTACGTCTGGCTTGAAATTCTTCTTGCTGGGCCACTGGACTTGCCGCAGCTCACGGGTGAACGCAGGGCAGCCTACTGCGTACGGCAGGTCGCCTGGTCCCTCGGGCGCATGCATGTCGACAGAGGGCCCAGCGCGCTGGTCCGATTGACGCCGCGCTTCTCTCCGACGCTCGATGCGAGTACGAGCGTCCTCTTGCTCTCGCTCGTGAAGAACTTGGCGTTGATCGCGACGAGTTCGCGGATTCGACGACGCGATGGAGTCGCTGTCGTGATGGTTCCGGCGAGTCGGCGATCTTGGCCTTTGGGGCGGGGAGTGCACGGTGGTCGCTCCCCCACCGGTCTTGGCGCCATCGGTTCTCGCCTGGCCGACCTGCCGCGGCTGCGACACACTGTGCTGCCGCGGGGTGTCGCCGTTAGCGAAACCGATGAGGCTCTGTATCATGGCCCTCCAGTCGTCGAGCTTGTTCACCGTTGGAGGGTAGTCTAGGAGCAGTTGAGCTCGCGCCAGAGCTTCTGCTGGAGTGGCAGGCAGCGGTGGCGAACGGCGCGTGGAGCGGGATGTGCTCGAACTTCTAACTACGTTAGAAGGAGCAACACCCGGACCAGGCAGTCGCGCCACGCTCGCGCCAGCGCGTTGGTGTGAGTGCTGGCCTTGAGCGCCCTGGGATCCGCCGGCTCGATCTGGGTCCAGCGAGCGTATGGTACCGTGAGTGCCAAGACGCTGCTGGTCCCGTGCCTCCTGAGAGGGGCGCGATGCGTGTTCGGACGCCGTGGCACCATGAGCTGGCTCGGTGGCGCCCGTTCCGCCGCCGGTGCCGTCCCCACCACCCGTTCGCTCCAGGGGCGGTGGGTTCGACGCGGACAAACCAGCCACCTCCGGAACCTTCTTCTTTGGTGGCATGTCGATGAATATGATGGAGATCTAGCCTGTGCAGACGCCGGATCAGATTCGCACAACTTCGACGCCCCCTACCTGGCGCGCCAAAGATGTCGGTGGGAAATCTGCCTCCACGGACACCTATGGGGACCGAGCCCCTTTCTTGGTTCGGCGGGGGGCGGAGGTCGCGCGAAGAGCAGATCGAGGCGATGCACACAAGGGGTTTACCCAGCTTCGGGCCGCACGGATGCGTAAAACCCTACTGCTGCTTTGTGGTTTTGTATTGTGTTCTTGCTCGGGAGCGTGTGGTGCTACAGTACACGCGAGCTGCTAGCGAGACCGAGCATGAATGGCCTCCTCCCTCCCCCCGTTGCGCATGGGGCCTCCTTTTATATGTGCAAGGGGTTACCCACAGGTGGCAACGTAGGCGGGGGTAAAACTGGAAAACGCTGTGTTGGGTACAGCTGTTTGCACAGTGCTATCATATCTAACTCTGACGGTAGGGGACAAGGGCATTAAATGCCCGTCCGCATCGCCCAGACGATGCAGGAAAGGGACCGTCAGGAGCGCCACCGTTTGCCACGATGGCTACTCTGTCAGCGTTGCTTCGCCATCGCATGCCCCTGGCTGCGCAGCCTCTCGCCACGTACGCCGGGAATGGCCCCAGAGCGACGCGTGGGTGGATGAGCTGGAGCACAGGCGCGGGGTGTTGACTTGCCACGGCAAGCGCCTTGCCGTGGTTGGTGCCTTGTCGCGCCCGGGAGCTTGTCGCTCACCGGTCCTTGCCGGGACGCGGGGCGCGTCGCAGCAAGTATCTTGTCGTGCCTCGGTCGGCCTTCCCGGCAAGCTCCTCTTGCCGGGGCCTTGTGCTTCGAACGGCCGTCCCGGCAAGCTCCTCATGCCGAGGCCTTGCTCTCTTCGAGGGGGCCTTCCCGGCAGGCTCCTCCTGCCGGGGCCTTGGCTTAAATACTTTGTTCTTGGATGGCCCAGAAAGGGACCACGGAGAGTGTTGGCGGTCGCCTGGCAAGCCTCGCCGCGAGGTGCTACGACTGCCCGTGCACAAGTTCGGGGGACTAAGGTACCCCTACTTTAGTACACCAACAGGCTTGAATATAACATTGACCAAGCCTCCCCCAAGATAGAGCAATACTTTCTCCTTCACGAGGCCAAAAATTATATATATAATTCCGATCGCGATGAACTAGATGCATAGGATAATTTTTTTGGGTGAAATTCCAATTTCAATAGATTCCAGTTCCAATATCCAATATCATCCCATAGCCTATACCATGTCAATGCTTTTCCCCTCAAATATAAAGGGAAAACCTTAGTCTTAACTTCATCTCCAGGCAAACCTGCAAGCTTAAATAATCCACAAATTTCATCCACATGTATCAAGTGCATATTAGGATGTTCTGTTCCATCTCCTGCATAAGGACTGGCAAGTAGTTGTTCTATCATACCCGAAGGAATTTCATAACCAATATTTTAAGTAGGTGCAGTAGGTTTGGGGGGAACTCTTTGTGTTTTTGGTCGAGGTGAAGATACCCCGAACAAACCCCTCAAAGGATGGTTTTCCATAGTAACAGGTGACAATAAATTTCAGCACGTAGTATAAATTTTTCCTTACCAATTTCCACTTACCAAGAGCGCTTCACTCCGTGGCAATGGCGCCAGAAAAGAGTCTCAATGATCAACAAGTATAGGGGATCAATCATAGTCCTTTTGATAAGTAAGAGTGTCAAACCCAATGAGGAGCGGAAGGAAATGACAAGTGGTTTGCAGCAAGATATTTTCTGCAAGCACTGATAGTCGGTAACAGGTAGTTTGATAGCAAAGATAATTTGTAACGGACAAGTAATGGTAATGGTAAATAAAGTGCAGCAAGGTAGCCCAATACTTTTGTGGAAAAGGACAGGCCAAAATGGTCTCTTATAATAAGCAAAGCGTTCTTGAGGGCACACCGGAATTTCATCTAGTCACTTTCATCATGTTGGTTTGATTCGCGTTCGCTACTTTGATAATTTGATATGTGACTAGACCGGTGCTTGGGTGCTGTTATTACTTGAACAAACCTCCCACTTATGATTAACCCCATCGTAAGCATCCGCAACTATGAGAAAAGTATTAAGATAAAATCTAACCCTAGCGTTCAAGATTTGGATCCAAATTTGTCTGTTACGAAGTAGCGCATAAACTAGGGTTTAAGCTTATGTCACTCTAGCAACCCATCATCTAATAACTACTCCACAATGCATTCCCTTAGTCCCAAAGATGTTGAAGTTCCATGTAGTCGACGTTCACAAGACACCACTAAGGGAATCACAACATACATATCATCAAAATATCGAACACATATGAAGTTCACATGATTACTTGCAACTTGAATTCTCCCGTGACCTCAAGAACAGAAGTAACTTCTCACAAATGATAATTGCGCTCAAGATTAGAGGGGTATTAAATAGAAAAATGGATCTGAACATGTAATCTTCCACCAAATATACCATATAGTAATCAACTACAAGAAGTAATCAACACTACTAGTCACCCACATGTACCAATATGAGGTTTCGGTACAAAGATTGAACACGAGATGAGCTAGAGTTTGAGAGGAGATGGTGTTGTTGAATATGTTGATGGAGATTGGCCTCTCAAAGATGAGAGGGTTGTTGGTGATGACGATGGCTTTCATTTCCCCCTCCGGGAGGGAAGTTCCCCCCCAGCGGAATCACTCCATCGGAGGGCAAAAGTGCTCCTGCCCAAGTTCCGCCCCGATACGGCGACACTCTATATGGAAAGTCCTATCCTTATATTTTCTAGGTCAAAATGACTTATATGCCAGAAATGGGCACCGGAGGTGGGCTGGGCTGACCACAACCCACCAGGTCGCGCCTGGAGGGCCTAGCACGCCCTGGTGTGTGGTCACTAGGTGGCCCCCCTCCCATCGTTATTTTCTCTAGTGATTTTCATATATTCCAAAATAATTCTCTATGAATTTCAGCTCATTTGGAGTTGTGCAGAATAGGTAGCTCTGACGTAGCTTTTTCAGGTCCAGAATTCCAACTGCCGACATTCCCCCTCTTTGTGCAAACCCTGCATATTATGAGAGAAAAGACATTAGAATTACTCCATAAAGCATTATTATGCATAAAAGCATTATAAATAACAGTAGGAAATCATGATGCAAAATGGATGTATCAAATGGCCGGATTGTCTGGTTATCCGAAGTGATTTCCTGTTACACAGGTCACACAGTACGGAACACTCCCCGGCAAATGGCGGGGGAGGTAGAATCCGATGGCTGGTTAAGACAACGTTTACAACACGGGTGGAGATTGTTTGATGTAAAGTACATAGATACATAGAATCAAACACCCTGGTTCTTGTCAAGATTATCTATTATAGAATCCAGGGCGCAGTCTTCTTGAGATAAACGAGCGGCTGGCATCACTTGGTTATACACCAAATGAAGTGGCACTTCCCGCCCATCTGGCCCTGCCGGCCCAACCCGAGCTAAATGCTCCGGGTCCAGTTTGGTAAAGCGGGTATTCACCATTGCCCATGTCTCCCGTGCTCCTTCTTGGCAAGCCTACATCTTCCGTAGCTCGAAGCCACGCTGAGCTCCTTTAAATCGATTAGCCAGTTCAGCCATCCCTTCTGGAGGCGTCTCGGTTGGCCATAATGCCTTGAACATGCTCTTCATAGCTTTCTGAGCTCGATGTGCATGATGGACAGTTCCTTTAGCAGGTTCCCTCCGAATGAGCTAGCCTCTTCTTTGAGACGCCCGGTCAGGAGACGTGACAAGAGACGTGGCAGGTTTCTTACATTCACGTCATACACATGCTTTACGTTATCACAAGTTGAAATTTCACTTACAAAACATGCCACCTTTCAATCTCTGGTTCTCTTACAGGGCTTGTGCGAGTTGGGATTCTAATCTCTCAATTTCTTTGGCATGTTGCTGGTTTTACGCTTTAAGCTTGTTCTTTTCTTCATGGCTCCGGGCCAGTACCCGGCGGCCGGCTTCATGTTGTGATTCAGCATACCTGTGAGCCTATTTGGTCGTGTTCAGGTCCTTCTCCAGTTGACGTATGGACTGAAACTGCTACAAGACAGTCTTTTGTCACAAAAGACGCCCTAACCAATTTGTGCACGGCAAAATTTTTTTACTCACCATCTGCTTCTGGGTGAACTTCTTGACCTCCTCCAGTTAGGACTTTGTAGCTGCCAACTGTGTTCGGTTCAGCTCAAGGTCCTCGACCAGTTTTTTGTTTTGTTCACTCTTGATGTCCTCGGGTGAAGCTAGTTGTACACGTCTCCTGCGGGTCTCAACAAAGATTATGTGTACTTACAACGGCTACAACAATGACCGAATTATCATCTCAAGGTATTACCTCTCGGCCGAGGGCGCGGTTGATGTAGTTCCCGTGGCCGGCGCATGTTTGGGAGCGCTACCGTCATTTGGCGCTGATATTGCCAGCGGCGGTCTCACCAGTGTTCGGCACGTGGTGCGACGACCCTTGGGAGTGGAAGTGAGCATATTTGGAATGATGGGAGGCGAACATCCCTTTCAGTAAAAGGCATTCTTGTTACTTACAGCGTAGGAAGGGAGTGCCCCGGGGTGATCGGCCAAGAGGGCCACCTTAGAGCCGTCAAGACTCTCCTAGTAGAAGACCCCGTCTTCAAAATCATTCGACGTTTCTAGGTCGTCATGGAATCCTAGGTCCTCATCGCGGGAAGAACTCTTCGGTTGAGGAGAAGGGCAGCAGACTGTCTTGATCCAATGCCTCCAATTCTGTTCGAAATGTTAAGAGGTTCGATGAAACAAAAAATGAACATACCATCCAAACTATGAAAATGGATCTGAACTCACCCATTCGATGGGATTATAGCTCGAATAGCCATCCATGTTCCTTAGGTGGGCAAACTCTTCTTCTTCTCCTTTGAAGAGATCGGCCAGTATGTCTGCCATTGTTGCCTGGTTGGAAGGCCCCTTCCGTTTATAACGGGTCACATCGTTTGTCCCATTATAACACCACAGGGGTTGTATCCTTTGTTGAAGTGGTTGAATGCATCGAGTAATGGCAACGGCCATCATGTCAGTGATTGTTAACTTACTGTGAGCTAACAACCTCACCTGAGCGGCCAGATGCTTTACTTTGGCACTTTCCTCTTGAGAAGGGCTTTTCGGCCACCAGTTAAACTGCTTCTTTAAAGGAATGAGGGAGTCCTGGATTAGGGGGTGTCCGGATAGCCAGACTATGCCTTCGTCCGGACTCCTGGACTATGAAGATACAAGATTGAAGACTTTGTCACGTGTCTGGAAGGGACTTTCCTTGGCGTGGAAGGCAAGCTTGGTGATACGGATATGTAGATCTCCTACCATTGTAGCTGACTCTGTGTAACCCTAGCCCTCTTCAGTGTCTATATAAACCGGAGGGTTTTAGTCTATAGGACGAACAACAATCATACCATAGGCTAGCTTCTAGGGTTTAGCCTCCTTGATCTCGTGGTATATCTACTCTTGTACTACCCATATCATCAATATTAATCAAGCAGGAGTAGGGTTTTACCTCCATCGAGAGGGCCCGAACCTGGGTAAAAACATCGTGTCCCTTGTCTCCTGTTACCATCCGCCTAGACGCATAGTTCGGGACCCCCTACCCGAGATACGCCGGTTTTGACTCCGACATTGGTGCTTTCATTGAGAGTTCCTCTATGTCGTCGCCATCAGGAAGGATGCCTCGTCCCGTCTTTACAGACGGCACCGTTGCTAAGGGAGCTCTTGCTGTCGGCCAAACTCTCCGGCTAGGTGGTTTTCTTATGACCACCTGTTCGGCCGCTGCGCCGACGATGACTTCTCGGGTCATCAAAAGCAATCTTCACGTCAACTGGGAACTCACCGAGCAGTTTGATCCGATGGAGCTCTCATCCCTAAACGAGCTTTTGGATTGCATCGCCGCCCTGGGAGTCGCTACGGATTACGACCAGATTGGGCCTAAACCTGATCTGAGAGAGATTAACTCTCCCCAGGTCACCCATCCCGTTGCCATGGTGGAGGGACAGTGCGGCGACCCTTCATATATCTTAAGGACTAGCTATGTACGGATTCCCGATCCCTCCAAGCCGGATACCCGTGGAGGGGAGGATATCACTCAAGACCTGAACTTAGAGTCAGGCGACGGGCTAGATTCATTGGACAACATCCAAGAATCCAAACTTCCGAGTTCGGAAACTCCTTGGCCTCTGAGTCTCAGATTGGGTGAGGTTTCGGATTTAATTCCACCCACCCACCTGAACATAAGCGATCTATCCCAAATTAGGAAAAAGCCCGAAGAAACAGTACATCATTACTGGGCCAGATTCCTCCTGGTTATGAACAGGATAAAGGACTGCCGCGAGGAAGACGCAATCTTATTCTTCTGCAATAATTGCACGGACAAGGGAATCCTCAACGCCATAAGTCGCCGTGATATTACACGCCTCGCTGAATTGGCGTCCATAGTACGAAAGTACTGTGTGATGGAAAGCGCCTGGAAAACCGAAATAAATTTTTGGGACAATCCGGCCCTGAATACAAACCCAGTCTGAAATAAAAGGGTGCATCATCGCCAGATACCCGGGTTAAACACCAAAAAGCAAAAACCCTCTACAGGGCACGGAACCGTACTGGAAGGATGGCTTAATGGACCTTGTAAAATTCACAGTACAGAGGGCGCCACACCAACTCACAGCCTTAGAGCATGTTGGATACTCCGACAGGTGGCCAAAATTGGCGAAGATCTTCTAATTCCTGAGGCCACAGAAAGCCACCCGGGGGATACCGGTACGGTATTAATAGTCTTCGAGACTTTCGCATCAAATAATATGCGAAAAAGAACACTCCACAGCCTTGTCGTAGTCTACCAAGTAGCAACAATAAACCCGTGGAGTGACACGGCTATTACTTTTAATACCAGTGATGAACCTAAATTCCGAACAGCCCAAGCACCAGCCTCATTGGTCCTCAGTCCAATAGTGGACGACTTTCTCCTTACCAAGGTACTCATGGATGGAGGCAGCGGATTGAACCTCATTTATCAGGACCCTTCGAAAAATGGAAATAGACTGGAACCGCATTGAGCGAAGCAGCACAACGTTTAGAGGAATAATCCCCAGTCGGGAAGCGCGCTGTATAGGAAAAATCACACTAGATGTGGTGTTCGGCACACCGGATAATTACAGGTCCGAAGAGGTCACGTTCCAAGTGGCCCCGTTCAGTAGCGGATACCACGCTCTGCTAGGGCGGGAAGCATTTACAATCTTCCAAGCAATACCCCATTATGGGTACATGAAGCTCAAGATGCCCGGGCCTAATGGAATCATCACTCTCGCTAGTGATCTGGACATAGCACTCCGCGCTGAAAATAAGACAGCTGCACTGGCCCTCGAGGCACTATCCGAAGCCCTAGCGGCTGAGGAACTAATTGCTGCGCTCCACGGTGATCAGGGACGATGTGATACTCGACAAAAGATCCAAGTCCACCTCCTTTAAACCAGCGAACGAAATAGTCAAATTCGAGGTCCATCCAACGGACCCTAAAAAAACAGCTTCCATCGGGGCATAGTTAAACCCTGATGTAGATGCCGCACTGCGAGAGTTTCTACGTGAGAACTGGGACATTTTCGCCTGGCACCCTTCAGACATGCCAGGAATCCCACGCAGGCTGGCCGAACACAGCTTAAATATCCTAAAAGGATTCAAGCCAGTCAAACAGGCTCTTCGGCGTTTTTCCGAACCTAAGAGACAGGCCATGGGAGAGGAACTAGCCAAGCTATTGGAGGCCGGATTGATCAAAGATATAAAACATCCGGACTGGCTAGCAAACCTGGTGATGGTACCAAAGAAGGACAAATCCTGGCGCCTGTGCGTTGATTTTAAAGACCTTAACAAGGCTTGCCCAAAGGATCCCTTCCCCCTCCCCCGCATCGATCAAATTATCGACGCTACCGCAGGACACGATTCGTTGTGTTTCCTCGACGCATACTCCGGCTACCATCAGATCAAGATGGCTGAGTCAGACCAAGCCGCAACGGCATTCATCACACCATACGGCCCATTCTCCTTCAACACAATGCCCTTCTGGCTCAAAAACGTCGGCGCAACATACCAGCGCATGATTCAGACATGTCTAGCAAACAGATCGGCAAAACAGTGGAGGCATACGTAGATGACGTGGTCGTTAAAACAAGATATGTCGAATCTCTAGTAGACGACTTGAGGCTAACATTCGATAACCTCCGAACATACGACATCAAGCTTAACCCGGAAAAATGTGTTTTCGACGTTCCAGCCGGAAAGCTCTTGGGCTTCATTGTATCCGATGGTAAGGATGGCAATGGATCGGGTTCGTCCTGGGTTGAACAATATCAATCCATATCCGAATCCACGAGGATATTCTTTGCCCATCCATGAAAAAACCCGTGGGCAAAAAATTATGTCCATGTCCAAACCCGATGGATATCCATCGGGTCCAATCACACACGTATACATAATACCTTGAAAAATTACATAACATGGCACAACATTGAAATGAAGACTCAGATTCTCTTGAAATGGCATTGCACAATAGCACCACATTAAATAAGTTTTCAAATGCTCACAGACATAGGAATAGCCCAGCATAATTTCTCAGTCTTAGTTTCTTACAGAATGACATATGAATAGTCCAACATGAAATAATGACAAGTACAACCAGGAGACATATGTACATCATAGTTCTCATTATGAATGAAAAAATACATTATTTTAGGCATCATCTTCTTTCTTCAGTGCATGGCGCACTAATCTTCAGTTATGATAGACTTGGGTGCATCCTTGATGTGAACAGAACATAAGAACAATAATTGAAAATATGAAGAAAAAAACAAATATTGTCTCGTGTAAAAATCAACTATGAGTGGAATATGTCACCATAGTTTCTTCATCATCATCAAGAACACTTTGAAATGCAACATTTAGGTGATGAAGGAGCACTTAGTAACAAATTCCCAACGATAGCCCAGGCGTCGCCTTGTGCTCCATCATGAGAAGCCATTGCCCTATACAATGAAGAAAGTCTTCCGTTTTAGTTAAAATGGAACTACGTACGTAATGTATGAACCGTACAAATTCTGTACCTAAAATGCAATTTTTAAAACCAAATTAAGAAATAGATAAAGCAAGGGACTGTGAGATCTTTCATAACCCACTTGATTGAAATTCAAAAACAAACTGACTGATTTGGTAAACAAGAATTACTAATTGAGATGCATATATATAGATCAGGTCATGTGTAGAAAAGTAAAATCGACTGAAATTGACCACTACAATCTTTTGTTCTCTGATTTGCAGTTGTAGTCAAATCTGACTGAAATTGACTATGACAGAATACATATCAGGTCATGTTGTAAAGTCCTTTTTTTTTACTGCCACCAACTAACAAACATAAGTTGACCACTGAGAATCTCTTGTTCTCTACTCCAATTACTAATAATACAAAGTCATGAACAAGCATGTACATCATGCATATCCATGCACAAGAGCACTAGATGTACACGAGTAGAAACAAAAAAACTTACCCTGATGGTTGGTTGTTTGGTATGGTTGTCACCTCCACGACGCGGTCCTGCTCCTCGTCGCCCTCTGTGTCGGCCTCGCTGCACCTCGGTGACGCCGCCATACTCCTGGCCGTGTGCCCCACCGCACGCTGCATCGTCGTGCTCCACCTCGTTGCCGCACATGTGAACTGGTGGTATCTTGCATGCTTGGAAAAGCTTAGATGGAGGAGTGGGGCGGATCTACGAAGATGGACTTGGCCAGCCACCTTCCCGATGAGTCATGAGTGGGTTGCTGCAGTGCGGCACCACATGTGGACGGCGACGTAGAGCTTTGCTAAATCTACAGGATAATTACTACAGAAAGGAGTTTACAGGCTGACGTTGGCCCAATTAAAATCAGGAAGTGGGGTCACTTAAAATCACGCGGAGAAGAATCTATGGTAGAGAGAAGGACAAATCCGTCCGTAGAACCAGCCTGTAGTAGTTTTCCGTAAGTGTAGGATTTTTGCGGCGACGTAGGCTATATCTAGGTCCGCAGGAGTAAGAGTCGAGGAGACGAGAAGATATTTAATGATGATTCACGAGTCATTTACCGAGGAGATAAGAATGGGAAGGAGCGGTGGAGTAATTGCTCAGTGGGGATTAGGGAAATTTCCTTTGATTTTTTTATTATAAATAAGAAAAGTTGATAGGGTATATACTTACGGGTCGGGTTTGGATATATCCATGGGTATAAAGTTATACCCATGCCCTATCCATGATTAGTCGGGTCGGGTTTGGATGTTGTCCGTGGGTATAAAATTGTATCCAAACCCTGTCCATTCGGGTCGGATATCCGCGGGTATCCATGTCCGTGGATAAAATTGCCATCCTTATCCGGTAGAGGAATTGAAGCAAATCCAGCCAAGATCCGAGCTCTATCACAATTGGATATCCCGAAGGACCTCAAACAAATACAAAAATTAATCGGATGTGTGGCGGCTCTAAGCCGCTTTATCTCCCGCTTGGGAGAAAAGGCACTACCCCTTTACCGCCTCCTTCGGCGCACCGAACACTTCGAGTGGACAGATGCAGCCACGGCCGGACTCGACGAAATAAAATCCATCTTGGGAACAAACCCAGTCCTGGCCGCGCCAAACATTGGCGAACCAATGCCATTATACATTGCGGCAACTCATCAACTTGTAAGCGCAGTGCTCATCGTCGAACGAGAAACGGACGGACACAAATTCCCCCTTCAAATGCCGGTTTACTACGTGTCCACTGTCCTCACTCCATGCAAGTCATGGTACCCGCATTATCAAAAGATAGCGTACGCGGTATTCATGGCATCCCAGAAACTGCGACACTACTTTCAAGAGTGTTCGATCACGGTAGCCTCGGAAGTGCCATTAATGATATTATAAACAACCATGACGCGACGGGCCGGATTGCCAAATGGGCCATTGAGCTCCTCCTGTTCGACATAACATACAAGCCACGGCGAGCTATCAAGTCACAGGTCTTGGCCGACTTCGTCGCCCAATGGACGGAAGCCGAACTCCCTAAAGAGTATGGCACATACTCAAACTGGATCATGCACTTCGACGGCTCCAAAATGTTGGCTGGTCTGGGGGTTGGCGTCATTCTGACGTCCCCGACATGTGATACAGTTCAATACGTACTTCAGATAATGTACACAGACTCCAACAATGCAGCCAAATATGAGGCCCTTTTACATGGTCTCCGGATGGCAGTATCCATGGGCATTCAACGCCTAGAGGTGCGCGGGGACTCGAACCTCGCAATATCCCAAATAAATGGAGACTTTGATGCCAAGGATCCAAAAATGGCAGCTTATCGCAACACCGTCTTAAAAATGTCAGCTTGGTTCGAAGGGCTCGAATTTCACCATATAGCCCGGGAAAATAATCAGGCGGCAGATGTCCTGGCACGCATCTGCTCAAAACGCGATGTAGTCCCCCCCAACATCTTCTTGGAAAGGCTGTTCAAGCCATCCATATTATGGGAAGGGGAATCCGGCAAAAACAGCCCGGACCCAACCGCACTGCCCGACACCAAACACTCTGACATAATTGGAGGCTCTGCCAATGAAATAACACGTTCAGCCCACGTAATAATGGCTGTCTTCGCCCCGTGGATAGAACCACTCCTAGCCTACCTTACTAGGCAGGAACTCCCCAAGGACCAAAACAAGGCACGTTGCATAGTGCGGCGATCCAAAGCCTATAAAGTCCATGAGGGATAGCTCTATAAGAAAGCACTACCGGAGTCCTTCAAAGGTGCATCTCTGAAGAGGAAGGGCAGAACCTTCTGGCTGCAATTCATGCCGGACTCGACGGTCATCACGTTGCAGCTCGGTCCCTTGTAAGCAAGGCCTTCCGTACAGGCTTTTATTGGCCGACGGCCCGGGCAGACGCCCAGGACTTAGTCCAACGATGCGTCGGTTGCCAGCTTTTTGCAAACCAAAGCCATATGCCACCCACCGCCCTCCAAAATATCCCCATCACTTGGCCCTGCGCGGTGTGGGGGCTTGACATGGTTGGACCCCTTAAAGGCAGAACCCACAAGAAAAAATACTTACTGGTCATGGTGGATAAGTTCACCAAATGGATAGAAGCCAAGCCTGTTAAGACGGCTGAATCCAGACCGGTGATAGACTTTATATCCGGGGTTGTACACCGTTACGATGTCCCCCACAGCATCATCACCGATAACGGCACGAACTTCACGGCCGACGAGGTAAAACTCTGGTGCAAAAACATGGGCATCAAGCTCGATTATGCTTCCGTCTATCACCCACAAACTAACGGCCAGGTCGAACATGCAAATGGTCTTATCATGAGCGGCATTAAACCCAAATTAGTGCGGTCCCTTAAGGAATCTAATATGCACTGGGTAGAGGAGCTCGACTCCGTACTCTGGAGGCTGCGGACCACGCCGAATCGCACCACCGAATACACACCATTCTTCATGGTGTACGGCGCAGGGGCAGTTTTGCCCTGCGACATAATTCATGACTCACCTTGAGTGCGCATGAACGAAGAAAGAGAAGCCGAGCTCGATCGGTAGGATAGTTTGGACGCCTTGGAGGAGGAGCATGACGTGGCAAAAGCCCGTTCCGCATTCTATCAATAGCAGGCTCGAAGATACCAAAGCATAGAAGTACAGGCCAAAAATTACAACGTTGGCGAATTAGTTCTACGCCTGCCGGACAAGAAAAAGGACAAACTCAAGCCCAAGTGGGAAGGTCCCTTCATAATTGACCAAGTCCTGACTGGTGGAGCGTACCGCCTGCGAGATGCATCGGATAACCGACTCGAGCCGAACCCATGGAACGCAGCCCGTCTCCGAAGATTCTATGCCTAGCACCAGACTCTGTGTTCGTCTCCTTCCTCTGTCCATTTTTATATACTTTCTGTCTTAGATTTCTCTCCTTCTCCCCTCCCTTTCTCTTATAGCCTTTAAAGGTTCATCAAGTGACGCGCTATCCGTGCTCATTATACCTGGGGGCTTCTTTAAACAGAAGCTTATTTATACGGGCTTCATGTAAGACCATGTGTCACACTTCGGCATGTACCTTTTATTCACCATTATATACATCGATATGACTTGAGTTTTGGCCAAGCTGGGTTGCCTGGCTCCTGTGCTTACCCCTACGTTCCCGATTGTTTGGCTAGTGGTAAAGGGAGCACCTCTGCGATTGTTACTGCCGGGTCAGCCGGATGTGTACCTCAGAGTGGGTGAAGCCGAAAGCTAGCGTTCTTAAGGGAATATTCGGTCGGTGAACTAAAGATGAATTTTTCACTTATTTATTTATACGCCCCCAGATGTTTTTCATGCGTCTCTTTTCGCAGAATGGACATGCACTTTAGGGCATGCCTCCCAGGGAAAGGAACCCCTAACGGAACTATTCTCCCTGGAAGATGTTTCTTACTAACCATGTAATATAACATAACTAGTTGGGCACTTGTCTGTTCAAGCACTAATGACCCCTACGCTTGGTCTCCATGCATACCTCGGTTCTTATATAACCGGAGGGTATTCGGACACACTCCGGACCGTCAGGTCCCGAGGTTGAAGCGAAAAGGTCGGCCATGACAAATGATCTACAATCCGGCTAGAAGGGATTACACATGTCAATTAAAATTACATAGTCAATCTGACTGATTGTATTCCTCTTCAATACCATCTAATAGGCTGTCTAGTTTACAGTCATGTTGGGAATACTTTGCGGCCAATTCTACTTGGCCGTATACCAAGTTCACAGGGATCTCCTTCCCATCGGGCCCCACAGGTCCGACCTCGGCCATGTGGTTTGGGTCAGCCTTCGTGTACCGCGTCTTCACCATGGCCCAGGCCTCCCTGGCGCCCTGACGGCAGGCCGATATCTTCCACAATCGAAAGCGCCGCCGCGCTCCCTTCAGCTTCTCTGCAAGCTCTCCAAGGCCTTCGGGCATGGAGACGGATGGCCACAAGGCCTGGGCGACGTCTTGCTCGTGCAGTTGTGAGAGCTCGGGAAGAAGGTCACCCATAGAACCGGGCATTTCCTCTGCAGGACGACCTGTTAGCATACCTACCGACATTACTCTGTTAGTCGACTTCCTCGACGAACTTTTTTTTCAAAGTTTGTTTAAGCACTTACTAAATATGCCGCATCGAAGCCGCTGATTCTCCTTAACAGAGTCCGACAGCTGGGCACGAACATCCTTCAGTTCAACGCCCAGCTTGGTGTTGGCATATTGGAGATCGTTCTTCTCCCGCCTCACCTTTGTCAGGACACTCTCACCAGCCTTTAGCTGGCGTAGGAGTTGTTGCTTTTCCGGATTTAATCCGGCGCCATCTGCAATTTCATTTGTCAGATTTGCACCCACGCCGCACTTCGCAAAATACTTATCTTTCGAAGCGTATATTACCAGAGGGGGTCTCCTTGGGCTCCCCTGCCGCGGCTAGTGCGGCCTCAAGTTGGGCTTTACACTCTTCTAGCTCCTGGGACAGTTGGGTATTCTTTTCCGCAAGAACCTGCATTATAAACGATCCTTAAATCAGTTATTCTAACTGTTTCAAGTCTCGGGGGCTACTGATATATATAGCCATTAAATTTTCTCACCCGTATGTCTTTTACATATTGCTCCGTGGCTCTGGCTAGACCATTTTGAGCGGCACGGAGGTATGCATCTCCCAAATTGAAGGCATCCAATGCCTCTTGGGAGAAACAAGCGTCGCGAAGAACTGTCCGGCAACGCCTATGGTTCATGGCACTCTCCACCTCGGAATTGGTGGCAGACAGCCTGTCCGCATCCTTTGTCGGAGGAGCGTCCGGTGCGCGCCTCGTGTCCGCCTCCGCTTCCGGACCAAGCTTTGGAGCCTGGCTGATGGAGGCGTGATTGGCAACCTCTCCAGATATAGTCTGACGAGGTCTCTTTGTCCTGAAGAGAGCACGAGCATTAATATACCTTGAAGGAATAGCACATGGGAATAAGATGGTGCGCTATACCTTTGCGCCGGTGTCTCAGTCCGGACCAAACTTCTTTTTAGCCCGCAGGGCCTTGCCGCCCCTCGTTGGCTAGTCGCCGCAGGCTCGGCCTCCCGTCTCAAGGACCTCCCCTGCAAAGCACGGTCGTTATACGGCAATAAAAAACACGCGTGGATAGATCCCTTTTCAAAGTGCTGGGACTTCGGTCTCAGTTACCTGTGAGGCTGGGAGTAGCCCTGGGTAATCGGCCGTAATGGCCACCAAGGCATTGTCCTTGCTCAATTGATGGAACACCCCATCAATTAGCTCCACAGATAAGTCCGGATCCTCTTGGGAGGCCGGGTCGAGGGACCGTCCTGGATCCTCGGGTTGTGGAGGAGGCCTTCTTATTTCTTTAACAGCCTAGCGGAATTCCTGTGTCGAAATCGTTAGACTGAATATTTAACGATGGGAATGTAAAACGGATGAGCAAGTAAAAGTGTCCACTTACCCAACTTGGAGGATTATACATAAAAAATCCACCCTCTGGGTTGACGCGGAGAAATTCCTCCTCTTCTCCCTTGTACAAAGCGGACAAGATCTTTATTAGAGCGGCAGCCGATTCCGTCCCCTTACGGCCGTGGCGGGTGGCGTCGTCCTCCCCTTGAAGTCCCACATGGGGTGGCCTCTATACTGGAGCGGCTGCACCCCCCGCATAATGCAAGCGGCCATGACCCCGATCATGGTCAGTCCGGAATGAGCTAACAATCTTATCCGGCCCATCAGGTAAAGAACGTCCTTGTCACTTTCCTTCTGAGGGATCCGTGGACGCCAGCTTAGGAGCTTCTTTAGGGGTGCATTGTCGACCTCAAGAAGGCCAATCCGGACAAGATCCGGCAGGGGTACGTCCTCTATATAAAACCATTCTGAAGGCCAGTCCTCGGACGCCTTCTTTGGGGATCCGGGTAGATATCCAGTCCCGGCGATGCGCCACACTTCGGCTCCGCCCACTTGATATATTGACCCCTTTTGCGAACGGGGCACAAGGCAGAATAGCTTCTTCCACAGTGCGAAATGAGCCTCGCAGCCCAAAAATAGCTCACAAAGGGCTACGAAGCCCGCAATATGCAATATGGAGGCAGACGTGAGGTTGTGCAACTGGAGGCCATAAAACTCCAGGAGCCCCCGGAGAAACGGATGAATTGGAAATCCGAGCCCTCATATTAAATAAGGGACAAGGCATACCCGCTCTCCTTTGGAGGGATTGGGGCGCTCTCTGCTTGCTCTCCGCCATTATAGGTGGCAAGTCCGGCTCGAACCGGGACCATATAGGCCGGGGGGAGAAATCCCTTGGTCTGGAGCGTCACTAGCTCGCTGTGCGGGATGGAGCATCTCTCCCAATCTCCAGGCTGAGGGCTGGAAGGGCGAGAGGAGGAGCTGCGACAGCGGGCCATGATGGAATGGACCTCTGTCGGATACGCTCTGATGAATGCTCGCGTAGGGGAGATGGTGTGGTTTGGATCTAAATCCTCGTCCCTTTAAATAGGCGGCTCATTTACGCGGCTACGGGTGTAGATGTAAAAACACCCTGACTTTTCGTATTCGTTTGACACGTGGAAGACGGCCATTATTGGGCGTAGAAGCCAAGGAGCGCTACATTTACAAGAAACCGGACATTATTCAACAGGTACACGGAATTTGGAGGAGAACCCGCCTTGCAATGCCGAAGACAATTTGCGCGCCGGACTCGTCGTCATTGAAGCCTGGTTCGGGGTCTACTGAGGGAGTCCTGGATTAGGGGGTGTCCGGATAGCCGGACTATGCCTTCGGCCGGACTCCTGGACTATGAAGATACAAGATTGAAGACTTCGTCCCGTGTCCGGAAGGGACTTTCCTTGGCGTGGAAGGCAAGCTTGGCGATACGGATATGTAGATCTCCTACCATTGTAACCGACTCTGTGTAACCCTAGCCCTCTCCGTGTCTATATAAACCGGAGGGTTTTAGTCCGTAGGACGAACAACAATCATACCATAGGCTAGCTTCTAGGGTTTAGCCTCCTTGATATTGTAGTAGATCTACTCTTGTACTACCCATATCATCAATATTAATCAGGCAGGAGTAGGGTTTTACCTCCACCGAGAGGGCCCGAACCTGGGTAAAAACATCGTGTCCCTTGTCTCCTGTTACCATCCGCCTAGAAGCACAGTTCGGGACCCCCTACTGTCGGTGTACTAAAGTAGGGGTACCTTAGTACCCCGAACTTGTGCACGGGTAGTCGTAGCACCCCGCGGCAAGGCTTGACAGGTGGTCGCCAAAACTCTCCATGGTCCCTTTTTGGGCCATCCAAGAACAAAGTATTTGAGCCAAGGCCCCGGCAGGAGGAGCTTGCCGGGAAGGCCACCCGAAGAGAGAAAGGCCCCGGCAAGAGGAGCCTGCCGGGACGGCCGCTCAAAGCACAAGGCCCCGGCAAGAGGAGCTTGCCGGGAAGGACGACCAGGGCACGACAAGAGACTTGCTGCGACACGCCACGCGTCCCGGCAAGGACCGATGAGCAACAAGCTCCCGGGCGCGACAAGGCATCAACCGCGGCAAGGCGCTTGCCGCGGCAAGTCACCACCCCGCGCCTGCGTTCCAGCTCACCCACCAACGTGTCGCTCTGGGGCCATTCCAGGCGTACGTGGCGAAAGGCTGCGCAGCCAGGGGCATGCGGTGGCGAAGCAACGCTGACAGGATAGCCGTCGTGGCAAATGGTGGAGCCCCTGACGGTCCCTTTTCTGCACTGTTTGGGCGACCTAGACGGGCATTTAATGCCCTTGTCCCCTGCCGTCAGAGTTAGGTATGATAGCACTGTGCAAACAGCTATACCCAACACAGCGTTTTCCAGTTTTACCCCTGCCTACGTTGCCACCTGTGGGTAACCCCTTGCGCATATAAAAGGAGGCCCCATGCGCAACGTAGAAAAGGGAGGAGGGAGGAGGCCACTCACGCTCGGTCTGATTAGTTGCCTGAGTGTACTGTAGCACTCAATGCTCCCGAACAAGAACACAATACAAACCACAAAGCAGTAGTAGGGTTTTACGCATCAGTGCGGCCCGAAGCTGGGTAAACCCCTTGTGTGCATCGTCTCGATCCGCTCTTCGCGCGACCTCCGCCCCCCGCCGAACCAGAAAGGGGCTCGGTCCCCATAGGTGTTCGTGGAGGCAGATTTCCCCCGATATCTTTGGCGCGCCAGGTAGGGGGCGTCGAGGTTCTGTGAACCTGATCCGGCGTCTGCACAGGCTAGATCGCCATCGTCTTCATCGACATGCCGCCAAAGAAGAAGGCTCCGGAGGTGGCTGGTCCGTCCGCGTCGAACCCACCGCCCCTGGAGCAAACGGGTGGTGGGGACGGCACCGGCGGCGGAACGGGCGTCCCCGAGCCAGCTCATGGTGCCACGGTGTCCGAACATGCACCGCGCCCCTCTCAGGAGGCACGGGACCAGCAGCGTCTTGGCACTCACGGTACCATACGCTCGCTGGACCCAGATCGAGCTGGCGGATCCCAGGGTGCTCGAGGCCAGCATACACACCAACGTGCTGGCGCGAGCGTGGCGCGACTGCCTGGTCCGGGTGCCGCTCCTTCTAACATAGTTAGAAGTTCGAGCACATCCCGCTCCACGCGCCGTTCACCACCGCTGCCCGCCACTCCATCAGAAGCTCTAGCACGAGCTCAACTGCTCCTAGACTACCCTCCAACGGCGGACAAGCTCGATGACTGGAGGGCCACGATACAGAGTCTCATCGGCTTCGCTAACGGCGACACCCCGCGGCAGCACAGTGCGTCGCAACCGCGGCAGGTCGGCCAGGCGAGAACCGATGGCGCCAAGACCGGTGGGGGTGCGACCACCGTGCATTACCCGCCCCAAAGGCCAAGATCGCCGACTCGCCGGAACTCGACAAGTGCTCTGGTGCCCACTCCGGCAAGCGCACCTCTTCGGAGTGCTGCGCTACCATCGAGGACGCGCCATCGAGCTCCACTGGCAAGAGTAAGAAGTCAATGGCAGCCCCGCCAACGACCAAGAAGGTGTCCGCCAAGGAGGACGGCACTGGTGGTACCTTCACCATCAGTGTCACTCTCGACCCCAAATAGGAAAGCGCGCTCGTTGCTTTCCTGCGGGCGAATGTCGATGTGTTTGCCTGGCAACCATCTGACATCCCCGGCATTCCCAGGAAAGTGATTGAGCACCACCTCGCCGTCTGTCCTCATGTGCGGCCCGTCAAGCAGAAAGTCAGGAAGCAAGCGGTGGAGCGCCAAGAGTTCATCGCAGAAGAGATCAAGAAGTTGGAAGCGGCAAGCCTTGTCAGAGGTGTGCTCCATCCGACGTGGTTGGCCAATCCTGTTGTCGTGTGCAAAGCAAATGGGAAATGGAGGCTTTGCATCGACTTTACTGATGTTAACAAAGCTTGTCCCAAAGATCCATTTCCCTTGCCGCGCATTGACCAGATTGTTGACTCCACGGCCGGATGTGACATGCTTTCATTTCTTGACGCATACTCAGGATACCATTAGATCTTCATGGCTGAAGAAGATGAGGAAAAGACCGCATTCATCACTCCATGTGGCACGTACTATTTCATACGGATGCCTTTCGGTTTGAAGAATGCTGGTTCGACGTTTGCGAGGGTTGTCCATACCGCTTTTGAGCCGCAAATCCACAGAAATGTGGAAGCCTACATGGATGACATAGTGGTCAAAAGCAGGAACAGGGCAACCCTGATTCAAGATTTAGAAGAGACCTTTACGAACCTGCGCAAGATCAGCCTCAATCTCAACCCCGAGAAGTGCGTGTTTGGAGTCCCTTCCGGCAAGCTTCTCGGGTTCTTCGTGTCTCAGCTAGGAATCGAAGCCAATCCAGACAAAATCAAGGCCATTGAGCAGATTGAACCACCAACACGCGTCAAGGATGTACGAAGGCTTGCCGGCTGCGTTGCGGCTCTCTGCAGGTTTATTTCCAAGTCTGCAAAACGCGCCCTGCCATTTTTCAAAGTTTTGAAAAAGGCGGGTCCAGTGAAATGGACTCCGGAAGCGGAGGCTGCGCTGCAGGACTTGAAGAAATACCTGTCCTCCGCTCCAATACTTGTCGCGCCTAAACCACAAGAGAAGTTGCTGCTGTACCTGGCGGCAACCAATCAAGTGGTTAGTGTTGCGTTAGTAGCGGAGAGGGAGGCAGATGATGAGCTAGCAACCGCGGCAAGCGCGTCCAGCGACAAGCAGGAGGCTTCCCCGACAAGCTCTGGCCCCGACAAGGATGAATCTGCGCAGGAGCGAGTGGAGGTGCAGAAGAAGAGAATGGTGCAGCGCCCAGTTTACTTTGTCAGCTCCCTTCTGCAGGGGGCTAGGTCATGGTACTCTGGTGTGCAGAAATTGCTTTTCGGCCTTCTCATGGCCTCGAGAAAGCTGCGCCATTACTTCCAAGCACATGAGATTACAGTTGTCACCCGCTTTCTGCTGAAGAGGATACTGCAGAATCCAGAAGCAACAGGCAGGATTGTCGAGTGGGCACTGGAACTGTCGAGCTTCGATCTCAAATTCGAGAGCACCTCAACTATCCAAAGCAGAGCATTGGCGGAGTTCATAGCAGAGTGGACACCGACACCAGACGAAGAGATCCCAGAGACGAGCATCCCCGTCAAAGAAGCAAGCAAAGAGTGGCTGATGTATTTTGATGGTGCCTTCTCGCTGCAAGGCACCGGTGCTGGCGCGTTGCTTATCGCGCCCACCGGAGAGCATCTCAAGTACATAGTCCAGATGCACTTCCCCAAGGAGCAAGCAACCAACAATACTGCAGAGTATGAAGGTTTGCTTGCCGGTCTCAGGATCGCGGCAGAACTTGGGATCAAGAAGCTCATTGTCAGGGGTGACTCGCAGCTTGTCGTCCGCCAAGTGAACAAAGATTACCAGAGTCCGTTGATGGAAGCGTACGTTGATGAAGTGAGCAAGCTAGAAGAGCACTTTGACGGCCTGCAAATGGAACACATTCCAAGAGCTGAGAATGACATTGCTGATGGCCTGTCAAAGTGCGCAACACTTAAGTTACCTATGGAGCCAGGAACCTTTCTGCTCAAGCTGACTCGTCCATCCGTAACACCATCAACCGGACAGAGCAAGAAGAGGAAGTTGGTCTCCGGCGACTATCTTCCGGCAGAGCTCCCCGGAGCCGCCGCCAAGAAGGTCCCCAAGATCGACGCCAAGAGCGCTGAGGAGCAGTCTGCTCCGGCAAACCCCAGGGTTTGTTCCGTAGAAGCAGGTGCTCCCGACAAGTCTTGCTCCGGCAAACATCAAGTTCCGGATGAGCCCCAGATCCTCGCCGTAGAAGCGGACGTTCCCGCAGCAGCAGATGTGCCTTCAGTCCTTGTTGTCGAGCCACAGGCTCCAGCATGGGCGCAGCAGACTGTCCGTTTCCACCAGAACGGAGAACTTCCCGAAGGACAAGAAGAAGCGGAAAGAGTAGCCCGACGCTCAAGTATGTACCAGTTCGTCGACAACACACTATACAGAAGAGGGCGCAACGGTGTGAAATTGAAGTGTATTCCCCGGGAAGACGGACAAAAGCTGTTGGCAGAGATACATGGAGGCATATGTGGTCACCACATTGGCGCAAGAGCACTTGCCGGCAAAGCGTTCCGGCAAGGTTTCTTCTGGCCGACAGCCCTCCAGGATGCAACTGCACAAGTAACCAAGTGTGAAGCGTGCCAGTTCCATTCCAAGCAGATACACCAGCCAGCTCAAGCTCTCCAGACGATCCCTTTATCCTGGCCATTTTTGGTCTGAGGGCTCGACATCCTCGGCCCCTTCCCCCGAGCTGTCGGGGGCTTTGAGTACTTGTACGTCGCAATCGACAAGTTCACAAAGTGGCCGGAAGTGGAACCAGTGAGGAAGGTGACAACACAGTCAGCAGTCAAGTTCTTCAGGTCAATTGTTTGCCGCTTCGGGATCCCCAACAGGATCATCACCGACAACGGTACGCAATTCACGAGTCGCGCCTTCATGCAATACGTCCAAGATCTCGGTGCCAAGTTCTGCTTCGCTTCTGTTGCTCATTCCAGGAGCAACGGTCAAGCGGAGAGGGCCAATGCCGAAGTGTTGCGCGGGCTCAAGACCAGAACTTTCGACAGGCTGCACAAGTGCGGAAGAAACTGGATCGAGGAGCTGACGATGGCTCTTTGGTCGATCAGAACGACGCCAAATCGAGCCACTGGCCAGACACCATTTGTTCTAGTCTATGGAGCAGAAGCAGTTACCCCCACGGAACTCGTATACGGGTCACCTCGAGTGCTCGCTTATGATGAGCTTGAGCAAGAGCGGCTGCGTGAAGATGACGCGCTGCTCCTTCAGGAAGATCGTCTTCAGGCTGCTGTGTGAGCCGCTCGCTACCAGCAAGCTTTGCGTCGCTACCATAGCCGCAAAGTTAAAGCCAGAAGCTTCGAGGAAGGCGACCTTGTTCTTCGGCGTGCTCCGTCCGCCAAGAATCACAACAAGTTGACGCCGAAGTGGGAAGGCCCTTACCGGGTGAGACAAGTCACGAGGCCCGGCGCTGTCCGCCTTGAGACCGAAGATGGCACTCTGGTGAGCAACTCCTGGAATATTGAGCATCTTCGTAAGTTTTACCCGTAAGACGCGGTTGTCGGACCCCGTCCGGCAACCACCCTTTTGTACAAGTCTTGCCGCTGTTGCATGTAATTCTTTGTACAAAGCCAGGCGCAGACCCTGAGCAGCAGTAAATGAAGCGCTGGCGCCCTAAGTTTTAGCATGCATGCTGAGTCGAGTCTCGTCCTTGGTTAGGGTTGATAGTGCCTAACAGCTGCTAACCCCTAGCTTAGAGGTCGGGTCTGCGTCCTTTTTTCCTGTTCTTTCGTTTCCCTTGGTTCACAGGGTTTTGCATATCCTGGCCAGACCGCTTAAGGACGGAGAAGAGAAGAAGGGCGGATCAGCATCTGGTCCCCGGCAAACCAGTGTTGCCGGGGGCTGCAAGTACAAAGATTCTCCCGCGGCAAGCCAAAGTTGCCGAGGGCTGCAATCCCAGATAAGTTTTTCATCCCTTGTCATGCATTCTCTTATGGACTGAGGAATGTGAAAACCTTGTTTCTTCCTAAAAAGCTACCGTGCTCCCTTAACTCTGGGCCCCAGAGCGCGTTCCTGGGGCCAGTTTTGGTAGGAGCCCGAACCCGCCTCATCCCTACCTCCGCTAAAGGCGTGAGAAAGGTCGAGTGGCGCGGGAAGACGGCAGGGCCTGTTGCCGGGCAAAGAAGTGTCTATCTTAACGATATAAAGGATTCGCTCCTTGGCGTGGGTTTTACCCGCGGGACAAATGGCCCGGCAAACATCCCCTTTCCATTAAAAAAACATTCCGCTCAGGTACAGTTCAGAGAGAATGAAAAACATGAGAGATGGGATTACAAGCTTTAAATGCAACTAAAGCCCGAGGGCTTACAAGTTAAAAAGAGATAAGGTGCCCGTAATCCCTTTCTTGTCTCTCTCCTCAGGAGGTAGGACAAGGAGGCGAGAAGGGCAAAAGGGGCGCCTAGGCGAGCTACGGGTGGCAGAAGACACCAAGAGAACACCCCGGGGCCGTCTGAAAGCTGGACGGTGACGGCGGTGCCGGAAGCAGGGCTCGACGAGGCGGCAGGACGTCAGCACGCTGTCGAGGGCGCCGTGCCCCCGTACTCCGAGTTGACGGCCTTGCCGCCCGCCCTCTTCCTCTTCCGCAGCCTCCCTACGCCAGCCGCCAAGGAGACAACCCCGAGAAGCTCAAGGAGCCGGCGACACGGATGATGGGGTCGCCGGTGCCACACGGAGCCGCGACCGGCGCCTAGTCGGACCCGTCATCCCGACGACCGCTACCCTCGTCGTCGCTGTCGCTCCCCTCCTCGTCGCTCTCGCTCAAGGAGGAGCCTTCGCTGTCGGAGGAGCTATCCACGCATCGCCGAGCCCGGGTCCCGTAGCACCCAAAGACCTTGACGGAGAGGAGATCGCCCTCCATCAACTTAAAATGGAGGGTGAACCCCTCCGTCAAGCTGTGGATTCGGGCAAAGGACTTCCACCCTCGACCAAGATACATCACGCCGGGGGCTGGGGACTCAACGTGGACCCACGTGCTGCTGATCCCGCAGCCCCTCATGCGCAGTCTTAGCATCTCAGGTTGTTCCATCTCCATCACGCTTGCGAAGGGAGCCGAGAGACGGAGGCGACGACGAGGCGCCCGGCTCAGCCTGACGAAGAACTCGCAAGGGTCGTTCCCGATGTGGACCGCCGTGAGAAGAGGAGCAGTTGGCGGAGGCAAGGCCGGCGCGTCGCCCCGTCCGCCTCGTCCCCGAGCGCCTCGGCCTCGTCTACGACCTCATCCACTACCTCTCCCCCTCCCCCTTCCCCTTACGGCTGGCTCTGCCACCGCGAGTGCAAGGGGAGGAGGGGCGCGTTGCCTAGCGGCGACCCTCGCCGCCACCGATGAAGGACCAGGGTTCCCTTTCTCCATGGCGGATGGAGAGAGGGGATCAGAAGCTGAAGGGAAGAAAAGATGAAGGAGTGTGGATTTCCGTCACCCCCTCTTGCTCTTTATAAAGGAGCAGGGTGGGGGCTCGGCCGCCCCGCTCAGCAATCAAGACGCAGGAAGAGCAGGCGACTGGGACCGGCCTACTGCCTCGACCCGCGACGGCCCGGTTTCCTGCCTCCACCGTCCGCAACTCCAGGTGCATGGAAGCCACGTGGCTGGCGTGCAGGACCAAGGCGACGGATGAGGCGACCTCCCCCCACCCCATGATCGTGGGGAGCGGACGCCTCAGAAACCGCGTGTCGGCCCCATCCAGCAAACGAGCCACGCCTCCACGCCTCCCTCCACTTAGGGAGATGGCGCGAACCGTCCCCCTTTATTGCGACGTGACGCATGCCTGCGGGGCTCAGCCCCGCGCACGCCGCCCACGTCACGCACACCTCTCGCCACGATGCCGCGTTCGAAGCGTAACGTTCGGGGAGGGCGTGGTGGATGCAGAAGAAGATGCAGCGTGACCCAGGCCGCGCGTGCCCGTGCACTGTTTTGGGCCTGGCCCAACAGCGCTCGGCACCGTGTATGGCTCAGGCCCGGGGGCTCCTGCCGGTGTACTAAAGCAGGGGTACCTTAGTACCCCGAACTTGTGCACGGGCAGTCGTAGCACCCCGCGGCAAGGCTTGCTAGGTGATCGCCAAAACTCTCCATGGTCCCTTTTTGGGCCATCCAAGATCAAAGTATTTGAGCCAAGGCCCCGGCAAGAGGAGCTTGCCGGGAAGGCCACCCGAAGAGAGCAAGGCCCCGGCAAGAGGAGCCTGCCGGGCGGCCGCTCGAAGAACAAGGCCCCGACAAGAGGAGCTTGCCGGGAAGGCCGACCAGGGCACGACAAGAGACTTGCTGCGACGCGCCACGCGTCCCGGCAAGGACCGGTGAGCAACAAGCTCCCGGGAGCGACAAGGCATCAACCGCGGCAAGGCGCTTGCCGCGGCAAGTAACCACCCCGCGCCTGCGTTCCAGCTCACCCACCAACGTGTCGCTCTGGGGCCATTCCAGGCGTACGTGGCGAAAGGCTGCGCAGCCAGGGGCATGCGGTGGCGAAGCAACGCTAACAGGATAGCCGTCGTGGCAAACGGTGGCGCCCCAGAAGGTCCCTTTTCTGTACTGTTTGGGCGACCTAGACGGGCATTTAATGCCCTTGTCCCCTGCCGTCAGAGTTAGGTATGATAGCACTGTGCAAACAGCTGTACCCAACACAACGTTTTCCAGTTTTACCCCCGCCTACGTTGCCACCTGTGGGTAACCCCTTGCGCATATAAAAGGAGGCCCCATGCGCAACGTAGAAAAGGGAGGAGGGAGGAGGCCACTCACGCTCGGTCTGATTAGTTGCCTGAGTGTACTGTACCACTCAGCGCTCCCGAACAAGAACACAATACAAACCACAAAGCAGCAGTAGGGTTTTACGCATCCGTGCGGCCCGAAGCTGGGTAAACCCCTTGTGTGCATCGTCTCGATCTGCTCTTCGCGCGACCTCCGCCCCCCGCCGAACCAGAAAGGGGCTCGGTCCCCATAGGTGTTCGTGGAGGCAGATTTCCCCCGACACCTACCCGAGATCCGCCGGTTTTGACACCAACAAGGAGCGTCTAAGTATTCGAGCAGACCCTTCTGAGCAGGCTCAAATAGGGGGATGTCTTCAATGTAAAACCATTCCGAGGTCTACTCTTTGAAGTCCTTCTTTGGGGTCCCAACAGGGTACCCCGTCCCGGCTATGCGCCATACTTCGGCTTCGCCTACTTCAAAGATTTTCCCTCCTCGGGTGTAGGGGGCGAGGCAAAAATACTTTCTCCATAATTCAAATTAGGCATCGTAGCCCAGAAACATCCCACAAAGGGCGACGTAGCCCGAGATATGAAGAATAGATCCAGTGGTGAGGTGATGGAGCTGGATCCCATAAAACTCTAGCAAATCCCTCAGGAAAGGGTGAACGGGAAAGCCCAAGCCTCATAAGAGGAAGGGCACAAAGCATACGCTCCCTTCCTTGCGTGGAGCAAGGAAGTTCTCTGCAAAGACTTTGCCGATCGCGGAAGTTAATCCGGGGCGAGTGGATGTGAGATCTCAAGCGGGAAGATAACCTTGCGTCTGGAGTTTGCTAAGTTGAGGACGAGAGACTGAGCAGCTTCCCAGTCGCCCAGGAGAGGGCCATGGGGTCGTGAGGAGGAGCTTGGGGCGCTCACCATTCTCTCCAGAGTTTTTTGGTCTCGACGATTTGGGGATGGAATGTGTTACCCGTCACGCTCTTGGCCTGTTTAATAGGTGCTTCTTCCTTGTCCCATGAGGGGCGTTTCTATAAAAGATGACCAGCCGCCTCCTTCTGGCGCACGGGAATCAAGGGTGTTATTAACCCTGAGGGAAGAATTGGTAATATGGGCCCTACGATGCCTCAATGAATCAGGAAAGTTATCAGTGGCCGAACTATGGTCAACCAAACATAGAAGGGGAGAAGAACTCGCCACACAAGCTAGAGACTTCGGGCGCGCGAAGCCTCCAGGGATCATGAGACACCGCATTGGAGGCTAGTTCGGGAGCTACTAAGGGAGTCCGAGATTGAGGGGTCCTCGAGCTGCGGGCCTAGCTCTCGTAGGCCGGACATGTGAATTGGAGTCCAAAACAAGAGCAAAAGTGTTTGGAAAAGTGGATACGATGGAGACATATCAACTCCTCAAGCTTGATTCATTGCTTGTCCTCAAGCAATTCAGTTGATAGACGAAAGTGATAAAAAAACATTTACAAACTCTTTTGTTTTTGTATCCGTATATGAGCTCAAATAGTAACCAAATTTTCAGCAAAGATCATGAAATAACCATGTGAATATTACACTTAGAACTTATGTTTACTCATATCAATGGCATAATCAACTAGAGAGCAATAATAACATATATCAAATGCCAACAATTTTTCAAAATAATCATGATATAATATGATAACATGGTATCTCGCTAGTACTTTCTGGGATCACAAAACATAAATGCAGAGCACCTCTGAATTTCAAGCAACGACTAACCATTGCAATTTAGAGTAGAGGAGATCCAGTCATGCTCACATCCAACATTAGGTAGACTCAATGCATGGTAAACTAAGAATGACAATAGTGCTCTCTATGTTGGCGCTTGAATAAGGTGATGACTTAACATTAAAAGTAAAAAAATGAAAGTAAATAGAAAGACCCTTCGCAGAGGGATGCCGAGGTGCTAGAGATCAGAGCTTAAAATATAGATGAGTACATTTTTGAGTCGTGTGCCTTTCTTGTCAATGTTACGACAAATGATTTCAACATCTTCCATGATAAATGCATTATTGGCGGTTCCCATGCATAAATGAAAAGTTTAATTCCCCCACAACCATACAAACACAAGCCAGGGGGATTTTTGTTTTATTACATTATCTTTGATTATGTTTCACGGGGCTGGGCATCCCAATTACTAGCCTCTCTCGTGCAAGACGAGAGAATAAACTCTGGTGGCTAGAATAACCCACTTAGCATGGAAGATATCTATTGACTGCCCCATCGCTCTATGAGCAGTTTGGGCACACATAACATATGTTTATTTGAATGATTAGACATGGCACATGTAAATTTATTTGGAACGACAGGGTGATATTGTATATAGGTAGATATGATGGACTCTCTTGCCATAACTTCGAGGTCTCAAGATTCTGGATGCACAAGCAGTATTCCCGCTTAGTACAGACGAAGGCTAGAAAATAGATTGAGAAGCGACCAATTAGAGAGCGACAATCGTTGTAATCATACATTGTGAATATTTAACATTGGACATGAGCATGACTAGGATATAAACACTCTAAATATAAATATCTTAAAGGCTGCACTGGTTTTGAATCAACTACATGTGTGAACACATGCCAAGTCAAACCACTTGAATTCTTCCGAGCAAGATGCCATCCTGACATACTACATCGTAATCATTTTAATGCATGTTGACACTCAAGATAAAAAAATAATCAACTCATAGCTACTTAAGCAAGTCATGAGCAACTATAACCTCCAATTGTCACCAGAAGCATGTTTACTCATAATATGTCGAATCAGGGATACCGAGTTAAACATATTTACCAAAACAAAAACAAGAAGAGTTCTATAATAACCCAAGTGTAATGCTACTCTTATATTTTTCCTTCATCATGAAACTTGCCTTGTTGCATGTTATTTATTTATGGATCTTGCACCATGATCATTGTTTTGCATGTGCCATTTCAGTTTTGTGCATGTTATATTTCACTCAAGTTTATCTTGGTTCCACCCAAGTCCATAACCCGTGAATGATAATATTCATTACTGGAGGTGGATATTTCCTTCCTCAATTTAATGGACACTACATTTCTAAATTCTCAAAACCATTCCATATGCCTCTCCAACAAATTTGAGTAATTTTGGAAATGTTCTAGATAGATTCAAAAATGACTCATGTTTAAATTAAATCCAAATTTGATTTATTTTCCATCTTCAAAAAATGCTAGAGCATTTTATTCAATTGGTGCATAATTCCAAGAGCACGAGGATAAGCACCACCTGGGCCTCCTTCCTCCAAGAAAGCCTAGCCGAGCTGATAGCAGCCGAGCCAGCCCACATGCACATTGCTACATCTTGAGCTTGCTTTGGTTTTTGTAACACCCCAAACGACGAAGCGCTTGGAATATTACCACATAATACCTTTGGAAAAGGAAACATGCTCTCAAAGGAAATTCCAACAGAGTTTCGTCTATTTCTAAGGACATCAACAACATGCAATTCATATAGCCATATGACACAGGAAACATAGCACCAGTGTAAAGCACAAGGCTACAATACCATAACTGAGAACATCTTCGGTAACTCTAGGCGATAACGTCAGTCATAAGTGGAAATTAGTTAATCCATACAGACCAAGAGAGTGACTCTCAAACTCAAGACAAACCACCACGTGTAGTAAAGTACAAGCTATACTAGGCTCTCAAACCACGGCCCTAAAGAACGATATGTGTGATTTCCGTGTAGTGAAAACGGTGATGATGCTACTCCCAAGACTCCCATGCATGTCGTCGTCAGGATTTACCAAAAACATATAAGCAACAAGGATGAGTACAAAGACTCACCAAGTTCATAAAGGAATAATAAACAATACTCATATCAATATACCAAGACTCGGTTAACACCATACACTCATTAATGTTCAACACATATAATGGTGCCTACATGCCTACATGCTCATCTCATTTCATTGCGTATACCGGTATCGCTTGAGTGGACGCCCGTCGACATCCACTCACTCCAACATATGGAGGTTGCCTCCAAAGTAGGTCGCAACCCAACAATGAAGGTCTCAATGTACCTACCAAAGTAGCGCACGCTTTCATTCACTATCATCATGAGTGCAACTATGCAAATGCAAGCAAAGTACTTGAATCAACACAATATGGTCGTCGTCATCGCCATAATAATAAACATCATTGGCATGAAAAATATCATAAATAAAATGGAGTGTAAATATTATGCAAGTCATTATCCGGTCGTGAACTTGCCTCAACCGCGGGGCATAAATTGTGCCTGTCATCAAGCATATATCACAGTCACAACAAAGCATGGTCTCAACACATAAGCATATATAATTTAGTGGCGCTCCTAGGCACAAAACCCCAGCTCATATATACTTTATCACATTATAGCTCCTCACATCATCAATGATGACAAAATCTGAGAGTATAAGTCTAGATATATTCACCCAAGTCCAAACGTACAATTCTGTCCAACAAAGTACAGCCGACTTTGATAATTTCGTAGGATTTAATATACAAAACGAAATATAATAACTGATATGTGTTTAATCATCTACAGAATGGCATCTACAAATGTCATGTTGTAACTTAATTTTAATTCCACCTCTAACAGGTCCTAATATCCCAAATGAGAATATGGTACCCAGGAAACTGTATTTCGGGACAAAGACTAAATAGACAGCTGCTCTCAAACCGTATGTCCAAACGGGGAAAATAAGTATTGTAAGGAAACTTTGGAACTTTATCTAAAACTTATGTACAGGGGCCAACTCTAAATTCCAAGCATAGCTAACTCATTTTTTAGATAGAAGCTTGTTGTCCAGAACTGTCAGGTACTGCAGTTTTTAACTTAACCAAGTTCAGTGATGTACAGCAAGGGAAAACCAGTGTACAAGAGCAGTTCTAATCCTCACATGTAAGATAAAACAGAATTATAACTTGCAAACTAACTCCTCTCCCCAGGTTCAATTGCTTACACGCATATAGACATGTTCGTCAAGCTATTGGGATACATGAACCAGCAAAACAGGCCACATCAAACAATCCAGCCAAGATGCTAACCCAGCTACAGGAACGGTTTTGCTCCAGCGCTAAAGATCGAACCAAGAGTGACACAAGGAGTTGGAGAAACAACATACCGGGGGTGGGCCGATGGCCAGCAGCAACCCGTGCACCACCGGCAGCAGCGGCGGGCACGACGACGCAAGGAACGGGGGAGCAGGAGCAGCCTCCACACGGCAGCGACCACGACAAGAAGCGACGCCAAGAACAGCAGCAATCTCACAGAAGTGGCAATCACCGCCACCAGCAGCACGACCTGGTGGCTGCAGCCTCCAATGGATAAGATGAGAGGGAGACATTTTTTAGGGTAAAGCAAAGCTTTAACTTAACTGTGTCTAGGCATATCGCCCAAGACACATTCGTCCACATGGGCAGGTACATCAGAGTCCCACTCAACAAAGTGGTTTGGTTCACACATACACCCAACAGTAGCGAGTTCATGCGCTACGGTATTTGCACTACGCCTACAAACCGAGATAGTGAACTTGGAGAACCAGAGCTTAAGCTGATATTTCATGTCCTCAATGACTGCCGCATAGGCTGATGAGTCCACTTTACTCAGATCCAACGCCTCCTCCAATAGTTGTGAGTCAGTTTCAAACTCAGCTTGAACAATCCCGAGGTCAGAAGTAGTTGTTATAGCGTGGGCCATGGCCATAGCCTCCGCTGCAAAAGCATCATTGATGTGCTCAAGCCTGCCTGCGCGGGCACAGACTAGCTCGCCAACCCTTGTTCTTACTGCGACACCCCTGCCTGCTCCTTGTTGACCCGACACAGAGTCGTCTATATTAATCTTGTAAGACATCTGCGTCGGGGGTCTCCACTTGTCAGGCGGTGGCACGGTAGTCGGCCTCGCGAAGATCTGCATGTACTCCAGTACATATCATGGGCTCTCCTCCTACTTCTGTAGCATCCATAGGAATTTATCCTTCCCGTAGCTTGTTCTTGTTGGACCACCACAGCCACCAGAAAGTTAGCACGAGCAGCCTCTTTTCCTCATCTAGCCCCCATAGAAGGTCGAACATCGCATGCACAGACGTAATCCGCTCGAGATCTTGACGTACACCCTCCAGAGCAAGATCGTGCCAGACCTCCTTCGCTGCTTTGTAGTTAATGAACAAATGTGCGCCGTCCTCGTCTGCTCTCCCACAAAATAAGCACTTAGTATCTGCGATGGAAATGCCTCTTCGTGCCATATTCGTACGTAGAGCAAGGGACTCATGCTTGACTCTCCAAGCAAGCATATGTATGTTGCATGGGCACGGCAGTTTCCAGATCCTCTTCCATGAATCATCCTTGGTCATATTAATGTTGCCGGGATCACTTGTACTGCTCCCTACTCCTCCATTAACTCTCGTCTTCTCCAACTGGCATGTAGCTTATATGCACTCTTGATAGAATGGATCCCCTTGGAATCATATTGCCAGGCGATGAAGTCTTGCACCCCCTCACGCAGAGGGATCTGGAGGATGTACTTGACATCGTCGGCCCAAAAGTTGTCTCTCACTAGCTGCTCATCCCAGTTCCCGGTAATGGGGTCTATAAGGTCATTAACCAGCTCCAACAGGCTAGAGCCCCTCGGTGTAATGACTCCCCGAGACCAAGGTCGAGGGATCCAAGGATCCGCCCACATTTTCACTCCTGTACCGTCCCCAATCCTCTAAATATATCCTTCCTTGAAGAGTTGTAGCCCATGCAGCAAGCTGCGCCATGAATACGAGATGCCATCTCTAGGTTGTGCATCAATGATGTGCCCAGAAGGATAATATCTTGCTTGCAACAGCTTTGCACAGAGCGACTCGGGATTTTGAATGAGCGTCCAAACCTGCCTAGATAGCATTGCAACATTAAAACCGTGCATGTCCCAGAAACCTAAACCTCCCTGGGCCTTCGACATCAGCAACTTTTGCCACCCAATCCAGTGGGTGGTATCCTCCTTGTCCTGTTGGCTCCACCAGTAGTTGCCGATGAGCGAACTGAGTTCCTCACAGAAAGATTTTGTTAGGTAAAAGTAGGACATCGCAAACGTAGGGATTTCTTAAGCGACCGTCGTGACCAGGGCTTCTTTGCCCGATTTAGCAATCAACTTTTCCTTCCACCCGTATACTCTCCCTGTCAGTGCCACTTTGACAAATGGAAAGGCTTTCTTCCTCGATTTCCCCACATGAACTAGCTGCCCGAGGTATTTCTCATTCCATGATTCACTATGAATTTGTAGTGCATCCTTACCTGCCGCTTTCTCAGCAGCATTTGTGTTCGGACTGAACATGATGGCAGATTTCTCAATATTGATGCACTGGCCGGAACAGTCCTCGTAAAGGTCAAGGATCTCACGCTGGGTTTGAGCTTCTTCCTGTCGGGCTTTAAGCAGCAACATTGAATCATCCACGAACAGCAGGTGTGAGACAACAGGAGCGCGCGGGCAGATTTTAATGCCATTGATTCTGCCGGCATCTTCCGCATCATGCAGTAGGGCGGACAAACCTTCGGCGCAGATGAAGAACAAATAAGGCGACCATGGATCCCCATGATGTAGACCGCGAGAAGGGGTGAACTGATCGGGAAGCCCCCCATTCAGCTTAATCTGGTATCGCGCCGTGGTGATGTAGTGCATGACCAAATCGATCCATCTGGCACCAAAACCAAGTTTAGTGAGCATGGCCCGCAGGAAGTCCCATTCGACTCGATCATATGCTTTGCTCATATTCGACTCGATCATGGCCCGTAGGAAGACTTGCAGAGGGGAATAGAAGAAAAACAGGGCTTGAGTACAGCGTACAGCGGCGCAAGGAGCGACCGAGGGCCACCCCGTGTCTGTCTGGGCCTTGAGCCCATATAGGATTTTCTTTCCTCTTGTTTTTAGAAGAGCATATAAATAGCTAAAGTCTGATATTGAGACATGCACACACATAGACCGACTGGTATCTGACCTACATACTTACTTGAAGGGCCAGGGTTCAAATGCCAACTCACACACATTTTTTTTAATTTCTTTCATTTTGCCTCTTTCCTTTATTTCCCATAGTCTCTCTCTCTCTATATATCCCTCTCTCTCTCTCTCTCTCTCTCTCTCTCTCTATCTCTTATTTACTTTTCCTACTCTTAACATCATGGTCGATAAATACAAACTCTACCTTATTCATCTATTTAAACATACTTCAGGAAGAAATTCATAGCAAACAAAAACGGGACATTACAGTTTTTCCCTTGAAGAGGAAAGCGTGATGCAGCAAAGTAAAGATAAGTATTTTCCTCAGTTAAGAACGAAGGTATCAATCAAGCAGGAGAAACATGCAAGTCCCCAATATATGCACCTACACAAACAATCAAACACTTGCACCCAACACGAATAAGGGGTTGTCAATCCCTTCGCGGTCACTTGCAAAGGTGAGATCTGATAGAGATAGATATAAAATATTACTAAAACATAAAAGTAAATAAATTGCAGCAAGTTATTTTTAGTATATAGATCTGAAAATATATAAAGGAAAGTAGACCCGGGGGCCATAGGTTTCACTAGAGGCTTCTCTCTTGAAGGCAAATAATACGATGGGTGAACAAATTACTGTCGAGCAATTGATGGAAAACCGCAAAGTTATGGCGATACCCAAGGCAATGATTATGAATATAGGTATCACGTTCATGTCAAGTAGACCGACTCCTTCCTGCATCTACTACTATTACTCCACGCATCGACGGCTATCCAGCATGCATCTAGAGTATTAAGTTCATAAAGAACGTAGTAATGCCTTAAGTAAGATGACATGATGTAGAGGGATAAACTCAAGCAATATGATGAAAACCCCATCTTTTTATCCTTGATGACAACAATGCAATACATGTCTCACTACCCCTACTTTGTCATTGGGTGAAATTACGCAAGATTGAACCCAAAACTAAGCACCTCTCCCATTGCAATAAAAACCAATCTAATTGGCCAAACCAAACCGTTAATTGGAAGAGAAATACAAATATATCAAATCATGCATATAAGAATTCAGTGAAGATTCAAATAATATTCATAGATAAGCTGATCATAATTCCACAATTCATCGATCTTGACAAACACACCGCAAAAGAAGATTACATCAGATAGATCTCCAAGAACATCGACGAGAACATGGTATTGAGAATCAAAGAGAGAGAAGAAGCCATCTAGCTACTAGATATGGACCCGTAGGTCTGTGGTAAACTACTCACGCTTCATCGGAAGGGTAATAGTGTATGTAGTTGCCCTCCGTGATCGAATCCCCCTCCAGCAGGATGCCGGAAAAGGCCCCAAGATGAGATGTAATGGGAAAAGAAGGTTATGGCGGAAGAAAAGTATTTTGGTGGACGCTTCTCGTGGATCGGGAATATTTGGAAATTTATAGGACAAAGAATAGGGTTAGAGGAGCTCCGAGGGACCCACAAGGCAGGGGGTGCGCCCCCCTTTGGGGCGCTCCCTGCACCCGTGACATCGCCTCATGACTCTTCTGACTTGGTTCTCAAGTCCTACGTGTGTCTTCTGGTGCAAGAAAAGTCACCGTAAAGTTTTATTCCGTTTGGACTTGTTTGATATTTCTTTTCTGCGAAACTCAAAAACAAGGAAAAAAAGAAACTGGCACTGGGCTCTAGGTTAATAAGTTAGTCACAAAAATAATATAAAAGAGCATAATAATGCATATTAAACATCCAAAATAGATAATATAATAGCATGGAACAATAAAAAATTATAGATACATTGGAGACGTATCAAGCATCCCCGAGCATAATTCCTACTTGTCCTCGAGTAGCTAAATGATAAAAATAGAATTTTTGATGTGGAATGCTACCTAACATATTTATCCATGTGATTTTCTTTACTGTGGCACGAATGTTCACATCCTTAAGATTCAAAACAAAAGTTTAATATTGATACGAAAACAACAATATTTCAAGCATACTAATAAAGCAATCATGTCTTCTCAAAATAACATGGCCAAAGAAAGTTATCCCTACAAAATCATATAGTCTGGCTATGCTCCATCTTCATCACACAAAATATTAAATCATGCACAACCCCGATGAAAATCCAAGAAATTGTTTCATACTTTTGAAGTTCTCAAACTTTTTAAAATTTCACGCAATACATGAGCGTGAGCCATGGATATAGCACTATACGTGCAATAGAATATGGTGGTTGTGGAGAAGACAAAAAGAAGGAGATAGTCTCACATCAACTAGGCATATCAACGGGCTATGGAGATGCCCATCAATAGATATCAATGTGAGTGAGTAGGGATTTCCATGAAACGGATGCACTAGCGCTATAAGTTTATGAAAGCTCAAAAATAAACTAAGTGGGTGTGCATCCAACTCGCTTGCTCACGAAGACCTAGGGTAATTTAAGGAAGCCCATCATTGGAATACACAAGCCAAGTTATATAACGAAAAATACCCATAGTATATGTAAGTTACAACATAGGAGACTCTCTATTATGAAGATCATGGTGCTACTTTGCAGCACAAGTGCGGAAAAAGGATAGTAACATTGTCTCTTCTCTCTTTTCTCTCATTTTGTTTGGTGGGCTTCTTTGGCCTCTTTTATTTTTCGTGGGCTTCTTTGGCCTTGTTTATTTTTTTGTAAAGTCTGGAGACTCATCCCAACTTGTGAGGGAATCATAGCTTCTGTCATCCTTTCCTCACATGGGACAATGCTCTAATAATGATGATCATCACACTTTTATTTACTTACAACTCAAGAATTACAACTCGATACTTAGAACAAAATATGACTCTATATGAATGCCTCCGGCGGTGTACCGGGATGTGCAATGATCTAGCATAGCGAATGACATCAAAAAACGGACAAGCCATGTAAACATCATGCTAGCTATCTTAGGATCATGCAAAGCAATATGACAATGATGGTGCGTGTCAAAATAAAATGGAACAGTGGAAGTTGCATGGCAATATATCTCGGAATGGCTATGGAAATGTCATAATAGGTAGGTATGGTGGCCGTTTTGAGGAAGGTATATGGTGGGTGTAAGGCACCGGCAAAAGTTGCGCGGTACTAGAGAGGCTAGCAATGGTGGAAGGGTGAGAGTGCGTATAATCCATGGACTCAACATCAGTCATAAAGAACTCACATACTTATTGCAAAAATCTATTAGTCATTCAAATAAAGTAATACGCGCATGCTCCTACGGAAATAGATTGGTATGAAAAGACCATCGCTTGTCCTCGACCGCCACTCATAAGGAAGACGATAAATAAATAAATCATGCTCCGACTTCATCACATAATGGTTCACCATACGTGCATGCTACGGGCATCACAAAATTTAACACAAGTATTTCTACAATCCGAAATTACTCACTAGCATGACTCTAATATCACCATTTTTATATCTCAAAACAATCATTAGGAATCAAACTTCACATAGTATTCAACACACTTTATATGAGAGCTTTTATTATATCCCTCTTGGATGCCCATCAAATTAGGACTAAATTCATAGCCAAAGACAATTACCATGCTGTTTATAGAGACTCTCAAAATAATATAAGTGAAGCACGAGAGTTCAATAATTTTTATAAAATAAAGCCACCGCTATGCTCTCAAAAGATATAAGTGAAGCTATAGAGAAAAATTGCCTAGCTCAAAAGATATAAGTGAAGCACATAGAGTATTCTAATAAATTCTAGATTGATGTGTGTCCCTCTCAAAAGGTGTGTACATCAAGGATGATTGTGGCAACCTAAAAACCAAAGACTCATATCATACAAGACACTCCAAGCAAAACACATACCATGTGGTGAACAAAAATATAGCCTCAAGTAAATTTACCGATAGACAAAGAGGAAAGAGGGGATGCCATCCGGGGCATCCCCAAGCTTAGATGCTTGGTTGTCCTTGAATATTACCTTGGGGTGCCTTGGGCATACCCAAGCTTAGGCTCTTGCCACTCCTTATTCTGTAGTCCATCAATTCTTTCCCCAAAACTTGAAAACTTCACAACACAAAACTCAACAGAAAAGTCATGAGATCCGTTAGTATAAGAAAATAAATCACCACTTTTTGGTACTGTTGTGAACTTATTATTTATTTATATTGGTGTAATATCTACTATATTCCAACTTCTCCATGGTTCATACACCCCCCGATACTACCCATAGATTCATCAAAATAAGCAAACAACACATAGAATACATAATCTCTCAAAAAACAGAACATTCTGTAGCAATCTGAAAACTTCGAATACTTCTGGAACTCTAAAAATTCTGAAAAATTAGGAAAACCAGGGAAATTTGTAAATCAATTTTGTGTAAAAGATCAGAATTTTATCACGCTTTGGATATTTTTAATAATATTGTTACTGAGCGCAAAAGTTTCTATTTTTCAGCAAGATCAAATCAACCATCATCTTAAGCCATCCCAAACGTCTTACTTGGCTCAAACACTAATTAAAATATAAAAACACATCTAACCAGAAGCTAGATGAAAAATGTATTTAAAAAACAGAACCAAAAAAGTAAGATCAAAAATAAAATTGGGTTGCCTCCCAACAAGCTTCCTAGCTAGTCATTGAGATTTCAATGATGCTCACACGAAATATAATGATTTAAACACAAAGAGAGCATCATAAAACATGTGACAAACAAATTTAAGACTAACATGCTTCCTATGCATAGGAATTTTATAAGCAAACAAATTAGCATGACAAGCAAAATCTAGCATATGCAAGGAAGAAGAAAGAAACAATAGCAATCTTAACATAACGAGAGGTAATTTAGTAACATGAAAATTTCTGTATGTAATTTAGTAACATATATATATAGGTTGGGACTATTTAGAAACCCCCCTCTAGAGTTCCTAAATAAGCTTATTTAGAAACCACCCCCACTCCTACCTGTTTCTTATCCCGAAGGGAGCGAGCTGCGCGGTAGCGCTGCGAGGGAGTGAGCGAGCTCGTGTCCGGTGAACTATCCCGCCGGCGCGCCACCACCACCCACCCCACTGACGTGCCATCGCCCTGATCCCGAAGGGTAAGAGGGAGCGTGCTCTACCTTCCCTGCCAGGCGCCACGCCACGAAATTGTCGACGAGATCCACCTTCCTCCCTCCACCTCCCGCTGGCAGTGCCACCAATCCATGGCGAGCCCGTTCCCCTCGATGAGATCCTGTCCTGACGTGCCATTGGACCCATCAAGATCCATGGCATAGAATCCTGACCACCACCACCTGGACTGCTCCTCCCATGGTGGCCTGAGGAGGACGCTCCACCTACCCTGGTCCTGTTCCACCACCACGACTTGCCATCAACCGACCACCTCTCTGCTCCACCGTAGGGGCTCACCATTCCCCATGTGGGTGCTCTTTGTCGACCGTTGCATGTTAACACCTTTCCCGACCTGCCACACCACCTCCATGGGCACCGCGTCAGCGACCACGAGTAGAAATTCTACCATGGGGGCAGTTAGCAAAGAGGAATGGAGCTGCATCTCCATGGCAGGTCATGAGGCGCGCGAGGTGAAGGAGACGGGCACAGCCGGAGGAGACTATTCTGCCTCTCTGATACACGCATCGAAGGATGCGCGCCCGTCCAGCTCCCCTCCTCCTCTACATCGTCCAACCTCCCTGCCAATGTTCTCCTCTTGTTCTTCCCGCGGGATCAATTAAGCTCAGCCATGGTGGAAGTTAGAAAAAGAGCTTTGTTCAGTTGTGCGTGCATGCACGTCCCGCGCCACTAGCTGCTTCCTACCTCTGGTAGCTCCCGTACGGGTCCAGAAGCATGGGCGCTGTCCGGTGAGATCCATGTACAGCGAGCGCCACACCACCCTGCCGCGGCTCCAACGAAAGTCTCATGTTCATTCTAGCTGCGAGCGAAGGTAGTAGTTAGCGAATAGTATCAGTTTGCTTTCAAAAATTGTAGAAGTTGACTTATTAATCTATAACGCAGTGACTCCTCACCACCCATCTTTTTGCAATTGAAATCATGAAATAAGACACGTTCACTCGAAAAACCCAAGCAGTTAGCTGCACATCTCCATGGATTTCAATAGTTGGAGTTAACTTCGGCCAGCGTGGTAGGTAACCCCGATATTCATTGCAGTTATGGTGACCCCGGCAAAAAATGAATTACAAAATATGAAAAAAGTTTGACCATTTAAAAAATCGTCCACAGTGGCAGTTGACATCGGCCGACATGGTAGTTAACTTCGGCATTCATGACAGTTAGCGTGACCCCCACAAGAAAGAACAAAATATTTTTTTCATGTTTTCGCTCCCAGCAGTTAACTTGGTGTTAACTGTCATAGCCCCAGGCAGTTAGCTATTTCAGGCCCGACAGTTAGTTCGACCCAAGAAAAAATGTAAAATAAAAAAATAGTGTCTTCAGTCTGGCAGTTAACTTGATGTTTACTACTGTAATCCCCAGCAGTTAGCTATTTCAGTCCTGGCAGTCAGCCTGATCCGAATGAAAAATGAATGAAAGAAAGAAAAAAAGTATTTGCAGCTCCGACAGTTAGCTTGCTCAATATATTGTAGTTAGCTATTCTGCTCGAACAGTTACCGTCTACTGTAGCAGTTCGGGAAGTGATAGGTGGGGAAGTGAACGGTTACCCATGACCGTTGCAACAGTTACCAGATAGGTGGGCGGGAGGGGGGCTATTGGGTGGCGCACACGAGGGAGGTTGCTGGTGGCGGCACACCGATGGGGTGGGCCAGGGTGGCGCATCGGCAGCCATCGTCGCCAGGGACTCAGCGTCGGCTCTCCCGCCTGAAAACTCCACCTCCTCTGCTCCACCCATCTCTTCCTATATCATCAGCTGGGGTGACCTGATTCATGGCAAGCACGGCCGGATCTACTCCAACGCAGCTATCCACCAGTACTCTCCTCCAACGCAGTTAATGAACTAAAACTATAGCAGTTGACTTATGATACTGTAGCCGTTAGTTTCTTTAGAAGTTACTATCATTTTTAGGTGGAGCGGTTAATCCATGATATTGTAGCAGTTAACTATTAATAAAGGTGAAAAAGCTTTTACTTAAGTAAACAGGGAAGTTAGTTTTTTTTGACGTGTTAGTTAAGTGCATGAAGTGCAACAGCTAAGTGTTTCAAAATTATAACAGTATAACAAAGTTTTTTATACTGTTAGTCCAATTTTTATTGCATATGGCAGTTAAGTGGGTGAGTCTTGGAACTTAACTTGAACACTTAACTGCCATCCGCACTTGAGTAGTTAGCGTGACCTTGGCAAAAAAAGAACGAAAGAAAAAAGGTTAATATCTTCACTCAAGCAGTTCGCTAGTTCTTAACTGCCGCAGTCCCGCCAATTAGCTATTTCAGGCCCCGCAGTTAGAATGATCCAGGGAAAATTAAAAATTAAAAAAATTAGTACCTTCAGTCCTGTAGTTAACTTGTTGTTAACTGCCGCAATCCCCGACAGTTAGCTATTTCAATATCGGCAGTTAGCTTGATCCAGGAAAAACCAGGAAAAAACAAAAAAAAGTGTCTTAAGTCACGATAGTTAGCTTGGTCATCATATGTCAGTTAGCTATTGTGGTCGGGCGGTTAGCATGTATTGTAGCAGTTCGAGAAAAATGAGATTAGTTTTTTGAAAACTACTCTTAAACTGTGGCGAATCTGGAAACGAGTTATATATACCAAAGTTTGGGCTAATCCATAGCTTTTCCATGGTGTATCATATGCATCATTCCGACAAACGGTTTGAAAATTTCTTTCACAAAAACACCGAAAACGCGTTTGAAGAATTTCTAGTTTTTTTTTATTTTGTTTAAAAACTGTAAGGGTTTTGGGAAAACGATCAACATACAGAAGTTCCGCCTATTTAGTAGCTATCCAACGGTTTGTCATTTGCATCATTTCGATAAATGGTTAAAAATTACAGTAAAAAAATAGTGCGAAAAAACGGTGCCAGAAAAAGTCCGCCCGACAGTTAACTAGTATATGACGCACAGTTAGCTTATTATTTTCGAGCAGTTAGGAACGGTTCCTGAACAGCTTATTTAGGAAGGGGTTGCAGAATAGCTGGGATGTATGTATACACACACACACACACACACACACACACACACACACACACACACTTATGAGGACATGCTTGCATAACCAAATTAAACATCCACTTACATAGGTGGCTACTACAACCATGGCATTTGCACACACCAAAGTAAACTATTACATGCATAATTACATAGGTGGCTACTACACACATGACATTTCCACACACCAATAAAGTAAAATATATATTACATGCATGATTAACTAGCATAAATGATCATCTGATCATCATCTACTTCTTGTGACGCTTGCTCTGCTAGTGGCTCGATCCGGGCTCGTTGATTTGGGTAACGAGGTACTTCCTCATGTCAACAATCTACCTGTGCATCTTGTAGCATGTGTACATGTTCTTGGCCGCAAACCTGAGGTGAGTTTCATCCAGTTGCCGCATCTAGGCCCCGTGCCAGGATACGGGACTTGTTCTCTGGGCATCCTGCTTCATCTTTTCATAGTAGGGGTCGATGATGGCTGAGGCGAGTCCGAACAGGGAGTCCTTCATGCTGCCCCAGACCCTGTAGTGGTCACGGATTTTGACACGGTTCTTGCAGGCCAAGCCCGTAACACCGAGTGCTTTTACATCGTTAGTGGTATCCACCATGGCGAACTTGTAGTCAGTGTTGTTGACAAACCTGTTGAAACGGTCGCAAGGCTCTGTGGCCAGGCAGTAGTGGTAAATGAGGACATGATGGCGCACGCACAACTGGGCGATGACAACCTTCTGATCTTTGCCGGGACGATCGACGGTGTACTGGAGGTCGATGCCGACCACCTTGTACTTGTCTCCAGCAAGCAACTGCTCAACGCTGTTGATGTAGTCGTTCACCACGACCGGGTCGATGGTGTACACCACTGAGAGATACGTCTCCCTCGCGTGGGTTTCCATTCTATGCTCGCCGAACTCCATTGGAGCGCCTCTGGACATCCCCTCTCTATGTGTCATCATGGGTGTGCTTATTGTGTTGTCGGGTGCGATCGAAAGGTTGAAGAGACTAAGGTTATAATGGCCGCGGGAATTAAAGGGGAAGCCGGATGGCCAGGAATATCGGCAGGCCCTTATGGCAGTTCTACTTACAACGCGTAACTCCATCGTGCCGCACGTAACTGCATCGCGTGGCAACGCGCGCGGCGCAACCGCATGCATATGGGGCCCCCGACGTGATCGTGTGCACGCCCAACCACTGGCAGAGCACGCGCGGAGGGACGCGAGCAGAGCGCTCCGCGGTCGCCTCAACGGCGAGCAACCATATATAGAAGTTGAACGCGCAAGGAAAAGCTGTCCACAAGCCGAGCGCGCCGACGGACGCGAGCAGACGCGAGTAGAGCGTGCCGCGGCGCCTAATGGCGAGCAGAGCTTGCCGAGGGACGCGAGCAGAGGAAGACACAGTGATACGTTGTAAATAAGACGAACTGTGCGAGCTATATCGGGGACATCCGAGCTGTTTGTGATGGAATAAGCCGTGTGTGTTGTGGGAAAACGCTTGCTGGTGTATAACCTTAAATTTAACCAAAAAAGTGTTAATGCATGTTACAAAAATTGTATAGCTGGAAACTATGTTCAAATACAACTCCAACGATATAATCTATGGCGACATGCATTCGTATTTTATTAGTTAAATCCTACATATAAACCAGGACGGGGGTATAGTAGGTAATTAAGCAAACGTTTTTTATTAACTGTATGTGTACGTGTCCTGTCGTTCTCCTCTCGCACGTCTTGTCACCCTGATGCCGTAGACGGCTTACAGCGCAAGCTTGCGCAGCGCGCGGGGGCCTTCTTTTGGCCAAATGGTGGCGCCAATGAATCGTCGGTGAGCCCGTTCCCACGCAACCTCGCAGGTTCCCGCGCAAGCTTCTTGCCCGACTTGGTAAAATCCCCCAAAATCCCAATGCTCACCGGCCTGCTATAAAAACCCTCACGGCGGGCGAGTCATGTGTCGCATTTTCCCCTCCCTCCCTGTAGCTTATCTCGTCTGCTTCTCCCACAATCACCAATGGCACCGGTCCGTCGTCGTCGCTCAGCCACTCTGCCGTCATCAGAGGACAGCTCCAACTAGGAGGCTACACCGCGGCGGCGGCGGAGTCCCCGGCGTAATGTAGTGCGCGTGGCGTCCCTGTTGGGTGTACACGGAACACCCACCACACGCTCCGCGGCCGCTGCCCGTCGGCATCTGTTGCCGGCCGCCGCTGCCGCCACACCACCATCGAGAGCCAGGGCCATCTCCCGCTCCGCGGACGCGGCCCGAAGGCGGGAGGTGACCGTCGTGGCCGCCACCCCACTGCCAGCCACCGTGGCCATCACCCGCTCCGCCACCACGGCCTGAAGGCGGGAGGTGGTGGTCGTGGCCGCCACCCCATCATCGGCCGCCGTGGATGCCAGCCCACCGTCGACCGCATGGATCATCACCCGCTCCGCCACCGCCGCCCGAAGGAGGGAGGCGGAGGTGGAGGCCCGCACGTGCGTCAGCAACCTTGCGCGCTACATTGAGTTCCTGTGGGAGGAGGAGGAGCGCCTCATCGAGAACGCAAAGAGCCTTACCGCAGCCGTGGCCGCAGCACACACCAACGCAGAGGCAAGGAATCAGGAGATCTACGAGCAGTCCGGCCGCTTCGAGAGGGATCGTCTGGAGCCGCAGTGGGCGTTCGAGTTGGCGAGCGTCGCTAAACATGCAGTAGCGGCAGGCACCATATTGCATTTGTCCAGCTCGTCGGTAGGCTCCTCCTCCTCCTCTGCCTCTTACTAAGCGCGCTCGACAGAGGAGAGGCTGCCAGGAGTAGCACAAAGCCCCTACGTGGTAGTAGTAGTATTTAGGGGCTATTTTGTTCAGTTCATCTGACTATAGATGTGTGGTGGAACTATAAAACATACTTAAAATTAGCTAGTATATATAGTTGAACTAGCTATTTCATTATGTGGTTGGCAACAATTGGGAAGAAGTTTGGTCGGTTCAGCTGTCAAGTTGAACTGTTTGTATAAATTAAGAATGACTGCTTAATCTATGAATGAAATATATGCTTAATTAATGAATTTTAGTTGCAAAAATTACATAGTGCTAATGATTTCTAGCTGCATATTTTGACAAATCGCAGTGTTGGAAGGATTGACAAATGGCAACATTACTAGATCACCAAATGTAAATCTTTCCAATTTGACAAATGGCAACATACCCAATATGACAGAGGCAAATCTTACCAAATTGTTTGTACGTGGTTGCACACGGGTCATCCAAAACAAATGTTTGCGTTGAAGGGATGCACAAATCATGCGATGCTCTCACTTTGCATACGGGTGTTCTATCTAAATCGTTTGTGATCAAGAGCTGCAGAAATCCTGCTCGGCACATTTTCTCTTGGCTTCCTGGGGAAGCTGTCGGTTTGCACACGGGTGTTCTAACTAAAACGTTTGCGATGAGTGTTTTATATTTAAAAAGCGAATTAAACTGCGGCTTGGGCACCATTAATGGAGAGGATGCGAGCAAGGCGGGCGGCCATGGAAGTCAAAGGGCTCGCTTCCTAGTGAGCCTGCGCAGTTTACAGCTTGCACGCTTCCTAGTGAGCCTGCGCATTCGACGACAACTTGCACGCCGCTCAGTCAGCCTGCGCACCGCACGGCGCTCGCACGCCTCCCGTTCAGTCAAGGTCAAGCAGTTGTCCACACGGCACCTCCTACAACCATTAAAACCAAGTCATGTGGCGTCACGTGAATGGTTAACAAAACGCACACGGTTTGAATTATACAACCGTTTGAGAAATTAAAGTCGCAGCTATTTTTTTCAAAATGCCTTTGTTGGTTGTCATTATTTGAGTGCGCCTTCTCTCAAAATGGACACGAAAAATACCACACCATGTCGGGTGCCATTCCATGATAGCATGCCAAGTTTCATGAATTTCAGACGAGTTTTGGATTTACTAGAATTTAAAAACCATGCGTCTCAATGTTTTGCCGGCAATCAACGGTGCCCTGGTGTTTGAAATTCATTCACATTTCTTGCAAGGGACCTAAGCATGCAGCCAAGGACACAGATTTGATTTTTCAACCAATTTATATGCACTGGAGCATGTGCATGTAGTTCAAATTTGAAATATGCACATAAATGCATTGAAAACTAAGTTAATGCATAAAAATATCCAAACAAACCCTGAAAAATCACAAAAAGTCACACAACACTCCTGCTATTCTATGTTGACACGAGAAAAAAATTTGAAAGCAATAAGAGGCAATGGATATCGTTTCGTCCCCAAAGGTGGGATGTTCCCTACCGAAAACCATCATGCTTGTTGTGAGAAGCTCCAGTTTGTGTGAAGCATATACCCAAACCTTCCCCAAATGGGACAAAAATTGTACCACGACATGTTGATGCCACTCCATGATAGCATGCCAAGTTTCATGAATTTCAGACGAGTTTTGGATTTACTAGAATTTAAAAACCATGCATCCCAATGTTTTGCCGGCAATCAACGGTGCCCTCGTGCTTGAAATTCATTCCCATTTCTTGCATGGGACATAACCATGCATCCAAGGACACATATTTGATTTTTCAACCAATTTATATGCACTTGAGAATGTGCATGTAGTTCAAAGTTGAATTATGCACATAAAATGCCTGGAAAACCCAGTTAATGTATAAAAATGTCCAAACGAACCCCAAAAAATTCCAAAATTGAACACAACACTCTTATTGTTCTATGTTGACACTCGAAAATTTTTGAAAGCAATAAGAGGCAACAGATATCGTTTCGTCCCCAAAGGTGGCACGTTCCCTACCGAAACTATCATGCTTGTTGTGAGAAGCTCTGGTACTTTTCGTTCCCTACCGAAACCATCATGCTTGTTGTGAGAAGCTCTGGTTTGTGAGAAGCTTATACGTAATGGGGTCACAGCTACAAAGGATGGTTTGTGAGAAGCTTATACCCAAACAGAGCATGTTCATGTAGTTCAAACTTGAATTATGTGCATAAAATGCCTGGAAAACCCAGTTACTTTATAAAAATGTACAAACGAACCCTGAATAATTCCATTTTCTTGATGACACACCTATAGTTGCATGTTCACTACAGATAAAAGTTCTAACAATTCAAACACCATCCTTTGTAGCTGTGACCCCATTACGTAATTCAAATGATCAAGATGATAAATCATGTAGATCGCACACAATTTATTAACACCAACTGTGTGAGATGTAGCATAAGATATCTTGGAGCACTGTTGGTGTATAGTACACCCGTGGCTTACAAGAGAAGGTGCGTCCGCTACAGTCCACAGTCGGCGTGTCAAGCACACTAGCTCACTCCCCAAATATCATTTCACTGTTCATTCGTCGCCGGTGAAAGATGGGGACGTGGACTCATGTCGTGAGGGCAACTTCGGCGGCCCACTCCGGCGAGAGCGCGGCCGCAGTCGCCAAGCGCGTGCTAATAAGCTTCATGAGGGCGACCGCAGTCTGCGTCCGGGCGGCCAAGGCAGCCCAAACGGCCGCTGTTGCTTCTCAGGCGGCGGCAATAATATCTGCCTCGGGGATAGCAAGTGGCAAGAGCGGCACAACAGTTGTCCGCTCTGCAGCGGCGGCCTTAGCCCTACTGGAGGCCACCCACTACCATGTCGAGGCCGTCCACGCCCAGCTCGTGGCAGTCACCGCACAAATCAAACAAAGCTTCTCCGACAAATGGTCGGCAACCCACGGCCGAAGAGCTGGCAATCGCCGAGAGAGTTCGAGTCGCCGTCCATTCCTGCACGGCATACCTTGCCAAGACGGAGCCCGCCAGAGCCCAGATCGCGGCTGCCCGCGCCCAACTCGTGGTGGCCTATTCCAAAGATATGGCGGACGCGGATGGCGAGATGCTTGCCGAGTATGGTGCAATTGATGCCATGGAGCCCCTTCCCCAGGAGACCGTCGGGCACGAGCTGGCCATGGAGGCAGCGACGGAGATCGACGAGCACCAGCCGTAGTAGTAGTATTTGTTTTGTTTAATTAAGAGTGCCGGTCTTTAATTTGTTAGAGTAATGTTTAGGTCAGCTAGCTCTATTTAATTGCTGAACTTGCTTGATTAAGAAGTTAGTCTCCTTTGTGTACTCAAATTATGCAATGACGTGGATGACCACTATAAGCAGGGAAATTTGAAACAAAATTTTTGACGTTCAAACTCAAGACACACGAGTTAAGCTATCTGAATCGTTTGTGATGTTCACATATCATACACAGTTCTGAATAAGGGACCGTGTCTGATGACACTTTGCGCGCCAGTTTTTTCGCTGAAGCAATCCCAAATTTCCGGCTTCCGCGGAAATATCCTCCTCCCCGCCCCCTCCCCTTACCAAAAGCCACATTTCCCCTTTTTCCGCCTTCCTTTCCAAGTTAAAATCTTCACTCCTTGCTTGCAGCGCCGCCACCTCCTCGCCGGCGACCCTCCTTCACGCTCCTCGGCCTCGCCTATCAAGGCAGGTATTCCACACCCAACCCCCATCCTCCTCCTCCTTCCACATCCCACATGCCCCGACCATCGGCATGAGCGCGACACCTTCCACCCAAATCACCGGCTCCTCCACTAAATAAGCGTCGGCCTAAGCCATGGTGCATGCAGTATAGCCAGGACCTCAAGGAGCATTTGGTAGCAGAGAAGCAAATCGCGGCCGCACGCGTGGATGAGGTTGCGATGGCTGCCATTTGTGCCGACCCCAGATCTTGAAGGATCACCTTGCCATTTGCTAGCTACGCCGGTTAAGCATGCTCGGTTTACCCGTTGCGTGTGCTGCTCCTCCCTTTCCTTCACAAATTCTAGTGAATTGTGCTATCTAATTTTACCATGCAATTTGTTGCTCTAGTGTATATGTTCTATATGTCGTGTAGTGTGGTGCTCACTTATTAACTGTTTTCTTAGTTAGTTGTCGTCTTCAGTTAACTGTTTGGTTCAGTTCTGCAAATGTGATGTTCAGTTCTTCATGCTACAATTTTGTATTGTCTTCCATGTGAGAAATAAATCGAATTTATCTTTACAAAATTGTGGGTGCATTCTGTTATTGTATACCATGTGAGAAATAAATTGAATTTGGCTGTAGTAAATACATGAGAAACAAATACACTTGCTACAATTGGATGTAGTTAACTGTTTGGTTAACTGTCTGATCTTCTATTAGAAGTATGTTATATTGTGCAATGTGGTGCTCAGTTAATGTTTGGTTCATTTGTTGTGGTCTTTAGTTAACTGCTTGGTTCAATTCTGCAATGCGATGTCCAATTGTCGTGGGTGGAATTTTGTATTATTGTGCATGTGAGGAATAAATCGAATTTGGCTGCACTTAATACATGAGAAACATATACAAGTGCTATAATCATGCTTAGTTTGGATAAATGGGTTTTCCGTGTGGCTTGAATTAATCTGATGAATCTGCAATGTGATTATTTTTCATCAACATATTTTACTGATAGCATGCGAACCCTTACTTAACCTGATGACTAACTACCTTATATGTATTGCAGGGAAACAATGGGAAGCACTGAGGTTTACAATCGAGGTTAGCACGTGCATGGTCCGAATAGCACATTATTGTGCAATTGCAGAAACCATTCTAATATTTAGGGTTTTAACAATTTGGTCTTGCACATGTAGGTCCTCCTGTCAGAGGTTTTGACCCACTTTTCAACCCTTTTGGCATATGGGGAAATGAGTTGTCCATGAATATCAATCAAGTCAAGAAACTCACAAAGATTGTTAGGATAAAGAAATTAGCGGCAAAAAACAACAAATTTTTTGTCTGCACAATGAAGAAGACATCAGTTCACTACAAGATGGTAGTAACTATTATACCTTGCCTTTTTTTATTCCTTTGCCCCCATTTCCAATATGAGAAGATATTTATGCACATCCTTGTTTTCAGGCCTTTCCAAAGCAGTTCACTGATGATTACCTCTCAAACCACCTCTATGGTCATGAGGCGAGGAAAGTTTTCACACAAGACCCACGATTCAATATTGAAGTGTTCCTGAAGAGGACGAAGGATGGACGATCAATCATCCACAGACACTAGCCTAAAGTTGCAAAGACCTTCAACATGAATGAAGGCTCAATATTTGCCTTCCGCTTCAGCAGTTTTCCAGATGAGATGCATCTGTCTATGTACCATCTATGATGCTAATTTCGAGAGGTTCTAGACGTTGGATGTGAAACTTGGTCCTGGTGCAGTTGTGTAATGGGGTAGCTGAGTGCTGAAGCTATATGATGTTGTACTATGATGTATTTCAATTATGAAAATGAAATATATTGTGTGCTTAATATGAAATGTCAATTAGATTAATAAATGGATTATGAATAATCGGATAATTAGCCTGCCAATGGCGAATTAGCCTGCTAATTGGGTTTTGCTATTGCAAATGGTTCTTGAAAAAATACCGTGGGCGATGACGTCACGCAATGCACACAGTTTCTAGGAATAAACCGTGTTGGATCAATGAACAATCACACACGACTTTCTCTTGAAAACTGTTTGCGTTAGGCCACCTTGTGCAAACATTTACCACATAAAAACTGTGTGTGATGGACAGCCTTTGCCACACAGTTTCTTCCATGGACCGCGTGTGATATATTCAATAACGCAAACGATTTAACGGGAACAATTGTGTGTGATGTACTTGTGAACGGAAATGTTTTCCTTGAGCGACTGTGTGGGATGCACATACGAACGAAAACGTTTAGCGGGGACTGACTGTGTGGGATGTACTTACAACCAGAAATAGTTTCATCGTATAATTGTCTTTTTTAGCTCTACTGTATGTATTTCTGTATTTGAGCGCTCGCCGGTTGCACACGACCTCATTTTGCCGAATATGTGTGCCAGGAGGGCATATCCTCGACGGTTTCTGGGCCGTGTGGGAAGGACCCCCCCTATCGCCCACACTCACTTGGCGACGGTTCCAAATGCCGTCACGGAGAGGGGTTAAAAACCGTTTGTTTAGGTGTTGTCTGTACTAGTGTAACTATCACATAAAATTTTCTCTACATGATCCACATGCATGCAAAGTTGATACTCTTCCGAAATAGTGGGATTATCATCAAGTAAAGTCATGACCTCTACGAACCCACTTTTATCAAAAATTTCATAAGACTTATCAATCTCCAAAGTAGCGGGACCATTGTTTCCTAAAGTTGACACTCTTCCAATCCCACTTTCAATATTATAGCAAACTTATTCATCATGAGGCTTAAATAAATTTTCAAGATCGTAAGAAGCATTATCACCCCAATCATGATCATTGCAATAAGTAGCGGACATAGCAAAACTAGCATCCCCAAGCTTAGGGTTTTGCATATTATTAGCACAACTAACATTAGTAGAATTTATAATAACATCATTGCAATCATGCTTTTGATTCCAGGAACTATCAAGTACGGGTGCAATAGCAATAATCTCATGTTTAACATAAGGAACTATAGCAAATTCATCTCCATAAATATTGGCATCGTGGCCATAAGAATAGCAAGCATCATCTTAATCAAGGGATATTTCAATCAAATCATCGGAATCATAATTATCTATAGATTCATGCATATCATTATTTTATTCCAAAGCAATGGTAATTCTCTCAATAAAATCCTTAGGAAAAAGTCTGAAAAAACCTTGAATTTGGTCCCCAAGTCTAAATCAAACCCTGAAGTCAGAATCCCTGAAATTATCATCCTGTCTTTTTTTTATCCCGGTCTATCCATGCCCTTTAGGCGTTTGTTTGCACTATGATTCAATATGTGGCACAAAGAGGGGGAAATAGCTAGACTGACAATGGGTCTTATCATTCTCATAAACCCCAGTATATTTTCGCTCCCTCCCCTGTTTCTCCCCCTCGAAGCTTCTCCTTTTGTCCCTTCTCCTTCCCCTTTCTCACAGCGGCCATGGCAATTGGTGATGGTTAATCTCAGGGATGGCAAGACGACCAGGCGCCAGAAAAATCTCTGGTAATCCCGTTCCTCCTTCTGTTCCTCTTCTCATCTTTGCATTTTTTTGTCGTTGATTGTCTCTGGTTAGGGCTTCTGGGCAGGAAAATGAGGTTATTGAGGGCATTTATTTTGTTGGAAAACATTGGATTTACTTTTACATCTAGTTCGGAATAGCTGTACTAGCCATTGATTTCGCCCAAAAATGAGTGGCGATGCAGGTTAGGGTTTGTGCTCTCGTCATGGATGCTTGCGACAAACTAAATGTGCGGTTTAATTTCGATGGGCAATTTGTTCGAATTGGACCTACTTTAGACTATGTTCGTGGAGATGATGCAATGCCAGGGATTGAAAGGGATAAATTCTGTTTGCTGGAGACTAGAGGATTTCTTGGTGATCACATACCTTTCAATGGAAATATGAAGCTTTACTTCCTGATCCCTGGTAAAAAAACTAGTGGATGGCCTATTATTTCTGTGTGATGATGCTAGCTGCATGAAGATGTCTGAATACATAACTGATGGAGGAGTGGCTGAGGTCTATGTGGAGTACTTTGGGGAGCAAGATGATCAAAGTGCAAGTGATAGTGGTAGTGATTTTGAAAATGAGATGGGCAATGAGTTAGATGGAGGGAGTGATACAGAACCAGATGTAGTCATAACTACAGAGGAAGTTGTTCAGATAATTAGTGGAAATCCATCATCATTGACTGCAACAGGAAATGTGCTCGTACCAAATGATAGTGGTGTTATAACCCAGGTTATTTACAGCCCTACAAAGCACAATTTCAGAATGAAACAGAGGACTGAAAGTGCACAAGTTGAGATACAGAGTTTACAAGTTCAGGCACAAAGTTCTCAGGTTCAGCTACATACCTTTGAGGTCATTAATCCAGGAACACAAAGTGATAATGCATTAGTTAAACATACATATGAACATGAGTGATGATAGTGGATCTGCAATTTCATACAGTGAGGAAGATGATAGTGATTATGTGGCAGGAAGTGATGATAGTGGACTAGAAGAGGAATATGTTGAGCTAAGGGAACAAGCAAGGGCTTTTAAGAAGAGAATTAGAGATTCAAAGAGATGGGCTAAGGGAAATCCCTCTGGTGCCGTTCCAATAGATCTAGTGGCTAATGTGGAAGAAGTGGTAGGAGAAGACCACTTTGACTTAGATGATGAAGATTACTCATATGATGAGGAAATTGATCATGTAGGAGAATTTGTTAGGAGGAAGACTAAGTTCCCAAGGTATAAACCTAAGGTAGATATTCCACTATTCTTCTTAGGAATGGTTTTCAAGAGAAAGGATAAGACGAGAAGGCACTAATAAAATATGGACTCCTGACACTTAGAAGTATAAAGTTCATGAAGTCAGAAGAAGGGAGGTTAGGGCTAAATGTGGATGGCCTGGATGTCCCTGGACTATATATGGTACTTATACTAGCAGGTGTTCTAGATTTCAGGTGATCACATATGAAGACCAACATGAGTGTGCACCTAACAGAGACAATCATCTTATCACTACGGAAGTTATTGCTAGGAGATATTAGCATATCTTAAGAGCCAACCCCACATGGAAAATTGATAGCATTAAAGCCACTGTTCTGAAACATTGCTTGCCAATGTATCAACACTGAAGTGCAAGGCTGTTAAGAAGATAGTGTCAGAGAAGCTACTTGCTGGACTGAAAGATGAGTACACCAAGGTGTTTGATTACCAGCTTGAACTACTTAGGAGCAATCCTGGGAGCACAATCCTTGTTGGCTTGGACCCTGAGTACATGGATCAAAATATCTTCCAAAGCTTTCATGTGTGCTTCAGTGCTATGAAACGGGGTTTTAAAGCATGCAAAAGAGTTATAGGGATTGATGGTTGTTTTTTTTTCAAAGGAGCATGTCAAGATGAGTTGCTATGTGCTATTGGTAAAGATGCCAATAATCAAATGTATCCAGTAGCTTGGGCAGTAGTAGAGAAAGAAACAACCGAAACTTGGGATTGGTTTGTTGGCTTGTTGATAAAGGACTTGGATATTAATGATCAAGGTGAAGGATGGGTGTTGATATCAGATCAGCAGAAGATATGATGTTAATTATGAGCTTTTAAATGATCATGTTATCGAAGCATGAAACATTTATGTTGGTTTTTTAGGTGTACTCATCTTGTCGAAGCGTGACCTACTCACATTTATGCTAGGTTGGTTAGGTGTACTCGTCTCGTCGAAGTGTGGCCTACTCACATTTATGCTAGGTTGGTTAGGTGTACTCGTCTCGTTGAAGTATGACCTAGTCACATTTATGCTAGGTTGATTAGGTGTACTCATCTCATCGAAGCGTGACCTACTCAATTTAATGCTAGGCACACTCTCGTAAGCTAGGTTGGTTTGTCCTATCTACCTACTAGTTTGCCTTAGCTACATACTCATTTCTCTTATGTACAAATGCTAATTTATTTTGCAACTTCTGTGTAGGGCTTGATCAGTGCAATGCAAGACTACTTGCCAAAGGCACAACATAGAATGTGTGCTAGACACATCAATGCTAACTGGAAAAACAAGTTTAGAGAGCATGCTTTGCAAAATAAATTCTGGGTAATTGCCAAGGCTGCAAACAGAGAAGACTTCATGTACAGAAAGGCAAAGTTATCTCAAGATACACCTGAAGGTCCAAGGGACATAATGAGGACAGAGCATAAGCATTGGGCAAGAGCATTTTTTTCTGTTGGATCCCTTTGTGGCTCAGTGGATAATAACCTATGTGAGTCCTTCAATAATGTTATAGTTGAGGCTAGATTCTATCCTATCATCTCTATGCTAGAGAAGATTAGATACAAGTTGACACTTAGAGTCCAAGAAAATAGAAGCAAAAGTGCAAAATGGACATCTAGTGATATATGCCCAAACATTTTCAAGAAGCTTAAGGTGGCCATCAAAATGACTCAGTTTTGTGATGTTCTCTGGAATGGAAAGGAAGGGTTCGAGGTGAAACATGTCAGTGGCAGAGGAAGGAGCTATACAGTAAACTTAGACTAATGGACTTACTCTTGTGGTTACTTTCAGCTGGCAGGGCTACCTTGCTGCCATGCCATCAGTGCCATATACAAGAGTGGAAGAAACATAGCTGAGTTCATTCACAAGTGCTATTCAGTTGAGCAATTTAAGAAGATATATGAGCACTACTTGGAGCCAGTAGAAGGACATGAGAGATGGCCTATCTCTGACAAACCTAGACCACAAGCACCTGGGTATGTGAGTATGCCATGTAGACCTAGGAAGAATGACAGGAAGAGGGAAGAGGGAGAAGCACCAAAAGAAATGAAAATGTCAAAGCATGGCACTAAAATTACCTGCAGCATGTGTGGCCACAAGGGCCACAACAAGATAGGCTGCAACAAAAATCATGAAAAAGTGAAGAAGAAGAATGTCTTCCTGAAAAAAACATACAAGAAATGAAGTCATCTTAGGTAAATACAAGTTCACTCTCTTTTTAAAATGGTTGTCCTTTTATTTCGATAGTTTGTGCAATGACATGCCTATGTACTCTCATATTTTACAACAACAAGCAAACATTGATGCTCAGATCAGAGGAAGCCAGCAGGCTAAGAGCAGAGGAGAAGTTCAAGCACAAGCAGGAACAAGTGGAGGGAAGAGGAAGTCTACAAAAAAACAGAATGTGTAAGACAAGAAAAAACAAATAAATGATATGATAGACTAGTGCTTTAAGTTAGCATTTTAATGAACCGCTGGTTATTTCATTTTGCTAGTTATGTCACTTTGGTCATGTAGTAGTAGATATGTGTTGAACTAATGCATCTATGTAGAATTGAACCATTTGTGTCTTTCTAATGCAAAATATCCAGAACTAGTGATTTCGTCACTCTGGAAAAATTCACGAGTTGTTTATGTGATATATGTTTATGTATTTCCAGTGCAAAATTATCCAGAAGTAGTGATTTTGTCAGTCTGGACAAATTTACCTGTTATTTATGTGATACGTGTCTATGCACTACTGTAGGATGCTGCTAACGCGACACTACGATCAGAGACCCTTCGACGAAATTGTGTGCGATGTAATAATCGCAAACGGTGGTGTAAACAACCTGTCAAAAAAGGTGCAAAACGTTTGCGGTGACGGATGCCTCAAACATGGTTCTGATTTTGGTTGCATGTGCGATTCAGGGCATATGGTTCAGTTCAAGTAACTGTTTGCATTGAGGAGGAAAAAAAGAAACGGGCTGCCAGATGAAGGTGTGTGTGATATGCAGCGTACGCTTCACTCGGATGAACTGCTTGTGATACGCAACACAAAAGAAACGGCCAGCCAGATCAAGGTGTGTGCGATATACGGCATGCGGTTCATTCAGATGAACTGTTTGCGTTGAGACAAGAGAATAGAAACGGTTCAATATAACAAGATGTGTGTGATATGCGGCAAACAGGTCTGTAATCAGAAATGTGTGTGAAGACCGATAATAACACAGACGATTGCTTCTAATAAGATGTATATGATATGCTCTGTCTACACAACATCTATTGTCCATAGGGGGACGGGCGGTCATCCGGATATGCCATAAGGATGCGAATAGGCATCCTATATCAGCAAGGACTAGCTGTTCCACCAGTAGCTCATGTAAGAGAACTCTCAAGTTAAGTGTGCTCAGGCTGGAGCAGCCATCAGATGGGTGATTGGATGTGAAGTTGTGCTGATGTTAAATTAACTGATAGGATGGGTCATATCTGTCAAATTAAATGACTGTTATGACCCATCCCATGAGTTAATTTAACACGGAGGTCCTTGTTTTTTATTTTTTAACACATGTTAAAGAAGGTCTACCGCATTACTTTTTGACAGTGTCTGATACGTGGCATACAGTTGATCCATCCGACCTGTTTGTGATGGAACAAGCCGTGTGTGTTGTGGGCAAACGCTTGCTAGTATTCAACCGTTTACGATTGATGAATTCATCACCGACGGGTTCCCTAGTGTGGTCCGTGTTCATCTGATCATCATCTACTTCTTGTGCTAGCTTGATGTTCCTTCTATGCTAAGTTTCCATTAATTGATGGCATTTTATGAACACGCCACCATTTCCCGCCATTTGCTCACCTGTTTCCCGTCACCCAGCAATATTGCGCATAAACCTAGGCAGCGCGCGACACACGGAGGCGAGAAGCACAGCCTATAGTGTTGGGGAATGTAGCATGCAATTTAAAAAAAATCCTACGATCACGCAAGATCTATCTATGAGATGCATAGCAACAAGAGGGGGAAAGCGGAAACGTTAGGTTAATGCGGTGGATGTAGTCGAACGTCTTGGCGATCCAACTGATCAAGTACCGAACATACTGTGACGCCCCCGATTCAATCGTACACTAATCATGCACGCAAATTTGTACGATCAAGATCAGGGACTCACGGGAAGATATCACAACACAACTCTACAAAATAAAATAAGTCATACAAGCATCATAATACAAGCCAGGGGCCTTGAGGGCTCGAATACAAGTACTCGATCATAGACGAGTCAGCGGAAGCAACAATATCTGAGTACAGACATAAGTTAAACAAGTTTGCCTTAAGAAGGCTAGCACAAACTGGGATACAGATCGAAAGAGGCGCAGGCCTCCTGCCTGGGATCCTCCTAACTACTCCTGGTCATCGTCCGCGGGCTGCACGTAGTAGTAGGCACCTCCAGTGTAGAAGGAGTCATCGTCGATGGTGGCGTCTGGGTCCTGGGCTCCATCGTCTGGTTGCAGCAATCGGGTAGAGGAATGGGGAAAAGGGGGAAACAAAGAAACCGTGAGTACTCATCCAAAGTACTCGCAAGCAAGGAGCTAAACCACATATGCATGGATATATGTGTAAAGGGGCCATATCAGTGGACTGAACTGCAGAATGACAGAGTGAGAGGGGGATATCTAATCATGTCAAAGACTACGCTTCTGGCAGCCTCCGTCTTGCATCATATAGAAGAGAGTAGACTGAAGTCCTCCAAGTAGCATCACATAGCATAATCCTACCCGGCGATCCCCTCCTCGTCTCCCTGTTAGAGAGCGATCACCGGGTTGTATCTGGCACTTGGAAGGGTGTGTTTTATTAAGTATCCGGTTCTAGTTGTCATAAGGTCAAGGTACAACTCCGGGTCGTCCTTTTACCGAGGGACACGGCTATTCGAATAGATTAACTTCCCTGCAGGGGTGCACCACATAACCCAACACGCTTGATCCCATTTGGCCGGACACACTTTCCTGGGTCATGCCCGGCCTCGGAAGATCAACACGTCGCAGCCCCACCTAGGCACAACAGAGAGGTCAGCACGCCGGTCTAAACCTAAGCGCGCAGGGGTCTGGGCCCATCGCCTTGAGCACACCTGTACGTTGCGAACGCGGCCGGAAGCAGATCTAGCCCCCTTAATACAAGCGCGAGCTTACGATCCAATGCGGCGCGCGCCACTCAGTCGCTGACGTCACGAAGGCTTCGGCTGATAGCACGACGCCGAGTGCCCATATCTTTCCCACGTAGTTGGTTGGTGCGTATAGACCAAAAGGCCAGACTCAGATCAAATACCCAGATCTCGTTAAGCGTGTTAAGTATCCGCGAACATCGATCAGGGCCAGGCCCACCTCTCTCCTAGGTGGTCTCAAACCTGCCCTGTCACTCCGCCACAAAGTAACAGTCAGGGGCCGTCGGGAACCCAGGCCCACCACTACCTGGTGGAACCACCTGCCCCTTCAGCCCCCAACTCCGAACAGTATCACAGGTAATGTAACAGTGTAAAGTATATAGTATATGACCGCGATCACTTCCCGAAGTGATCACGGCCCAGTAGTATAGCATGGCAGACGGACAAGAGTGTAGGGCCACTGATGGAACACTAGCATCCTATACTAATCAGTAGGATAGCAGGTAAAGGTAACAACAGTAGTAGCAAGGACAGGCTATGCAGCAGTATAGGATTAACTGAAAGCAGTAACATGCTACACTACTCTAATGCAAGCAGTAGAGAAGAATAGGCGATATCTGGTGATCAAGGGAGGGGCTTGCCTGGTTGCTCTGGCAAGAGAGAGGGGTCGTCAACTCCGTAGTCGAACGGGGCAGTAGCAGCGCCGGTCTCGGTGTCTAGCGAGAGAAGATGGGGAAGAAACAATAAATATTTAAGCAAACAGATGCATAGCGATGCATGACATGACAAGTAACGGTGCTAGGGGTGCCCTAACGCGGTATGAGGTGATACCGGTGAAGGGGGGAAACATCCGGGAAAGTATCCCCGGCGTTTCGCGTTTTCGGGCAGAGGAGCCGGAGGGGAAAGTTTGCGAGTTTGATATGTTAGGAATGTGTGGCGGACAACGGGCTGCGTATCCGGGTTCGTCTCGTCGTTTTGAGCAACTTTCATGTATAAAGTTTTTTGATCCGAGCTACGGTTTATTTAACGTGATTTTCTAAAGTTTAAAATCATTTTTAGAATTTATTTAATTTATTTAATTCAACATTATCCAGAATAGTGCAGATGACGTCAGCATGATGTCACCATGACGTCAGCAGTCAACAGGGGTGTCGACTGGTCAAACTGACGTGTGGGTCCAGTGGGACCCACCTGTCATTCTCTGATTAGGTTAATTAGGGTTTATCTAACTAATTACTGTTTTGATTAAACTAACAGTTAATTAGGTTAATCTAATTATGATTAATTATCTTAATTAATTCTTTAATTAATTAATTAATTAATATTTTAATTAATATATTTATTGTTATTATTTGTTTCTTTGTTTTTTAAAACGTTCTGGAGGCGGGGCCCTCATGTCATTGACCCCATGGGGCCTTAGCGGGCACGGTGATAGGCGGATTACGGGGACCGTATCGGGTACGGGCGCTGCTCGGGCGTGGCGTCACCCGAACGCCAGGGCGCGGCGGGGCGGTGACCACGGCGCCGGCAAGGCGGCAGGAGCGGCAACCGGCGAGCAGCTGCGGAGGGGCGGGGCGGCGCGCGTGGGGGTGAGAGAGGCAGGGCCAAAGCGGTTAGGGGCGGCGCGCGTGGGGGTGAGCGAGGCAGGACCGGAGCGGTTAGGGCGGCGCGCGAGGGCGGCGCGGTCGGGAGGAGTGGGCGAGGCCGAGCTGCCGGACCAGCATGTCGCGACGAACGCGGCGCTGGCGCGGCTTGCCAGAGCCGGCGAGGTAGGGGGGAGGGCTTGCCAGTGGAGAGGGCGGCGATGGCCGGGGCGCGGGGAGGCATGGGGCCACGGGGCGCCGACCGATCGCCGGAGAAGGAGGGGGAGGCTTGCCGGAGCGCGGGTGAGCAGGGGGCCACGGCGGCGTGCCCGGGCGTTGACGAGGCGATGCAGAGCCGCGGCAGGGGCGCGCCTGTGCGAGGACGAGGCCAGGCGCGGCGCTGGCAGATGGTTGCGCACGCCGGCTGAGGCGGTGTCGGGCGCAGGACCATTGTGAGCAGGGGAGGAGGAGGAGAGGTGCTCACGGGGAGGGGCGCGTAGGGTCTAGGCAGTGGGGGTTGAGGAGGAGGGCGGAGACGACGGCGTCGAGGAGGCAGTCCGGCGACGCGGTCCGGGGCGGCGTGGTCTCCAGGCGGCAACGGGCGACGGCGTCGGGCGCCGAGCGAGGGAGAAGGCTCCTCCCGATCCAGATCCAGCACGAGGGGGTGGGGGAGAGCGAGTGGGGAGTGGGGTGGTGGCCGTTAGGGTTTCCCCCCCTGGTGGGGGTTATGGAGGGGAGGTAGCGGGCCGGCCGGCTGGGCCTGGGGGTTGGCCCAGTTGGGCCACGGCCCAGGGGGTTTCTCCTCTTTTTTTGTTTTCTGTTTTCTCTTTTTGTATTTTTCTTTCTTTTATTTATTTTCTTTTTTGTTTTAGTTAGTTTAGGTCATTTAGGTATTTTGTAAAATTGTGTTTGCTGCATCATAATTACCCTGGTAATATTCGGCAACCACCGAACATTTTTGTTTCAATTTTTGAAAACTTTTATTGTTGTCATAAATTTGAATTTGAATTTTGAACGGTTTCGAATTAGAGCGAGGATAGCAACAGTAACCGAGGTGTCATGGCACGATTATCGTGGGATTACTGTAGCAAGATTATCCGGGCGTTACACATACGACACCTCCGAGTTCAGCACACGTTCAGCTTGATGACGTCCCTCGAACTCTTGATCCAGCAGAGGGTTGAGGGAGAGTTTCGTCAGCACGACGGCGTGGTGACGGTGATGGTGATGTGATCCGCGCAGTGCTTCGCCTAAGCACTACGTGAATATGACCGGAGGAGCAAACCGTGGAGAGAGACCTCGTACATGGCTTGGAACAATTGGTGTGTCTCCAAGGGGTGCCCTACCCACGTATATAAAGGAGGGAGAGGGAGGAGGCCGGCCCTAGGGGGTGTGCTTTAAGCGGGAGTCCTACTAGGACTCCTAGTCCTAGTACGATTTGGCCCCCTTCTTTTCCTTCTCATGGAGGTGGAAAGGGGGAAGGACAGGGAGTAGGAGAAGGAAAGGGGGGCGGCGCCCTCTTCCGTAGTACAATTCGGCCTCCTCCCTTGTGGGGGCGCACCAGCCCCTTGTGGGCTGGTTAGCCTCCCTCCTATGGCACATATGGCCCTTATCATTCCCCTGGAGGTTCCGGTAACCCCTCCGGTACTCCGGTATGTACACGATATAGTATGAAACCCTTCCGGTATCGGAATACTAGCCTCCAATATATCAATCTTTACCTCTCGACCATTTCAATCATACCTAGTTCAATCTCATTACCGGCAAGTCTCTTTACTCGTTCCGTAATGCATCATCCCGTAACTAACTCATTAGTCACATTGCTTGCAAGGCTCATAGTGATGTGCAATACCGAGAGGGCCCAGAGATACCTCTCTGATACTCGGAGTGACAAATCCTAATCTCGATCTATGCCAACCCAACAAACACCTTCGGAGACACCTGTAGAGCATCTTTATAATCACCCAGTTATGTTGTGACATTTGATAGCACATAAGGTGTTCCTCCGGTATTCGGGGTTGCATATTCTCATAGTGAAAGGAATATGTATAATTCATGAAGAAAGCAATAGCAATAAAACTTAACGATCATTATGCTAAGCTAACGGATGGGTCTTGTCCATCACATCATTCTCCTAATGATGTGATCCCGTTTATCAAATGACAACACATGTCTATGGTCAGGAAACTTAACCATCTTTGATTAACGAGCTAGTCTAGTAGAGGCTTACTAGGAACACGGTGTTTTGTCTATGTATCCACACATGTATCAAGTTTCCGGTTAATACACTTTTTGCATGGATAATAAACATTTATCATGATATAAGGAAATATAAAATAACAACTTTATTATTGCCTCTAGGGCATATTTCCTTTATGTAGCACATCCACCTTTTCCAAGCATGCCAACCCACCAAAGCGCCGCCTCTACCATCAACCTCGTCGACGAGGAAAACAAGCAGGCACCACGACCCATCGAGATCGAGGAGCTCCCTGGCAACACGATGGACGATGTCGTGATGCGCATCATCACCAGGGTTGAGCAGTCCTTCGCCGCTGATCAAGATAGGCATGTCAGCACCGACAGGCTGCAGCTCGCTGCACAACACGATCGATGGCGCGCCGCAGAACAAGCTACGCGCGTCCGCGCCGATAGGTTGTAGCTTGCCGCACCATTGGAGCATCGTAGAGCGAGAGGCGTGGCATGCCGCACAGCAAGAGCGGATCCATCGGCGCTTGCCTGCTGTCGACACGGTGTCGCAGCTGGGTACACGTCTCGTCAGTACCCCCATTTCTCGCCAGGAGTGGGCAGAGGCCCTCTGCGCCGTACTTGCACCAGAGGCCGCCCATGTCGTACTTGCACCGGATGCCCGTCGCTCCGTTCGCATGGGTCGCGCCGTTCACCTTGTCCCGGCCCGCTCGATGCCAACACGCTGGTTGGTAGGCTCGACCGCCTCCTTCGCCCAGGTGTCCACCTGGGCGCAGTAGAGGAACATGGCCGTCGCATCCTTGAGTTGGTGGTCTCCGATGAAATAGCCAACTTGGAGCTCGAGTTCACGCTCCAGATTTACCGCGAGCGTGTCTAACGCTTGGACGAACACCTGCCCGAGTTCAGGCAGAGCCAAGAGCTACCGTAGGCAAGGGCTAGTGGTCATGGTCTCATGGACGTGTTTTATTTGCTGAGTCATTTCGACATGGATAACTATGTATTCACAGCAATCATAGTATTTCTCTGCTTAGTGCTCTGCTTCAATGTGTGTACTCTGTTTTCCGTTCTTATATGTTCCGTTTCGATGTGTGTATATACGCTTTCCATTCTATATATGTGGATGATAACAACTAGATTCAAATTAGTATACAAAAACAGATAGGAAATGGAATTCGTAATATATATATATATATATATATTAATTGTTCATTAGTTCATCACAAAAAAAATATAATATCATCACATATACGTGATGATACTTAACTACTAGGTACAATGCATAAAATTGAAAATGAACAATACTAAAACTAATAATCCCTCCTGGGCCAGTATTCCGGCAGCCCCTCGCTAGCAGCTCCCTGGTGTGCAGCGTCTTAACAGTGCGGAGGCAGTACTCCACCTCCTCCGCCTTGCAGCGCTTGACGTAACAATCCGCCTCTTGCTGGCGGACGAGCGTGGACGATCTTCCCATTTCGTTGGGCACCCACCGGAGCTCCTCGTCAGTGGCATGCTAGAGCTTATCGGCCCACCTCCACGCAGTGACGAGGCGCCCAGCACCTTTCACCTTCCTTGCGAAGTACCCGTCTTCGTACACCTCCTCCGCACGACGACGCTCCCGCCCCCAAAGATGCACCGCCTCCTTTTTCCAGGTGGCGTCACGGGCTTCACAGGCCGCTTGGTACCTGGCTTCCTCCTCCGCCATCTCCTTCTTAAACGCCATGTGCCTGGCTTTCTCAGCCGGCGGTAGCGACTTCCACAGACAAAGATTGCACTAGCCCCAAAACCGATCCAAAGTTGGGGAGTCCGGCGCAACCTTGTCCAGCGGCGCGTAGGGGTCCTCGTCGCTGCTATTTGAGTGAGCATCCTCAGGGGCAGCGACTCCTCGTCGGTGCGTGGGCAGACCAGCGGTGCCATGGAAGAGATTTGAGATAGAGAGAGAGAGATGACGAGCGAGGGGAGGATGTAGGTGAGAATGCAGACAGGACGACGTGAGCAAGGTAGTATTTATTGGCGGCCGGAATCTAGATCGACGGGAACAATACACACGCTGGTTGCCGGAATTTACGAGTACTATAGTTTGAATTACACACGATCCCCATAGCAAAATCCATGTGTGAACTTAATAGCTGACAATTTCCAATACAGAACCATGTCTGATTAATGATCCCTGCCACTCACCTACCAAACCTTGAGCCGCGAGATAGAGTGCCAATCGTGTGGGGGCCGGTTGTCTTGCAAAATCATTACATTTTATTTTTTGAACAGCAGATATTTACATCGTCTCATGATTTTTTAACTCGCACAGAAGTACACAAAAATATGATTTTCCAAACCGTTATGGTTACCCGTTGCATGTAGATGTAGTTCAAATTTGAATTACGGTCTTTAAATTGCTAGAAAATCACTTAAATGCCTTTAAAAGGTCAAATGACCACTGCAATTTTCCAAATTTTCACATGACAGTTGTATTATTGCACGTTAAATGTAGAAAAACAATTGAAGGCCATAAGAGGAAGCTATCTCCCATTTATCATCAAACATGCATTGTTCCCTCTCGAAACCCCAACCTTCTAGTGAGTTGCTCTGGTTTGTTAGGGGGGTGTCCAAACTTTCGTCAAACATGCCAATTTTTTTACCACAACATCTTGGTGGCATGACATTACATCACGCAAGGTTTCATGTTTTTCTGATCATTTTTTAATTTTTTGGAATTAAAATGCCATGACACTCCATGCATGTGCCCATGCCGTGAGAACAATATGTTTGAAAAATCCTTCTAATTTACTGCACATGGAATTAACTCGCACACAAGTACACAAATATGATTTTTCAAACCGTTATGGTTAGCCGTCGCATCTAGATGTAGTTCAAATTTTAATTATGGTCATTAAATGGCTAGAAAATTACTTAAATTTCTTTAAAAGGTCAAATGACCCCTGCAATTTTCCAAATTTTCACATGACAATTATATTAGTGCACGTTAAACGTAGAAAAAAATATGAAGGTCGTAAGAGGAAGCTATCTCCCGTTCGTCATCGAACATGCATTGTTCCCTCTCGGAACCATGAGCCTTCTAGTGAGTTGTTCCAGTTTGTGAGGGGGGGTGTCCAAATTTCATCAAACAGGCCAATTTTTTTACCACATCATCTTGGTGGCATGACATTACATCAAGCAAGGTTTCATGCTTTTCTGATCATTTTATAATTTTTTGGAATTAAAATGCCATGGCACTCCATGCATGTGCCCATGACGTCAGACCAATATGTTGAAAATTTCTTCTAATTTACTGCAAATGGAATTGACTCGCACACAAGTACACAAATATGATTTTCAAAACCGTTATGGTTAGCCGTTGCATATAGATGTAGTTCAAATATGAATATGGTCATTAAATAGCTAAAAAATCACTTAAATGTCTTTAAAAGGTCAAATGACCCCTGAAATTTTCCAAATTTTCACAAGAGAGTTGTATTAGTGCATGTTAAACGTAGAAATTTTTTTGAAGGCCGTAAGAGGAAGTTATCTCCCGTTCGTCATCAAACATGTATTATTCCCTCTCGCAACCACGAGCCTTCTAGTGAGATGCTCCGGTTTGTGAGTGTTTTGTGACCAAACTTCCGTCAAACAGGCCATTTTTTTACAACATCATCTTGGTGGCATGACAATACATCACGCAAGGTTTCATGTTTTTCTGACCATTTTTTATTTTTTTGGAACTAAAATGCCATGGCACTCCATGCATACATATGCATGTGTCCATGTCATGAGACCAATATGTTTGAAACTTCCTTCTAATTTTCTGCACATGGAATTAACTCGCACACAAGTACACAAATATTATTTTTTAAACCGTTCTGGTTAGCCGTTGCATGTAGATGTAGTTCAAATTTGAATTACGGTCATTAAATGGCTAGAAAATCACTTAAATTTCTTTAAAACGTCAGATGACCGCTGCAATTTTTCAAATTTCCACATGACAGTTGTATTAGTGCACGTTGAACGTAGAAAAAAATTTGAAGGTGGTAAGAGGAAGCTATCTCCCGTTTTTCATCAAACATGCATTGTTCCCTCTTGGAACCACGAGCCTTCTAGTGAGGTGCTCCAATTTGTGAGGGGTGTGTGTCCAAACTTTCGTCGAACAGGCCAATTTTTTTACCACATCATCTTGGTGGCATGACATTACAGTATGCAAGGTTTCATGTTTTTTTGATCATTTTTTTATTTTTTGGAATTAAAATGCCATGGCACTCCATGCATGTGCCCATGCCGTGAGACCAATATGTTGAAAATTTCTTCTAATTTACTGCACATGGAATTAACTCGCACACAAGTACACAAATATGATTTTTAAAACCGTTATGGTTAGCCGTTGCATGTTGATGTAGTTCAAATATGATACGGTCATTAACTGGCTAGAAAATCACTTAAATGTCTTTAGCAGGTCAAATGACCCTTGAAATTTTTCAAATTTTCACAAGAGAGTTGTATTAGTGCATGTTAAACGTATAAATTTTTTTGAAGGCCGTAAGAGGAAGTTATCTCCTGTTCGTCATCAAACATGTATTATTCCCCCTCGGAACCACGAGCCTTCTAGTGAGATGCTCCGGTTTGTGAGGGTTGTGTGTCCAAACTTTCGTCAAACAGGCCAATTTTTTTACAACATCATCTTGGTGGCATGAGAATACACCAAGCAAGGTTTCATGTTTCTCTGACCATTTTTTTATTTTTTGGAATTAAAATGCCATGGCACTCCATGCATACATATGCATGTGTCCATGTCATGAGACCAATATGTTTGAAAATTCCTTCTAATTTACTACACATGGAATTAAGTCGCACACAAGTACACAAATATTATTTTTCAAACCGTTCTGGTTAGCCGTTGCATGTAGATGTAGTTCAAATTTGAATTACAGTCATTAAATGGCTAAAAAATCACTTAAATGTCTTTAAAATGTCAATTGACCCCTAAAATTTTCCAAAATTTCACATGACAGTTGTATTAGTGCATGTTAAATGTAGAAAATTTAAGGCCGTAAGAGTAAGCTATCTCCCGTTCGTCATCAAACATGCATTGTTCCCTCTCAGAACCGCGAGCCTTCTAGTGAGTTGCTCCGGTTTGTGAGGGGGGTGTGTCCAAACTTTCGTCAAACAGGCCCATTTTTTACCACATCATCTTGGTGGCATGACGTTACATCAAGCAAGGCTTCATATTTTTTTGACCATTTTTTGATTTTTTGGAATTAAAATGCCATGGCACTCCATGCATACATATGCATGTGTCCATGTCATGAGACCAATATGTTTGAAAATTCCTTCTAATTGACAGCACATCGAATTAACTCGCACACAAGTACACAAATATTATTTTTCAAACTGTTATGCTTAGCCGTTGCATCTAGATGTAGTTGAAATTTTAATTACGGTAATTAAATGGCTAGAAAATTACTTAAATTTCTTGAAAAGGTCAAATGACCCCTGCAATTTTCCAAATTTTCACATGACAGTTGTATTAGTGCACGTTAAACGTAGAAAAAAAATATGAAGGTCGTAAGAGGAAGCTATCTCCCATTCGTCATCAACCATGCATTGTTCCCTCTCGGAACCACGAGCCTTCTAGTGAGTTGTTCCGGTTTGTGAGGGGGGGGTGTCCAAATTTCATCAAACAGGCCAATTTTATTACCACATCATCTTGGTGGCATGACATTACATCAAGCAAGGTTTCATGTTTTTCTGATCATTTTATAATTTTTGGAATTAAAATGCCATGGCACTCCTTGCATGTGCCCATGCCGTGAGACCAATATGTTGAAAATTTCTTCTAATTTACTGCCAATGGAATTAACTCGCACACAAGTACACAAATATGATTTTTAAAACCGTTATGGTTAGCCGTTGCATATAGATGTAGTTCAAATATGAATATGGTCATTAAATAGCTAGAAAATCACTTAAATGTCTTTAAAAGGTCAAATGACCCCTGAAATTTTCCAAATTTTCACAAGAGAGTTGTATTAGTGCATGTTAAACGTAGAAAAAAATTTGAAGGCCGTAAGAGGAAGTTATCTCCCGTTCGTCATCAAACATGTATTATTCCCTCTCGAAACCACGAGCCTTCTAGTGAGATGCTCCGGTTTGTGAGGGTTGTGTGTCCAAACTTTTGTCAAACAAGCCAATTTTTTTACAACATCATCTTGGTGGCATGACAATACACCAAGCAATGTTTCATGTTTCTCTGACCATTTTTTTATTTTTTGGAATTAAAATGCCATGGCACTCCATGCATACATATGCATGTGTCCATGTCATGAGACCAATATGTTTGAAAATTCCTTCTAATTTACTACACATCGAATTAACTCGCACACAAGTACACAAATATTATTTTTCAAATCATTCTGGTTAGCCGTTGCATGTAGATGTAGTTCAAATTTGAATTACAGTCATTAAATGGCAAGAAAATCACTTAAATTTCTTTAAAAGGTCAAATGACCCCTGCCATTTTCCAAATTATCACATGACAGTTGTATTAGTGCACGTTAAACATAGAAAAAAATATTGAAGGTCGTAAGAGGAAGCTATCTCCCGTTCGTCATCAAACATGCATTGTTCCCTCTCGGAACCACGAGCCTTCTAGTGAGTTGCTCCGGTTTGTGAGGGGGTGTGTCCGAACTTTCGTCAAACAGGCCAATTTTTTTACCACATCATCTTGGTGGCATGACATTACATTAAGCAAGGTTTCATGATTTTTTGATCATTTTAATTTTTTTGGAATGATAATGCCATGGCACTCCATGCATGTGCCCATGCCGTGAGACCAATATGTTGAAAATTTCTTCTAATTTACTACATATGGAATTAACTCGCACACAAGGACACAAATATGTTTTTTAAAACCGTTATGGTTAGCAGTTGCGTGTAGATGTAGTTCAAATATGAATTACGGTCATTAAATGGCTACAAAATCACTTAAATGTCTTTAAAAGGTCAAATGACCCCTAAAATTTTCCAAATTTTCACAATAGAGTTGTATTAGTGCATGTTAAACGTAGAAATTTTTTGAAGGCCGTAAGAAGAAGTTATCTCCCGTTCGTCATCAAACATGTATTATTCCCTCTCGGAACCACGAGCCTTCTAGTGAGATGCTCCGGTTTGTGAGGGTTGTGTGTCCAAACTTTCGTCAAACATGCCAATTTTTTTACAACATCATCTTGGTCGCATGACAATACATCAAGCAAGGTTTCATGTTTTTCTGACCATTTTTTTATTTTTTTGGAACTAAAATGCCATGGCACTCCATGCATACATATGCATGTGTCCATGTCATGAGACCAATATGTTTGAAAATTCCTTCTAATTTACTACACATGGAATTAACTCGCACACAAGTACACAAATATTATTTTTCAAACCGTTCTGGTTAGCCGTTGCATGTAGATGTAGTTCAAATTTGAATTACAGTCATTAAATGGCTAAAAAATCACTTAAATGTCTTTAAAATGTCAATTGACCCCTAAAATTTTCCAAAATTTCACATGACAGTTGTATTAGTGCATGTTAAATGTAGAAAATTTAAGGCCGTAAGAGGAAGCTATCTCCCGTTCATCATCAAACATGCATTGTTCCCTCTCAGAACCGCGAGCCTTCTAGTGAGTTGCTCCATTTTGTGAGGGGGGGGGTGTCCAAACTTTCGTCAAACAGGCCCATTTTTTACCACATCATCTTGGTGGCATGACGTTACATCAAGCAAGGCTTCATGTTTTTTTGACCATTTTTTGATTTTTTGGAATTAAAATGCCATGGCACTCCATGCATACATATGCATGTGTCCATGTCATGAGACCAATATGTTTGAAACTTCCTTCTAATTTACTACACATGGAATTAACTCGCACACAAGTACACAAATATTATTTTTCAAACCGTTCTGGTTAGCCGTTGCATGTAGATGTAGTTCAAATTTGAATTACAGTCATTAAATGGCTAAAAAATCACTTAAATGTCTTTAAAATGTCAATTGACCCCTAAAATTTTCCAAAATTTCACATGACAGTTGTATTAGTGCATGTTAAATGTAGAAAATTGAAGGACGTGAGAGGAAGCTATCTCCCGTTCGTCATCAAACATGCATTGTTCCCTCTCAGAACCACGAGCCTTCTAGTGAGTTGCTCCGGTTTGTGAGGGGGGTGTGTCCAAACTTTCGTCAAACATGCCCTTTTTTTACCACATCATCTTGGTGGCATGACGTTACATCAAGCAAGGTTTCATGTTTTTTTGACCATTTGTGATTTTTTGGAATTAAAATGCCATGGCACTCCATGCATACATATGCAGGTGTCCATGTCATGTGACCAATATGTTTGAAAATTCCTTCTAATTTACTGCACATGGAATTAACTCGCACATAAGTACACAAATATGATTTTTCAAACCGTTACGGTTAGCCGTTGCATGTAGATGTAGTTGAAATTTGAATTACGGTCATTAAATGTCTAGAAAATCACGTAAATGTCTTTAAAAGGTCAAATGACCCCTAAAATTTTCCAAATTCTCACATGATAGTTGTATTAGTGCATGTTAAATGTAGAAAAAAATTTGAAGGCCGTAAGAGGAAGCTATCTCCCGTTCATCATCAAACATGCATTTTTCTCTCTCGAAACCACGAGCCTTCTAGTGAGTTACTCCGGTTTGTAAGGGGTGTGTGTCCAAACTTTTGTCAAACATGCCAACTTTTTTACCACATCATCTTGGTGGCATGACATTACATCAAGCAAGGTTTCATGTTTTTCTGATCATTTTTTAATTCTTTGGAATTAAAATGCCATGACACTCCATGCATACATATGCATGTGTCCATGTCGTGAGACCAATATGTTTGAAAATTCCTTCTAATTTACCGCACATGGAATTAACTCGCACACAAGTACACAAATATGATTTTGAAACCGTTATGGTCAGCCGTTGCATGTAGATGTACTTCAATATTGAATTATGGTCATTAAATGGCTAGAAAATCATTTAAATGTCTTCAAAAGGTCAAATGACCCCTGAAAATTTCCAAATTTTCACATGACAGTGGTAATAGTGCAAGTTACACGTAGAAAAAATTGAAGGCTGTAAGAGGAAGCTATCTCCCGTTTGTCATCAAACATGCATTTCCCCTCTCGGAACCAGGAGCCTTCTAGTGAGTTGCTGCGGTTTGTGAGGGGTGTGTGTCCAAACTTTCGACACACATGCCAAAGTTTTTACCACATCATCTTGGTGGCATGACATTACATCAACCAAGGTTTCATGTGTTTCTGATTTTTTTTATTTTTTGGATTTAAATGCCATGGCACTCCATGCTTAATTGTTTCATAGTCGTTAGACCAATATGTTTGAAAATTCCTTCCAATTTACTGCACATGGAATTAAATCGCACATAAGTACACAAAATATGACTTTTCGAACTGTTATGGTTAGCTGTTGCACGTACATGTAGTTCAAATTTCAATTACGGTCGTAAAATGGCTAGAAAATCACTTAAATGTCTTAAAAGGTCAAATGACCCCTAAAATTTTCCAAAATTTGACATGATAGTGGTATTAGTACTACAAACTTTATCGTACATTTAAAACACCATCCGTTGCCACTTCACTCCAAATTTGTCTTTCACAGCTAATAAAAAATATATACAACATCACACACAGTTGTTTTCTAGGAACCATTTGCGATGAAAATATTTGGGTCTATTTAAGTTTTCCTCCTTAAGCTTCGCCAGCTCGTCTGCTCCAGTACCAGCAACCCCTGAATCCATGAATCCCGATCCCCATTCCCACACCCCCTTCTTGCAAAATATGACGCCGTGGAAACGCTTCATGAAGGCCCGTACGATGGCGGCGCCCCCCCCCTACGAGCGTCGCCGCCTGCGCCAAGAGTGCGGCCGCCTACACCGAGAGTGCCGCCGCATCCGCAGTGAGCGTGGTCGCTTCCGCCGAGAGGGAGTCAGCGACAGCTGACAAGGCAGCTGCAGCAGCCGAGATGGCTGCAGCTGCTGCTGCGACGGCGACTGCAAATACCGAGAGCGCTCGAGCTGCTGTCCGTGCCGCCAATGTCGCCCTGGCCCCGGTCGAGGCCATCCACGCCAAGATCGAGGATGCACATGCCAAGATATTCCAGGCCACCTCGGAATTCAGCATGCAACCCACGTCTGAAAAGGTGGCGGTGGCCATGGAGCACCTGCTTCCTCATGAGGTCGCCAAGCGGGAGCTGGAGATGCAGGAGGCGGCAGAGATCGAGGAGCGCCGGGAAGGAGGAGTTGCGCCTGGCCGAGGTGGAGTAGATAAGAGTCTATCCGTCAAGGAATCCGCGGTGGAGTACCAATGTGAGCTTTGTTGCAGCCACTACTACGAGTACTACAACCTTGAGGGCGTCGCCGAGGACGAGGACGCGGTCGTCTTCAGCAGGGGGACGCAGAGTCCACCAACGGCGGCATGTCGCCAGGACAAGTCATCGATGTCTCATATCACACCGGCGATGCATCGGCCGTTGCGGCGGCGGATTTATTAAAATCATGCGTACTTAGGCTTTGTTTTTAATGGTGGTCTTTTGTTAGAGCAATGTTTAGGTCAACTGGCTCTATTTAATTACTAAAATTGCTCGATTCAGTAAGTGTGGTCTGTGTGCTGTACGCTCTTTTGTGTGCCCAAATTAGAAAGCGATGTTAAATTATGCAATGACGTACCCGGGGAAATTTCCACCAAAATTTGAATTATCAAACTCATCCCACCTTGGGGGTGCCCCGGTAGGCATCCCACCTTTATTCATCAACAATTATCGGTTAGTGTCGGTTGAGCCTAAGTTTTTGCTTCTCCACTTGAGTTTTGCTATTCTTAGAATGTCATTTTATTTTGTTTTGGCTTGTTGTTTTAATAAAATTCATAGATCTGAAAGTTTTTTCAATAAGAGAGTCCTCACATAGCTACCTATTTACTTAACTACTCACATGATCTACACTTATATCCTTTTGGAGTAGTTTTTCATTTACTCTTGTGCTCCACTTATGTCCTATGAGTAAATTGTCGAATAAATTGAATGTCATGAAGTTGAAATCGTATCATGCCCAGTGGTAGCTTCACATTGGGTTTAGAAAGTGAAATCTTTTGAGGCTTGACAATCACAATATTGGTCATACAAGCAATTCACGAATGATCAATAGAAGGAAGAGAACTTTTACATGCAAAAACACTATCTGGAAATCTTTTGTGATTGTGAGCCCCCATCAAAATATTATATGCCAAAATTGTTCACGTTGGACAAGGAAGATAACGTAATGGTTTATGTTTGTTCATATTCACATAGAAGTTATATTGTCATAGATCCTTCAACATGTGGTGCTCACCCGCATCTTTTCTAGCCAAAAATTCCGCACCAAGTAGAGATACTACTTGTGCATCCAAAAACCCTTAAACCCAGATCTTATCTTCAAGATTCCACCATACCTACCTAAGGATTGAGCGAGATCCTTCAAGTAAGTTGTCATCGGTGCAATAAGGCAATAAAAATTGCTTTAAAAAGTGTGAGATCATTTATTGTAAGAGAAAGTTGAACGTTGTACGAACTTGTGATGGTGAAGAAGAAAAGCGACGAACTGCATAATAAAGGTTGCCATCACAAGGGGCAAGACAACATGACATTCTTTTGCACTAAGGGGTTGAGCATACAAACGAATAAGTGCATGGCAACCTCAGCTTCCCTCTTCGAAGGGCCTATATTTTACTTTTATGTATTTACTTTTATGCAAAGAGTCAAAGTTTTTCTCTCTATTCCTTTTTATTTTTCTGTTTTGGCAAGCATCATGTGGTGAGGAAAGATCTAGGCACATATATCCAGTTGGATTTGGGTAGCATGACTTATTATTGTTGACATCACCCTTGAGGTGAATACGTTCGGAGGCGAAATTATAAGCCCCCATCTTTCTATGTGTCCGGTTGAAACGTTTTGCTCACGTGTATTAGGTGAGTGTTAGCAATCATAGAAGACTATATGATGGTTGAGTGTGTGGAGCTCTTACTTAAACTCTGTTGAATAGGTTGAATTGCAATTGCTTGGTGACTGAGAACATATGTTGTTGAGTTTCAAGAGAATTCATTGTTTGAACCTTAACATGTTAATTGGTTGCTACTTTAAGCATGAGAAATTTTATAAGAAAGAGTTGTCGTCATGATGCTAGGAAAAGTGATTGAAATTATCATTGATCAAACTTACGCACTTTGCTAGCATTCGCACTTCATAAATTATTTCTTTTATCATTTACCTACTCGAGGACGAGTAGGAATTAAGCTTGGGAATGCTGATACGTCTCCAACGTATCTATAATTTATGAAGCATTCATGCTGTTCTTGGATGTTTTACAATCATTTTATAGCAACTTTATATCATTTTTTGGGACTAACCTATTGACCCAGTGCCCAGTGCCAGTTGCTGTTTTTTGCTTGTTTTTTACATCGCAGGAAATCAATATCAAATGGAGTCCAAGCACCGCATAAATTTTTGTAGTTTTTTTATGGACCAGAAGACCACCAGTGGGCTAGAGTAGCACCTGGGGGGTGCCCCAAGGGGGGAACAACCCACCAATGCATGCCTGGGGGCCCACACGCGCCCAGGTGGGTTGTGCCCACCTGGGTGGCCTCTCGCTCCCCTTCTTTACCCTATAAATTCACAAATATTCCAAAAACCCTCGGGAAAAACCTAGACCGTAAATCCCGCCGCCGCAACGCTCTGTAGCCACCGAAAACTAATCTAGACCCTTTTTGGCACCTTGCCGGAGGGGGGAATCATCTCCGGTGGCCATCTTCATCATCCCGGCGGCCACCACGATGAGGAGGGAGTAGTCCACACTCGGGGTTGAGGGTTTGTACCAGTAGTTATGTGTTTAATCTCTCTCTCTCTCTCTCTCTCGTGTTCTTGAGATGTCACGATCTTGATGTATCGCGGACTTTTTTAATATAGTCAGATCATATGGTGTTTCCCCCTCTCTATCTTGTTGTGATGAATTGAGTTTTTTCCTTTGATATTTCGTTGTTATCGGATTGAATACTTTTATGGATTTGAGAACACTTGATATATGTCTTGCAATTTAATACTCGTGGTGACAATGGGGTATCGTATTGATTGAGTTGATACGTTTTGGCACTCAACTCGCGGATTCCCCAGGTGACATTGGGGTAATCTATGCATAGGGGTTGATGCATGTTCTGGTCTTTGTTTGTCCGATAGAAATCTTGGGGCACTCTTTGAAGTTCTTTGTGTTGGACTGAGTATTATGAATATGAATTTTCTTTGGTGTTATTTTAGTACGAACTCTAGGATAGATCGAACGGAAAGAATAGCTTTGTGTTATTTTAGTACGAACTCTTGAATAGATCAGACGTAAAGAATAGCTTTCAGGTGGTTTCGTACCCTACAAAAAATTTATTCTTATGTTCTCCGCTAGATAGAAACTTTAGAGTGATTCTTCATCGCACTTTGAGGGATTGTTATATGATCCAATTATATTAGCACTATTGAGAGATTGCACTAGTGAAAGTACGGACCCTAGGCCTCATTTTTAAGCAATGCAATACCGTTTTGTGCCCGTTTACTACTTGCTACCTTGCTGTTTTTTATGCAGATTATGAAAATATATTTCTACCATCCATATTACACTTTTATCACCATCTCTTCGCCGAACTAGTGCACCTATACAATTCTCCATTGCCTTGGGTGTGTTGGGGACACAAGAGATTTCTTGCATTTGGTTGCAGGATCGGTTGATAGAGGCCATCTTCATCCCGCACCTCTCACGGATTGATAAACTTTATGTCATCCACTTGAGGGAAAATTGCTACTGTCCTACAAAACTCTGCGCTTGGAGGCCCGACACGTGTCTACAAGAATAAAGTTGCGTAGTAGACATCAAGCTCTTTTCTGGCGCCGTGGCCGAGGAGGTTAGGTAAGCGACACTCACATCTCGTCAACGAAGCTCTTTTCTGGCGCCGTTGCCGGGGAGGTGAGTGCTTGAAGGTATATCTTTAGATCTTGCAATTAAATCTTTTAGTTTCTTGTTTTGTTACTAGTTTGGTTTATAAAAGAAAACTACATAAAAATGGAATTGAGGTTGCATCATATTATTGATCATCTTTACAATAGCTTTCTTGAAAATGATGGTTCGTAAAATTGTGCTCAATTGTTATAAGAAGAAGTCAATAAAATATTTTTCACAAAATATTTGAATGATGAGCATGATTGCAATATTGCTAGTATGAATTCTTTGAATATCCATGATGCTAATGATATGCAAAGCCATAAGTTGGGGATGTTGTATTTGATGAAGATGATATTTTTAGTCCCCCAAGTTTTGATGAGAAAATTTATTATGATGATTGCACACCTCCTATTTATGATGATTATATTGATGAAAGTGGATTCGGAGATGTCATGACTTTATTTGATGATGAATCCACTATTTTGGAAGAGGTTGCAATTGATTATGACAACGAAGTTGCTATCTATGATGATTATGGTGATGTCATGTATGCTATATTGAATAATGATAACCATGAAAATTGTCATCATGATTTTAATTTTGAATCCCATGATAGTTATTTTGTTGAATTTTCTGCCACTACTATTCATGATAATAAATTTGCTTATGTGGAGAGTGAGAAAATTTCTATGCTTGTGAATCATGAAAAGAACGCTTTATGTGATAGTTATATTGTTGAATTCATACATGATGCTACTGAAACTTATTATGAGAGAAGAACAAATGCTTTTACATATTGCAATAATGTCAAGTTTCCTCTTAATGCGTTGAAAATCTTGAAGTTGCACTTGTTTTGCCTTCCTATGCTAGTTGATTCTTGGACCCATAAATTGTTTGCTCACAAAATCCCTATGCATAGGAAGTGGATTAGACTTAAATGTGCTAGTCATATGCTTCATGATGCTCTCTTTATGTTACAATTCTTATCTTTTATGCGAGCATCATTGAAATCATCATGCCTAGCTAAAAGGCATTAAAGAAAAGCGCTTGTTGGGAGACAACCCAACACTTTTACCTGCTATTTTTTGTGTTCACGTGATTATGCTACTGTAGTAATCATGTTTTATTGCTTTTGTTTCAATAAAGTACAAAGAAAGACCTTTGGGATGGCTTACGGTGATAGTTGATTTGATCTTGCTGAAAAACAGAAACTTTTGCGCTCAGGAAAACAATTATAATTTTTAACAGAAGCGTGATAAAATGTTGATCCTTTTTTGCAGAAGTTTAATTGACAAATTTCCTAGGTTTTCCTATTTTTCAGAATTTTTGGAGTAGTAGAAATATGGTTGGAGTACAGATTAATACAGACTTTTCTGATTTTGACAGATTCTGTTTTCAATGCATAGTTTGCTTGTTTTGTAGTTTCTATGGATTATATTGCTCAATATAAATTCTAGAAATGATATGATACAGTAGGCATTGTTTGGAAACAATTATGAATCTTGTCTTTGACAGTACCAAAAGTGAAATGGTTTGATCTTTATCATACTAACCTATCTCACAAAAGTTCCGTTAAGTTTTGTGTGATTGAAGTTTTCAAGTTTTGTGTGAGATGTCGATATGAGGATAATAAATAGTGACAAGACCCTAAGCTTGGGGATGCCCAAGGCACCCCAAGGTAATATTAAAGTAAGATCTAAGCAACTAAGCTTGGGGATGCCCCGGAAGGCATCCCCTCTTTCGTCTCCAACATTATAGGTAACCTCACTCGGAGCTATGTTTTTATTCCTCACATGATATGTGTTTTGCTTGGAGAATCATTTTGTTTTGTTAGTATTTTCTTGCTATTATTTATAATAATGTATTGCATATTTATTTTCAATAAAAATATCAAGTATAGCCTTTGCCATGCTTATTTTGCAAGTCTACATGTTGCTGTTTCAAAATAGAAAGTTTGTCGATTTTTCAAAACTTCCCTAGAAAAGTAAGAATGAGATAAAATGTTGAAACATTTTGCAAAGTAAGCTCTGATAAATTCTCTATAGTGTGGGAATTTTCATAACTTTTGGAGTTAGGGAAGTATTAATACTCTTGCATTCTTTACACACTTCACTGTTTTGGCAGATTGTTGTTATGTTTGCATTGTTTGCATATGTTTGCTTATTTAATGATCCTATTTGAGGATAGGACTATTAAATATGCAGAGGCATTTATTATGCAATGCCGAATAATAATTTTAGTGATTTTCTACAGTAGAGAATGATAAGGTTTTTGCATTGGTTTATACTAACTTATCTCACCAGTTCTTGTTGAGTTTTGTGTGGCTGAAGTTTTTTAGATTTAGGGAAAATCATGGTATAAAAGCTCAAGATTGGGGATGACCAAGGAATCCCAAGATAATTTTTCAAGAATTCTAAAGCATCTAAGCTTGTGGATGCCCCGGTAGGCATCCCACCTTTCTTCATCAACAATTATCGGTTAGTATCAGGTTGAGCCTAAGTTTTTGCTTCTCCACTTGAGTTGTGCTATTCTTAGAACGTCATTTTATTTTGTTTTTGCTTACTGTTTTAGTAAAATACTTAGATCTGAAAGTTTTTAATAAGAGAGTCCTCACATAGCTACCTATTTACTTAACTACTCACACGATCTTCACTTATATCCTTTTGGAGTAGTTTGTCATTTACTCTTGTGCTTCACTTATATCCTATGAGTTTCTTGTTGAATACATTGAATGTCATGAATTTGAAATCATATCATGTCATGAAGGATCTTTTGAGGCTTGACAATCACAATATTGGTCATACAAGCAATTCACAAATGATTAGTAGAAGGAAGAGAACTTTCTCATGAAAATACACTATCTTGGAAATCTTTTGTGATTGTGAGCCCCCATCAGAATAGTATATGCCAAAAAAATTGACGTTGGACATGGAAGACAACGTAATGGTCTATGTTTGTTCATATTCACATATGATAGAGGCGAGGGTGTCCCGATGTTTCGATGAGATGGTGGTTTCGTTTCTGTGGGAGTCGACCTTGACGATCCGACTACGAACGTGCGAGACGTCGCGCCTTAGCAATCGCTAAACCAACTTCCGAGGGTTATTGACCACGCCGGAGCACGATCAACCTGACCACGAGGGCCTGTTTCCTGCGAGCAAACGAAGAACAAGCAAGAAACTAAGATTGCAATCTGGATATTGCGAATAAAGAGGAAAGCTTTATTAATGAAGGTGGGGTTCTGTGACGCCTTGGTCTGGTCGTTGAACACAAACGAAGTACGCGAAGTTGCAGCTATGGCGAACTTTTGATCTAAACAAAACCCAAAATCTAAACGACGCCCTAAGGGCTGTATATATGGAGGAAGAGGAGGGAATTTCGTGGCCCCTGATGGTGGGGTCCGAATCCAACCCTAACTCTTGTTTCCCCACACATACGGACTCTAAAAATAGCCTATACTTAAGTATTTCGAAATTACATGGGCCTGGCCCAAAAATAAGGTGACGCAGCACCTAGAATAGCCTATGGACGAATATTATGAAGTGGCATCTTGTATATTTCGTCCAAGGCTTCATTCACTCCTTATGGTGGCTTCAAAGTCCTGAAATCATCACTTGTAACTCCGTTCATGATCCCCTTGCGCATGCCATCAACTCCATGCGTGTTCTTGCTCCAATGTTCATCCTTCTCCAAGCTAGGCCCTTCACTTGTAAGCAAAACAAATGTATCCAATTTAGGCAGTATCATATTCTCGTGAACATTAGAATCATTACCAAGAAACGAAAGTACCTGGTAATTTAATTGGCGTGCGCGAGCTCTAGTAATTGGTCCAGTATGTATAGCAGCAGGGGCTGTGGATGTAACAATGGTATTGATGTCCTCATCATCCTCCCCTTCTTGAAATGAAGTCGTCCTCGACGGAAGCTCATCTTCCTCACCCAAATAAGGCTTCAAATCTGCAATGTTAAAAGTGGGACTAACCCCAAAATCTGCAGGCAGCTCAAGTTTATATGCATTATCATTTATTTTCTCTAACACCTTAAATGGACCATCAGCACGTGGCATTAGCTTTGATTTGCGCAAATTAGGAAACCTATCCTTACGCAAATGTAACCAAACAAGATCACCAGGTGCAAAGACAACATGTTTTCTACCCTTATCTCCAGCAAGTTTATATTTAGCATTCATACACTCAATGTTTTCCTTAGTTAACTCATGCATTTTTAAAATCAATTCAGCACGTTCTTTAGCATCAAAATTAACCTTCTCCGAAGATGGAAGAGGCAACAAATCAATAGGTGCACGAGGTAGGAAACCATACACAATTTCAAAAGGGCACATCTTAGTAGTAGAATGCAATGAACGATTATAAGTAAATTCAATATGAGGCAAGCATTCTTCCCACATTTTCTTATTATTCTTCAAAACAGCCCTAAGCATAGTAGACAATGTTCTATTGACTACTTCAGTTTGTCCATCAGTTTGGGGGTGACAAGTAGTACTAAAAAGCAGTTTAGTCCCCAACTTAGCCCATAAACATCTCCAAAAGTGGCTAAGAAATTTAGTATCACGATCTGAAACAATAGTATTTGGCACACCATGCAAGCGAATAATTTCACGAAAGAACAAATCAGCAACATTAACAGCATCATCGCTTTTATGACATGGTATAAAGTGTGCCATTTTCGAGAATCTATCCACGACAACAAATATGCTATCCCTCCCCTTCTTTGTTTGAGGTAAACCTAAAACAAAGTCCATAGATATATCCTCCCAAGGAACACTAGGTACAGGCAAAGGCATATATAAACCATGAGGATTGAGTCGTGACTTAGCTTTTTGACATGTAGTGCAGCGAGCAACAAAACGCTCAACATCCCGTCTCATCTTTGGCCAAAAGAAATGTGTAGCAAGTATATCCTCCGTCTTCTTCACGCCAAAGTGTCCCATTAGTCCTCCTCCATGCGCCTCCTGCAACAACAAAAGACGAACGGAGCTAGCTGGAATGCATAGCTTGTTAGAACGAAACACAAATCCATCGTTAACGACGAACTTGTTCCATGTTCTTCCTTCTTTACAATTCTGCAACACATCTTTAAATTCAGCATCATGCACATATTGATCTTTGATGGTCTCCAAACCAAATATTTTAAAGTCAAGTTGTGAAAGCATAGTATAACGACGAGACAATGCATCAGCAATAACATTTTCTTTACCCTTCTTGTGTTTAATGACATAAGGGAAAGTCTCAATGAATTCAACCCATTTAGCATGTCTACGGTTCAGTTTAGCTTGACTTTTAATGTGTTTCAAAGATTCATGATCAGAATGTATAACAAATTCTTTGGGCCATAAATAATGTTGCCATGTTTCTAAAGTCCGAACAAGAGCATATAATTCTTTATCATAAGTAGAATAGTTCAGACTAGGCCCACTCAATTTTTCAGAAAAGTATGCAACAGGTTTGCCATCTTGTAATAACACACCTCCTAATCCAATTCCACTAGCATCACATTCAAGCTCAAAAGTCTTATTAAAATCAGGAAGTTGAAGTAAAGGAGCATGTGTCAACTTATCTTTCAATACCGTGAAGGCTTCTTCCTGTGCGGTACCCCAAACAAAAGGCACATCCTTCTTTGTAAGCTCGTTGAGAGGTGCAGCAATAGTGCTGAAATCTCTCACAAAACGCCTATAGAAACCAGCAAGGCCAAGAAAACTCCTCACTTGTGTGACTGTTTTGGGCTGCGGCCAACTCTCAATAGCTTCAATCTTGGCTTTATCAACTTCAATTCCCTGTGGAGTAACAACATAGCCAAGAAAAGATACTCGGTCGGTGCAAAAGGTGCACTTCCCAAGGTTACCAAACAAACGTGCATCACGTAGAGCATTAAAAACAGCACGTAAATGTTCCAAATGTTCTTCCAAAGATTTGCTATAAATCAGTATATCATCAAAATAGACTACCACAAATCGTCCAATGAAAGCACGTAAAACTTCGTTCATTAGTCTCATGAAAGTACTAGGTGCATTAGTTAACCCAAAAGGCATGACTAACCACTCATATAAACCAAACTTAGTTTTAAAAGCTGTTTTCCATTCATCTCCCAATTTCATACGAATTTGATGGTATCCACTACGCAAATCAACTTTGGAGAATATTGTAGAGCCACTCAATTCATCAAGCATATCATCTAGCCTAGGAATAGGATGACGATAACAAATAGTAATATTATTAATGCCTCTACAATCAACACACATACGCGAGGTACCATCCTTTTTCGGCACTAGAATAATAGGAACAGCACAAGGACTAAGAGATTCGCGTATATAACCTTTGTCGAGTAGCTCTTGTACTTGACGCATAATCTCCTTCGTCTCCTCTGGATTGGTACGGTATGGTGCGCGGTTGGGTAATGATGCACCGGGAATTAAGTCAATCTGATGCTCAATCCCTCGAATCGGTGGTAATCCCGGTGGCACGTCTTGTGGAAAGACGTCAGCGAACTCCTGCAAAATGTTAGTAACAGCAGGAGGCAAAGAGGAAGGCACGTCCTCGAATGAAAATAATACCTCTTTGCACACAAAAGCATAGCAAACAGATTTGCTAACATCTAGATCATCAATATCAGATTTGGTGGCAAATAAACATGCACTTTTCAATTTAATTTCAGAAGCAACACTAGATGGTTTATTATTAGGCTTCATTTGTTGCTGAAATTCTTTTGCCACAATCTGATTTTCACTCTTATTTTGCTCCTGTTTTGCTTTATTAGCTCGATTAATATCATCTTTCAAAATGGAATCAGGAGTCATAGGAAGCAAAGTAATATTTTTGTCCTTATGAACGAGAGTATACTGATTGTTTCTACCATGGTGTACAGAATTTTTATCAAATTGCCATGGTCTACCAAGTAATAAGGAACATGCTTGCATAGGTACCACATCACAATCAACATAATCAGCATATGTAGAGATACTAAAATGCACACGAACAGTACGTGTTACCTTAACCTTACCGCTGTTGTTGAACCATTGGATGTAATAAGGATGTGGATGTGGTCTTGTGGTGAGAGATAGCTTCTCCACCATCTCCATGCTAGCCAAGTTGTTGCAGCTCCCTCCATCTATGATGACGCGAACAGAACGTTCCTTCACAACTCCCTTTGTATGGAACAAATTATGCCTCTGATTTTGCTCAGCTTGCGTGACCTGCACACTCAAAACACGTTGAGAAACTAAACATTCATACCTGTCAGCATCTTCAGCAGCCATGTATTGCGTCTCATGATCAGAATCATCTCCACCGTGTTCTTCATGTGTAAGAAGAGCCAAAGTCTCCTCATCATAGTCACTAGCGGACTCATACCCACCATCCTCAGTAGCAATCATCACACGCTGAGATGTGCATTCGCGCGCAAAATGTCCTCTTCCCTTACAACGACGACAAATAATATCACTTGTGTGCCCTGTAGACGCCATGGAAGAAGCAGAGCTCTGTGCAGGCCCGGCAGGTGTGCTCTTGGCAGATAGTGGTGGTTGTGCCTGCTTTCTTGTATCACGGTTGGAGGTGGCAGCTGACGGAGGTGCCGGTGTATCAGAACGTGTGGAAGTAGATGATGCACGTGGTGTCCATGATGAAGGTCGACCTGCAGAAAAGTTAGTCCGCGCCAATGCCTGTCGATCCTGCACTTCACGTTCAGCTTTACAAGCAAGATGGAATAAACGAGTGATATTATTATAATCCTTATAGTCTAGAATGGTCTGAATCTCTCTATTTAATCCACCCAGAAAACGTGCAAGCATAGCTTCATTCGCCTCAACAATACCACATCTAATCAAGCCAGTTTGTAATTCCTGATAATATTCTTCTACAGAATTTTTTCCTTGTCTTAAGCGCTGCAATTTTTGAAGTAATTCACGTTGATAATATGGTGGAACCCAACGAGTACGCATAGCAGTTTTCAAATCAGCCCAAGTAGCTGGAACAGGATATAATCTACAATATTCAGACCACCAAACACATGCAAAGCTAGTGAAAGCACAAACAGCAGCAGGAACACGTCTCTCCTCAGGATATTGTAAACATGTAAATCGTTGTTCAGTTTCTAACTCCCAAGTAAGATATATATCAGGAACATATCTACCCTCAAATGGTGGAATATTCAATTTCAGTTTAGGGAGATGGTCATGATCTCGTACCTGAGGGGGAGCCCTAACATTACCATTATTTGCATGTGGACGACCTGGTGGTTGTGGTGCTGGTGGTTGCACGTAGTTCTGATGTTGATCAACCTCATCCTCGTAATCTCCCACATAATCATCCTCCTCCGCATCAGCAGCAGGAGCCACAGAAGTATCAACAGCAGCACCAACAGGTTGGCCAATCGCAAGAGGAACACGGGTCGCTCGACGGAGGGTTATTTCGCGATGTGGAGGTAGTCGTTGTTGTTGTTGTAGAGGTGCGTTAGGTGCAGCCGATGGTGGTGGTGGTAGACGCGCGAGCAACTCATTGAACTTGCTATCGAGCTTTGTTTCGAACGCCTTCTCAATGCCATCTATCTTCTCCATGGCCTCTTCAAATCTATTGAGCACATCTTCCACCTGTCCACTCATCATTTGTTGAAACTTATCATGTAACGCTTTGTTTGTCATGTTCTCCCAGTCAGTCTCGTCGGCTTGTGATCCTGTCATGGTTAGCAGCAATAGAAACACACAAGAATATGATCCTACAGACTACTAATAAGAGGTGGTGGTGGGAGTCACAAATCCGTCAAGCAAAACTCAAATTCTTACCAGTTCTTACCCAGCAGCAGGCGTGATCGGCAACCGTTGTAGTCAAAACTCTCAAAAGCTTGGATAGAGCGATTACCAGGGAGAGTCAAACGCACGACGTAGATGTATGTGGAGCTGGGAAGGCTTATAGTATGGTAGCAAAAAGGGTCAGCAATAATCAATTCAGAGATGCAAAGTTGAATAAACGCTCAACGACGGTACTGTGCTGGTCCTAGGCTAGATCGTACTAGAGACGCGAGCCTGGAACACTAACAAAATCACGGCGCTGCACATAAACAAGGGAGGAGCACACTCTGAAAAAAAAATTCTTTTTTTTTCACTTTTTTTTTGCACTTTTTTTTCTCTTTTTTTTTGCTCCGCAACAAAAAAAAATTCGAAAAAGTCTACAAATGTCCTAAAAACTGCCTAGCCAGAATTTTCCAGACTTAGTTTTTTTTTGAGTTTGGAACTATTTTTCTTCTGCGGGTAGCACGAAAGTTGGGGAGTCCTTCTTTGTCACGACTCGGAGTATCGCGTGATCTGGAAATCAAGAACAGAGCAACAATTACTGGACTCAGACTAGGACTCGTGGCGGAGATGAATCTGGTGGAAACTCGGACTGGTGGCGGATATTTGCAGGGCGATGGAACACAGACTAGTGGTGAATCTGTGATGGAGGTGGACTCGGATTAGCGTGATGGCGGTGGATATGTGGTATATGGTAGCGGCGATGACGATGGTGGTATATGGCAGTGGTGATGACGATGGTGGTATATGGCAGCGGTGATGATGATGATGCGGTGGTGATATATGGCAGTAGCGACATGACAACCTGTGAACAGAACTCGAAACTCTAAAGGACTAGACGCTAAGACCAGCAACTTGACACGACGATGCAACCGCAAATTCAACAAAGCAAATACAGAAAAGATTATGCAAAGGCTCAGATTGGTTCGGATAGGATGAACTAACCCTAATTTTTTTTTGGCTTTTTCGTGGACTGTAGGTATGAAAAACAGACTCGATCTAAACTATAAAAAACTGTAAAATCTCACCGAGCAACCTGAAGCTCTGATACCACTTGATAGAGGCGAGGGTGTCCCGATGTTTCGATGAGATGGTGGTTTCGTTTCTGTGGGAGTTGACCTTGACGATCCGACTACGAACGTGCGAGACGTCGTGCCTTAGCAATCGCTAAACCAACTTCCGAGGGTTATTGACCACGCCGGAGCACGATCAACCTGACCACGAGGGCCTGTTTCCTGCGAGCAAACGAAGAACAAGCAAGAAACTAAGATTGCAATCTGGATATTGCGAATAAAGAGGAAAGCTTTATTAATGAAGGTGGGGTTCTGTGACGCCTTGGTCTGGTCGTTGAACACAAACGAAGTACGCGAAGTTGCAGCTATGGCGAACTTTTGATCTAAACAAAACCCAAAATCTAAACGACGCCCTAAGGGCTGTATATATGGAGGAAGAGGAGGGAATTTCGTGGCCCCTGATGGTGGGGTCCGAATCCAACCCTAACTCTTGTTTCCCCACACATACGGACTCTAAAAATAGCCTATACTTAAGTATTTCGAAATTACATGGGCCTGGCCCAAAAATAAGGTGACGCAGCACCTAGAATAGCCTATGGACGAATATTATGAAGTGGCATCTTGTATATTTCGTCCAAGGCTTCATTCACTCCTTATGGTGGCTTCAAAGTCCTGAAATCATCACTTGTAACTCCGTTCTTGATCCCCTTGCGCATGCCATCAACTCCATGCGTGTTCTTGCTCCAATGTTCATCCTTCTCCAAGCTAGGCCCTTCACTTGTAAGCAAAACAAATGTATCCAATTTAGGCAGTATCATATTCTCGTGAACATTAGAATCATTACCAAGAAACGAAAGTACCTGGTAATTTAATTGGCGTGCGCGAGCTCTAGTAATTGGTCCAGTATGTATAGCAGCAGGGGCTGTGGATGTAACAATGGTATTGATGTCCTCATCATCCTCCCCTTCTTGAAATGAAGTCGTCCTCGACGGAAGCTCATCTTCCTCACCCAAATAAGGCTTCAAATCTGCAATGTTAAAAGTGGGACTAACCCCAAAATCTGCAGGCAGCTCAAGTTTATATGCATTATGTGGTGAGGAAAGATCTAGGCACATATATCCAGTTGGATATGGGTAGCATGAGTTATTATTGTTGACATCACCCTGGAGGTGAATTTGTTGGGAGGCGAAATTATAAGCCCCCATCTTTCTATGTGTCCGGTTGAAATGTTTTGCTCATGTGTATACAGTGAGTGTAAGAAATTATAGAAGACTATATGATGGTTGAGTATGTGGAGCTCTTATATAAACTCTGTTGAATAGGTTGAATTGCAATTGCTTGGTGACTCAGAACATAGGTTGTTGAGTTTCAAGTGAATTCATTGTTTGAACCTTAACATGTGAATTGGTTGGTACTTTAAACATGAGAAATTTTATAAGAAAGAGTTGTTGTCATGATGCTAGGAAAAGTGATTGAAATTATCATTGATCAAACTTATGCATTTCGCTACCATTCACACTTCATAAATTATTTCTTTTATCATTTACCTACTCGAGGACGAGTACGAATTAAGCTTGGGGATACTGATACGTCTCCAATATATCTACTCCCTTCGTCCGAAAATTCTTGTCTTAGATTTGTCTAAATACGGATGTATCAAGTCACGTTTTAGTATTAGATACATCCGTATCTAGACCAATCTAAGACAAAAAATTTGGGACGGAGGGAGTATAATTTAAGAAGTATTCATGCTGTTTTTGGATGTTTTACAATTATTTTGTAGCAACTTTATATCATTTTTTGGGACTAACCTATTGACCCAGTGCCCACTGCTAGTTGCTGTTTTTTGCTTGTTTTTTACATCGCAGGAAATCAATATCAAACGGAGTCCAAACACCGCGAAACTTTTTATGGATTTTTTATGGACCAGAAGACCATCAGTGGGCCAGAGCAGCACATGGGGGGTGCCCCGAGGGGGGGCACAACCAACAAGGGCGTGCCTGGGGGCCCAGGCACGCCCAGGTGGGTTGTGCCCACCTCGGTGGGCACACGCACCCCCCTATTTACCCTATAAATTCACAAATATTCCAAAAACCCTCGGGAAAAACCTAGATATGAAGTTCCGCCGTCGCAACGCTCTGTAGCCACCAAAATCCAATCAAGACCCTTTCCGGCACCCTGCCATAGGGGGGAATCATCTCCGGTGGCATCTTCATCATCCCGGCGGCCACCACGATGATGAGGGAGTAGTCCACCCTCAGGGCCGAGGGTTTGTACCAGTAGCTATGTGTTTAATCTCTCTCTCTCTCTCTCATGTTCTTGAGATGTCACGATCTTGATGTATCGTGGATTTTGTTAATATAGTCGGATCATATGGTGTTCCCCCTCTCTATCTTGTTGTGATGAATTGAGTTTTTCCCTTTGAGATTTTGTTGTTATCGGATTGAATACTTTTATGGATTTGAGAACACTTGATATATGTCTTACAATTGAATACTTGTGGTGACAATGGGGTATCATATTGATTCACTTGATATATGTTTTGGCACTCAACTCACGGATTCCCGTGGTGACATTGGGGTAATCATAGGGGTTGATGCACGTTCTTGTCTTTGTTTCTCCAGTAGAAATCTTGGGGCACTCTTTGACGTTCTTTGTGTTGGATTGAGTATTATGAATATGAATTTGCTTTGGTGTTACTTTAGTATGAACTCTAGGATAGGTCGAATGAAAAGAATAGCTTTGTGTTATTTTAGTACGAACTCTTGAATAGATTGAACGGAAAGAATAGCTTTGAGGTGGTTTCATACCCTACAAACAATTTATTCTTATGTTCTCTGCTAGATAGGAACTTTGGAGTGATTCTTCATCGCACTTTGAGGGATTGTTATATGATCCATTTATATTAGCACTATTGAGAGATTGCACTAGTGAAAGTACGAACCCTAGGCCTCATTTTCAAGCATTGCAATACCGCTTTTGTGCCCGTTTACTATTTTCTACCTTGCTTTTTTATTTATTCAGATTATAAAAATATATTTGTACCATCCATATTACACTTTTATCACCATCTCTTCGCCGTACTAGTGCACCTATATAATTCACCATTGTATTGGGTGTGTTGGGAACACAAGAGATTTCTTATATTTGGTTGCAGGATTGTTTGAGAGAGACCATCTTCATCCTACACCTCTCGCAGATTGATAAACCTTAGGTCATCCACTTGAGCGAAAATTGCTACTGTCCTACAAAACTCTGTGCTTGGAGGCGCAACACGTGTCTACAAGAATAAAGTTGCATAGTAGACATCAGGCACCGCACGCAAAGTTTCCCTCCACATTTCCCAAAATATCTACCCCCGCCCCCTCCCCCTTCCCCACCCCCTTTTCTCGTCGACTACAAGTCACATTTTCCCTGTTTCCTCCTTCCTTCCTTCCTAAGCTATAGTCGCTTCCTCGCTCTCGCCATCTCACATCCTACCGCCGGGGTCGCCATGGTCTTCTTCAAAGACCTCTCCAGCGGTTCCTCCTCCGGCGACGAATCCTTCACCACCCGGGTATGCCTCTCTTCTCTCTCTCGGGCTATGACTTGGAATGAAGGATTTTTACCCGACGGTCGATTTGAGTCATTTCTTCCTCTTGTAGCTCCCTAGCACCATCAGTGGCAACGAATGGAGCGGGGTGGCTGAAGATCTATTTGCTCGTTGTCACCATCAATTTCCATGCGTGAAGCTAGTTGCGTTTAAATCTGTGGACACTCGAAGGAAGTTTCTGGCATGTGCAGACAAGGTTAGACCCTCTTTCGTTGTTACAAATAATTTGTTAGATGTGATTCAGACACTATCACAGTCCCAACCCATTCATACCAAACCTTCAATCAAACGCATCCTAAGACAGTGTCACAGTTTGTACCTAGTATCTAAAATTGTTGCCATCTCATCAGCGGTGCCATTAGAAAATTATTTGGCACCGCTTCAACAGTTTGTACAGCCAACTTTGGTCCACACATCCGAGCAGCCAAGCAGTAAAATACTAAATCTTTATGTCACAAAGGAACCGGGCATCAGAGCAACTAGGTGGTCCGGAGTCCGGGTCCATGATTTCTTTCAGCTGCATCGTCTCGCCAGTGCAGGGCACCGGTGCGAGATGTAGCAACATTTGTCTTTACACCAGTTTTGGCATACATAGTGGACGACCTTAGTGCTATTAGTTCTATGTTACTAAATGTGTGCATGTACACACCTGTTAGTATCAATTTGCTATCGTCCAAGCACTGTCGCTATGCTGTTGCATTTATATTTACCTTCCTCATAAAATGTTCAATTTGTTATTTATTGTACATGAGTAAGAACTTGTAGCATTGTTGTAGTTAATTATAGCTGTTGATGTTTCAGAATTTGGTTGTTGTCTCAGTAGCAATTAATTCATTTGCACGTTGATCTTTTGAGAGGATATGTCATAATTAACATGTTTCTTTGGTTTTTTAAAATAAGCATTGGTGATTTTCTATGTTGCTATAAACCCATTTCCCCTACAATTGTTACTGATCTAGTTTTAAATATTATAGGATGATCTGAAGTGTTCTTACTTGGAGTGGGTTGATCAAGAGTGGCCACAATCTTTGAAGATGTGCCTAGCAAAGCTCTGGAGCACGTATGAGGAAGAGAACAGAGGTAGGCTTAGATAAAGTGTTGTCAACGCTGAAGAATATTTGAAGAAGCGGGATAAAAAGAGGAAGGTGGAGAATGAGCTCAAATTTGTTAAATCAGACTTTGCTAAGATGGTATTGGCGAAGGAGGAGGCACTTTCCCAGTTGGCCAGTGCAAAATAGGTTCTTACTGAACTGAAAGCAGAGGCGGATAAGATGAGCCTGGATGATCTCGATTAGGGAAATAAATATATTGTTCTAATATTGTTCTAATGAAGTTGAACTAGCTATATGTTGTACTGTGTTGTTTTCATGTAGCTATCATACTGTGATGTTAAAATATATTTATGTGCCTGATATGAAATTGGCAAACAATTGTTTGATATGAAATGTGAATTTGCGTAATACCGGAATTATTAATTGTAAACTAATAAACTTGCTAAATGTGTGATGGAACTTTGCAAACGGTTCTAGTTGTAAAAGCGCTTGTGATGGATAGCCCAATGCCACACAGTTTTCTTCATCAAATCGTGTGTGATGTAGTTGATAAAAGCAAATAGTTAACCAAGGTAGAGCGTGTGTGATAGTTACACCTTTCACACACAAGCCTAGACATAAAACTGTGTGGGATGTACATACAAACGGAAACGTTTTCCCTGGATTGACTGTGTGGGATTGTGACGCCCCCGATTCAATCATACACTAATCATACACGCAAACGTGTATGATCAAGATTTCGGACTCATGGGAAGATATCACAACACAACTCTAAAAATAAAATAACTCATACAAGCATCATAATACAAGCCAGGGGCCTCGAGGGCTCGAATACAAGTGCTCGATCACAGACGAGTCAACGGAAGCAACAATATCTGAGTACAGACATAAGTTAAACAAGTTGCCATAAGATGGCTACAAAAAACAGGGATACAGATCGAAAGAGGCGCGTGCCTCCTTCCTAGGATCCTCTTAAACTACTCCTGGTCTTCGTCGACGACCTGCACGTAGAAGTAAGCACCCTCGGTGTAGTAAGAGTCGTCGAAGGTGGCGTCTGGTTCCTAGGCTCCAGCATCTGGTTACATCAACCAGGTATAGAAAGGGGGAAAAGGGGGAGCAAAGCAACCATGAGTACTCATCCAAAGTACTTGCAAGCAAGGATCTACACTACATATGCATTGGTATCAATGAAATGGGTAGTATCGGTGAACTGAACCGCAGAATGCCAGAATAAGAGGGGGGATAGCTAGTCCTATCGAATACTATGCTTCGGACAACCTCCATCTTGAAGCACATAGAAGAGAGTAGATGGTAAGTTCACCAAGTAACATCTTATAGCATAATCCTACCCGGTGATCCTCTCCTCGTCGCCCTATGAGAGAGCGGTCACCGGGTTGTATCTGGCACTTGGAAGGGTGCGTTTTATTAAGTATCCGGTTCTAGTTGTCATAAGGTCAAGGTACAACTCCGGGTCGTCCTTTTACCGAGGGACACGACTATTCGAATAGATACACTTCCCTGCAGGGGTGCACCACATAACCCAAGACGCTCGATCCCTCTGGCCGGCCACACTTTCCTGGGTCATGCCCGGCCTCGAAAGATCAACACGTCGCAGCCCCACCTCGACTGAACAGAGAGGTCAGCATGACAGGTCTAAATCCTAAGCACGTAGGGGTCTGGGGCCATCACCCATTGCACTCCTGCACATTGCGTGGGCGGCCAGAAGCAGACCTAGCCCCCTTAATACAAGGGCAGGCTTACGGTCCAATCCAACGCGTGTCGCTCAACCGCTGACGTCAAAAAGAGCTTTGGCTGATACCACGACGTCGAGTGCCCATAACTGTTCCCGTGTAGTTGGTTAGTACGTATAGGCCTGTGGCCAGACTCAGATCAAATACCAAGATCTCGTTAGGCATGTTATTTTGAAGTAACCACAGATGCCGACCAGGGGCCAGGCCCACCTCTCACCTAAGTGGTCTCAACCTACCCTGTCGCTCCGCCACAAAGTAATAGTCGGGGGCCGTCGGGAACCCAGGCCCGCCACTAATGGAACCACCTGTCCTTTCAGCCCCCACATCGGAATCACTTGCGGATACTCTACGAGTCGACCCGACTTTAGTCACCACATGTATCATATAATATGTTTGTAAGTATATATACCCGTGATCACCTCCTGAGTGATCACGACCCGGTAGTATAGCATGGCAGACGGACAAGAATGTAGGGCCACTGATGGAATAATAGCAACCTATACTAAGCATTAGGATAACAGGTAAAGGTATCAACAATTGTAGCAAAAATGACAGGCTATGCAATAGAATAGGATTAACCGAAAGCAGTAACATGCTGCACTACTCTAGTGCAAGCAGTAGAGAGAAGGAATAGGCGATATCAGGTTGATCAAGGGGGGCGGGGGCTTGCCTGGTTGCTCTGGCAAGAAGGAGGGGTCGTCGTCGCTGTAGTCGATCACGGGGGTAACAGCGATGGTCTCGAGGTCTACTGGAAAGAAGTAACGGAGGGGCAACACAAATAAATAATAGAACAATCAAAGCAACACAAAGCATAACATGGCAATACGCGGTGCTAAGGGTGACCTAACGTAGTAGTAGGCGATACCAGCGAAGGGGGAAACATCCGGGAAAGTACCTTTTCGGACAAACGGATCGGAGGGGGAAGGTTGCAGGTTCGATATGCTAGGAAGTGTGGCGAATGAACGGACTGCGTATTCGGATTCGTCTCGTCGTTCTGAGCAACTTCTATGAATAAAGTATTTTCATCCGAGTTACGGATTATTTTATATGATTTTGCAAAGTTTTAAATGATTTTCAAAATTTCTGGATTTACTTGTAATTCAGAAATAAATGGAAAAAATGCTAGGTGCACCCAGATCTGTGTACGCAGAAGTGCACCAGAGAATGACATGTGGGTCCAGGGGGTCCTAGTTGACCAGTCAAACTTTGACTGATCAACAGGGGGTGGGACCCCACTGTCATTGTCAACATTGACTAGTTAACAATTTGTATTAGACTAATTACGTTTTAGTTTATTAAGTTAACTAATTAAATTATGAATCAACTAATTAATTAATTTAATATTTATTATTATATCCTCTATTTTTAACCTCTTTTTTTTGGCAGGGCCTAGGTGCCATTGGCCAACCGGCCTCCTAGCCGAGCACTATGCACGGCCTCACATAGGAGGGCCGGCGGCCACTGTCAGGCGCAGGGAGGCAGGGGCCGGTCGGCATTGGGGCGGCTCCAGTGGAGGAAGTCTCCAGCAGAGGGTGATGCCGGTGCCGTCGGGACGAGCGGGGCGGGCGCTGCAGGCAAGCAGTGGTGGCATCACGACCTGGAGCGAGCGGTGCATAGCGAGGCGGTCGGGAGTAGGCTGGAGGGTACGGGCAGGGAGCAGCTGCGTGGCGGGGAGCATGCCTAGGCGCGGTCCCGGCGGAGCGGCACGACAGCATGGGCGAGGAGGGGTGTCGGGGATATACCCCGCGGTATGATCCGGCCGGAGATATGACCCGGCTGGGACTTGGCATTTCATCGGTAACCCGCCCGAAGACTGGCAACTCTCTGATGACCCAACCAGGCCTTGGTGACTCATTGATGACCCGGCCAGTGGTTCAGATGATCGACAAGACCCAATGGCCCAGAAGGTGGTTTGTGGGAAGGACGGCTCATATTATGGTGGGCCAGCTTAAGAGCAAAGGCATAAGGAATATTCCCTTACAAAGGAAGCAAGACTAGGACTCCACTTATAATAGAGTAATCCTAATCCTACTAGGACTAGTCATGTAACCCGCCCCTTCAACTTATATAAGGAGGGGAAGGGCATCCCAAGAGGGACAAATTTCACAAGTTGAGACAGACAAATCGATAGGTCTCGAGAGATAGGTAGCCAAAGAGCACCCTTGTAATCGTGAGCATCATGATTATCAATATCAATGAAGCAGGATGTAGGCTTTTACCTCCATCGTGATGGGCCGAACCTGGATAAAACCTCGCGCCTCTTGTCCTACTCAACCCCTTTCAAGCTACCACATGGATGCGTTGGCCTCACGACTAAGTCTTCACACTAAGGACATCTGAGATGACAATTCCATGACAGTTGGCGCTCACCATGGGACCTACGTACGGTGGTGTTGAGTTTTTGGAGGGTTGTATCTCAGGTATCGAGAAGCTTGATGAAAAAGAGTCGGTGCAGAAGACATCATCATCGACAAACAACCAAAGCAACAAGATTTTCGGTCAAAGAGAAAATTAGGGTTGCAATGCGTGCCGTCGCGACTGGATGATCCATCGAATCTGGATCGATTTTCACCGTGTCGCCATTTGAAGCCAGAGACGGACAAAAATTTTCCACTGCAATAACTCACACGCGGCCGCTGAGTCGCTACATGTCATATCCTCATTATTTGTTTTTGGAAGGAAACTACGAGTGAGACAGATCGCATCCAGCGCAACTGACGTATGCGGTTTTGCTTCAAATCCTGGGGTTTGGGGAGCAGACAATCTGACCAGCTACCACGTCGTCACGTGAATACCCAAAACACTTCCTAAGTCAAAGGATTAATTCAACTAGTACTTCTGATGTGCTGGACTGAAGCCAAGGTGAAGACAAGCCTTCACATCAAATCGCTAGGGTATTAGATGCAAGTGCCAGTAGTCAGGTCCTTAAGGGAAAATTACTATTAAAAAAGGAAAAAAAGGGGCACGGCCCGGAATACTCAGAGACAGATACGGTTACGACTGCGGTTTCATTTCGCCGTACCTTGAGCCACCGGCGCCCCTAGCACACGTCCTGAGCCATCGGTCCCTGCTGTCGCTCCCCATGCCGCTAACTCCGCTGAGCCGCCGCGGCCGCATCTCACTGGAGAACCGCCGCAGCCTCGCACCACCCCTGTGTTGCTTCTCGGCGAGCCACCTCTTTTGCTTTGCGGCCTCAAACATCGTCGCCACCGCCAGGAGGTCACCAGTGGTTTCCTGACGTGCCTCGCCTCCGCTGAGCCACCGAGGAATCCGTCTCTGACCCGCCGTCTTTGAGTCGCCGACGCCTCGACACCCTCCTCCATCTGCGTCCAAGTCACTAGGCGCTTGATTAGAAGAAACCCCCTGGAGTCACGCACAGATTGATGGCATCCAATAAAAAAATCACAAGCTACGGCCCGAAGGAAGACCCGGATGTGGATTCAGAGCTGTTGCTCTGTGCAACAAGCCGCTTCCCAACTGTTGCGCCTTCTGCCGTTTCACCCCCCGCGCCTGGCCTGCCGCTACTGCGGCCTTGCCTCGCCTCGAGCCGCCGTTGTTGAATCGCTCCGGCCTCACTCCAAGTTGCTTTGGCCGCCTCAGGTCGCCGTTGCACAAGCCGTCGGTGCGTTTTTTGTCGTCGCTGTGGCCACGGCCCACGACCCTGCCTCCACAAGCCACTGCAGCGTTGTTCCACGACCGACGTTGTTCCGAGTCACCGCATGTCTGTTGCGAGCCGCCTCTACCTCATCATCCACGGTCTCGCCTCGAGCCGTTTTCACTGCTGTGGCGCGCCGCCTCCGTCGTGGTCTTGGGCGAGCGGTTAACTCGCTGTTGAAATTACCGGAGGTGATCTACGGACGGAATGTATGACCCCGTCTATCATCCAGACGTATCAGGTGATATCCATCCAAGTTTGTTTTATTAGCACATATTTTTTTGTCAAAGAACAGTTTATCTTTTTCTTGGTCTGCAATATTGTTTATGGAGGACAATTGTTCATTGCAAAAGTGATGGTCGTGTCATGGATGTATAGCTCGCGCCACCATCATCATGCACTAGCATCTGACCGCGCCATGATGCTCGACGAATATATGTGCAAATCACCGTTTTACGGCCCAATTTACATCAATATGACGTGGTTGATTCGCCCGTCTACGCGGCTTACCGCGCCCGCGATTGTCTCATCCGTCGGCGCTGGCTTATAATGGCGCGGCCGGCTCATCTGTTTGCTCTAGCGGCCGACTCGACCATGATTGATTTCAGCTTCACCGTGGTGATCATCAACTCTGCGGTGGATAATTTCTGGCCTGACATATCAGGTGAAATCCATCTGGTATATTTTTATATTACATATTGCTTTCTTTAAAAGAGCAATTACTCTGGCTTGCAAGTTCTCCAATGCAGGACAAGTTGTCTACTGCAAAAGAGACTATTATATCACTGAGCTGTTGAATGATTCATACCAGTTTATACCACGGCCAAATATGGAGAATCTCAAGACAACTCCTCGAGTCGTCTTAAGACTCGGGGGCTACAATGACATGACTCGGCAGAATTGGCCGGTTTTAGGAAATTCAAGAACTCCAGGTCATTGAAGGGAAGAGAACCCGGTTCTGGAGGCTATTGCCATACTGATAAAAATTCAAAGGTCGTCAGAAAATTTCCGGCTTAAAATGAAGGATTCTGGTTTAAAATCCGGCTCAAGGGAAATCTGTCTCTCACAAAGCTTTGAAGCTCTCAATATCCAGTTTAGAATTCCGGTTCAAACAGAATCCATCTCTCGCTAGTTCGAGTTCTCAGAAAAAATTAAAGGTTGCGAAAGAGATCTTGCTACTATGATGCGCGGTTCAAACATGCATGGGTATCTTGCCTTATTGGCTTATCACATTATTGGTCACTTTGGGGCTTCCTGCTCATTGAGCATAGCTATGACTACCGTACTGATCCGGCTTGTACACCTTGATTGCAAATAATGTGCAGTTCAAACATAGGTAACCTGCCTTGATGGCTTGTTAAAAATTACTTGGGGCCTTCCTGCTCATTGAGCATAGCTATGACTACCCTATTGGTCTGGCTTATACACCTGGATTGAAAAATTACTTGGGGGCTTATTGTTTCATGAAACATAGATTTGTTTGTCTGTTGTAATAGGCTTGGATGCCAGGTGTATCCACCAAAAATTCGGGTTATCCTGCCTTTGTATGCTTGCCACTCCAACCAGGTAATCCTGGAATGACTTGTCGTACTCTTGACAGTCAATATTATAAAGACTCAGAACTTGTCAAAGTTAAAACGGCGATTGGTCATGTGAGGCCCGGCTTACAGGTTTGAATTAAGGATTAACTCAGTGGTTGTGCGGCCCGTTGAATAGCACTTGATATTGAGGCTTGGCAGCCTATGAAGACCTTGATTTTTCTGATTTGTTTTTGTTTTGAACACTTTTTGAGGTTCATCATTCGTACCATATTGATATATGGTTTGAAATTGATTCAGGCCACATTGCCTTGATCTTTATGATTCACATTCGAATCTATCTGGAGTTTTGATAACCCGGGCTGGCTTTGGACGATAAGTCCCCACTATGATTTGATTAAACGCTTGGAGCTCTGCACTCTAAGTCTTTGGGATGTTACCCTTGCTGCGTATGGCATTGTAAGCCGTCGGAATGACTAAATTGCATAGGGCGATGCGCTCTAAATCTTTGGGATGTTACCATTACTGCATATGGCGCTGTAAGCCAGCAGTATGAACTGATTTCACAGGCCATGTAGCCTTGATTATATGACTCATCATTGAGCATCTTTGCGTTTGATAACCCGCCCTGATAGCAGACTTTAAGTCGCCAAGATATTTTTCCTTGAGCAATCAAAATGATGATATTTCATTACTCCGGGTTGATACTTACCCCGGATTATAATTATCACGACATCACCATGGTATTAATCTACAAGTATGTCTTTCAATAATGGTATGAATATTTTGGGTTTGGTAAACCGTCTTGGCTATGAACTTTAAGTCGCCAGTATACTTTGGACTGCGCAATTGGGATTATGCGCTTATGAATACTTGGGTTGTCACCCTCACTGGATGTTGCAGTGTAAGCCGGCAATTTGAGCCAATTTTCTAGGTATATTTTTAAATTGTTGGATGAATATGCAAGGTTTGATAACCCGCCCTAGATTTGGATGTTAATTTGAGCCAGTATATTTTTAATTTGAGCCAGTATATTTTTAATTTGAGCCAGTATATTTTTAATTGCGCCATTGGAATCATGCACTTATAAATCATTGGATTGTTATCTTCACTGGGTATGGCAATGTAAGCCAGCTGTATAAATCAATCGTACAGGTATGTTTTCCTGGTTATATGAATATGCGATGTTTGATAACCCGCCCTGGCTTTTAACTTTAAGTTGCCAATATGTTTAGGCTTGAATGGCCTGAATTCTAGTATTTTCCATAATTGCATAAGACTATACTATGTTTGGGTTGTTACCCGCCCTGGCTTTTGATGTTAAGTCGCCAGGGCATATGTTGTTTAAACTCTGTGCAGGATTTGCAGAGCTATGACTTACATAAATGATTAAGTTCAAGCCCATCATCAAAGATTGAAATTTGTGTTTTAAAAGGGTTATCAATTATTGATTTTCACAAAGGCTATAGGCCGCTGGGTTACAAAAATCCCGGATTACAATGGATGCGCATTAAGTTGCCATCAGCCTAGAGCCACGGAGTATTTAAACTCTGGATTTACTCGTCAACAAACAAGATCTTGTGATTGTTTTCACACTAGGTTATATTCTTCCAATCTGTAATAGCCAGATATGGCTGGATTTTTCATTATGGTTGTTATAACCAGTATTGAATGATTGAGGTTTTCAAAGTCGTTTCAGCGCAATGGTTATTATTTCTTCATCAATAGATATGATTTATTCTACAATGGAAGGAATAGTCCCGAGTCGCTGCTGGCACACGACCCGGCACTTGGGGGCTACATTATTCAAATCATGATCATATCAAATATGGAAGTCCCTTGTCGCTGCAAGCATGCACCATGATACTTGGGGGCTAATGCAAAGTCATTTTTTGCTCGCCTTATTGAAGACCCAACTCATCACACGTAATGAGCCGGCCCTTTGGGGGCTACCAATTGCTCCTGTCAAAACTTCAAAGTACACAAGCCTTGATCCATTATATTGAAGGGTCCATTGCTTAGATGGCAGAGCACAAGGCTCTTAACCTTGTGGTCGTGGTTTCAAGCCCTACGATGAAGGCTACATCATCTGATGTTATTTTCAGTGAAGTGTATATAAAGTCCCAGCTCAGTATTGTCTTGTTGAGCCGACCCTTGGGGGCTATACGTTGTTTGTCGGGGATTCTGACTCCTCGAGCACCTATGGGGACGGAGCCCCTTCTCGGTTCAGCGGGGGGCGGAGGCCGCGCAAAGAGCGGATCGAGGCGAGGCACACGAGGGGTTTTTACCCAGCTTCGGAGCTCTCCGGAGAGATAATACTCCTACTGCTGCTTTGTGGATTGTATTGAGTTCTTGCTCGGGAGCGCTGAGTGCTACAGTACACACCAGCAGCTAACGAGACCAAGCGTGATTGTTCTACTGTTCGTCCTCCTCCCCTACGTTCTGCATGGGCCTCCTTTTATATGCTCAAGGGGTCTCCAACAGGTGGCAACGTAGGCAAGGGAAAAAATGGAAAGGTGCTGCGGTAGGTACAGCTACCTACACAGTGTATCATACCTAACCCTGACGGCAGGGGACAAAGGCATTAAATGCCTATCTACGTCGCCCAGACAGTGCAGAAAAGGAACCGTCAGGGGCGCCACCGCTTGCCACGATGGCGATCTTGTCAGCGCCGCATGCCACAGTGTACCCCTGGCTGCACAGCCTCCCGCCACGTACGCCTGGAAGGGTCCCAGAGCGACACGTAGGTGGGTGTGCTGGAGCGCAGGTACAGAGTGGTGGCTTGCCGCGGCAAGCGCCTTGCCGCGGCCGTTGTCTTGTCGCGTCCGGAAGCTTATCGCTCACCGGACCCTGCCGGGACGCGTGGCGCGTCGCGGCAAGTTCCTTGAGATGCCATGGTTGGCCTTCCCGGAAAGCTCCTCTTGCCGGGGTCTTGTGCCTTGAGCGGCCTTCCCGGCAAGCTCCTCTTGCCAGGGACTTGTCTCCTTGGCTTAAATACTTTGTTCTTGAATGGCTCAAGAGGAGCCACAGAGGGCCTTGGCGGTCGCCCGGCAGGCCTTGCCGCGGGGTGCTGCGACTGCCCGTGCACAAGTTCGGGATATTAGGGTACCCCTACTCTAGTACACCGACAGGAGCCCCCGGGCCTGGGCCATACACGGTGTCGAGCGCTGTTGGGCCAGGCCCAAAACAGGGCACGAGCACGCGTGGCCTGGGGCACGTCGTATCTTGCTCCGTATCCACCGCGCCCTCCCCGAACGGCACGCTTCGATTGCGGCGTCGTGGGAGAGGTCGTGGGTGGTTCTTTTATTTGGGAAAGTGAAACGCCCGCCTCCTGGCGGTTCGTACCTTCCCCATAAACGGAGGTAGGCGTGGAGGCATGGTCTTCGAGGCGTCCACTCCCCACGATCACGGGGTGGGGAGAGGTCGCCTCATCCGTCGCTTCAGCTCTGTACGCCTGCCACGCGGCCTCCATGCGCTTGGAGTGGCGAACGGTGGAGGCGGGAAACCGGGCCGTCACGGGTCGAGGCAGCGGGTCGGGCCCAGTTCCCTGCTCCTTCCGTGTCTTGATTGGGTGAGCGGGGCGGCCGAGACCCCACCCCGCTCCTTTATAAGGGGCGGGATGGGGGGACGGAAGCCCGCATTCTTTCATCTCCTCTTTCCTTCAGCTTCTGCTCCCCTCTCTCTCATTCGCCATGGAGAAAGGGAACCCTGGTCCTTCAACGGCGGCGACGAGGGTCGCCGCTAGACAACGCGTCCCTCCCTCTCCCGCACCTGTGGTGGCAGAGCCGGCCGCAAGGGGAAGAGGGAGGGGGCGAGGCCGCGGGCGAGGTCGAGGGCGAGGCCGAGGCGCTCGGGGAAGAGGTGGACGGGGCAGCTCGCCGGCCTCGCCTCCGCCAGCGGTTCCTCTTCCTGTGGCGGACCATATCGGGGACGACCCTTGCGAGTTCTTCGTCAGGCTGCGTCGGCTGCCTCGTCGTCGTCTCCGTCTCCCGACTCCATTTGCGAGCGAGATGGAGTTGGATCCGCCCGAGACACTGAGGTTGCACATGAGGGGCTGTGGAATCAGCGGTACGCGAGTCCGCGTTGATTTCCCGGCCCCTAATGTGATGTATCTTGGTCGAGGGTGGAAGATGTTCACCCGTATCCACATCTTGACGGCGGGGCTCACCCTCCATTTTAAGTTGATGGAGGGCGGTCTCCTCTCCGTCAAGGTCTTCGGGTGCTTCGGGACTCGGGCAAGGTGCTGCGTGGAGAGCTCCTCCGATAGCGAAGACTCCTCCTCGGGCGGGAGTGACGAGGAGGACAGCGACAGCGACGACGAGGGTGGCGAGCGGCAGGATGACGGGTCTGACTAGGTGTCGGGGCCGCTCCGTGTGGCACCGGCGACCCCATCATCCGTGTCGCCGGCTCCTCGAGCTTCTCGGGGTCGTTTCCTTGGGCGGCTGGCGTAGGGAGGCTGCGGAAGAGGAAGAGGGCAGGCGGCAAGGCCGTCAACTCGGAGTACGAGGGCACAACGCCCTCGACAGCGTGCTGACGTCCTGCCGCCTCGTCTTCGAGCCCTGCCTCCGGCGCTGCCATCACCATCCAGCCTTCGGACGACCACCGAGATGTTCTCTTGGTGTCTTCTACCACCCGTAGCTCGCCTAGGCGCCCCTTTTGCCCTTTCCGCCTCCTTGACCTATCTCCTGGGGAGAGAGACAAGAAAGGGATTACGGGCACCTTATCTCTTTTTAACTTGTAAGCCCTCGGGCCTTAGCTGCATTTAAAACTTGTACTCCCATTATTCATGTTTTTCATTCTCTATGAACTGTACCTGAGTGGAATGCTTTTTTATGAAAAGGGGATGCTTGCCGGGTCACTTGTCTTGTGGGTGGAACCCACGTCAAGGAGCGAATCCTTTATATCTTTAAGATAGACACTTCCTTTCCTAGCAGCAGGCCCTGCCTTCTTTCCACGTCGCTCGACCTTTCTCACGCTTTCGGCGGAGGCAGGGAGGAGGCGGGTTTAGGCTCCTCGTTTCGTCCCTTTGCTGCCGCGACTATGACCAAACCTGGCCCCGGGAACGAGCCCTAGGGCCTAGAGGTAGGGGAGCACGGTAGCTTTTAGGAAGAAACGAGGTTTCGCATACCTCAGTCCATAGGAGAACGCATGATAAGGGATGAAAAACTTATCTAAGATTGCAGCCCCCGGCAACTCTGGTTCACCGTGGGTTAATCTTTGTAATCGCAGCCACCGGCAACACTGGCTGGCCGGGGTCTTGCAGCCCCCGGCAACACTGGCTTGCCGGGGTCCAGATGTTGGTCCGTCCTTCTTCTCCTTTTCGTCCTTAAGTGGTCCGGTCAGGATGTGCGAGCCCTGCGAACCAAGGGAAATGAAAGAACGGCGAAAGGACGCACACTCGACCTCTAAGTTAGGGGTTAGCCGCTACTAAGCACTGTTAACCCTAACCAAGGACGAGACTCGACTCAGCATGCATGCTAAAACTTAGGGCGCCAGCGCTTCACTTATGCTCAGGGTCTGCGCCTGGCTTTGTACAAAGGATTACATGCAACAGCGGCAAGACTTGTACAAAAAGGTGGTTGCCGGACAGGGTCCGACAACCGCGCCTTACGGGTAAAACTTACGAAGATGCTCGATGTTCCAGGAGTTGCTCACCAGAAAGCCATCTTCGGTCTCAAGGCGGACAGCGCCAGGCCTAGTGACTCGTTTCACCCGGTAAGGGCCTTCCCACTTCGGCGTCAACTTGTTGGAATTCTTGGCGGAATGAACGCGCCGAAGAACAAGGTCGCCTTCCTCGAGACTTCTGGCGTTAACTTTGCGGCTATGATAGCGGCGCAAAGCTTGCTGGTAGCGAGCAGCTCGCACAGCAGCCTGAAGACGATCTTCCTCGAGGAGCAGCGCGTCATCTTGTCGCAGCTGCTCTTGCTCAAGCTCATCATAAGCGAGCACTCGAGGTGATCCGTATACGAGTTCCGTGGGGATAACTGCCTCTACTCCATAGACTAGAGAGAAAGATGTCTGGCCAGTGGCTCGATTTGGCGTCGTCCTGATCGACCAAAGAACCACCGGCAGCTCCTCAATCCAGTTTCTTCCGCACTTGTGTAGCCTGTCGAAGGTCCTGGTCTTGAGCCCACGCAGCACTTCAACATTTGCCCTCTCCGCTTGACCGTTGCTCCTGGGGTGAGCAACAGAAGCGAAGCAGACCTTGGCGCCAAGATCTTGGACGTACTGCATGAAGGTGCGGCTCGTGAATTGCGTACCGTTGTCGGTGATGATCCTGTTAGGGATCCCGAAGAGGCAAACAATCAACCTGAAGAACTTGACTGCTGACTGTGCTGTTACCTTCCTCACTGGTTCCACTTCCGGCCACTTTGTGAACTTGTCGATTGTGACGTACAAGTACTCAAAGCCCCCGACTGCTCGGGGGAAGGGGCCGAGGATGTCGAGCCCCCAGACCGAAAATGGCCATGATAAAGGGATCGTCTGGAGAGCTTGAGCTGGCTGGTGTATCTGCTTGGAATGAAACTGGCACGCTTCACACTTGGTTACTTGTGCAGTTGCATCCTGGAGGGCTGTCGGCCAAATGAAACCTTGCCGGAAAGCTTTGCCGGCAAGTGCTCTTGCGCCAATGTGGTGACCGCATATGCCTCCATGTATCTCTGCCAACAGCTTCCGTCCATCTTCCCGGTGAATACACTTCAATTTCACACCGTTGAGTCTTCTTCTGTATAGTGCGTTGTCGACGAGCTGGTACATACTTGACTGCCGGGCTACTCTTTCCGCTTCTTCTGGCTCTTCGGGAAGTTCTCCCGTCTAGAGGAAACGGATGATCTGCTGCGCCCATGCCGGAGCTTGCGGCTCGACGGCAAGGACTAAAGGCATATCTGCTGCTGCGGGAACATCCGCTTCTACGGCGAGAATCTGTGGCTCAGCCGGAGCTTGACGTTCCCCGGCAAGCTTGTCGGAGTAAAACTTGTCGGGAGCGTCTGCTACAACGAAACAAACCCTGGGGCTTGTCGGAGCAGACTGCTCCTCAGCACTCTTGGCGTTGATCTTGGGGACCTTCTTGGCGGCGGCTTCGGGAAGCTCTGCCGGAAGATAGTCACCAGAAATCAACTTCCTCTTCTTGCTCTGTCCAGTTGATGGAGTCACAGACGGTTGAGTTAGCCTGAGCACAAAGATCCCTGGTTCCACAGGTAACTTAAGTGCTGTGCACTTTGACAGGCCGTCAGCAATGTCGTTCTGAGCTCTTGGAACATGTTCCATCTGTAGGCCGACAAAGCGCTCTTCTAGCTTTCTCACTTCATCAATGTAAGCTTCCATCAACGGACTTTGATAATTCTTGTTCAGTTGGCGGACGACAAGCTGCGAGTCACCCCTGACAATGAGCTGCTTGATCCCAAGGTCTGCCGCGATCCTGAGACCGGCAAGCAATCCCTCATACTCTACAGTATTGTTCATTGCTTGCTCCTTGGGAAAGTGCATCTGGACTACGTACTTGAGGTGCTCTCCGGTGGGTGTGACAAGCAGCACGCCAGCACCGGCGCCTTGCAGCGAGAAAACACCATCAAAGTACATCAGCCACTCTTTGCTTGCTTCCTTGACGGGGATGCTCGTTTCTGGAATTTCTTCGTATGGTGTTGGCGTCCACTCCGCTATGAATTATGCCAATGCTCTACTCTGGATAGTTGAAGTGCTCTCAAACTTGAGGCCAAAGCTTGACTGTTCCAGTGCCCACTCAACAATCCTGCTTGTTGCTTCGGGATTCTGCAGTATCCTCTTCAGCGGAAAGCGAGTGACAACTGTTATCTCATGTGCTTGGAAGTAATGGCGCAGCTTTCTCGAGGCCATGAGAAGGCCGAAAAGCAATTTCTGCACACCAGAGTACCTTGACCTAGCCCCCTGCAGAAGGGAACTGACAAAGTAGACTGGGCGCTGCATCATTTTCTTCTGCTGTATCTCTTCGCACATCTGCGCAGATCCATCTTTGTCGGGACCAGATCTTGTCGGAGAAGCTCCCTGCTTGTCGCTGGATGTGCTTGCCGTGTCGCTGGCTCATCATCAGCCTCCCTCTCCACTACTAACGCAACACTAACCACTTGATTGGTTGCCGCCAGATACAACAACAACTTCTCTTGTGGCTTAGGTGCGACAAGTATTGGAGTGGAGGACAGGTATCTCTTCAAGTCCTGCAGCGCAGCCTCCGCTTCCGGAGTCCATTTCATTGGACCTGCCTTTTTCAAAATTTTGAAAAACGGCAGGGTGCGCTCAGCAGACTTAGAGATAAACCTGCTGAGAGCCGCCACGCAGCCGGCAAGTTTCCGCTCATCCTTGACGCGCTTCGGTGCTTCGATCTGCTCGATGGCCTTGATCTTGTCGGGATTGGCTTCAATTCCCCTCTGAGACACGAAGAACCCGAGAAGCTTGCCGGAAGGGACTCCAAATACACACTTCTCGTGGTTGAGCTTGAGGCTGATCTTGCGCAGATTTGCAAAAGTCTCTTCGAGATCTTGAACCAGAGTTGCTTTGTCCCTGCTCTTGACCACTATGTCATCCATGTATGCTTCCACATTTCTGTATGCTTCCACATTTCTGTGTATTTGTGGTTCAAAAGCAGTATGGACTACTCTTGCAAATGTTGAACCAGCATTCTTCAAACCGAAAGGCATCCGTATGAAACAGTACGTGCCACATGGAGTGATGAACGCGGTCTTCTCCTCATCTTCTTCTTCCATTAAGATCTGATGGTATCCTGAGTATGTGTCAAGAAATGAAAGCAAGTCACATCCGGCCGTGGAGTCAACAATCTGGTCGATGCGCGGCAAGGGAAATGGATCTTTGGGACAAGCTTTGTTAACATCGGTAAAGTCGATACAAAGCCTCCATTTCCCGTTTGCCATGCGCACGACTACATGATTGGCCAACCACGTAGGATGGAGCACTCCTCTGACGAGGCCTGCTGCTTCCAACTTCTTGATCTCTTCTGCGATGAATTCTTGGCGCTCCACTGCTTGTTTCCTGACTTTTTGCTTGACGGGCCGCGCATGAGGACAGACGGCAAGGTGGTGCTCAATTACTTTCCTGGGAACGCCGGGGATGTCAGACGGTTGCCACGCAAACACATCGACATTCGCCCGCAGGAAAGCAACGAGCGCGCTTTCCTATTTAGGGTCGAGAGTGGCACTGATGGTGAAGGTACCACCAGTGCCGTCCTCCTTGGCGGACACCTTCTTGGTCACTGGCGGAGCTCCCATTGTCTTCTTACACTTGCCGGTGGAGCTCGATGGTGCGTCCTCGACAGTAGCGCAGCACTCCGAAGAGGTGCGCTTGCCGGAGTGGGCATCAGAACTCTTGCCGGACTTGGTCTTCTTCTTCCCCCCGGGAGCTTCAGCGGCAAGTGTCTCGCGATCCATTGCGGCTGCTGCTTCCCGGTAGATCTTGTCGGCACAGATAAGAGCATCTTTCTTGTCGCCAGGGACAGAGATGACACTTATCGGGCCTGGCATCTTCAGCATGTTGTACGTGTAGTGAGAGGCTGCCATGAACTTGGCGAGCGCTGGACGGCCGAGAATTCCATTGTAAGGCAATGGAAAATCGGCGACGTCAAAAGTGATCCTCTCAGTTCTGAAGTTCAGCTCGCTGCCAAATGTCACCGGCAGCGTAATCTTTCCCTTCGGCTTGCTCCTTCCCAGGTTGATTCCTTGGAATGTACCGGTCTCTTCGAGCTCGCTGTCAGGGACCTGGAGTTTTCGGAGCACAGCGGAGGAGATCAGGTTCAAGCCGGCCCCGCCATCAACTAGCATCTTAGTGACCTTGAGGTTGCGGATAGTTGGTGAACCCAACATCGGCAAGCACCCGACCGCAGTTGTGCGATCAGGGTGGTCCTGAATATCAAAGATGATAGGCGTGCTGGACCATTTCAGAAGCTTGCGTGACTCAACGGGTGGTTCTGCCACATTGACTTCCCGCACCCACTGCTTGAGTTGGCGGTGTGAAGTATGCAGAGAAGCACCGCCGTCAACACACAAGACCTCTATGGCTTTCTGAAACTCCTGCTCACTGGTCTCGTCATCATCCATGTCTTCGTCGTCGTCGTTTTCATCTTTGTTGCGGCCGCGGGGTGGCCTGTCTCCTTGCCGCTGATTGGCCTTGCTGCGGCGCCCTCCCCGGCCGGTGCGCTTCGTACTGGATCCTCCAGCACCTGCTTGGGCTTTCTCCTTGTCGCGTCGCTCGTACTCGGCCTTTTGCAGCTCGACAAGCTGCTCGACCTTCTTGCAGCCCTGGAGGTCATGGCCCTTGGTGCGGTGGATCTTGCAGTATTGTTTGTTGGTGCCGTCCTACTTGTCGGCGGCCGCCACAGCCTGACAGTTGGCGCATGCGGCAACCTCTTTGCCGGAGCTACCATCTTTGGCTTTCTTGGCGCCACCGTCGTTGTCGGAATGCTCGACAACTAGCACATCTTTGCCTTTCCTCTTCCTGTTGTTCCGCCGCCGATTTTTATTCGTCGGGGCAGCATCCTCACTGTCAGATCCTCCCGTTCTTGTATTATCTCCGGGGAGTTTCCTCCCTTCCTCAGCACGTGCACACCTGTCGGCCAGAGCATATAGCTCGCTGACGTCTCTGATCTTGCACATCGCCATCTCCTCCCGCATCCTGCGGTTACGCACGTTCTGATGGAACGCGCTGATGACCGCGGCAGGGTGGACATCTGGGATGTTGCGTTGCACTTGGCTGAATCTCTGGATGTACTTGCGCAGGGGCTCTCCTTCCTTCTGGGCAAGCAGGTGAAGGTCACTCTCCTGGCCATGAGGTTTGTGGCCGCCCGTAAAGGCGCCGACAAACTGATGGCATAGGTCTGCCCAGGAAGATATGGAGTTTTCCGGCAAGTGCATGAGCCAGGACCTGACGTTGGGTTTGAGCACCAGCGGGAAGTAGTTGGCAAGGATCTTGTCGTCTCGCCCCCTGGCAGCCTGCACCGCGATGGTGTAGATGCTGAGGAACTCCGACGGATGCAACCTGTCGTCGTACTTCTCCGGTACGTCTGGCTTGAAATTCTTCGTGCTGGGCCACTGGACTTGCCGCAGCTCACGAGTAAATGCAGGGCAACCTACCGCGTACGGCAGGTCGCCTGGTTCTCCTGGCGCTTGCATGTCGATAGCAGGCCCAGCGCGCCGGTCTGATTGACGTCGCGCTTCTCTTCGGTGCTCGGTGCGAGTACGAGGCGTCTTCTTGCTGTCGTTCGTGAATAACGTGGCGCTGATCACGATGAGTTCGCGGATCAGATGAAGCGGTGGAGTCGCTGTCGCGATGGACCCGACGAGTCGGCGATCTTGGCCTCCACGGCGGAGAGTGCACGATGGTCGCACCCCCACCGGTCTTGTCGCCATCGGCCCGCACCTGGCTGGCTTGCCGCGGCTGCGATGTGGTCGGCTGCCGCGGAGTGTCGCCGTTGGCGAAGCCGATGAGGCTCTGAATGGTGGCCCTCCAGTCGTCGATCTTGTCTGGCGTAGGAGGGAAGTCTAGGAGCAGTTGAGCTCGCGCCAAAGCTTCTGCTGGAGTGGCGGGTAGCGGTGGCGAACGGTGCGAGGAGCGGGATATGCTCGGACTTCCAACGATGTTAGAAGGAGCAGTATTCCGTCCAGGCGACCGTGCCTCGCTCGCGCCAACACGTTGGCGTGCATGCTGGCCTGGAGCATCCCGAGATCCTCCAGCTCGATTTGGGTCCAGCGAGCGTATGGTACCGTGAGTACCACGACGCTGCCGGTCCCGCGCTTCCTGAGATGGGCGCGGAGCATCCGCGGACGCCCGGTCGTCGTGGGAGCCTGCTACACCGCCGACGGGCAGCGCAGTCTTGTCCTTGGACCTGGCGGCACCGTGGGCTTCGTCGTCGACGCCCGTTCTTCCGCCAGCGTCTTCCCCACCAGCCGTTTGCTCCGTCGGCGGTGGGTTCGACGCGGACAGAGCAGCCGCCTCCGAAGCCTTCTTCTTCGGCGGCATGTCGATGAAGTCAATGAAGATCTAGCTTGTGCGAACGCCGGATCAGGTTCACACAACCTCGACGCCCCCTACCTGGCGCGCCAAAGATGTCGGGGATTCTGACTCCTCGAGCACCTATGGGGACGGAGCCCCTTCTCGGTTCGGCGGGGGGCGGAGGCCGCGCAAAGAGCGGATCGAGGCGAGGCACACGAGGGGTTTTTACCCAGCTTCAGAGCTCTCTGGAGAGATAATACTCCTACTGCTGCTTTGTGGATTGTATTGAGTTCTTGCTCGGGAGCGCTGAGTGCTACAGTACACACCAGCAGCTAACGAGACCGAGCGTGAGTGTTCTACTGTTCGTCCTCCTCCCCTACGTTCTGCATGGGCCTCCTTTTATATGCTCAAGGGGTCTCCAACAGGTGGCAACATAGGCAAGGGCAAAAATGGAAAGGTGATGCGGTAGGTACAGCTACCTACATAGTGTATCATACCTAACCCTGACGGCAGGGGACAAAGGCATTAAATGCCTATCTACGTCGCCCAGACAGTGCAGAAAAGGAACCGTTAGGGGCGCCACCGCTTGCCACGATGGCGATCTTGTCAGCGCCGCATGCCACAGTGTACTCCTGGCTGCACAGCCTCCCGCCACATACGCCTGGAAGGGTCCCAGAGCGACACGTAGGTGGGTGTGCTGGAGCGCAGGTACAGAGTGGTGGCTTGCCGCGGCAAGCGCCTTGCCGCGGCCGTTGTCTTGTCGCGTCCGGAAGCTTGTCGCTCACCGGACCCTGCCGGGACGCGTGGCGCGTCGCGGCAAGTTCCTTGAGATGCCCTGGTTAGCCTTCCCGGCAAGCTCCTCTTGCCGGGGTCTTGTGCCTTGAGCGGCCTTCCCGGCAAGCTCCTCTTGCCGGGGACTTGTCTCCTTGGCTTAAATACTTTGTTCTTGAATGGCTCAAGAGGAGCCATAGAGGGCCTTGGCGGTCGCCCGGCAGGCCTTGCCGCGGGGTGCTGCGACTGCCCGTGCACAAGTTCGAGATATTAGGGTACCCCTACTCTAGTACACCGACATTGTTGTTCAAGTCTACATGATCATATCTACAAAGTCCCTGCTCATTATTGCATAATGATCTGACCCTTGGGGGCTACACTTGTTGAATTTTTTATAAGCATAAGGAAATTACAAGTCCCAGTTTGCTGCAAGCATGACAACCTAACACTTGGGGGCTACATATGTGCAATATTCAGTTTTGACTAGTGACTGAGATGAACAACCTGGATTTCTTCAAATTTGCGACATTTATACTGAAGCAAGTCTTAAGCTGTTACTACGCTCCCTTCTTAAGACTTGGGGGCTACAAGTGTTATGCATATATGGGAGGTACGCTTTCAAGATTGATGTTAGCAACAACTATTACCTGGTGCCATCAATATTGACAAACCGGCAATCTCGGCAATGATAAACCAGCATGTTTTACATCTTCTAGCTGGCTGAAAATCAGATGAGTATTTCAAGACTAATATTTTTGTTAAGCATTGGGAGCTGAATCAAATGAATTATTCTTCACAATATTTCTATGAGAAACCAATGTCAGCAAATTGACTATGAAGCTGGTCTATTGACCCGGGATTTTTAGAAGAAGTGCCCGGATTTTATTGCATTGGCAAAGTTTGAAATTATCTGCTAAAGGAGATTTTCTATGAGTTCATGGGAACGTATCAAGAAGGAAATGACAAGAACTTAAGGATGATCAGGTGCCCGTTCAGAAAAACTTTTAACCCGGAGTACAACCTATCAAATTTGTTCTTGTGTTTATTTCGTAGGATCAGTTTAACATGGATGAATCCAAATTAAACTAGGGGCTAATGTCGGGGATATACCCCGCGGTACGACCCGGTCGGAGATATGACCTGGCTAGGACTTGGCGTTTCATCGGTAACCCGCCTAAAGACTGGCGACTCACTGATGACCCGGCCGGGCCTTGGTGACTCATTGGTGACCTGGCCGGTGGTTCAGATGATCGACAAGACCCAACGGCCCAGAAGGTGGTTTGTGGGAAGGACGGCTCATATTATGGTGGGATAGCTTAAGAGGAAAGGCATAAGGAATATTCCCTTACAAGGGAAGCAAGACTAGGACTCCACTTGTAATTGAGTAATCCTAATCCTACTAGGACTAGTCATGTAACCCGCCACTTCAACTTATATAAGGAGGGGCAGGGCACCCCAAGAGGGACAAGTTTCACAAGTTGAGATAGACAAATCGATAGCTCCCGAGAGATAGGTAGCGAAAGAGCACCCTTGTAATCGTGAGCATCATGATCATCAATATCAATGAAGCAGGATGTAGGCTTTAACCTCCACCTTAAGGGGCCGAACCTGGGTAAAACCTCGCGTCTCTCGTCCCACTCAACCCCTCTCAAGCTACCACTATGGCACCCCAATCCGCATGGTGCAGGGGGCCTTCGCACATCAGCCTAGGATAACACCTGACGCACGACAGGTCCATAATACAGCATTCCAGGTACAAGAATATTCATCAAATACATGTATATGAGATTACATTATTGATGAATACAATTATCTGGCATAGCCCTAAGGCTATTAAATGACAGCGGAAGTCTGATCGAATGGCGGCGGGAGTCTTGGTTTGGCAGCATAACAACTCTGGCTGGGCTCCACAACTGACAGGACTAGCAAGGTTATGGCCTAGCACGACGGATCAAGCGAGCAATACGGGTACGACCTACAAAACTGGCATGACACGCCAGGTCAGTACATTGAATGTACTTGCAAAACAACCAAATACATAGCATCCAAACTAGCAGAAGACAAAGAAAGAAGCAAGCGTATGCCACAACCTATCTCATATCAATTGCTAAACATGGCATGATAAAAATTAAGTAAGCATGAGCACATCATAGCATCTACTAACATGGCAATGACATGGCATATCAAAACATGCTTCTAACATGACAATGGCAAAACATAGCATATCATCTCAATCATGACATAATTTAACATGTCAATCAAAGCATGGCATGGCATTGTGAAACTATGCTGAAAATAAACTACCAATAATATCCAATGCAAACATAACATGCAACCATCTTCTGTTCTATCATGGTTCTTAAATGCAGCATTTTACTCATGCAATGTAACCAAAATCATGAACCGAATCCCTCAGACTCTCTTATCAACGGGTTGCCTCGCAACCGAACAGTGATCTTTCCGGCGATCACAACCATGACCAACACTTGGCCTCCAACACTCACCGAGACCTCGTCTCGTGATCATATCAAAACATCGTCATGACTTCCCACGACTATCTCATAGTCCAAGTCACCACATTCTTGTTATCACATTTTTATTTACCAACTTAATTATTTCAGGTTTATCCTCCATTTCGACCAAGACCTGATAGTGGGACCTACTATGAAATGTTGCTATCGATAGACTTTATACACACTCTGCGGAGGTAGCACACTGTACCCACACCACGGAACCCATGGCCTCGTCATCCCATTCGGGTGGACCAACGACATTCCGACAAAACCGACCTATTGCCATGACGCTCTCTCGGACACTCCGACCCAATCCCCAACGGGCTGGTCCTGGGTGGCCCCGTGTCTACCAAAGACACCCCGACCACCGTCGTGGTCAAAACACTCCCACTCGGGGACTTGGTACCATAATCTCATCAACGAGCACACAAGATTATGTTTGCCTACCTGATCAGGGTAAGCACGCCCATAACCTTCCCTAGTCGAAGGCACCGACAAGAGGTCACGACAATAGCTCGCATTAAGGCCTTCCCACAAAGGCAAATGTGGCTGCACTGAAAAAGTTCGTTTGGCGGCACTTTGATTTGATCCCATTGATGACGGAGGAGGTTTGTTATTATTAAGTCATTCTATTTCCTTCTCCATCATCATGAACGTATTTAACATCAATGCAACAATGAGCATGCAACATACAAATGCATGGCAAAATATCGAACTTCTCAAATGCACAACTATAGCATAAAGAACGTGACAATACCAAGTAATAGCATATCAACGGTGCATTACAATCCTCATAACATTTTATAATGATGACATGCAAATAAAGTAGAGTAGTGACATGGCATTATTAATAACATCATTCTTGATTAGCATGGCAAAGATATCATGAAGACACAAGCATGCAAGATAGGCATAAAGAAATAACTGCCGATGAAAACGACAAGAAACAACTGGAACTACACACACACACGAGGTGCAAGCAAAGTCAACATGCAAGTTCGGGGCTCATGATAAGAGGTTGGCTTGCCTGGGGGGTCAACAAATACTCCGGGAAGAAGTGTGAAACGATCGCCAAAAGATTTGCTGGAAACAGTTCTCTCTCGGAGGGGGCTGTTTACGGGCAAGGGCAAAAAGGTCATTTTCACTGTGTGAAAATATTAAGAAACTGACATCAACAGAACAGGCTCAACAAAACAAAGACGTGGGCTTTGGATTCACCTGATTCGGAGTTACGGGTAAAAAGATACGGACGTTTAAAGCTCAGGGACTAGTCTATAAAAATATTTCAACAAACAGGTCCCTGGTAGCTTAAACAGAACATATGTTTTCTAAAAATACGTCTTCCAGAGAGGGAAACGTATTCCCGGCCGAAGGAGAGGAAAAGTGCGCTTTCTGAGAATGAAAGCGCATTTTCCATAAATGCGCTTTCGCGCGTGGAAAGCGGCGTCGTGGCGGGGGCGCCGCCCCTTATCCAGGCTGGCAGGACCGGGTCAACATGGCAGCAGCGGGGCCGGGCGCCTGGGTCACTGCCAGGTGGGGTCGGGGAAAAGGTGTGGGGCCCGCCTGGCCAGGTCAACGCCTCCTCCTGGCTTTCTCCTCCTTCTCCCTGACGCGGCACAGAAGAGGCGAGGCTAGACGCGTCACCAGCGACGGGCCGGCCGGCTCCGGCCACCTCCGACCAGGGCGAAGATGACCACGGGCTCAGGGAGGGACGCCGCATCCATCCCGCAGCAAAGAGAGCACCGGAGAGGGGTCTGGCCATGGCGAGCAGGGCGACAGAGAGCTCCGTGACGGCAACAGTGGCTCTAGGGGCGAGGCCACAGGGCACTCCGGCGGCAAGGGGAGGGAGTGCGGACGGTCTACAGGCTCCGGGGAGGCTTGTGGACTGCGAGAGAGCTTCGGGGGCGCGGTTAAATAGCCGCGGGAGAGCTCGAGAAGGGGGAGGAGGTGGCACGCGGCATGCGACATGTCCGTGCGCCGGCGAGGGCGCAGCGTCGGCAGGCGCGGCCAAAGCTCACGGGGAGCGGCGGGAAGGCGACGAGGAGGGTGCAGATGAGCGCCAAAGGCTCACGGAGACGAGCAAGGCTCAAGGACAAGGGGAGGAAACGGACACCGGCGAGGAAGACGACGATGCACAAGAGCGCACTATTCCGGTCGTTGGCACTGCTCGCTGGAGAAGAAAACGAAGGGGGCAGCGGTCCAGAGGGAACACGACGACGAGGGGGAGCTGCTGGACATTAATGGCGAGGCCAGAGACGGTCGGGGCAGCGATGCCGACGACAACAGTGGCTAGACCACCGTTTTGGCTGGTTACAATCGTGGTCACCACTGTCATGGTGCGCTCTGGTTTTTTTCTGAGGTAAGATCATGTCTACCGCATAGTCCTTCCAGCGTGGGGCGTTACCATGGTAAAGAGAGGGGTAGAGACAAAGGGAGCTGAGTGAATCAAGCTGCACAAGTTTGTTGTTGCAAACTTGGCAACACCCTAGAGATTAACTGAGAAGGTAAAAGGTAAATAAGTTGTCTGGGAGGCTTAGGGTAGAAAGGACTACGGTCCGGGGAGTTTTGAGATAAAATGGACAACTATTTACCATAGTTGCTGTACAACCACCAAAACTAACCCAGAAACTGAATCATGATGAAGCACTCACTAGGTGTGATGGATTAGGCTATAACTTGGCAAGGCCTGATGATTTGAACATACCATGATGGTGTAAAAAGTTCATACCAAATGGACTCACCAAAATGGTACTTCCTTCACAGCTAACATTTCTGTCCAAAAACTTCAGAAAAATCCTCAGGACAATTGGCCAGATGAAATGAGCCCAAATATTGTGGAGATGGATCATATAGATAGGATAAGGCCTGGAAACATTATCAGCCATAATGGAGGAAGATAAAATACACTTGCTTCACAAACTGAAAATTTGGACAGAAAACAAGAATTGCTCCTGTGCTCACATAGTTCAATGAAATGAACTGAGTTTGGGTGGAGGCTAATGATTTGAGATACTTGAGAGGATGGAAAAGTTTCATCCCATTTGGAAACACTATGAAGGTACTTCCTTCACAAACTTATGTTCTAGTCAGAAACTTTGAAAAATTGCACAGGGAGCTAGGCTGAATTGATTGAGCTCATATTTGGTATCCAAGGGTTATTTACCAATGTTAAACATCCTGACAAATTGCAGCTCAATTGGAATTAGGAATAAAACACTTCCTTTGCAAAATTTCAGAGAAGGCGGAAAGTTGCATTGGATCATGTGCCAAATTTTGAACCGTAGAATCATGAGATTAGGATGGAACTAGTGATTATATGGCAGGGACAAGCTCCACAATTTATGTGGGAATTTTCTCTGTTATAAAAATAGTAGTCCCTTTGGAAAATGGCTGAAATGCAATATTGGCATTAAATAGGAAAAGGCAATTTTCCTTATTTAATTATGGCCAATATACTTGCCAGAGCTTGGATTAGGCATAAGCATCAACTCCACCAATTCTCATAAATTTAGGAGATGGCTAGCTATGCCTTGGGGTTTTATTCCTTAGAAAGGCAAGAAAAGGAATAAATCATAATTCAAAAATATTGCATTGGACGTAGCAATATTTTTGCATATGCAAGGTTCAGAAAGGTAGGATGATCTCTGGGAACAATTGGAATGATCAACAGATCAGGGAAAATGATGACTCCTTTGTAATCACAAGGTCCACATTCAAATTCCAAAAATTTGGAATTAGGGTTTGAGAGGATTTTGAGCTGATGCGAATGAGGTCTTCCCCACTAAAAAAGACATGAGCAAGATTTTGAAAGGTTGGAAATGACAAAATTTCTCAGAGTCATCCAGCAAACTCGGGAGAAAATTTTGAAAATGAGTGCCAGGAGAGAATAACAACACAAAAATTGATAACCCAATTTCGGGGCCGTTAGAACCACATAGATGCATTGGCCTCACGACTAAGTCCTCACACTAAGGACATCTATCATGACAATTCCATGACAAGGGGCGTGGAGCGCGGGCCGTGATGGCTGCGTGAGCAGAGGCGAGGCGAAGCAGGAGTGGCCGCACACAGCAGCAACGCAACATCAGCAGCGTTGCAAGCAAAGCAGCGCGGCAGCGAGTAGGAGCGGCAGTAACCGAGCAGCAACAGCAGCACAGCAGGAGTACAGGCGGGCGCAGCCAGCGGACACGCGAGCGCTCGAGCGGGCGGCTCGAGGCGCGACCTAGGGCGAGGCAAGGCGTGCGCGGGGACCAACGGGCGTGGGGCCACAGACGGTCAGGGGGATGCGATCGTGAGCGCGCGGACCCGAAGCTCCGGCCATGGCGCGGTGAGGTGCTAGGCTATCTACAGGCACAAGATCGAGGCACGACCAGAGAGGAAAGGAGCGGACACTTACGTAGGAGCGCACGGTGACTCAGTGTTAGCTTAGGAGCGCATGGGTGGTTCGGATTTAGCGACGAGGGGCGGCGACAGTAGAGGAAGAAGATGGCCGATTTACCCACACTCGGGCGGCTCCGGTCGCTCTGCTCCTCGTAGGCGAAGTAGGCGTCATAGAAAAAGTAGCAGGACACGCTCCTAGGCGCTAAGGAGTTTGGTGGCCACAGGATCGATGATGGCCATGGGGACAGTGTTGCGGGTGCGCTCGGGATCGAGGGAAACTGCGCGATAGGGAAGAGTGCGGAAGAACTAGAGCTAGAGTTCTGTCGGAGTTATCGAGGTGCGGCCTTATCCACCCAGGGATCCGCGGAATGGTCGACAGCTTGACATCCACGGCGTGGACGGCGTGCGAGCATTACCAGCGCCATGGCCTCCCTGTTCTCTTCAAGTGGTAGGAGAAAAGCCCACTGATGGGCTGGGCCTTCTGTAATACTAGGCTTTTAGGTGAACAGTGTTAGGCTTTAACTTTTCTTCTCTTTTATTTTTTTATTTCTCTGTTTAGTTTTTCTACACTGCTTTGCATTAAGTAGAGCCACAAATGCATTTTGTAAAATAAAAAACTGGCCAGATCAAATACTAGGCATTATTTAGTATTGCCACAAAAAGGTTTGGTGAGCATTTGAATTCATTTGGATTTTGCATAAATGAAAATGGATTAATGGGGCTGTTTTGGTCACTATTTTAATTATTTTAGGGTATTCAAATTCTTCTAAAAATGTTGGTTTCTCCACCATTATTACTTAGTATTTATTTTTCACATTTAGCACATTTTAGTTTTTATGTTTGAAAACTTTGATCGTTTATCTTTTTTTAAATTTGAATTCAAATGAGACTTGATTCACCACGATGTTAACAACGGTAACCGTGGTGATGTGGCATCATTAGTAGAGAGTTAATGTAGCTTAACTATCCGGGCGTCACAATTCTCCTGCACAACAAGAAATCTCGTCCCGAGATTTAAGGGGGAAGGGATTTGGTTACGGAATTCTAATGAGTCTTCTTGGTCCTGGTTGCTCTTCTCGAAGAGGCCGATCTGTTACATTGGTGTCTTCATTTCTCTACTTCAGGTCATCATGATGAAGTCGTCATCTTTTCTTCGGAGTCTTCATCGTACATACGAAGGAAAAGGGGTAACTCCTGAAGAACGGACCTTTGCAAGGTTGGCTATCTAGTTGATAACATCAGGGAAGGTGGTGGAAAGTAATTCTCGAATTGAAACTTAAGAAAATATCGAGAGAAAAATAAGAAGGTACCATGAGAAGTTTCGAACGGGTAGGCAATCGTTCGATGCCATATCAGAAGGTGAAAGGGTTTTAGAGCATCAAAATAAGTATTGCGGCTAAAACTAGAATAGATCATATCAAGGAACGTGGCTCGTGAATTACCTACGAAGCCAAGTCAGAGGAATAATTTCGGTAATTGGGAGTACATGAGAGTTAGGTTTCGATCCTGTGGAATTGTGGATTATGGGCCCACCATGTGGGTTAAAAGTAGGAAGGACGCTAACATCTTGCACGGTCATGCTAGTAACACATTTCGGAGGATGGCCTATCAGTTATGTCGGCAACAACGTCAGTACCAAGGGCGAAGGACGAAGATAACCATTTTCTTGCTCGTTGAACGAGGCGGACCAATAGGGAAAGTTCTCGTCCATCGGTGGTTACCGGAATGTCATCAACAATGGTAATAGGGTCTTAATGACAGAATTGTACTCCAAGGTGTTTACATAAGCAGAAGAATATTACTGCTTAGATCATATAGATCACAAGAAAGGCTAAACAAAAAATGGAAAGGAAAAGGTGATCGTCAGATTAAACAGAACAATGAAAAGGAAAATGTGGTTAAACACATATTTAAAGGACAAGCAGAGCATGATATCCGTGGCAGGATATAACGTAGAAAACCCTTTAGATAAGGGGAGATAAATTTCATGACATTACCCATACAACGGTGTTTGGATAATTGAGCAAGAAACAGTTAGCATTGGCCTTCAAATGTTCTTGTTGAAAATCGGAGTACCACAGACATGCTTCGAGATAGCATTGACATGGTCTTCAAGCAACGGTCGTACTTTGGTTACACGTAGGATTCATCAGGAACAACATGTAGAATAAGTCGTACGATTTCCTTATGGAAGAATGGTTAACCTGGCTAAAAAGGAAACTATAACAACAGGTCCTCTAGCTAGGTGTGCTAGGCATGACATCACCTTATCGGGTCATATAAGGACCAATGTTAATACTCTTGAAAAATGTTCCAATCATCATAATTGACCGAGTTTTCAGATCTGATTAGGGTCAGGATACCTCAGATTCAGGATGCCTAAGAAGAAAAGGTGTGACAATTTGATGAGAAGACATTATAAGATTCTCGGGAAATGAACCATGGAAGCGAGTTCCGAAACAAGAGTTCATCAGTAAACCAAGGAGAGGATGAGAAGGTGGCTGATGGACTCAGCGAAAATTCAACAAGATTTCCAAAAGATGGATTTCCACAATTATGTTAACAAGGAGATAACATTTGTCAGATCAAATGATATAATGAGGTACGCTCAGGAAACCATACTCGCTTAAACATAGGTTGACAGGTGTGCCTGAAATATGGGCATAGGTAGCCTGATCATTTTTTAGAATGGTGATCCAATAACCGATTGGCTAAGAATGAACTGTCGATCATTAACTTCAAAGAAATAGGGTTGCTAGAAGTGCAGAATCCAAACAACACCATTCACTTGTTGGTACCCCGGTTAGAATCAACACGGGGACCAAGAAAGAATGATGATGGGGAGAAGTATCACTATACCAAGAATTCTTAAGAGCTGGAGCAATCCTCACATCATTCTTGACATAGAAGACAGTAATACTACAAGATAGAACATAACCTAAGTTAGATAGCAAGGAAATCAAGATACAATAGAAAACATGAACAAGTTTGTGTTGGGGGAAGGCAGGAATGTTGTCGAGGATAACACAATTCATCTAGGGGCAAGGATGTATTTCCCGTCATGAATTCGATTGTTATCATAGAAGAGCTCAAAATGTTGACGATGATCACGACACAGTTGTCGGGAATGATGAAGCGAAAGGTTATTGGAACCACGGGTATGTCACAAACACGGAATCCAGCTTGTTGGAGGCAAAATGATGTGACGAGGAAAGTCGACGTAAGCTTAGCTCATCGTCGAAAATTGTGCTCCTGAAAGAAGGACCAGGTAGCAAAGTTAAAATTAGCATGGTAATGATGTAGCCAATCAGGCTAGGAATGACTTGATGGAGTATTAAACTTCTCAACAACAAAATACTGGAAGTACTGAATCACAATGTTGATTTGATTCACAAATTGGTGTTCTCAGTTGACGACAACCCAGAACCCAGGAAAATTGGATTCGGTGAGAAATAACATTTGATGAAGAACCCATAAGAAATTATACTGTTCCATGATATTCTCGAGATATCAGGGTGTAATACTCGATGGTAGATCAAAGTAAAGGTTGTACTGGTGTATTGATCCACAGAAGACAAGTGCTTAAACTTGCTCGAGAAATGGGATCAGAGAAGAACATATGGTCGGAACCACGATTGCCAAGGATCAGTTCACCGATACCAAAGGATATTATATCAAGGAAATAGTTATTATTACAAGAAGCTTCCATGATAGGATCTACATCGTGTCCATGGGCATGAACACGAAGGTTCAAGGTCGACTCCCACTTCTTCAATGCATAACCTTCCATTCACCTCTCGTATTTCAAAAATGACATTAGTTGCTGAAAGTTTTACCTGGCGCAATACCATATACGTATGACCCGTGAAATCTTTTGGGTTCACAAAGATTAGGGAAGGCATTGGTTCAATCCATCGGGGCATTTTAGGAGCATATACCACAAACTTCGGATTAAATCATACAAGCTCAAAAGTAGATCATGGTTAATAAAACAGAGGATACAATTTACCAATGGCATTATATACCCATGGAAAGGCTCACAAGGTCATTGAATATGAAGGACACTATCGGATAATAACCAACAAGGGATCTTAGGGTCTACAACGGAGCTGATGCGAGTATCGATACTCTATCAAAGGAAGAAGGAATGAAAGGGCATCATATTATATAAACAACTAACTAATCCAAAGCTCAAAGGTAAAGTAACTATCATTTGCAAATCAAGGGATCATAAGCCAACACTCTCATTAAGAATGGATAAGTTGAATAGACTTAGGGGTACAATCGACAACAATTTGATTGGTCGATAACCAGCTCATGTTTAAAATGATGCATGAGCCGGAAGGATGAATCCTAGGATCTGATTGAGGATTGCGAGCATTTGCAACATTTTGAATAAACGGACTCAAAATGATAATGGCAAGGGATGCCAACAAGATTATGAGACTTATGGGATTAACCATAATGCAAGCAAGCAAGAATTTCAAGAGCAATAGGCTGCTCTGGATTTTCGGAAGTTCAAATAGTATTTCGAATACTATTGTGAATTATTTGAATCAACTGGGGATGGGCGGATACTCGATAAATGCGAGAATTTATTCGTAGGGGTACTCACGTGGTAAAGAACTGCAAGGCAGTAGGCACAAAGTATTCTCGGGGTATCTTGTAATAACAAGATTGACTGGGAATAAAAGTAAGAACGACAGGTGTAAGTGTTTATCCATAGGGATATTTCGGTGGTAGGTAATTGCAAAAGCAACGGGCACAAGGTCTTGAGAGAATATTGGAGAGTATCTTCGAAATTTTCTGGTGCAGCCAGCGATCATCTAGACAGAAGGGCCTCTCTGGGAGAAAGTATTTTTGAGAACCTAAAGTTAGATGTTTGTATATTCATTGAACCAGAATAGGAGAGAGATCAGAGTCCTAGAGCATAGGTCGAGGAATAAAAAGATCCTAATACCACCCAATGGCGACGTGGGCCCGTAAGCCACACAACCATGTTAGTAAAACTTTTTTCACTGACTAGACTCAACTTCAGCCGAGGAGTTTGGAAGGGGGATTCCTACAGGCAGTTGGCTCTGATACCAACTTGTGACGGCCCCGATTCAATCGTACACTAATCGTACACGCAAACGTGTATGATCAAGATCAGGGACTCACGAGAATATATCACAACACAACTCTAAAAATAAAATAAGTCATACAAGCATCACAATACAAGCCAGGGGCCTCGAGGGCTCGAATACAAGTGCTCGATCATAGATGAGTCAGTGGAAGCAACAATATCTGAGTACATACATAAGTTTAAAAAGTTTCCATAAGATGGCTAGCACAAACTGGGATATGGATGGAAAGAGGCACATGCCTCCTGCCTGGATCCTCCTAAAGTACTCCTGGTCGGCGGCGGCGGCCTGCACATAGAAGTAGGCACCCTCAGTGTAGTAAGAGTCGTCAAAGGTGGCGTCTGGCTCCCGTGCTCCAGCATCTGGTTACATCAACCAGGTATAGAAAGGGTGAAAGGGGGGAGCAAAGCAACCGTGAGTACTCATCCAAAGTACTTGCAAGCAAGGATCTACACTACATATGCATTGGTGTCAATGAAATGGGTAGTATCGGTGGACTGAATTGCAGAATGCCGGAATAAGAGGGGGGATAGCTAGTCCTATCAAAGACTATGCTTCCGGCAGCCTCCATCTTGAAGCATATAGAAGAGAGTAGATGGTAATTTCACCAAGTAATATCGTATAGCATAATCCTACCCGCCGATCCTCTCCTTGTCGCCCTGTGAAAGAGTGCTCACCGGGTTGTATCTGGCACTTGGAAGGGTGTGTTTTATTAAGTACCTGGTCCTAGTTGTCATAAGGTCAAGGTACAACTCCGGGTCGTCCTTTTACCGAGGGACACGACTATTCAAATATATAAACTTCTGGGCAGGGGTGCACCACATAACCCAACACGCTCGATCCCTCTAGCTGGAAACACTTTCCGGGGTCATGCCCGGCCTCGAAAGATCAACACGTCGCAGCCCCACCTAGACTCAACAGAGAGGTGAGCACGCCGGTCTAAATCCTAAGCACGCAGGGGTCTGGGCCCATAGCCCATTGCACTCCTGCATGTTGCGTGGGCGGGCGGAAGCGCACCTAGCCCCCTTACTACAAGCGCAGGCTTACGGTCCAATCCGGTGCGCGCCGCTCACCTGCTAACGTCAATAAGAGCTTCGGCTGATACCAGAAGGTCGAGTGCCCATAACTGTTCCCGCGTAGGTGGTTAGTGCGTATAGCCCAGTGGCCAGAATCAGATCAAATACCAAGAGCTCGTTAGGAGTGTTATTTTGAAGTAACCACGGACGCCGACGAAGGGCCAGGCCCACCTCTCACCTAGGTGGTCTCAACCTTCCCTATCGCTCCACCACAAAGTAACAGTTGGGGGCCCTCGGGAACCCACGCTCACCACTACCGAGATGGAACCACCTATCCTTCCAGCCCCCACATCGGAATCACTTGCGGGTACTCTATGAGCCGACCCGACTTTAGTCACCACATGTATCATATAATATGTTTGTAAGTATATATACCCGTGATCACCTCCTGAGTGATCACGACCCGGTAGTATAGCATGGCAGACGGACAAGAATGTAGGGCCACTGATGGAATACTAGCAACCTATACTAAGCATTAGGATAACAGGTAAAGGTATCAACAATTGTAGCAAAAATGACAGGCTATGCAATAGAATAGGATTAACCGAAAGCAGTAACATGCTGCACTACTCTAATGCAAGCAGTAGAGAGAAGGAATAGGAGATATCGTGTTGATCAAGGGGGAGGGGGCTTGCCTAGTTGCTCTGGCAAGAAGGAGGGGTCATCGTCGATGTAGTCGATCACAGGGGTAACAGCGGCGGTCTCGAGGTCTATCAAAAATAAGTAACGGAGGGAGAACACATATAAATAATAGAGCAATCAAAGCAACACAAAGCATAACATGGCATTACGCGGTGCTAAGGGTGACCTAACGCAGTAGTAGGCGATACCGATGAAGGGGGGAAACATCCCGGAAAGTATTCTCGCTGTTCAGCGTTTTCGGACTTTCAGTGCAACAGACCCCGGGTATGTTGCCCAACTGTGCACATGCACAAGTCAAGATTGAAGCACCAGCTCATGATAGGGACTGAAGAACCAAGAGACTTGAAGAACCAACATGCAGCTTGGAGAGATCGAGATCGAGGCAAAGGAACATGATATCGGCAAGAGAAGGGCCTCCCTCGCCGGGCAGGCGAGCCCGTCAAGGGGCTAGGCCACCACCAGAAGAAAGCAACCAAGACCCCCTGACAGCGTCTTCCGGGGCTTGTGGGGCCTGAACCACCCTGCCAACCGCGCATGTACGACCCACGTTGTCAATTAGTGCGGTGTCAAGCCACAAGGTGATTAAGTGGCAGCATTTGCCACATGGCAGCCATCTCCTACAGAAGAAACCCATAGGTGACACCCATCCAGTGACGTGTCAAGAGAATAGGTGCGGAGCTGGCGAGATAAGCCCGGAAGGCTTGGCCGGGAAGCTAGTGATTTGACACTCAGCGGTGCATTTAATGCACCCTGTCAGCCCGCAAAGTTAGGTATGAGAGCATTGTTTGCTATCATATCAGTGGGTAATGACCATTTTGCCACTGTGGTGACCCGTTAGTCTATAAAAGGAGGCCCATGGCAATCATAGGAGGGGGTTAGAGGTTTGGAAACTTGACAAAGTCCAAGCCACCATACGCTTGTGGTCACCGTAGCCCTGAGGCAGGCCTTGCCCGGCAAGTGTACCATGCACCACCACGTTCATTTCCACCATCAATCCACCAAAGCAAGAGTAGGGTCTTACGCCTCGCGGCGGCCCGAACCTGGGTAAATTGCTTGTGTGCTCTCTGCCGTGCTGCTGCGCGCTGGTCTGCTCTTTGTGCAACACGACGTCCCCCGCCGAACCAGCAAGGGGCCGCTCGGTCCCATAGGTGGCCGCAGATATCCCGAAACATCTTTGGCGCGCCAGGTAGGGGGCTCGCTTGTGCGAACCTGAAAGTGTGCGCAGCCCATCATCTTCGCCGCCATCTTCGTCTTCGACGACGCCATCGACCATAGCGCCCAAGAAGAAGTCCGACCCTTTGGCCCAGCCATCTACCTCAAAGGCTCCGCCGCTCGCGACTTCGGATGCCGCGGGGGATGCAGGGACAAGTGAGGACATGAGCGCTGCTGGGGGCGTGGCAGGAGCAAGTGGCGCCATCGCCACTCCCCCTGCGGCCGACACAGGCGCTGAAGGCGTCGGAGGAGAACAACTTCAGCAGCGTCTCGACGGTCAAGCTCTGCAAGGTATGGACGGGAGGGTGACACCTCTTACATCCCCTCCTCCCACTGACGGGCGCAGCCACAGCAACGGCGCTCGGTCCGGGATGAGCCACCATCCTCCGGCCGTCCCTGCCACGGGGGCGGTCACAACACGTGTGTCTCCTCCCGGGCGCGCCGGCCCAACCACTACACCCGACGGAGTGGCGGACACTCAAGAACCATCATCGCGCGGCCCCGCTGCCCAGGTGGCCGCCCCACCGCAGCGCGGGCGCGCCACCGTCGCTGCCGCCACTGGCACTGTCAGGAGCCAAGCGACGGTGCGGTCAGGATCATCAACTTCCATGCCAAGCGCAGCCACGGAGGCTATGGCGCGGGCCCAACTGCTACTAAGTTTCCCGCCAGCAGCTGAACAAATGGATGAATGGCGTGCCACCATCCAAAGTCTGCTCAGTTTCGCTGCGGCTGGGGCTCGCATCGCGCTAGCCCACCACGACCTCCCCATGTGATGATGTCTGCCCGTACTGCTGGTCGAACGGAGGGGCCTGTCCCCACCGTGCAGTCCCCACCATGGCAGCAGGCGCGGGCGCAGCAAGATCAAGATCACGATGATGCCGTGATGGCCTGTTCCGACCCTCGAGCACGTTCGGGCCAACGGCGAACCCAGACGATAGGCGACAGGGAGATCCATTATGCATATTAATACCCCTCTGCTTATGAACATGAATATGCTTTGTGAGTAGTTACGTTTGTTCCCGAGGACATGGGAGAAGTCTTGCTATTAGTAGTCATGTGAATTTGGTATTCGTTCGATATTTTGATGAGATGTATGTTGTCTTTCCTGTAGTGGTGTCATGTGAACGTCAACTACATGACACTTCACCATTATTCGGGCCTAGAGGAAGGCATTGGGAAGTAATAAGTAGATGATGGGTTGCTAGGGTGATAGAAGCTTAAACCCTAGTTTATGCGTTTCTTCGTAAGGGGCTGATTTGGATCCATATGTTTCATGCTATGGTTAGGTTTACCTTAATACTTCTCTTGTAGTTGCGGATGCTTGCAATAGGGGTTAATCATAAGTGGGATGCTTGTCCAAGTAAGGACAACACCCAAGCACCGGTCCACCCACATACCAAATTATCAAAGTAACGAACGCGAATCATATGAGCGTGATGAAAGCTAGCTTGACGATAATTCCCATGTGTCCTTGGGAGCGCTTTTCTCTATATAAGAGTTTGTCCAGGCTTGTCCTTTGCTACAAAAAGGATTGGGCCATCTTGCTGCACTTTATTTACACTTGTTACTTGTTGCCCGTTACAAATAACTTATCACAAAACTATCTGTTACCTATAATTTCAGTGCTTGCAGAGAATACCTTGCTGAAAACCGCTTGTCATTTCCTTCTGCTCCTCGTTGGGTTCGACACTCTTACTTATCGAAAGGACTATGATAGATCCCCTATGCTTGTGGGTCATCAGGCATCCGCGGCATCGTACTCCGACCTGAACCCCTGCCACCCGCCTTCTCCGTCTTCCCTCATTTTCTCCTCACCACTGCTGCTCCCGAGAAGCGCCAAGCCCCCGGCACAATGCCTCCAGTGGAGAAACAACAAGCAGCTAGAGTGGCCAAAGGGCCCGAGGTGCGTCGCACCCCTCCTTGGTGGGCAGGAACGCGCGCCTCTCATCGACAGCGGCCCCAAGGTCTTGATACGTCTCCAACGAATCTATAATTTATGAAGTATTCATGCCATGTTTATAATAGTTTTATATGATTTTGGTATGATTTGATAAGAACTAACCCGAACTGACGCTGTTTTTACATGAACTACCGTCGTGTTTTTTTGCAGAAATAAGAGTTCTCGGAATGCGATGAAAATCAACGGAGAATTTTTCTGGAAAATAAAAAAAATACCGGAATGAAGAGTTACGGGAGGGGAGGCTTGTGGGCCCTACGATGGTGGAGGGCGTGCCCACCCCCCTAGGGCACGCCCCTGTGCCTTGTGGACATCCCGTGGGGCCTCCTGACTTGTTCTCGATGCCAACCTCTCCTATAAATACCCGAACCTCCAGAAAATAACCAGATCGGAAGTTCCACCGCTGCAAGCCTTTGTAGCCACAAGAAATCAATCTAGGCCCTCTCTGGCACCCTGCTGGATGGGGCCATCATCATCGGAGGACATGGAGGAGGATCCCGGAGGGGCCATCATCGCCATGAAGGCCAAGATCTAGAGGGAGATCCTCTCCCCATCCAGGGGGAGGCCATGGAGGAGGAAGCACAAGGGGGAGAACCTCTCGTCCTCTCTCTCGGTGGTGCCGGAGTGCCATCTGGAGAGGAATCATCGCCGCGGTGATCGTCTTCATCAACATCACCAGCATCATCACCATCCTCATCTCTTTTATGCGGTCGACTCTCCCGCACCCCGCTGTAATCCCTACTTGAACATGGTGCTTTATGCCACATATTATGATCCAATGATGTGTTGCCATCCTATGATGTTTTGAGTAGATATCCTTTGTCTTTGGGTTGATTGATGATCTAGATTGGTATGAGTTGTATGTTTTCTTTTGGTGTTGTCCTATTGTGCCCTCCGTGTCGAGCAAGCGTGAGGGATTCCTGCTGTAGGGTGTTGCAATACGTTCATGATTCGCTTATAGTAGGTTGCTTGAGTGACAGAAGCATAAACCCGAGTAAGGGGGTTGTTGCATGTGGGATAAAGGGGGCTTGATATGTCAATGCTATGGTTGGGTTTTACCTTAATGATCTTTAGTAGTTGCGGATGCTTGCTAGAGTTCCAATCATAAGTGCATATGATCCAAGAAGACAAAGTATGTTAGCTTATGCCTCTCCCTCATATGAAATTGCAATAACGACTACCGTTCTTGTTAACGATTGCCTAGGATAATTCTGCACACCAACCCATCATTATTCCACACTCGCTCTTTATAATATTTAGTAATATATTCTAACTTTATGATAACATCACCTACTTTTATATTTTAGCTCTCCGCACTACAAAAAAATACACTTCCGTGATGATACGTGTTTGTACAGTAGGTCACGTTTTCTGTCATGCATGTACATCCCTGAAAAATTTATGACAGAATCAAGATAGTCATACCTGTGCTGTCGTAGAAGTGTACCATGACAGTACCAAAATTATCATCACGGAAGTGTCCACTTCCATGACGATAAATCGCGCGTCACAGAAATGCTTTCATCAAGGGTGACCGGCACGTGGCATCCACCATAACGGAATGCCGTTAAGCTATCGGGTCCGGTTTTGGATCCGATAACCCATTAACAGCCCGGACCAATGGGGATTTTCTACGTGTAAAATTTTCATTGGCCGGAGAAAACATGTGTTGCCTCACCGTTGGGACAGATGTCATCCACTCATTGGATAGGAGGCGCCTATGATAGGTCGACATGTGGCACGGCCCAACAGTGGCCCATTCCGGTGAAAAAGGCCGGCCCAGTAAAAAATAGTAGGCCGGCCCACATAGGGACTACTTGTGTCAGGTCCATTTAAGCCCACATCCCATACGAGATGTGCCAATTCGGCCCGTCAATAGCCCGTTAAAGATTTGACACCATTGCAGCCCATCGTCAGTTCGAGCCCGTTAACAGCCCGCTATATATTTGGGCTCAATATCGGCCTGATGAGATTTCGGCCTGTTAACGGCCCATTCAGTGGATGGGCCAATTTTCATGATGTACATCTTTCGGCCTTTTAGCAACCCATTTAAATATTGGGCTAATTTCTGGCCCAGTGTGTCTTTCAGCCTGTTGACGGCCCATAAATCAGTTGGGCCGTTTGTAGTCGGACCTGAGTTTCGGCCTTTTAGCGACCCATTTAAGTGTTGGGCCAATTTCCGGCCCAGTGTGTCTTTCAGCCTCGTGACGGCCCATATATCTGTTGGGCCATTTGTAGTTGGACCTGAGTTTTGGCCTTTTAGCGACCCATTTAAGTGTTGGGCCAATGCCCGGCCCTGTGTGCCTTTCATCCTGTTAACGGACCATAAATGAGTTGGGCCATTTGTAGTCGGACCTGAGTTTTGGCCTTTTAAATGCCCATGCCCTTCATGGTCCAATACCAGCTCAGTTTCTCTTTCGGCCTGCTAAAGGCCCACAACACAGTTGGGCCATTTACAAAGCCCATTCTCTTCATGGTCCAGTACAAGCCCACTGTCTCTTTCGGCCCGCTAAAAGCCCATAGTATAGTTGGGCCATATGTAGCCCAAACTTAGTAACGGCCTGTTAACGACCCATGAAATCAATTGGGCCCACCTGTTACCTGCTTTGATGTCAGCCTGTTAACGACTCAGGAGTTAAGAGGGTCGACCATTAACTTTCAGCCTAGTAACGGCCCATTAACTTAATGGGCCCACTAAAGTTCGTACATGTCTTTAGGCCAAATTAGATAATTTGAGCCATTACGACGAGCAATTATGCACAGGACCAAAAACGATCAAGCAAAGGTACGGCATACAGGGAAAAACGTTGCACATCCAGCATATATTTCAGGAAATTACATCCACTGGGCAATCAAAGATTTATGCCAGTGCAAATAAATGAACAGAACCTAACAATCTACAACGCCACAATCTGCAACCTCAGCACGGATGACGCCCATAAGCATGTGGGCAAGTTCTTGCTTCTTTGCTACACTGTCTCTGAAAACATTGATTAGTTGTTGTGTCGCACGACTCTGCACCTCTAATTCCTCCACCATTTCCATCATTCCTTCAGGCATTAATTGGTTCACAAACATACATCTTTTCCGTTGCATTCGAGACAGAGGATATTGAACAGATTCAGATGGCGATTTTGGCAGGCTTGTCTTATTGATAGTGGAGAGTGTCACGACCACTGCATCATAACATAAATTAGGAGGGGAACCAAACAGATTAATCATGAGTTATTGGCATATTACCTGGCCTAGATTTATTGGAAAGAAACAATGGGGTTGCCTTGCTGTTTTCAGAGTTTGTCTTCTTATCTTTAGCAGACTGCACCAAATTAAGACACTAGCATTGCTATCATTGGCCAAGTCAGATAATAGGAAAGCAACATTGACACACCGAACGTTTGGGCAACTAGCCAACACCAAATTAACACAATATGGCACAGCTATCATCAGCCAGGTAAGGTAATACGAAAGCAACATTGACACAATGAATGAATGGGCAACCAGAGCAGCACTACAATTCAGTAATGTGCATGATATGAGATAGTACACTCATGCAGCTCAGTATGCAAAACTACCAGGCAATTTTCTTTACAAAAATCAACATTGGCGCCTTTCACATTTTGCTACAACTAATTTTAGATCAGACAAATTTTGGATTCATGCCGATTAACAAAATACATGCTGATGTAAAAATATAGTGATATACAACAGGTACTTACATCAGCATTGGAGCACAGAGAATTCCTGCAAGATATTTTCCTCGAATACAATCCCAATGAAGGTAGTCTTCTATCATTTAACCTTATTTTCTAAAAGAGAGATGGGTAAGAAACATGTAGAAAATATGATCAGAATGCTATAAAATTTCATGATGCGAGGATATGCACACGCTTCTTAGAATGGAGTTGACATTGTTTTGCTGGACTGGAGCGGACTAGTTCTTTGGCCACTGGAATCTGCTTATTATCAGTGGGAGTTGGGTTTCTCTGTGCTGGAGCACTATCTATGAAAAATGGAGTTGGATCTTTTGCAAAGACCTGGTTTGTAACCATCCAGATTCTAACATAGCCGAATTCCCCTTGCATGCCTTATAGAGAAGAATGGTGCTTCAATTATAAAACATGCTACAGAAGAGATGGAATAGGTACTAAAGAATAGAAAGGCATGACATATTGACATGTATTCCCTCCATCCGGAAATAAATGGATAGGTCTAGGCGTATTTCAGTTCTAGATACATCCACTTTTATCCATTTCTGCGACATGTAATCCGGGTGGAGGGAGTATGATGTAAGAGCTAGGGACACGACAGGACAACATAGTAAAAAAACACTGAAAACGCACTGCAGAACCAAAGTAATCAAACCCACTGATATGAGATAGTACATTCATGCAGCTCAGGATGCAAAACTACCAGGCAGTTTTCCTTACAAAAATCAACACTGTGGCCTTTAATCATACATTTTGCTACAACTAAATTTAGATCAGATAAAGGTTGGATTCACGCCGATTAACAAAATACATGCTGATGTAAAAATATAGTGATATACAACAGGTACTTACATCTGCATTGGAGTACAGAGAATTCCTGGAAGAATCTTTTCTCATAGACGATACCAGTGCATAAATTCTTCTATATGTTAAGCTTATTTTCTAAAATAGAGATGGGTAAGAAACATGTAGAAAATATGATCAGCATGCTATAAAATTTCATGATGCAAGGATACGCACGCGCTTCTTAGAATGGAGTTGTATTTTTGCTGGACTGGAGCGGACTAGTTCTTTGGCCACTGGAATCTACTTAGTATCAGTAGGAGTTGGGTTTCTCTGTGCTGGAGCTGTATCTATAAAAACTAGAGTTGGCTTATTATCTCCTGGCATTTGGATCTTTTGCAAAGACCTGGTTTGTAACCCTTCATATTCTAACATAGTCGTCTTCCCCTTGCATGCCTTGTATAGAAGAATGGTGCTTCAATTATAAAACATGCTACAGCAGAGAGATGGAATAGGTACTGAAGAATAGAAAGGCATGAAATATTGACATGTATTCCCTCCATACGGAAAAAAATGGATGGGTCTAGGCGTATTTCAGTTCTAGATACATCCTTTTTTATCCATTTCGGCAACATGTAATCCAGACGGAGGGAGTATGGTGTAAGAGCTAGGGATACAACAGGACAACACAGTAAAAAACACTAGTTGAATGTAAAACTGTATGCTAGCGGAATACATACAGAAAAAACTAAGTTAACATACACGTGTATGATTGGGAAACTAAGATGGCATTGCAACAGAGCACTAGAATAGCACTTCAATGTAAAAAAACCTGGTATGGTAGACAGGTGAAGTACATACTGATGAATAACAATGCATAAGATATTCAGAAGCATGATGTCCAAATTAAGAAGATGACATTGCGATAGACTAGAATGACAGTACTTGAATTTGAAAACATCTTATCATGAATGGAATAGGTACTGAAAAACATGAAGGCATGACATATTTACATGCATGATCAGCATGCTAAGCACATGGCATTGCAACAGAGTAGATACACTCCATGACATTATATGCATGTTGTACCCATATCACGGGCCAAGTTAGAGTAAGGACCTTGTGGGGTGAAGAGGATTCAACATCTTTCTGCAAGTCTTCTGAAGAACTGCCTTGACATGTTCCATCATACTGGGTATCGTTGACATCAAGTTTATTGGCCTTTACATTGCTCCGTGAGGTTCTTGTGATCGGTGTGTGCAATTATATCTGACACGCATGGAAGACAAATAGTAGTTAGATTTATGTAATGAGTGCCTGTAGGAGACGACATAAATAGTAGGACTCGGGTTAACTAGCAGCAACAGGTCTAAAAAACTAAAGGGAGAACACATATGAAAGCTACAGAATATGTATCGTTTGTACTCGAGATTAACTAGATGGCACACAAAAGTATTAAAGAACAACATAGGTAATACTAGAAGTGGTATAATACTATAATCACCAGCCCGTGGGATAGCATTGGCTGATGGATGATAACTATGGAACAGCGTTACCTAAAGAACAAGTATCTTAGCTGAACTATGGAACAACGTTAACTCCTGAACAAGACCCGTAAGAGATCAGCATGAATATACAGTGAAATGTGATAATCTATTTTCCATGCTTAGATGAATAACAAAGCCATAAATGTTGCACACATGTAAGATGAGGGTACAATCTATCTGGCTGCCATCCATAGGAGTGAGCATCATGTGCTGACTTGTCGATGGCCCTACAGTTGTTGTGGCTGTCCATGTCGGGCACACACACACTACAAAAAAATACACTTCCGTGATGATATGTGTTTCTCATAGTAGGTCGCGTTTTTTGTCATGCATGTACATCCATGACAAATATATGACAGAATCAAGATAGTCATACATGTGCTGTCGTAGAAGTGTTCCATGACATTACCAAAATTATCATCACGGAAGTGTCCACTTCCATGACGATAAATCGCGCGTCACATGAGTGCTTTCATCAAGGGTGACCGACACGTGGCATCCACCGTAACGGAACGCCGTTAAGCTATCGGGTTGGGTTTTGGATCCGATAACCCGTTAACAGCCCCGACCAATGGCAAATTTCCACGTGTAAAATTCTTATTGGCCGGACAAAACACGTGTCAGCTCGTCAGTGGGTTAGATAGGCGCCTATGATATGTCGACACGTGGCACGGCCCAACAGTGGCCCATTTATCTTACAAAGCCGGCCCGTTTGACTTGGTCAAAAGTTAACGGGCTGGCCCATGAAAAGCCTGTTAACGGTCTCTTCGCAAATAGCCCATTTTACGACCCGTTAACTCACGGCCCGTTAGGCCCTAAAGGAAATCGGCCCAACAACGTCATGTGGGCCATCGAATATAATACCAGCCCATTTCACTTTCGGCCCATGTATGGCCCACGATGTCTTTCGACCCATATGAGGCCTTCGTATCTTTCGGCCCTTTACAGGCCCATGGTGACTCTAGCCCATAATGAACAGTAATTTTCTTTATACCCGTTAACGGCCCGTGATTTACATGGGCCATTTCCAGCCCGTGTTAGCTTTCGGCCTATTGACGGCCCATACGTTCTTAGGCTCCTTTTGGGCCCTCGATTACTTCCGGCCTGTTACTGTCCTGTTCCCCTAATGGGCCAAATTCGGCCCATGGAAAGAGTCGGCACGTTACTGGCCTATTCCCCTAATGGGCCAAATTCGGCCCATGGCAAGAGTCGGCCCGTTACTGGCCTGTTACCCTAATGGGCCAAATTCGGCCCATGGCAAGAGTCGGCCCGTTTCTGGCCTGTTAACCCGTTGCGCCGTTTCCAGCCCGTCCTATATTCTAGCCCGTTAATGACCCGTTATGCTGTGACATAATTTAGCCTTTGTTGTCCTATGTCCTGTTAATAGCCTGTTACCGTGCTGGGCCGATACCAATTACGCCCGATTATGGCCCATGTAGACCCATTTATCCGATGGCCCGAGGCCCACCGATTACAGGCCCATTTATCGACGGCCTGTAGGAGACCCATGGATCCTATAGCCTGCATATGGCCCATGGTAGTTGCGGCCACTAGCAAACCAGGGAAAAAGAAGACTAGGAAATAAATAAGGCCGAAACTAACGCTAGGCTATTAAGGCGATTCCACAGATTACATCCACTCGGCATCAAAGATCGCCACCAGTGCAAATATAGGGAACACCCTACACTATACAAAAATGGCTTGCTGTTTTCTTCACCCGGTGGCTGCACGTTAAGAATAAATTTTGTACCGCACCAAAACAAATTACAACTATATAACAAAAGGGGCATAAAACTTAATAGTCTAGCAGATAAATGCACCACCAGAATTTCAGAAGCTCAGTTCATTTGACCTAACTGTTACATTTTCATGCTGTATTTTCCGATGGAGCACCATGACCCTCGCCTTCATTTCCCCTAGGCTCCTGAACAACATAGCAAATGTCTGATAGTCTGGTTTCAAAACCATGCATATCTTGATGACATTGAGCAATGTTTCTCCTTGTTTCACAAAGGGTCTCCGTTAGGGAATGGACTTGTGTCTGGAGCGCAGATACAACATTGCTTTGAGCTTGCATATCTTGATCATGAGGCAGTTTGGACGATATTGCCTTAACAACCAACCTAGTATTACGCAGGAACGTGCTTTTGGCATTGTTAGTGGACAGGTACTGACCCGCTGCAGCAAGAGCTGACATTGCGGTTATAGTTGCCTCGCCACCTTCTGAAGGTGGCGGTTCCACCATTTTTTCCATAGCTTGCTGAAAAGTTGAGGTTTTACATTAGTAGTACCAGAACAGAAGATATTAAGGAGGCAGCAAAATCAAACAAAATAGCTTTGGTCTATATAGAGAACTTATTCTGGTGAACCCATGTAAAATATTAGTTGTATTTTATTGCAAAGTACATAATAAAACCAGGTTCCAAACATATGACCATGTACCATCGCTAATGTAATGTCTATTTCTTCACATTGTATTGAGGGCTAAGGATAAAGAGACGAAGTTCATAATACGGTAAGCATAGTATGACATCATTCATATCACAAAATAACTGAGAACAGACAAACAGGCAATTGTAACGTTGTGTGGGCAAGTCTAGCACGGAACTAGATTACGGGTCAAGATCAAAGGAACATCACTCCTCTCTTTTAAACCTTGTAAGGTGCAATGATACGCTAAGACAATTGTGTATAAAATTGAAAAGAGTAATAGACATTGGCTGCAAACCATGCAGTTCAAGGCACAAGTCAGAGTAAGTAGTAGTTAAAAGGCACGAGGATTAAGGACTTACAACAGCGGCTTTGACTGGTGTAGTCATGCCCTTCTTCTTGCCGGTGTGAAAGTCCTTGAAGATTTCCACGGAATTTGGTTCAGGTACTTTTTGGTCCTTGCGGGCTTTCCTCTGCATTTGGAACAAGTCAATATAGATCTGATAATATGGTACAATGAAAAGAGTGAAACAACAACTAATTACAAGAGCCTCGCAGTGTGCAATATAGCTACGAGATCCTGTCTTCTGTTGGAATTTCACTTTCGTACGGTTGGCCTTGTTCTTTGAACAGTTCACCTACAAGAAGATAGATTTGTGTGGCACATGCGTAAATAGGACTTCAACATGTGATCTGATGACATATATATAATGTACCTGATACTTCGGATCAGACCAGTGTTTAACGAGGCCTCTCCAGTCTTCATCAGATATATTTTCCACTAGAGATGTTTGGGCAAGTTCACTGTTAGCCTTGCCTTCAAAGTGAGTTTTCCTCAAGTTATACAGATACTGTCGCAGAGCAGACTTGAAAACATGGGTGCAAGCTTGTCTGGTTGCATCATCTTGGCTATCCAACTTGAACCTCATCTGTTGAAAATTATGGGAGTCTCATTATCAGCAACCTAGAAAGTATTGGACAGAGCAAGACGATATTACTAGTTTCCATACATAACCATACTTACAGATAAATGGTCGAGGAAGGTGTTAAACTAGGTTTCGTCTTTGTCATTCCTGTACTGAATCCATTTTGGGAGGATATGTACATGACACCTAACAGCAACCGCTGCCTCTGATACTAACTTGGCTGACTCTATAGCATCATGTGGCCTTTTTAAACCTGCCTCAAAACAGATCTCCATTCTTCCTCCTCTAGATATAGTTAACCTATCGAGAATTATCCCTGATGTTTGTTTCCTCTTGCGCCTAGGTGCTAGTCCAACAACAAACATAGGAAGTGTTAGTGTACATCAAACTATGAGACTACATATAAAGAAGCATGCAACTGTAACTTGACTCCAGCAACTACCTTCTTGTTGTTGAAGCTCACAAGGTTCATCTGATATTGCCAACTCTTCTTGTGTCAAGAGTGCTTGGGAACTAGTGTTAGGTGGCAAGGGAGCTTGGGAACATGCTGCTAGCTCAGTTGACGCACGAGTATGTCGTGCAGCTGGTAGTACTGTGGTAGGTGTTGCAAGAACTAGGGTTGTCTCTACTTGTTTGGTGGCAGCTATTTGTTTATGTTTGTCTTTTTCTGCAACTCGTGTAGCATGGGATGCCGTGTTTGTAGAATTTTCCGCTGGACTTTGACCTTGTATTGCACCATCAGTACCAGCAGAATCTGCAGGATTCATCTGCTTCTCATTCCCTGCCATTCTGTGTTTCTTCCTCTTTCTTTGTGCCATGTTATGTCAAGCCGACAAGAAAAACGAATAACTATTTAGTTCTTCAGAACAAATTGATGCGTGATGCAGACGAACTGAACTTTGATGTTAGACAACCACATGATAGGAGGATGTAATATGTATGAAAAACAGGACGGAAGAGATAACGAGAACTATGATGTGTAAACTAAGAAGAAGACATTTCACCAAATTAGAAGCAATGCAATGGAAGGTAGACACCATATGAAAGATGCTAAAAATATCTCTCTGCCAAGTTAACAGTGTCTCATCATAAATGGCGTTTAAACAAATGTGAAGCAGTACAAGAACTAAATCATATGCAAGATGCAAACAACATCACACTACCATGTTAGAGGTCTCTCGTCATTAGTGCCATTGCATATTCACAGCATTGCATATTCACAGCTTATGATGTGTAAACTAAGGAGAATGCATTTCAACAAATTAGAAGCAATGAAAGCTAGACACCATATAAAAGATGCAACGAATATCACTCTACCAAGTTAAAACTGTCTCGTCATAAGTGCCATTTCAACAAATTAGTAGTACAAGCTAGAAAACAATGTGAGATGTAACCTATATCACACTCCGAAGTCAAACGTGTCTTATGATAAGTGATTGTTGCAGGTTACACAACAGTAGTAATTTGATGTAAGAACATGGTGTGATAGACATATATTGTATGTTCTAGAAACAGGAACATGTGTCTTATTCAAGTATAATGTGTAAAGTAAGCAGATGGAATTCAACAAAATTAGAAGCAATACAAGTTATACATCACACATAACATGCAACCACATATAACAGTGCCAAGTTAGAGGGAGCACCGGTGATGCTGCACTAGGGGAGACATTCTCATCATAAACACAGCTTTGTTGAGTGTCTATGCATGTGTTGTCTTGGAAATCATCTTGGGGGTGTGGAGGAGTAGAAACTGTATAGGCCCTCCATTCGGAAGGAGCACCTTTATCCGCTGCCTTGCTAACTTCCTTCCGCTTTATTGATTTTGAATTGTCAAGTAAAACCGACAAGAAAAAGCAATAAAATTCTCTCTTCAGAACTCATTCATGCATGATACTGACAATCACTACTTTGATGTAAGGCAAACACATGATACCAAGATGGAATATGTACGAAAAATAGGACGGCATGGTATGTTCACAACTGTTTGTGTAAACTAAGAAGAAACCATTTGAACAAATAAGAAGCAATGCAAGCTAGACACCACATGAAAGATGCAACCAATATGACTCTGCCAAGTTAAAAGTGTCCCATCATAAATGGAGTTTCAACAAATTAGAAGCAGCGCATGCTATAAATCATATGAAAGATGCAACTAATATCACATTGCATATACTAAAGGTGTCTCGTCATGTTGATTGATGCGGGATATAAAAAACAATAGTTTTATGTAAGGACATGCTTAATAGACAGATGTACTATGTACTAAATACAGGAAGGCATGTCACATTAACAGGTATAATGTATAAGCTAAGCAAACTAGCACATGCAGTTTAACCAGATTGGAAGAATTACAATCTAGACACCATATGCAACATGCAACCACATATCACACTGCCAAGTTAGAGCAAGCACCTGCGATGCTAGTGTAGGGGAAATGCTGTAATCAACTACAGAGCTACGTTCACTATCTTCATCTAGCATTTCTGTTTCCTGAGAATCATGTCGGGAGGTTGACGCTGCATTCTTTAAATGAGGAGTAGTCCCCTTGCCTGCCTGCCTCGTCATAAGTGATTGATGAGGGATACACAAGAACATTAGTTTGATGTAGGAACATGGTTAATACACAGATGTACTAGTATGTACCAAAAGCAGAAAGGCATTTCATATTCAAAGGTACAATGTGTAAGCTAAGCAGATGCAATTTAACCAAATTGGAAGCAATACAAGCTAGACATCCGGCTGGAGTGGTGAGCATGATCATCTAGGACCTGAGAGCCTGGTGGGAGGCGGGCTGCTTCACCACCATCGCAGCTTTTTAGTTGGCATCCACGTGATGCCTATCTTTGCTGGGCTTGTCACTGGCTCGGCCAGTGCCCTGACTAGCTATCTTCTAGTGCTCACGGGATGGTGGTTCATGTAAAAAAAAGTATCTTTCCTTATCTTACCGACTTCGGCCTTTCGAATACAAGCTAGACACCATATGGAACATGCAACCACATATGACACCGCGAAGTTAAAGCAAGCACCTGGGATGGTGGTTCATTGCGAGCGAGGTCATCAACTCTAGAGCTACGTTCCCCGTCTCCATCTGCCGACACTACACCCTTTAAAGCCTTAAAACGTGTCTTGCCTAGCCGCACACCAAGCTGGAGTGACTTCTCTCTTTTCTTTTTGGCTTCTCTCATGGCAGCAGAGTCTGAAATACCCTTGCATAAAAACACAACAGTGAGAGTAAGGGTGAAGTGTGTGCAGAACTAGTGCACTGTAAAAGTAGCAGATAGCAGGTGGCTGAAAAATAAATGACAGGAGACGTATGATAGCTCTACAACATTGCATGGCAAACAAAATAAGATTCTACTCCGTATGATTTTGTAATATATGAGCACAGGAAATGCAGGCACTCCTCCAGCGCACCACCACATGTGGTCATATCTAAGATAACAGTCAACTGAAAATAAATAGGTCAGTCGATTTTTTAATGAACCGTCCGATCTATAAGGAACGGGCAGATGGCCTTCGTCTACCTCCCGCCAGTCACTGTTGACGATCTTTCTCGAACCGCCAGCGACCACCGGCCCAGACCCCTGCCTCCGCAGCCCCGTCCTCCCATCGACCTCACACCACCGCCGTGCTTGGCAGCGCCCCCAAGCCATCCCTTTAATCCCGTCCGACCTCCAGATCGGCCGCCAGTAGCTCTAGGCCGCACATGCCCCTAAGATAAACACCAAGGCGCTGCTTCCCCGGCGTAATAGGCGTACTAGCACCTGTTACGCTGGGGAATGCTTCCGTTAATTGGGAATCAACTGGCCAGAAATTGAAATTCAGGGGGGTGACGGACCTCTATCTAAGGTGAAATAGTATATGAGGAGAAACCTTGTGCATCACGAGTTACTAGGAACATCTAGTTTCAAGAAGAAATGGTCAACTAGTGTCTTCTGTGGGATGAATACCGTGCAAGTAGAGACATAAGATTTGCACGAATAAGGGAAGAGGAGTACCTTTTTCGGTTGCCAGTGTGGTCACCTCCACATGTCGCGCCGATTTTCTTCTTTTTACCGGGGAAACCGATGTTCTGGAGGGTGCAGGCTTGGATGAACCTATGGCCAAATTGTTGACTGTGTTGCCGTGGCCATATGTCGGCGAAGGGGAAGCAGATCTGAGGCGGCGAAGGACGGCGTAGCAGGAACAACTCCGGTGCGGTGGAGGGTGGCGAAGTTGGAGCGGCAGCGGTGAGGTGCAGGACGACGTGGTTGGACTGGCTCGGGTACGGACAACTCGGCCTCGGCTTCAACTACTAGCCGTGGAGGGCGTTGCGGTTGAGGTTGCGGTGGACGACGACGTCGTGGTATCGGCTCCGGCGTGATGGAGGAGGGCGGCGGTTGATGGGTGGGATGGGGTGGTGGACGGAGGACGCCGGGGTTTCGCGGCTGGTGGAGAGGTAGTTTTGGCGCCCACGGAGTACGAATGGGGAATCGGACGGGTGGGTGGGAACCATGTTTCGGTCTGGGACGCACTTGTTTTTGGCTTTTTTTAACAGAAGATGGGACGCGCTTGTTTGAAATTTGGTGAAAGTACAAACTTTCCCCCCTCTTAAATTTTGGACGTACTACGGGTCGGGAGTAGGATGGTAATCCCAGGTGTCCCAAATAGTGGGCGGAAGCGATTTCGGCCGCGCGCATTTGTGCTTAGGCGGCCATTTTGTATGAATGTTTTTCGTATGCGGTTGCGTGGCGTCTACATGAAGCTATAAACCTACCCCGATTTAGACCTTTGGACGTCGGGCCGGTAGGTTTCACGGGTCGGAGTTATTAGAAAAGTAATTTCCTTGTACTACCAAACATTGGTCTCACGCGGTTTCGGGCGAGTAGAGGCTCTTTTGGCGCTTCGTTCGAAATTTTGAAACACAAGCATTCACATTTAGAGTACTCTTGAACTATGAGGATTGACCTAAATATACAACATTATATTTGACCTTGTATGTTTGAAAATCTCATTAAATTATCCGCTTCTTTTTGAAATTTTGACACTTGAAAATCCTATAACTACGATTATTTTGGAATGGAGGAGCTAAATTTGAATCTATTTTGTACACGACTACATATGCTATTATGTACAAAATCAGAGCAAAGATTGGCGCCCCCATAATTTAGGTATGGTTTACAAATGCCATGATATCAAATTCAAATAATTGAATGTACTTCATGTTGAATTCGATTTTCTAAACCACCTTAAGTTGAATTCAAATGTATGCTATTTCATAGGTAGTAGCTATTTATAATGTCCATTGTGTAACTTTCGTATGTATAATGTGCTTTACACACACAACATGAACTATACTCACGTTTATATTCGATTGCTAAAGCGATGCATTGTCTGGAGTTCAAAATACTAACTATGTGGATCGATTGTGTCGAATAATAACATAGACATGCTCAAATTCGATAGAATCTAGATGTCTGATTGATCAATGACCGCTCCTTACGCGAATTGCAAATATCATGATCCCATCCTAATATTTGGATACAATTTATATCTTTAATCAATATGTAGAGCAGTCTTTTACGTGTACTTTCACTCTCCATCGGTGGTCTCTCACACATGCTCACACACTCTCTCCCGAGGTGTCTTTCTCACACACATGCTCTAGATATAACCCTCCCTCCCTCTTGTAACCATTTAAACTATTTTCACTAACCTTTATCACAAGCACTCTTCCTCTCACAAACATACACATGCACAATCCTCATCGACCCTTTCTATATACATGGACCTGCCTACGTGTCTCATGTACGCACATTATCTTCACCCCTGTCTCTCACACATTGTCTCACACCTCTCTTCCTAATCGACGAGTATGATTCTAGCAGAGCATTCTGTAGGATGCCCCTTAAAGTTAGGTTGGATGAATAGTAATATCAGAGATAAAGGGGTTACCTTAGTCCGAGAACCTAGGGTTACAAATCCTAGCCGGCTTTGTCAGTGGACACAAAGTCCTTCACAATTCTGCTATCTTTGTCTTGTACGACTAGTCATCCATGGGTCTTCCTAAATGCGTCACGGGCCGACCAATGTGGCGCAGGACGGAACCAAATGAAGGGCCTCACCTCGACCCACCAGACCTCACGCGGTGACACACCCTCTGCCCCCACGTCTCATTATCTTCTCACACCCACACATACCAACACAAACACCACACACACAGAAAATTTCTTCTGGTGCCTCTATTCCCTCCCCCCTTGCATATACACACTCAAGGGAATGGAATCTCTTGTCGTGACGTCATATTCGTCTCTCTCTCTAGACCACTCTCATTTCTCGTGCTATGTCTCCCACGCCCCCCCGTCAGCCCCTCTATCCATGCCTCTCTTGAATACGTAATACACACACATACCTCTCTAGGCCCCGCCAAATGCATCAACTAGACATTCACACATGTTACATCACGTACCCCATTGATCTAAAAATCCCTCTCTTCACGTTTATTTCGCATAAAACATTCCTTTGAATAAAGCGTGGCCAAAAAATTATTTTAGAGTTTCTACATATATACGACATTACGAAGTTATATGGAGGAGTACGAACGCTAATTTGCATTGCATGGTGCCCACAATGATATTTATTCCGCACTGTGAATTTGTATATTTTTATACTATATACAAAGTTAGTCATAATAAAGAGAAACGAAGAGCATCTCTCTCTCCATCGCATACCCCCCTGTACGCCCCTTTCACGTATGCACACAAAACTATCTCCAGGTCCTCTAAAAGTAAGCCCCTAGAAAATTCACGCATGTTTCATATTTCTCTCGCGATATATGCAATGACGATCATTGTATTTGAAGCGAAAGCACGATACGTACATTGGACTTCAGAATCCACTCATTACGGTCACCATTTACGTTTAGTGGTTATTATACAGTCACGGGCTCACCGTACAACTCTGTATTTGCTCATGACATGACTAGTTGACCAGTTAAACGCTCCACATGGCACCTCTAGTGTTGCATCACATTACCTCACTACCATCGTGCCCACCTGTCGACTTGTATCTACTCTACATCTACACTCTTATAAAATACATAAAATACACTCTTATAAAAAACAGAGTTGGTGATGACGGTGTGCGTGCCATCCTGCAATATAGGCCGACCGATTTATATCTGACGGATAGGAAAGAAACTATGGAAATTTTGTGAAAAGGTACCCACACACCTCTCCACATTTGCAAATAAGGCCTTCCCTCGTTCATCCTTTTCTCTCACAAGATAAATAAGTCATACAAATGTATCTTGATGTTATGTGCAACGCACATGCATCTTGCTAGTAAGAATGAAAACAAACGACAAAAAAATATTTGGATGGTGGTTCGAAGTCATGACCGCGGGCACAGCGGACAAGGTGGCCTTGTATTGGTATGCTGAGCTGTCTGTTTTAACACACAGGAGATGGTGTGGTGATTATACACACACGCACGCATGCACACGAACTTCATCCACGCAACACCACACAAACACATGCACCCATACACGCACACAACACTCACACGTACACACGCAGCCACGCACGCACGCAACACTCACACGCACACACGCACGCATGCATGCACACACCAGGACACCACACAACCAGCACACACTCTCACGCTCAAGTGCTCAACCTACACGTGCATGCGCACACATCAGGCCCTGACAGACACATACACAACCAGGTGATTCCCGCGCATGGGTTGGAGCCTTGTCGTGCCTACGTAAATTTGTTTGTGTTTATCTGACCTTTTGCCTATGCGAACTGACAGGTGGGACCCACAAGGAACGTTGTCAATTTAACTAGTCAACATGGCTCCACGTAGACTATTTGGCCGGTCAACAGAGTGCAACCCGATGCTGAACTGTGAGCAAGTGACCGTATAATCACCGCAAAACGTATATAGTGACCGTAATCAGCTTATTCTGAAGTTCGGTGACCGTGTTACGCTTTTCTCTCTGTAGGCCCTCCAAAACTACATCTCTACACGTTCTCGCATGTTACATCTAACAACTATGCAATACAACACTACTACTACACTCTAACATAATAAATCATATGTGTTTTTAGTTTTACTAGATATCATATTGTTACTTATAATTATTCAGTTTGCATACATTAAAATTGCCTTTGAAATGTATGGCCAGTATCATCTACCGCGCGGGAAAAATCCCGCCCTTTCCTGTTTAATTGGGTTTGTATCGATGGATCGTGCGAAACAGCAAAACTATAGTACTATACAGTACAAGTGACAGTTCACTGGGCCGTCGTGTCATCTACTTCTCCGTCGTAAGAGTGGAGCGCTCGCTTTCATAAATGTTCTAGTCCCTTTCACCGACATGTGGGACATCAAGCTACCGGGTCCACGTGCCATACCGGAATACAGTGCAGAGCAGCCGGGGTGAAGCACCCCAGTCATGGCGCCGGCATAGTAATGAGCAATGAGGCGTCAAGTCACAAAGTTGCACCTTTCCCGCAGTTAAGTTGGAGGGACGAAGAAACCATCATTTCACTCATTGTTGAGTCCACTTCTCCCTCATCTTCTTCACCTTAACCACGTGTTGCTTCTACTGTTGTTCTGCCTCATGTGGGACGCGGATCGGCTTGGTAAAGCACTGACACGTGGGACCGCATGTTAGCAAACCGCCAGGACAACATCCTCCAAAAATAAGAAGCTTAATCCTAGACTTACAAAGGGCTACGTAGCTACTACGTATACTTTCCATCTAATCTATATATGCCCCCCCTAATTTTCAGGTGGGGTGGGCCTAATCCTCTCCTTTAATCCAATAAAATAGTCCCACATCACATCAGTTCGTAACTTTACGTAAACCATTACGTGGATGTAGCATTGCTCAAATAAGAAACCTCCCCCGCCATCCGCGCGGCAAAATCACCTCCTTTTTACTAATCTCGATTCTATAACCTTTTAGATCAATATAATTGAGATTTGTATAGATAGCACACATGAGCAAAACCAAGTGGTACGGTTAAGGGCATCCACATGTGTAGCCAAATGTGAAAATAGCCTTTGGCATCATGGGAACCATTGTGGACGGTGTTGCCAAAGCCAAAAATATGGAACCAAAGCTCCCTGATTGATTGGTTGAAGGAATAAAAAATGCAACGTCTCTCCTCTTTCTCCCATGCTTGGACGCATGTACTCCCTCCTTCCATCTATATAGGGCCTAATGCGTTTTTCAAGACCGCCTTTGACTATTGACAAGATTAATAGTACATGACATGCATAATGTGAAAATTATATCATTGAAAGCTCCTTTCACATACGAATTTGACGGTGTGCTTTGTGTAAGTTGCATGTCATATATTATTGCTCTAACATTTGGTCAAACTTAGACTCGAAAAATGCATTAGGCTCTATATAGATGGAAGGAGGGAGTAGTATAGTATAGAGCACAGAGTCTACTCCCATGTCCCTTCTATCACAAATCACAAAGCAGTGAGGCGTCAAATCACAAAAGAACGGACGAAGCAACCATCATTTCACTCTTCGCTGACTCCGCTTCTCCATCGTATTCTTCAAGAAGCCATCTCACCGCATTAGTACTCCTAGTAGTACTAGTAAAGGACTTCCTGGATGCAAATAAGGCGGTTGTCTCGGCTTGTAGGCGGCACTTGCGAACGACTTACCGTGGTCTCCCTCAATGGTGTTCTCCGTCGAACACACTTCGCCAAACCACCAAAAAAAAGATATCATCGATGTCACCGCAATGGGGAAGGAAGTCAAATATAGTTACTACCTCCATTTTTTGTACACAAGGCTAGTATATCAAAATTACAATTTGCAAAGGTCCACTAACACTAATCGAGGCAAAATTGATGGGGTTAGCAACCAAGGACATTAATATCCCCTGCATGCATGCGGAAGTGAGTAGGTTGGTTTGCATGGCGCTGCATAAATCAAGCGATGAGGAGTGAGATGGTTAGCTCTTTGGTCTTTGGAGAAGAAAATATGCATTAATTGACACGTGAAACGAGGATTTGTATCGATTAAATCCCGCGAAGGAAAACCCCGCCTTTATTTTTTAACACTAGTACTCCTAGTACGTATGTACTTATCCTGTTTGGGTCTAGGCCTTGCATTGCCAAACTTCGCCACACATTTTTGCCAAGCTTGCCCAAAGTTTTCAAAATGAGAAGGAGGTACACTTGCGCACGGCTATCGCGGTTGCACCGCACCCTCACACGGTCGCTCTTGCACGCCGCGGTCACACCGCACCCTCACACAGTCGTTCCTGCACGCCGCAAACCCAACCAAGGGAACACACCCTCACTGACACGTGTTGTTGCATGTGAACAAACCAAACTCAGCCATCCTATCGCTGACACATAATTTTCGTTCGTAGAGTATGTTTATCCAACCGCATGTTGGGGAGTATCCGTACGGCCCGTGCGGTGGTCTGTTGGGGAAGAAGAAGAGGTGAGGAAGAAGGAAAGAAGGGTTAGGAGTCATAGGATATTCATCCAACCGCCTGAAATGGTAGACTGACCCAAGTCAGGTGACTTGCATAACAAATATATGTTTTTACACAGCAAAAGATCCATGAAAACAACAACGTAAAGAACAACTATCACTGCTCGCGGAAAGAGACGGCCTCATCATCTTTGGCTGCCGGCGCGAACCAGCCGTTGCTGCCGACGTGTGTCTCCGAACCGTGGTTGTCCTCGGCCTCCAGCTACTCGTTCAAGCGAAGCGTGCGGGCGCTCTGCACGGACGAGAGCACAACCCGGTTCAAGTCAAGGACGTCCGGTTCCGCCTGCAGGAGGGCGTTGATGGCAGCGGCATCCGCGCGCTCCACGTCGAGTCGAGCCTCCGCCGCCCAGTTCAAGTCCAGGACGTCCGGTTCCGCCTGCAGGAGGGCGCCGATGAGAACGACATCCGCGCGCTCCGCCTCAAGTTGAGCCTCCGCCGCCCGGTTCACATCCACGACATCCGGTTCCGCCTGCAGGAGAGCCTTGATGGCAGCGGCATGCGCGCGCTCCGCGTCGAGTTGAGCCTCTGCCTCTCGGTCCTCCTTTAGTATCACCATGTTGAACCACTGGTCCGCCTGCACCATGGGGGACTTGGACGCCGACACGAAGTCGACGTCCATCGTCTCATACCCATCGGGGGCCTTCTGCGCTGCGACCTCCGCCATGAACATTGGACCGGCTTCCTCCTCCTCGTAGCTTGGATCCAGAGAACTCGGGGATTGGCCCGCCGCAAAGCGAGCATGGGAACGGAGGTTTGTGGCGCCGACCGCCGCCGTGATTTCTGCGCGGCGCTTCGGCGTCAGCATCTTGTAGTAAGTGATCTTGCGGCGCACCATGGCTTTCCTACAAACTAGGGGATGCTTGATGCGGGCTAGGGGATCGAAAGGTGGGGGAATGGGCTGGAGATTTGGTGTGGTTTTAGGGCAGTGGCTGGCGTAGGCCGAGCAGCGAAGGTTCTGGTGTGAATAGTGGTTCCGGTGATGACCGGTCAATGGGTTTTGACTGTACTCCCTCCATTTCTTTTTAGTCTGCATATAAGGTTTGGTCAAAGTCAAGCTTTGTAGAGTTTGACTAACTTTATATTAAAAAATATAAACATTCACAATATGAAATCAATATTATCAGATGCACCATACATATTTTTATACTATATAGTTTTAGTATTGTAGATGTCCATATTTTTAAATATAAATTTGGTCAAACTTTGTGTAATTTGACTTTGACCAAATCTTATATGCAGAGTAAAAAGAAACGGAGGGAGTACATCCCTCTTGTCACGTTCGCCTTGCAGCCCGGCACGCTGGATCCTCCACGTCGCTCACCGAATGGAACGCGCTTCGTCTTGCGTTTTCGCTCGCTTGTGGGACCGTAGTTGAGAGCAAACCAACGTCCCTCCCCCTCCCCCGCCCGTGTCATTTATTATACCACCACTCCCTCCATTTTATGCGGAGTAAATAAAAACAGAGGGAGTATACTACGGATGAGGATCCCCTGACGTGGCCGAACCCATTGAGTAACTGACATGCGGGGCCTAGCAAGCATGGGGTCTGCCAGTAAGTGACCGAAAGGGAGGGTAAGGCAGGGATACCTACGTCAGAGGATGCACTTCCACTATACTTCTTTGACCAAATGTTATAGTAATAATATATGACATGCAACTTACACAAATGTTAGAGTAATAATATATGACATGCAACTTACACAAAGCTTACAGGGTCTAATGCATTTTTCGAGGCTAACTTTGAGCAAATGTTAGAGTAATAATATATGACATGCAACTTACACAAAGCATATGGTCAAACTCGTATGTGAAAGGAGTTTCCAATGATATAATTTTCACATTATACATCTCATGTACTATTAATCTTGTCAATAGTCAAATTGGAAACCATCTTGAGTACAAATCTAGGAGTACGTACGAATCTAACAATATTGATTGGGCGTTGTTGAATATTGATACCTTTTTTATCAAAGTAGATATACTTTGACTACACATAAAACTTATATGTAAACTAGAAAGGATAGGAGGGAGTATATTGTACATTCAAAAACGAAACAAACATTGAATACCCTTTATATATGATTTGCGGATGCTATGATCACCGGTTCAAAATTTTGAATCCGCCTTAGGTATCATGTGCCCCCACTCGTTCCCTCTCGATTTCATCTCGGGGTCCGAAGATCTATTGAAAGTGGACTACGGTGGGTACATGCGAATGATACTCGGCGGAATGTTCAAATGAGGCATGCGGGAGGATGGACTCGACTGGAGGGCGACATGATCGATGGAGAAGAGGGTTGGAGAGGAATGAGAAATAAGCAAACGCCACATGATTATACTTGAACGGCTTAAATAAACAATAAGTTGTCTCGCTTGGCCTACATAGTGAAAGGCCTAATGCGCAATACGGAGCACTAACGCTCGAATATGGCCGGGAAAATAGGGAAACAGACATGTGGGGCACACCCGTCGGGACGACGTAGCGCAGACTAGTCCAATGGAGGAGCTGGCCCACGACCTCCACACCACCGACAACCGTTCATGTGGGTCGTTGGGGCCAACAACGGGGCGCAGCTCCAGCACCGCCTCTGGACACGGCGACCGCGGTGAGCGACACGCTCATATCGTCGCTAGACACGGTCGGTTTTAGTTTGCCGAGGGTGGCACTAGTGTTGTGGCACGACCAACAGTATGTTTGGTTTGTGCCCAAGGTTGCCCCATCAAAGCATTGGGTAGCCAAAATTTTGGTTGAGGTATTGGTTGCCCATGATTTGGCCGACATTGGCAAGAAAAATGAACTTGAGTTGGCTAGAGTTCATTGGCATGCCAAAGAAATGGCAAGCATCCAAACAAAGACCAATCTTTGGGTCATGACCAAAATTTTGGTTGAGGTATTGGTTGCCCATGATTTGGCCGACATTGGCAAGAAAAATGAACTAGAGTTGGCTAGAGTTCATTGGCATGTCAAAAAAATGGCAACCATCCAAACAAAGACCAATCTTTGGTCATGACCAAAATTTTGGCAAGGTGCACTTTGGCCACAATCCAAACACACTCCAACACCCGGCTCGTCGAGGATGCACGGAGCGCCGCGACGCGTCCGCGGAGTGGTGTAGCGTGGCCAACTGCATCCTGAGACCATGCCAGGTCGTCTTGCTTTTTCAATGACATGCGGGGATCACATGTGAGCAAAGGGCATCTCCAACGTTGCCACGACCGCAGCTGACTACCCTGGCACACCAAAACCCACGTCCCTTGCGCCGTCGCGCGGTGCGTTCCCAGCCGGCGCCAGCTGCCCGCGTTCATGCCATCCGTTCGTATGTCGTCGTTAAGAGGCTCGGTGCCCGAGGAACCAACTCCGGCGACTTAATGACGCACCCGGACGCTTGGCCTCACCGGAATGCGCTACTTAAAGCGGCAACGCCCAGCTAACCTCCACACCATAGCGCATCGTCCTCCTACCTGGAACCACATCCGCCATGACCGCAAGTGCGAACGCTCTGCGGGAGAGCTTGTCTTCAGGGATGGAGCTCGAGGTCGTCGCCCTCGCTCAAGTCGCCGCACAAGCAGTGGCCACGCTGGCAGCCGACGACGGGAGCACCGTCAGCCACGCGTCCTACTTGCCGCCGTCCAACGTCCGGCACCGTCGAGGTCGGGGACTCCTCCAAGGATGAGTAGAGCATGGGAGGTGGCAGGGCATGCTGTGCCAACTGGCCGGTCCGTCTCCCGTGTTCTACTTTTGCTCGCCGGAGACCGCACCTTCACTTCACGGGTCTTGAACCCCGCCCCTGTACATGGAGATCACAGATGGAGGACGTCGGTCGCCGCCGTAGAATAGGTTTAGGGTCAGGTTTCTTTTATTTTTTTGTCCTATAAAAGTTCGAAATGTAATGAAAATCTGCCGTGTTTGCATTAATCTCGGCCGGTGTATATGAACTTTCACAATAACATACATATTGTAGGAGTACTAGCAAGATGCCCGTGCATTGCACGGAAGATCAAGATCTTGTGGGAGAAAAGGATGAACGAGGGAAAGCCTTATCTGCAAATGTGGAGAGGAGTGCGGGTAAATTGTCATAGTTTCATTCCTAACCGTTAGATATAGATCGGACGACCTATATTGCAGGATGACAGGCACACCATCATCACCAACTCTGCGTTTTATTGAACCGAGACAAATCTAACATGCGAACTAAAATAAACACATAGGGTCTATACATACACAAATTATCTTAGGCACTCCAATAGTACGTCCACTACACATTCACGCATTTCACATCTTTCTACATCTACGAGAACCTACGAAAGGGTTAACGTAAATTGCCTCTCTCTCTCCTCCCCTGATTTTCATGGTGGTGGGCCCCTCCCTCCCCCCAATCTACAATCAACAACTCACACGTTTCACATTATGTTAATTACGTAACTGGCATTACGTAGGTGTAGCATTACTCGTCCTAAAAACCCCAACTAAGCCAACCTCCCAGCATATCGCGCGGGAAAAGACCCGGCCGCGCCATTTTAGTCGGGATTACCAGATTACTAGTAGTAGTATTGATGGATCGCGCGAAGCAACAAAATTTTTTTTTGAGGGGGTGAAGCACCTAGTTTAAAAGGAAAAAAGGCGGTACACTCATAGCACTCCTGTCGCGGTCGCATTGCACCCCACACATGTTCGGTCCTGCACATGGCTCACGCAAACGGAACGCCCTTCGGCTTGCCTCTTCACCGACACGTGGGACTGCACTTGGAGAAACTGACCATGCGCCAAACAACCCCCGCCCACCGCGCGAAAATCCTCCCCCCCCCACACCCAAAAATTCCCCCCAAATCCGATTCAACCGCCCTTCGGCCAACTAGCCAATAATATTCCCCACACCCCCTCCCCCTTGGCCCCCTCTACTCCATTCGCTCCGCCAAAGCCACCCTCCCCGCCGCGCCGATACGTCGGCGCCGCGCTTCGGCGATCCTCTCGCTCCCACAGTACGCTCTCGTAGACTGCCGTCCTCTAGCCGTGCCGCCACCTCTGGCTACGTTCTTGTGGAGGCGCACGGCGGTCAGCACCGCCATCACTGGCGACGTTCATGTGCAGACGCACGGCGGTCAGCTTCTCCCACGATACGCGCATTCTAGACTGAGGCCCCGTTCATGTCGGTGTAGCGCTGAATGTTAGCTGATGGACGCTGTTAATCTCATTGTTTGCCGAAGTAGTTTACTGTCAATATGCTCTACTTAAGAAGCCGCCTTGCCCTGTTCTGCACTCAATCTGCTTAGCTGAGATGGCATGCCAAGGCCGATTAGTTGCTAAAATATCCTGCCATATATTTATTGTGACGTAGATTGCCATGGTCTAGTAGCCAATCTGTTAGGTGAAATAGCTCTATACCGTTTTATACTCAATCTTTGTTGCTGTGATGGCCTTCGATAGTTCAATGGCTGTGTGCTCGGCCTCATTGACTGCTGAAACAGCCTGCCATAATTTGGCACTCAAATCTATTTGTTGAATTAGCTTTACATATATTTCGTTACTTAGATATGCTCGTCCAAATATCTTGCCATAGCTTTAGACATCGACCTAGGTATTTTTTTTCTGGACTTCATAAAAAAGCATATATGTTTTTCCTATAATATCTAGTAGAAGAACTAATTTGTATGTCTAACAGATGGACAGGACTTGGATAACTTCTGCTCGATGATTGTCCGCTGCATATGTCAAGGGGGTTGAAAACTTCATGAACTTTATCAGAGCTGAGTACGGTGGTCCGAAATCAGATGTGCTCTTCCCGTGTAGGAGTTGTATGAATTCAGTTACAAGACCCCAGTCAACTGTGCAAAATCATCTACACTTGTATTGGATGTCGGTCACATATACTAGGTGGGTTCATCATGGTGAAGCTGTGAACGTCAATGTTATTGACTACGTGGAAGCAGCAGATCACCATCTTGATCTGCCTGATGCTCAGGTAGAAGAGGAGGAGGAGGAGGTGGTGGTGGAGCCAGTGAGTTTGACCAACATTGAAACAATGCTACGAAATGCTCGTGCATTCCGTGAACTTTTACCTACAGAAGAAAAACGGTGGGCCCGCATGTTGGAACAATGCAACGTTGCTGTCACCCTAGGAAATAAGATGTCAGTATTCTTAGCTATGGCCACCTTTCTTCAGGTGAAGACATCTGAGCGGATGACCAACAAATCATTCGATGCGATGTTGGTTGCTTTCCGCGAATCTTTCCCAGATGTGTCTGCGCTGCCACACACCTACAGTAAAATGAAGAATTTCCTTCGTCCAGTTGGAATTGGATATGATATGATCCATGTTGTCAGAATAATTGTGTTCTATTTCGGAAGGATTATGCCAACTTAAATGAATGCCCGAAATGCAAATCATCAAGATGGGAAGATGGCGATGCTGTGAAGAGGATTCCTCATAATGTTCTGAGACATTTTCCAATTACACCAAGATTGTAGAGGTTGTTTCATGATGGTGAAACAAGAGAGGATGTACTATGGTATTCTAGGAACCAGGAGTACAGAGATCAGAATGTAATGAGCCATCCATCTCATGGTAGTGAATGGAAAAGCTTCAATGATAAACACAAAGAGTTTGCTGCTGACCCGAGAAACATTAGACTTGGCTTAGCTTCAGATGGATTTAACCCATTTGCCCACCAGAGCGCCACATATAGCATGCGGCCAGTGGTTGTTATCCCTTACAACATGCCTCCAAATGTCTGCACCAAAGAATCAAACTACATGATGGCCTTGCTCATCCCAGGTCCAAAAAGTCCTGGAAAGGATTTTGATTTGTTCATGGAGCCTCTTGTGGAGGTACTTCAATAGCTATGGCGTGCCTAAGATAATTTGACGATGGCGCTCACGAAGAGCGGGTAGAAGGTGCTCCCCTTGCCCTCAGGCTGGTCGGAGCCGGCCTTGAGCGCGGTCGCCCCCTGGCGGCCCTGCGCCATCGTCATCAGGCGCGTAAGGGCGAGGTTCTTCTCTGACAGGTTTGAGGCATCCAGGGCCGGCGAGTACCAGGCCTCGGTCGGAGGCTTGCGAGGTGCCATGGCGTGCTGGATGAGAAGGATTGAAATAGATCTGGAGGGTTTCGGAAGCAAGAAGGAGAAGAGCGAGAAAGGGGATCTGGAGCAAGACGAACGAGAGCAAAGCAAGTAAGTCTGGCCCGAGTACTCCTTTTTTCAGATGGACGGTTGCCGAGGCGTCGTGGGGAAGCGCAGTCACCCATGTCCAATCAACCGCCACGCAGCGCCCAAGGCCACAGGCTTTTGGGGCCCGCGGCGCTTTGCGCTTGCCCCTTCGCTTCTCTGTTAGGCCAAGCCCGCGCACGCCTTGGACCCGAGGGCTACTGTCGATGTTCTGGGAACGGGGGTCCCCAGACTTGCCTGCCTGCGGCCTGCGGCGTGGCTCAAGTGGGGACCCAGCGTGGCCCATCTTCATCAGCTCAAGACCAAGACCCTCGCGAGGGGCCAAACCTCGCGGGGCGGACGGCAGGAAGCTTCCTCACAGGCAGCCTCATCAGGCAGGCTCACGAGGAGGCGGAGAGATCAAGGCAGGGGTACCTTGTGAGGAACCCGTTACGCAAGCCATGACGAATCAAGGCCAGGCGGGTGCCAGGCGGGCGCCAGCCTGCACAGAATCCTTGTTTCCCTTTCGGTGCAAAGGGGGCAAGCACAGTCCAAGGCATTAGGCAAAGGTTACCATTCTGGTGCAACGAGACCAAGACCAGTCGGACGGCAAGACGGTGGTCACTGTGGAGCCCAAGACAGCGTCACCACCGGAGCTTTTGGCAGCCGAAGACCACCTTTGGTCAGGATAACTTGTCCTAGATGTTCCCCTTCAAAATGGCCAATTGTTGGCGCCCTTCCTGCTCATTATTTTGGGAGAGGCCCAGGGCCTCTATAAATAGAGCTAGCCACCACAGAGTAGAGGCATCGAGAAATCTGGTAGAGCCCAAGCAGAGAGAGATAGAGAGGCGACTGAACTCACCCAAGCAGTTCATCGCACCAGCTCAAGAACACCTCTCGCGAGGCTGTTCTTCCTCTGTACTGTTCATCATCAGCCCCTGAGGCAATCCACCACACCACACACTGGAGTAGGTTATTACACCACAACGGTGGCCCGAACCAATATAAATCTCGTGTCCCTTGTGTTGTTCATCGTTTTCCAGCTTAGATCGCTCGGGGGATCGGACGTAGAATGGTAGGGGAGAGATTTCCGTGCGCACCCCAGTGTTCGAACCTCAAGGGTCTGCCGGAACCCGAAATCCGACATTTGGCGCTCCACGTAGGGGTGCGCCGGAATCTTTCTTCTGCTGTTCGTGTGTGATCTTCTGCCGTGTCCATGGCTGACGCTCGTCGGGCTCGCGCCAAACGCCGGGCTGCTCGCGCCACCCACGTCGCCCAGACGGCGCCCGAAGGCGGCCGCCCTCGTCGTTCCTCGTCGCCTGCCGCCAACGCCGCGACCAGCCCGGCGGGGAACGAGTAGCAGGCCTCGCCTCAGCATCCTTCGGTGCGGCGGGACGGCCGCACTGCCACCCCGTTGCTGGCCCTAGCTGGCTCGTTGTCCCATGCCTGTCGCGCTCCCATGGATGCGCACGCCTCGCTGCTCCTGGCAAGAGAGCTTCTGCACTACCGCCCCGTCGACGACCTCTACGAGGACTGGCTCGCCTGCATCACCGAGCTTGTAAGCGCCGCAGGGGGCTCCCCCTTGGGGTCCCTCTTGCTACCTCGCCCTCCATTCCGTGCAGGGGGCGAGGATAAGGAGGTGCCTCCACCACCTCCTCCCCAAGAAGGCGCCCTGGCTCCAAGGCGTGCAACCCCAGGGCGAGGCCCCCTGCACCCTGCGCCAGCGCAGCAAGAAAGGAGCTGCCAAGAGATCCCTCATCCCCAAGAAGGTGCTCGTGCGCTCCCAGCGCCGGCGCACCAAGATCGCGTCCCTGCACCCCTACGCCAAGACCCCGTGCTGCTCCAAGCGGCGGTGCACGGTAATCCCCAGCAGCAAGCCCAACACCAGCAAAAGGCGCCGGTGGCCACAGCAGGCTGCCGCGCCCTCACCCCCAAGCTGCGCGGCGTCGCATGGCCAGGCAAGTTCAAGCCTGGCCTCCCCCTCGCTACGATGGCACGGCGGACCCTGCGGAGTTCCTACAGCTCTACGAGTTGTGCATCGAAGCCGCAACGGATATGAAAGGGTCATGGCGAACTGGTTTCCCATGGCGCTCAAGGACGGGGCCCGCACCTGACTCCTGAACCTGGCTCCTGGCATGATCTCCTCCTGGGACGAGATGCGCACTCGCTTCATCGCCAACTTCCAGGGTACTCGCGATCGGCCCCCGGCCGTGAGCGACCTGCGCCGCATCAAGCAACATCTAGGGGAGACCCTGCAGAAATACATCCAACACTTCAACAGCGCCCGCCTCAAGATCCCCAAGGTGAGTGAAGAAGCCATCATCTCGGCCTTCTCCGACGGCGTACGTGACATCAAGATGAAAGAGGAGCTAGCAATCCATGAAGACCTATGCACATCCCTGGAGCTGTTCAACCCGGCGACCAAGTGCGCCAGGGCCGAGGAAGGACGTCTCTCCCTCCTTGAACTCCCGGCAGCCGACCCAAAAGAAAAGAAGCCCAAGGTCAAGGACGTGAAGCGCAAGGAGGCTGCCGTGCTTGCAGCAGAACCGAACACCAAGCAAGGCAAGGATCAGCCTGAGTCATCCAAGGGCAGCCGATACTGTGTGTACCACGACCTCCACACCCACAACACCAACGAATGTCAAGAGCTCAAAGCCGTGCGAGATGGGCGAATCGACCGACGCCCCGAGCGCAACGACAGGGGCTATGGCCGAGGAGGAGGAAGAGGTGGAGGACGATGGGAAGACCGTGGCCCTAGCCACGGGTGGTGTGACCGACCTCGCGAAGATCACTGGCAGGACCAGCCTCACGAGGGAGGCTGGAGGGATCAACCTCGCGAGGATCGACCACGCGGCAACACAGGCCTTCCTCCTCTGCCGCCACCACCAAGGAGGCACGAAGACCAGCATCAGGACGAGGGGGCTGGGGCTTCCAGGAGCCACGCGCAATCGCTTGCATCTTGGGAGGTGCGCAGGCCCGAGCCTCACAGCGCATCATCAAGCAGTTTGCTCGCGAGGTGAATGCAGTCCTCCCCAGGCTTGAGGCCACGCGCCCTCTCAGGTGGTCTGCGTGCGCTAGTTCAGCTCAGTGGATCAGCTCAAGTGCGCGGCAACGGCCGGAGTCCTCCCTATGCTCTACTCCCCAGTCATTAGTAACCTGCAGGTCACCAGGACCCTCATTGACGGCGGGGCAGGGCTCAACGTCCTGTCCGTCGAAACGTTCGACGATCTCCAAGTGTCGTACGATCAGCTTCAGCTAACCAAGCCTTTCTCAGGAGTTACTGATGGTTCCACTGTTCCAATAGGGCAAGTTCGCCTTCCGGTCACCTTCGGGCAGCGCAACAACTACCGCACCGAGCTCATCGACTTCGACGTCGCCCACATTCGTCTGCCGTAAAACGCCATCCTCGGGTAACCAGCCCTGGCCAAGTTCATGGCAGTGACTCACCATGGCTACAACGTCCTCAAGATGCCGGGAAGCGGTGGAGTCATCACCGTACCTTGTGAAGAAAGAGACGCAGTGTGTTCACTTGAGCGTGCCTTCCAAGCCGCAGCAATCGAAGACCCAGACAGTGGGAGCGGAAGACTTCCCGAGGCAACCCTCAAGAAGAAGAAAGTTTCGCCTGGCCCAAGCCATACGGAGGAAGGCGCCTCCGGAGGTGCTGCATCAGGATCTGCGCCTAATCAGGGGGCGCCCCACTCTCGCGCATAGGAAGGCGCGCTCGGCGCCCTCCTCAGGCAGGGCTCGGGGGCTCTTTCTTGGAGAGCCACCGACCTTGCCAAGATCGCGAGGGAGGTGCTCGGGCACCACTTGGAAGGGTGCTTTCAGGCACGTTTCCTTCAGGAAGGTACAAGACAAGGAAGACCAAACCCTCAGGAGTTCATTGCAAGAAACACCCAGGAGCTACAAGAGTCAAGAGTCATGCGCGGCAGCCGCCGCTTGCCCACCATGCCCCCACATCCAGGCAAGGATGGGGGGCTGCGCGTCTGCATCGATGTGCCGGGGCTCAACCGAGCCGCATCTCAGGAGTGCCTCTGGCCTTTGCGCGCGGGGCGTTGCGAGGGTCCACCTCACAGCTACGTCTGCATGCCTTTCGGCCTGCCGAATGCGGTCGCCGCTCATCAGCGCCTGCTGAGGAGCATTCTGGAGGCTCAGGAGGTTAGGCACTGGGCGGTCCTGGCGGAGATGGAGATGGCCCTCGAGGACCCGCCTGTGCCCCTAGAGCCTCGTGAGGCTCCTGGGCCTGGGGGCTCGTGAGGGTCGACGTCTTCACTGCGTGTCGCTCGCTTCTTCAGCATCACTTCACCTTCAAACAGCACCAGGTGACATCTTTCTAAGTTCCGTTTTTAGCTGGGAGCGCCCGCAGGGCCACATCATTCCCAGGCCGCGTGGGTCCGTCCCTGCGGCATGTATCCGTTTTGCTTACACTCTTTACTTGCCTTATTGGGGGCGCCCCTCGGGCTACATCATCCCCAAGCTGCTCGGGCTTGTCCCAGCGGCGTTTGCTTTTCCTGCACCAACCTAAAATGCATTCGCTCTTTGCACTTAGTCTGGTACACATGATTATCACCTGTTGCTTATCGTGGATTACTCATGCAAAGTGCTTGCACGTTAAAAGGGGGGCGCCTGAGCATCGCGACTCATGGGCTCCTGCTGGCTCTCCAGCCCTCACCCCCTAGCCTTGACCCACGGCATCATGACCTGTCATACCAGCGGCGGCTGAGCTCGCTCGAGGGCCGGGACCTGAGGACGTAGAGCATTTGCATTCTAACCACCTTGCAGGAACACACCATTGAAAAAGGTCCAGAGCCAGGCACAACCCGCCTCGAGGTAGGGCCTCGTGAGTCCCGCGCTGGCTCAGGGGTGCCCAGATACACCTCTCCTAGCCCTACCGCGCCGGCCACGTGTCAGGGCGGGGCTGTACGCGCCTCGGGGCTCCTCCCGAAGGGGAGCCCCCTCCCACGCACTAGTGGAAGCACCATGCTCCATGCTGGCTGACGACACTGCCGAGGAGCGGCTACGCCCGTACACATACGGAAACGCTATGCTCCGCGCTGGTGATAAACAACTAAGGGAGGCCCATGACCGTACCAACCTCACGGAGCCTAGTGCTTAGTGTCCGGCACCGTCACAATGCCTCCCCTCGGGAGTGCCGCGCGAGGGGGCTGGACACGGGGGCTACACCCAGGCCTCGCCTGAGCGCATGCCACCCTACCAGGTCTCTCGGACCTGGACGTCGCGCGCCCTCCCCGAGCGGAGCCAAGGTATGAAGACCCATTTGAGCGTTAAGGGGGACTCCTGAGCATCACGACTTAGGAGCCTAACTGGTCATGTAGCCCCTCACTCCTTAGTCCCGTCCTTGGTTTCCCGTCGGGGCTAACGCTGGGTGAGGTACGCGCGGGGCCGGGCCCTGGCTACGTAGAGCGATCAATCCACTTCTCGCTCCCCTCTTCCCTACTTGCTGCTCACGCGTCAAGGGGGACTCCTGAGCATCGTGACTCAGGAGCCTAACTTTCCACGTAGCCCCTCACTCCTTAGTCCCGTCCTTGGTTTTCGGTCGGGGCTAACGCTGGGTGAGGTACGCGCGGGGCCGGGCCCTGCCGACGTAGAACGCAGGCAAGTAGGAGAAGAAAATGCAAATTCCAGGAAATTTAAAGCAAATATTACAAGCCGTAAATTGTTCCACAACGCCAGACACAAGTTTAAACGCCTCCGCGAGTCACGGTGCATGTTGCAGGAATAAAAATAGGGTAGAGGCCGCGAAGGGATCACTCTCCCGTGACGTCGTCGCCGTTGGTGGAGTCACGCTGGCGAGTTCGCCTCCTAAGGTCGCGGAGCTGGCGGTGTCGCGCCCGGGTAAGATGCTGGAGGAGCGGAACTTCCCTAGCAAAACCACGGCTCGACCTTTCACGGCCTCGGCGCCAGCGGCGGCATGGTCGCCGCTCATGGGCTCCAGCAGGCTGTCGAAGTCGACGTTGTGGTCGCGCAGGTAGACGTGGCTGAGGACATGCGTCAACGTCGCAGAGGACCGGGCACGCGCCTCGGCCTCGACCGTGGGGCCAAGGCCGTCTGCGACGTCTTCAAGTGCGTCGACCAGGAAGGGGAGCAGCTTGGCGGGGCCGTCCTTCGCGCCAGCCAACGGCTCCTCCAAGCCGCTCTCGTACAACGTCTTCAATATGGCGCGAGCCTTCTTCTCCAGCTTCGCGAAGGCCACCCAATCTTCCGCCAGGACCTTCACCTTAGCGTCCAGCTCAGTCCTCTCCGCCTTCAGCGATCGCTCCAGCATCTCCAGTTGGACGTGGCGGTCATCAAGTTTTGCGTCCCGATCCTTGACGACAACCTCCCGAGCCTTCATCTCCTCCTCCTTCTCCTAGCAGTCGCGCACCTCCTTGGCGAGCTCATCACGCAGGCCTTGCAGCTCAGCCTCCAGCGCCTTGCAGCGGCCCTGAGCAGTCGTAGCGTCACCCAGGGTAGCGTCGCGAGCGACCTTGGCCTGGTTGGCGGCCTGTTTCTCCCCGCCGGAGGCCAGCATGGCCTGGCTTAGCACTGCTCGGATGGAGGCGGCAGAGCGGGCCCAGCCAGAAGACAACTCCAAATGCCCGGCCACCAGGCGAGGATCCGCGCCCAGGAGATCCTCCTGCAGCTGGCTTAGCTCATTGGCAACCTGGTCCAGGACAGCCGCAGAAGAGGCAGGAACCAGCAGAGCAGGCAGAGAAGACGGCAGCGTGACCACGGCCTGACAGGAAGGAACCTCCCGGGCCTTGGCCGCCCCGGCTGCAGCATCGGGCGCAGTCGACTCCAAGTTCAGCGGGGCCACGAGGGCTGACTCCTCGCCAAGGTGCCCCAGTTCGCCTCGCGAGGGCGATCGGGCTAGAGAGACCCAAGCCTCGCCGTCTTCTCCCCCAGCAGACGAAGGCACCGCCCCGGCGGACGGATTCGCCCCAGGCAGGGCCCTGGAAGCCACCTTCAACCTTTTCGCTGTAGGTGCCGGCCTAGCAAAAGAATGCAAGCATCAAGCCTGGGCAGCAGAAACCAAGCAAAGTGAGAATTATGCCCTTACTGGACGTCATTCACGGACTCAGGCAACCTCTGGCCGAACTTGAAACCCGAGAGCCTGCAGCGGGGGTCAGTCTTGGGAGGCCCTGAAGCAGAAGGTGCGTCAGGAAGGTTGGAGCTGGCCTTAGACCCCCAGGAGCCAGAGCAGACCCTGGTGGAACCAGGCTCGACCTGCCCTTCCTCATGATACCCTTACGGGTTGAACCTATGCCTTCCTTAATATGTGTGAACTCGAAAGTTTTCACGAGTCATACTCTTCTAGTATTTTGCTAGATAAAATTTCAACACTACAACTTCTTCGAAAGTGGGAGGTGAATGGAAGGTTATACATTGAAGAAGTGGGAGTCGACCTTGAACTTTGTGTTCATGCCCATGGACACGATGTAGATCCTACCATAGAAGCTTCCTGTAATAGTAACTATTTCGTTGATATAATATCATCTGGTATCTGTGAATTGATCCTATGCAATCGTGGTTCCGACCATATTTTCTCCTTGATTCTATTTCTCGGACAATTTAAAGTACTTGCCTTGTTCAGATCAGTACGCCTGCCCAACCTCTATTTTGATCCACCTTCGAGTATTACCCCCTGGTATCTCGAGGATATCAACCCATTGCACTTCATCTTATGAATTTCTAATGAAGTAGTACCTTTCCCCGTCATAATCACTCCACGGGTTCTAGGTTGTCGTCAATTGAGAACGACGATTAGTGAATCAAATCTGTACTACAATTCAGTACCTTCTAGTACTTTGTTGTTGAGGAGTTTAAAACTCCATCAGGTCATTCCTAGCCTGATCGGCTATATCATTTTCGTGCCAAAATTTTAAACTATGCTACCTGGTCCTTCTTCCAGTAGCACAATTTTGGACGATGAGATAACCTTACGCCGATCTCCCTCGTCGTATCATTTCTCCTTGAACAACAAGCTTGATTTCGAGTTTGTGTCGTACCCTTGGTTTCAATAACCTTTGCCTCACCATTCCTTTGACTTGATGTCGTTGCCGATCGATTACATCGTCATGAAATCTCGTGACAAATGTGTCGTGAACATCATCAATATTCTGAGATCTTCTAAGATATCAATCGAATTTATGATGATAAGTGTCATCCTCGTCCCTTGGTAATTTGAGTTATCATCGACAACATCCTTACCTTACTTTCATCACAAACTTGTTCATGTTATGGATGCAACTTGCTTTCGAGCTTGTATTATGTTCTACCTTGAAGTGTTACCATCTTTTATGTCAAGGATGTTGTGAGAATTGCTCCACCTCTTAAGAATTCTTGTTACAGTGATGCTTCTCGCCATCACCATCCTTTCTTGGACCCCGTGTTGCTTCCAAACGGAATACCAACAAGTGAACTCTGTTGTGAGACTTTAGTATTTCTAGCAACCCTATTGCTTTGAAGATAATGGTCGAAAGTTCATTCTTAGACTATTGGTTATTGAATCACCATTCTAACATTGATCGTGCTACCGAGCCCATGTTTCGAGTGCACCTTTCCGCCAATGATTACTTGTGTATGTTTTCCTCGAGCATACGTCATCATATCATTTGATGTGACAAATGTTATCTCCTTGTCCACCTACTTGTGGAAATCCATCTTTCTGGAAATCTCGATGGATTGTCGCTGAGTCCATCAGCTACCTCCTTGTCCTCTCCTTGGATTAATGATGAACTCTTGTTTCGGAACTCGCTTCCATAGTTCATTTCCTGAAAAACTTACAATGTCATCTCGGCAATTGTGTTGCACCTTTTCTTCTCAGGCATCCCGAGTCCAAGGTATCCTGACACCAATCAGATCCGAATCTCGGTCAGATATGATGGTTGGGACATTTTCCAAAAGTCGTAACATTGGTCTTTATGTGACCCGGTAAGGTGATGTCGTGCCTAGCACAACTGGCCGAAGGCCCTAATGTTATAGATTCCTTTTCAGGAAGGTTATCCATTCTTCAATGAGGAAATTGTAAGACTTATTCTATAAGTTGTTCCATATGGATCCTGTTGTTTCCAAAGTCTGATCTTCACCTATAGACCATGTCAATGCTATCTCGAAGCATGTCGGTGGTGCTCCGATTTTCAACAAGAACATTTGAAGCCCAATGCTAAATGTTACTTGCTCAATTACCCAAACACCGTTGTATGGGTAATGTCATGAAGTTTCTCTCCCCTTTCCTAAAGGGTTTTCTACATTATATCCTGTTGTGGATATCATGCTCTGTTTATCCTTGAGAAGGATATACCCTAAAATATGTGTTTAAACACATTTTCCTTTCCATTGTTCTGTTTAATCTAATGATCATCTTTTCATCTCTATTGTTTTTATTAATCTTGTTGTGATCTATATGATCTAAGCATTATTAATTCACTGCTTATGTAAACACCTCGGTGTACAACTCGGTCAGTGAGACCCTGTTTATATTGTTGATGACAATCCGGTAACCACAGATGGATGAGAACTTTGCCTATTGGCCCGCCTCGTTTCAACGAGCAGGAAAATAGTTCTCTTCGTCCCTCGCCCTTGGTACCAACGATGCTGCCAACATAACTGGCCTGTTATTCTCTGACATGCCTTGCTTACATGATCGTGCAAGACGTCACCCCTCTTCCTACGTTTAACCCACTTGGTGGGCCCATAACCCACATTTCCACATGATCGAAACCTGACTCTCCTGTACACCCTGTTTCCAAAGTTATTCCTCGTGCGTGGCCTCATACGTAATTCACGAGCCACCTTTCTAGAGATGATCTATTCTGGTATCAGACACAATACTTATTCCCGATTGCTTTGAGCCCCTTTCACGCCCTGTTTCAGGCATCGAACGGTTGCCTGCTCGCTCGAAACTTCCCATGAGACCTCATTACTTGCTCTCGACATTTTCTTAACTATCAATTCGAGAGTTACTTTCCGCCACCTTCCCCGATGTTATCGACCAGATAGTCGACCTTGTAGAGGTTCGTTCTCCCGAAATACCCCCTTACTCTTTCATAAGTACGATGGAACCCCCGAAGGAAGGATGCCGACTTCATCTTGATGACCTGAAGCAGAAAAATGAAGACATCAATATAATGGATCGACCACTTCGAGAAGAGCAGCCAAGACCGAGAAGACTCGTTAGGTTTTCGCTACCAACACTTTTCCCCCTTACTCCACCGCTTAAATCTCGGGACGAGATTTCTTGTAGTGGAGGAGAATTGTGACGCCCGGGTAATCAAGCTACAGTAACCCTCTGTTATGATGCCACCTCACCACGATAACTGTTGCTAATCTCGTGTTAGATCAGAACCGGTCCAAATTCAAATTCGAATTAAAGTCAAGCAATAAAAGTTTTCAATTCTCAAAACTAAAATGTTCTTATTGTGAAAAATAAATCATGGATAGTATTGGTGGAGAAATAACATTTTTATAAAATAATTAATTACTCTAAAGTGATTAAAACAACAGCAAAAACAATTAAGTGAATACCTTTTTCAATTAATAAAATTCTAAACTAATTTATTTCGGGGTAAAACATTTATGGTAGTGGGTGGTTCTCAAACATTAATTTAAGAGTTGTTATCATTTTTTAAACTAAAAATAATGTGTATCTAAAATAAAACAGAACAGAAAAATAAAAATAAAAAGGAGAAAAGAAAACAGAACAAACAGAAAGAAAGGAAAAGCCCCCCCCCCCCGCCCCGCTGGGCCTCGGCCCAGCTGGCCACTAGGGTAGCCAGGCCGGCCCGTCCGGCGCCCCCATAACCCCTCCAAACCCTAACCCACGTCGCCCGTAACCCCCACTCCTCGCTCGATCCACCTCGTCTCCCCACCCCGCCCCGAGTGGATCTGGATCGGGGGCAACCGACGCCCCTGACCCCGCCCGTCGCCCGCCCGGAGCGCCTCCGCCTCGACCCCGTCGCCGCCAGCTCGCCCCCGTCGACTATCTGCCTCGCCGGACCACCCCAAGCTCGCCTCACCCGCCCCTGCACCCACCTCCGCCGCCACTCCCGCGCCAGAGCCCTCCCCCGCCGGCGCCTCGCCGTACACGATCGCCCGACCACGCCCGCGCCCGGGGAACCGCCGCCAAGCCGCCTCCTCGTCGGAGAGGGACGGATCCCGGGGGCCATGTCACGGATCCGGCCTCCCTCACGTTGCTCCCCTCGTCGGAGTCCCCTCGTCGACCGTCGCCCTCTTCTTCGACACTGTCGGACGCCGCCGCTAACCTCGTCATCGATCCGCTCGACCCCGACCTCCTCCGGCTCCATCACGCATCCTGCCGCTTCCATTGTGAGCCTCCGGCCCTTCGTGGCCTTTTCCTCCTCCTCCCCGTGCCCTCCAGCATCGTTTGCCGCTAGCTCCGTCGTAGTCACCGCCGTCCGTCGCCCTCGGCGCTGTTCCAGCCGCTCCTAGCTCCATACGAAGGCACGTCTCGACGCGGCGCCTCGCGCTTATCCGTTTGGCACCCGGGGTTGCCCCTTTTGGTCGCTGGAGCCGCCGGCTACGCGTGCGCCGCCGTCCTCCGTAACTCACCGGCAGGCACACGCGCGCGCGCAAACATACACACACACACACACACACACACGTTCTAACAGTGGGTTGACCCACTGACGTGTGGGCCTGCCCATTTTAACAATTCCCCTAACCACGTACTTAGAACCTAATAAAACTGTTTAGTTGAATAACTGAAAATGACATGTGGCCCCTTTTCATTTAAGAGCCTGTTTAAGAATACCGAAGCCAATGACATGTGGCCCCACCTAATCTGTTAAATTAATTAAACTGTTAATTTTCAATGTCTATGACAGCTGGGTCCCACCAACTAGTTTGACCAGTCAATGTTGACCTAGTCAACTGCTGTCTGGACTATTGACTTTAATCTAGCCCCACCTGTAATACACTGTGGCTGGCACTGCACTATGTGACAAAAGTAATTACTGATTTAGATTGGGAATATAAATAAATCCTAAAATTGATTTAAATCTTTTAAAATTAATATAAAATAAAACATAGCTCGGATGGGAAAACTTTGTACATGAAAGTTGCTTAGAACAACGAGACGAATCCGGATACGCAGCCCGTTCGTCCGCCACACATCCCTAGTATAGCAAACACGCAACTTTCCTCCTCCGATTCATCTGTCCGAAAACGCGAAACACCGGGGATATTTTCCCGGATGTTTCCCCCCTTCACCGGTATCACCTCATATCGCGTTAGAACACGTTTAGCTCTGCCTGTTGTCATGTTATGCACTTGCTTGATATGTATTTACTGTTTCTCTCCCTATTCTCCTTAGTAGACCCCGTGACGATGCTGATGCCCCTGTGGTCGACTACGTCACCGACGACCCCTCCTTCTTGTCTGAGCAACCAGGCAAGCCCCCCCCCTTGATTACCAGATATCGCCTATTCTTCTCTACTGCTTGCATTAGAGCAGTGTAGCATGTTACTGCTTTCAGTTATCCTATACTGTTGCATAGCCTGTCCTTGCTACTACTGTTGTTACCTTTACCTGCTATCCTACTGCTTAGTATAGGATGCTAGTGTTCCATTAGTGGCCCTACACTCTTGTCCGTCTGCCATGCTATACTACTGGGCCGTGATCACTTCGGGAGGTGATCACGGGCATATACTATATACTTTACACTGTTACATTACCTGTGATACTGTTCGGAGATGGGGCTGAAGGGGCAGGTGGTTCCACCCAGGTAGTGGTGGGCCTGGGTTCCCGACGGCCCCCGACTGTTACTTTGTGGCGGAGCAACAGGGCAGTTTGAGACCACCTAGGAGAGAGGTGGCCTGGCCCTGGTCGGCGTTCGCGGATACTTAACACGCTTAACGAGATCTGGGTATTTGATCTGAGTCTGGCCATTTGGTCTATACGCACTAACCATCTACGCGGGAGTAGTTATGGGTATCCCGGCGTCGTGGTATCAGCCGAAGCCTTCGTGACGTCAGCGACTGAGTGGCGCGCGCCGGGTTGGACCGTGTAACGTGACTTCCTTTGTAATGGAGGTTGCTAGGTCTGCTCACCGGCCGCGTTCGCAACGTGTAGGTGTGCAATGGGCGATGGGCCCAGACCCCTGCGCGCATAGGATTTAGACCGGCATGCTGACCGCTCTGTTGTGCCTAGGTGGGGCTGCGACATGTTGATCTTCCACGACCGGGTATGACCCCGAAAAGTGTGTCCGGCCAAATGGGATCAAGCGTGTTGGGTTATGTGGTGCACCCCTGCAGGGAAGTTAATCTATTCGAATAGCCGTGCCCCTCGGTAAAAGGACGACCCGGAGTTGTACCTTGACCTTATGACAACTAGAACCGGATACTTAATAAAACACACCCTTCCAAGTGCCAGATACAACCCGGTGATCGCTCTCTAACAGGGCAACGAGGAGGGGATTGCCGGGTAGGATTATGCTATGCGATGCTACTTGGAGGACTTCAGTCTACTCTCTTCTATACGCTGCAAGACGGAGGCTGCCAGAAGCGTAGTCTTCGACAGGATTAGCTATCCCCCTCTTATTCTGGCATTCTGCAGTTCAGTCCACTGATATGGCCCTTTACACATATACCCATGCATATGTAGTGTAGCTCCTTGCTTGCGAGTACTTTGGATGAGTACTCACGGTTGCCTTGTTCCCCCTTTTTCCCCTTTCTATACCCGATTGATGCAACCAGACGATGGAGCCCAGGATCCAGACGCCACCATCGACGACGACTCCTTCTACACCGGAGGTGCCTGCTACTATGTGCAGCCCGCTGACGACGACCAAGAGTAGTTAGGAGGATCCCAGGGAGGAGGCCTGTGCCTCTTTCGATCTGTATCCCAGTTTGTGCTAGCCTTCTTAAGGCAAACTTGTTTAACTTATGTGTGTACTTAGATATTGTTGCTTCCGCTGACTCGTCTATGATCGAGCACTTGTATTCGAGCCCTCGAGGCCCCTGGCTTGTACTATGATGCTTGTATGACTTATTTATGTTTCTAGAGTTGTGTTGTGATATCTTGCCGTGAGTCCCTGATCTTGATCATACACGTTTGCGTGCATGATTAGTGTACGATTGAATCGGGGGCGTCACAGATCCGAAGTTGGAGCCGCTCCGGCGCCGTGAACAACGGCGGGGGTGAATCGGCTCCGGTACGGTTCACGCTACCGCTGTCAAGGCAGCTCCAGCAGCATGGAGTAAGAGGCACACGACCCAGTGCACGACGGCAAATGGATAGCATCTCCAGCATTAGGGAGGAGGGCGACCGTGAAATTGGTGTGGTGGGGGCACCATGGAGGAGGGGCTGAGGTTTCGCGGCTCGGGAGAAGGGAGCTTCCGAGGAGAAGGTGATTTGGCGCCCACGAGGTATCAATGGAGGGGAATTGGGAGGGGAGTGGAACCATGTTTTATTAACGCATTTGTCTGAAATGTGAGGGGGAGTTATAGTTCTACCCCTGCCTTTAGGCTTCTCGGCTTGGGTCTGTGTACTAAGGGTCGGGGATAGTAGAGTAACTTTGCTTCTCCCCAAATAGCGGGCGGGAGCGATTTCGGGCGAGGAGGGCGTGTTTTGAAATATAGTGGGCGTGTGCGATTTCGGGCGAGGAGAGCGTGTTTTGAAATAGTGGGCGCGAGCTATTTCGGGCGAGGAGAGCGTGTTTTGCTGACCATGGTTTATGAATTATTCGGCACATGTCATTTCGCCCAAGGAGAAGGCACGCTTGGATGAAGTTACGAACCTACCCTCGATGCACAATGGGCCAATTAATACGTCTCCCACATAGGACGGTGATTTCGCGTCTCCCATTTATTTGCTTGGGCGAATTCCACCGAGCAGAGGATGTTTAACGGTTCGTTCAAAATTTGGGAGAACAAGCATCCACGTCTACCTTACCAAGTCGATTCGAATCAAATTTTGAAATATTAGCTTGCCACTTCTTTTTTAGATGGAGAGATGATGCTCGGGAGTAATGTGTTTTTACATGCTCGTTGCTCGCGATTTACTATATGACAAATAGTTGACCCACTCAAAAAGGGGAATCAAACCCAAAATGAAATATCTCGATCCAATGAAATAGCTCGTTCACCAGGTTAAAATAGTGAACTAAATCCAAAATTGAACACCTCAATCGAATAGCACGTTGTACGTATTATAGTACTCCATGAACATGTGAAAGTCAAATTAATGAACTTGTTTGATATACGCATATATCCGTTCATGTGTGGATTGCAGACAACATGCTCTCCAATTTAAATATTTGAATGCAAGTTTATATCGAAACATGGTTTATATCAGTCTTTGATGCATAAAACGCGACCTCCCCCTCTCGCGGACTCCTGCTCTCTCTCTCTCTCGCCGACAATCTTCAATTCTGTCGCACGCATCCAAGACACAAACCTTGTTGCCCTCTCTCTTTCTCTCTTTCTCTCTTTCTCTCCATCTCTCTCTCTTTGTGTATGTGCGTGGGGGGGGGGGTCTTTCTAGTTCGCATGCATATATACTCCACCTATAGGTCTCTCTCGCACACTATGTATGATTCTCTAGTCCAAGCTAGATATGTTGGGTGCACTCATCATACGCACACAAATTCCTTGGCTCGTTGCCCGTAACTCTCTCACGCACCACTCTGTCATCTCGGAGCTCTTCCCCCCTCTCTCAAACTCTCCATCTACCTGGGTCACACATTGTAACGCCCCGGATTCGATGCGCCAGGTGTCTGCCAGTTATTCGCCGTCATTGCCATGCCATTTTCTTGCGTGTTGCACTTTGCCATGTCACCATGTGCATCTCATTTTGCATACGTGCTCGTTTCAAGCATCCGAGCATTTTCCCCGTTATCCATTTTGCAATCCGGCACTCCTATGTCTCCCGGCGCCCTCTTTTGCCTCTTTCCGTGTGCGGGTGTTAAACATTCTTGGAATGGACCGAGGTTTGTCAGGCGGCCTTGGTACACCACTCGTATACCGCCTGTCAAGTTTCGTGCCATTCGGAGTCCGTTTGATACTCCAACAGTTAACCGGGTAACCGCAGAAGCCTCTTTTGTGTGCAGCTCAACACCCCTCCAAAGTGGCCCAATAACCCATCTAAGTCACCTCCATCCTCTTGGCCGTTCGATCACGATCATGTGGGTGAAATCCGCGCTCCATTTGGAGTCTCCTAGCTCCCTCTACCTATATATACACCTCCCCCTTCAAAATCGCAGTCTAAACCCTAGCAAATCTCCTCCCCGCGCCGCCGGACGCGTCCCCGTCGCGCCGGACACGTCCTCCGCCGCCGCCACATCACTCCGACCAATCGGGTCGCGCCACCTCATCCCAGCGGCCGCTCCCGGCCAACGGGAGTGCGCCACGTCACCGCCGCCGGCGCCCCACTTCGCCGCGCCACCCGAGGCCCAGATCCGGCCCGCCCCGGGTCGAACGGGGCCGCACCGGGCCGTGCCTGCTCCGCCGCCCTGCCTCGTGCTCCGCCTCGCGCCCTGCCGCCGACGAGCGCCTCCGCTGTCGTCCCGCTCGCCGGTGCCGACTCTGCCGCCTACCACCGCGCCCCGCGCGCTTGCCCCCGCCGCCCTGCGCCCACGCACCTTGCGCCGCCTCCCGCACCGCGCTGCTCGCGCGCCGCCACCTCCGTCGTGCTCGCCACCAACTACCGCCGCCTCACGTGCCTCGCCGGTGCAGCCGCCCGCCGCCGCGCGCCGCCCCACTGCCGCTCGGTTTCGTCATCGCCCGCACGCCGCCTCCTCCTCCACCGCGCCCACTCGGCCCCACTGCCTCATCCTCGTCGCGCCCCCGTGTCGTCGTCGCCGGCCATCGCCAGAGTCCGCGCCGACCTCGCCGGCGTCATCCTCCGTCGCCGGATCTAGAGGTGGACTAGATCCACCAGCCACCGAACCAAACACGCCCGCGCCCGTCCCGGATCGCCTCGTCCCGCATCTCCCCGTCCACTTCTCGGAGGGTATATTTTCTCCAAGTCCCTGATTTCCTATATTCTGGTGCCCACTTTGACATGTCATATCTCCTAGTATATAGCTCTGCTTTGCGTGCATGATATATCGAAATGTTCGCTGAGAGATGCTCTTAATTTTGTTCCATTGTGCCATGTTTGTTTGAGTTAATCTTGATGCTCTAATCGTTGTTGCAACAGTGCTATATAATGTTGTCTTCTGTAGTTTATCAGAACATGCTCATTTGTCATTTTTGCATCTTTTTGTGTTATTTTCTTTTGAGCATGAAGTATACATGTTTTATGAGATACAACATGTCATATTTTCTGTGGTGCAATCCATTCTTCATGATATGCCATGTGTTGATTGTTACAAGCTTGCAAAGTAGCCTCCGTGATGTTGCTGATTTCAGAGACTTGGAATTTCAGTCATTGCTCTGCTGTTATTTTCATGCCATGTATTCATGTTGCTACAGTGAGATCCATGCCTCTTTTGAGTATGTTCAGTAAGGATGTTTTGGACATATGGTTATGGTCTATCCATACAGGCCTCCTTTTGCATTTATAGAGTGCTCTAGCATGTCTTAATCTTGCTCTACGTTTAATATAAAATGTTCCTGGCAGATTGTTTACATGTTATGCAATTTTGCCACGGTTGTTGCTAGTGATCCATGCATGCTATGAACTTTCTCTCGCCATGGTTAGCTTCAAAAACATGTCATATTGCTATAGGTATGCTTGTATTATCATGCAATGCCTTGTGGTGAGTGAATCAAGCTCACCAACATGCCTACTTATCGTTGTTCCTGCCATATGCTGTTATTTTCACCGTCTGAATCTGTAACGGAACTTGCTATGTTTACATGGGTGCCATCATATTTTCTGTGCCTTTTTGGCTCATGATCAGTAAGGGACATTTGTTCTATGAAATTAGTAGATTCATGCAATGCATTTGGTTTCCATGATAAGTTCTCGTATTATGTTGTTTGATAGCTCTAAACATTGCAACCTGATGTTATTTCTGTCATGTCCAGTGATTTCTGCTGTCTGTGAAACTGTTATTATTTTCAATCTTGCCATGTTCTTTTGAGCATGTTCTAGTAGCTTCTGGAGTTAGCTCAGTGTTCATGTTTTGTTATAATTTACCTGTACATCATGTCCATGCCTTTTGTTTTCATGTTGAGATCCTGTAGCATGTTGTTTTGATGCTTGCAATATGCCTAGTTGTTGTTTTTGGACAGCTTGCCCGTTAAACTTGTATAGAGTGTATGTGTTGAACCGTTGCTCCGTTTTGAGTGTGCTCTATATGAAACTTGCTTAGATTTGCATGTAGCTTCATATTACCTGGTTGCATCCATGTTTCGAGGTGTGTCTTGATGTTTGTATGCATTTTGCATCAATGCCATGATTATCTGGTTTTGCTCATATCTTCTAGGCCGTAGCTCCGAATTAAACGAACTTTATATGTAACTTAACTAGAATTTCGTGTAGATCATTTTGGTGCATCTTAACTTGCTGTTTAACCACTTGAACATAAGTTTTATTCAGATCCGGACCAATTTCTAAATTTGCATATGAGGACTTACCGAAAGTGTTATATGTTGTTTCCGGCCTCATTTAAACTTGCTTTGTTGTGTTGCTCTTGTATGCATCATCTCTTGTCATGAGTAGCTTCATGTAGCCTTGTCATGCATCATACTTGGTTGAGCATCATGCCTTGTTCATGTGTGTTGTGTTTACCAGGTTGTGTACTTCTTCTCGATAGTTCCCGTTTCATTGCGATCGTGAGGATTCGTTTGTTTACGCTTGTCCGCCTTCGTGGCTTCATCTTCTTCATGGACTCGTTCTTCTTCCTTGCAGGATTTCAGGCAAGATGACTGTCACCTTGGATCTCATTACTACCATTGCTATGCTAGTTGCTTCGTTTTATCGCTATGCCGCGTTACCTACCATTTGCTGCTCAAGCCTCCCAAATTGCCATGAACCTCTAACCTTTGTCACCCTTCCTAGCAAACCGTTGTTTGGCTATGTTACCGCTTTGCTCAGCCCCTCTTGTAGCATTGCTAGTTGCAGGTGAAGATGAAGATTGCTCCATGTTGGATTATGTTTATGTTGGGATATCACAATATCTCTTATATTATTAATGCATCTATATACTTGGTAAAGGGTGGAAGGCTCGGCCTTATGCCTGGTGTTTTGTTCCACTCTTGCCGCCCTAGTTTCCGTCATATCTATATTATGTTCCCGGATTTTGCGTCCCTAACGCGGTTGGGTGATTTATGGGACCCCCTTGACAGTTCGCTTTGAATAAAACTCCTCCAGCAAGGCCCAACCTTGGATTTACCATTTGCCTCAGCCTATTACCTTTTTCCCTTGGGAGTCGCGCATCCTGAGGGTCATCTTTATTTTAACCCCCCGGGCCAATGCTTGTCTAAGTGTTGGTCCAAACTAGAGCACCGTGCGGGACCGTCCCTTGGCAACTTGGGTTATGTTGGTACCTGTACGCTTAGCTTATCCGGTCGTGGCCTGAGACGAGATACGCGCGACTACTATCAGGGTGTCGGCACGCCGGGAGGTCTTGCTGGACTTGTTTTACCATTGTCGAAATGTCTTGTAAACCGGGATTCCGAGACTGATCGTGTCTTCCCGGGAGAAGCAATATCCTTCGTTGATCGTGAGAGCTTATAATGGGCTAAGTTGGGACACCCCTGCAGGGTTTGAACTTTCGAAAGCCGTGCCCGCGGTTATGTGGCAGATGGGAATTTGTTAATGTCCGGTTGTAGTAAACTTGAAGTAAACTCTTCTAAAATACACCAACCGTGTGTGTAACCGTGATCGTCTCTTTTCGGGGTTGATCGAGAGGAGAACACGGTTCCTGGGTTATATCTGACGTAATTAGGAGTTCAGGATCACTTCTTGATCATTACTAGTTGACTACCTCTTGCTTTGCTTCTCTCCTCGCTCTTATTTGCGTAAGTCAGCCACCATACATGCTTAGCCGCTGCTGCAACCTCACTACTTTACCCCCCCTTCCTTACCGATTAAGCTTTGCTAGTCTTGATACCCATGGTAATGGGATTGCTGAGTCCTCGTGGCTCACAGATTACTACACCATCAGTTGCAGGTACAGGTTACGCGATGATCATGACGTGAGAGCGATGTTTATTTGTGTTGGAGTTCTTCTTCTGCTTCTTCTTCGATTGAGGGATAGGTTCCAGGTCGGCAACCTGGGCTAGCAGGGTGGATGTTGTTTGAGTTTCTGTTTCTGTTTCATCCGTAGTTGGATGTTGATCTTGTATATGATGGATTGTTGTATTCATGTGACATTGTATGTCTTGGATGTATCCCCACTATTATGTAATGTTGATGTAATCATATCCACCTTGCAAAAGCGTCTTCAAGATGCGCTTCTATCCTTGGTGGGACCTTCAAGTTTCTTTAGGATAGGGTTGCATCTTGGGCGTGACACACATACACAAGCATATCTCACTCGCACTCGATAGGCCCATCTAAAACTCTATCTCTCTCCCTCGTTCTCTCTCCATCTCACACGCACACACACACACACAATCTCATGCCTAGCTAGCCAAGTATGATGGTCTCTCACTCAATTGTAGGCACACGCAGTCCCCCCTATATGTATATGCCTAGCTAATCTTCGTCTCCATCACAAGCATGTGCATGGTCTATCTCGATTTCTCTCGGGGCATCTTTCTATCGCGCGCACACCTCCCTCGATCTCCCACCCATATAGTCCCCTCACGATCTCGAGGGGGTCTCTCTATCATAAACACACCCTCTCGCCCTCCCCATGCGTCCATGTTCTCCATCTGTCCCTCTCGACCTTTGTTCCTTGTTGGCCAGACCTCTATTGGACATGTGCTATAGGGGTGTCTCTCTCCGTTGCAAACAATCACACACTAGCTATCTTCGTGTATCTCCTCGCCTCGCTTTTCTACCTCGGAGATGCATGCATGATATGTTCGCCTAAGAAACAAAAGAACACACTCTCTCTCTCTAATTTATCGTTTGTTGTCACTTTCTCTTTCACACACATACTCTTTTTGCACACTTACTCATTCTCCTTCACACGCACTTGATCCCTCTTGACTTAGGCACTCTCCTCGGTCCATAGCATATTGATTTATTGAAAAGTTAAACATCACAATGTTTGACCATGTACATGGAGAAAAACAATTACATCTGGAACGGCAAACATATACCATTAGCTTCACCATGATATGTAGTTTCATATGATGTATCTTTGGTATTGAAGATATAAATAACATTTGTGTAAACCTAATCAAAGTTTCCAAAGTTTGACTTCTAAAAAAATTGCATCCACTGCATTATCGAGTGGATGGAATATCTCTTTCCCCCTCTCATCTATCTGACGCACCACTCTGCCTTATCGGGGCTCCTCAATCTCTCTGAAACTTTATATCTCCCTGGTTCACACATACACATGTCTCGCTCGCACTATACATATAGACCCATCCAACACTCTCCGCCCTTGTTCTCTCTCTCTATGTGACACACACCCCCCTAATAAGTACCATAATCCCTTACTCCATCATAGGCGCAAGCACCCCCCCTAAGTATGATTATCTCTCACTAGCCATCAGGAACATACGTATTGTCTCCTTCCATCCATATGTCTATCTTGATATCTCTCGGGGTATCTTCTATCGTGCACACACCTTGTCACTCGATCTCCCACCCATGTAGTCCCATCACGATCTTCAGGGGATCTCTCTATGACAAACATACACTCTCTCCTCCCCATGTCTGCATTTTTTTCGTACGTCTCTCTCGACCTCTCTCCCTTGTTTGTCAGACCCCTCTTGGCCACGTGCTAGGGGTCTTGCTCTCTCGTTTGCAAACAACCACACACTATCTCCTCACCTTGCTTCCGTTGTCGAAGATGCATGTGTGATATGTTTACATAAGACACACACATTTTTTTCGACTTTTATCGAGTGTTGTCCATGTCTCTTTCACACATGCACCCACACATTTTTCACTCACTCTTTCTGTTTCACTCTCTCTCTCTCTCTATTTAGGGACTCTCTCACGTCCATAAGCATATGGATGTTTTGAAAAGTCAAACCTCAGAAAAGTTTGACCAGGTATATGTGGAGAAAAACATTTACATCTGGAAAGATCATTAGATTCATCACAACATGTACTTACTTCATACTATCATTTATCTTTGGTGTTGTAGATATAAGTAATTTGTTTATAAACTTGGTAAAATTTTCAAAAGTTTGACTTTAAAAAAATGTTGGAACTACATTATAGAACGGAAGGAGTAGCTCTTTCTCTCTCTCTCTCTCTGCTATCTCTTGCAGGCCTCCCCTCTCACATGAACACTCTATACCGACGGATTATACGATCATTATGTCAGCGTATAGCTCCGTATATTGTTTAGTTGACCGGTCAACCAGTCCACATGCTGCCTTGTCAGCTCGTGTTCTGTATATTCGTGTGCTGGCCCATGTGGCAGTGGGTGAAAATAAGTAAACAAGAGGCCCATCTGACACGTGGTGAAGTAAACAAAGTTGAAACCACTCGGGGTAGCACCCCGCATGCTAGTAAACTGAGGGTGCATTGAGGACACACTTCTTCCGCGTGGAGGACGCACTCGCGCACAATTCACCACTGCGCAGTGGCATGCACGGAAGGATGCACTCGCGCACACCCAGCACACAACACACACCAGCACACGTGTACACCAGCGTCGCCGCCGGTTGAGATGGACGGCGAGGCAGCCAACAAGCGGAGGCGGCTCGAGCCAAAACCACATCCGGCGAGCCTGGAATTCATCAGCAGCCTCACCGACGACATGCTGCTCATCATCATCGGCCTCCTCCCCACCAAATATGTCGTGCGGACCGCCCTGCTCTCCCAGCGGGAGCGCCCCCTCTGGCGCCGCGTCCCCCTCAACCTCACCGTCGACAGCTGCCTCTGCGACGGGGATTGCAAACGCATGGCCGCAGTCTCTAAGATCCTTTCATCGGACCCTGGGCCAGCCAGACGCCTTGACATCTGCATGTTCATTACCAACTGCAAGGTCCAACCCAAGTTTGACGAGTGGTTCTTATCCCCCGCCCTAGATCAGCTCGAGGAGCTCAGCTTTGAAGCTGGACGATGTCGCTCTCTGTCGCCGTCCACGCTCCGCCTCGCGCCAACGCTGTGTCGCGCCAGCTTCAGCTCCTGCTATGTTCCCCAGATTAATGTCGCGCCCGCCCTTCTTCTCGCTCAACGCAAGCAGCTCGACCTCTTCGACGTTGTCATCTCGAAGAAGGCTATGGAGCACCTACTCCGCAGTTGTACTGCGCTCGAGTACCTTTGTCTTGAGCAGATCCATTGGTTCATTAGCCTCCACATCACCTCGACGAATCTCCGATGGATTTATGTGTCTTTCTGGCCCCGCAACAATACATCAATTGGGAAGAGATCACTCCAGCTATTCCACGTTATGATCATTGAGAATGCGCCTTTCCTTGAGAGATTGCTTGTATCGGATCTAGAAGGTCCAACAAAAATCAGGGTCATTGACGCGCCGAAATTGACAGCGTTGGTGCACTCGTCTGCCAAATTCTCCGAACTCTTTATTGGATCCGTAATCGTTCAGGTACAACACTCATTTTCTTCTCCGTGTTCTTGAAATTCACATTTTTAAATTTCTTCTTGATGTCTTTACGACCGTCTTCCAGAAAATGATTACCACAAGCTTGACCCAGTCTATGCGCACAGTGAAGATCTTGGCAATAAAATCTATCGGCCCCAATATGGATCAAGCTGTTGGATTCCTTACATGCTTTCTATGCACGGAGAAGCTACTCATCGAGGTGAAACTTCTTTCCTATTAGTAAAGGGTAATCACAACGTAGCTCACATTTTTTGTAATTTTCCCAAATTACGATGACAAGTGTAGTGTTCAAAACTGCATCTACGTACTGCACCGAAAGAAATGTTTTTAGTATATTTTCTCACGTGATCACCTACATCGATTTTTTTGTTGTACTACTATAGTAGCCTAGGCTACTCATAGTGGAAAGTAACTTAGACTACTCCAGTAACTCTATGGTTACCCTAAGAGCAAGTACTACCTCCGTCCTGGTTTACTCTTTCTATTTTGTAGTATAAAAATTTGACAATAGATTTAACTGACAAATGTTAGTTCATGTCACTAAGAACTATACCATTGGATTCGTATTTGAACATAATTTCAAATGGTGTAATTTTTAGTGACATGCATTGGCATTTTCTTACATAAATATATGGTCAAAATTTTATACTAAATAAGAGGTAGTACAAAAGTGGGCTATAACGGCCCTGCACTATGTAGGCCAAAACACGTGCCAAATTCACTTGTGATGCATTTGGCATCGATGCCCCTCCATTGCTCATCTGGTGCCCCAATCTGGATCACCTACTTTGCTCCGGTGCCAAATTAACTCACGCAATGAAAAAACACTTGCGTGGGAGAGAGAGAGAGGACTGAGGCAATAAAAACACTTGCTTGGGAGAGTGAGAGGCTGGTGTAGTTGATTTGGTTGATTTGTTTATATATGTGGGTCTGTGTGCACAGCGGTGCCAACTCTCTCACATCGCGAGAGCGGTGGCAAAATCTTTTGATTTGACATTGATACGTATTATGTGGCATACTTTTGCGAAATATGGCATCGGCCACATAGTGGAAGGCAACAAATGCCCAAGCTCTTCACGTACTCCTAGGTAACTCAGAGGAAAGAGAAAGAGAGAGAGAGAGAGAGAGAGAGAGAGAGAGAGAGAGAGAGAGAGAGTGAAAAATATCACTAGCAAGCCAACCCTATCGTATGAGCGAATGATATTGGTACCTCTTGATGACACGGCAATCTTATACAGCCAGCTGGTATAATATGTTCTCTTCTTTTGCAGATAAAAAAGACCCGAAAGTGAAAAATGTGCTGCACTATAACAATCTCATCGAATGCCTTGATCTCCATCTTATAGAAATTGATTTGATCGACTACCGAGGCAGCACATCTATGGTTAAATTGGCCAGGTTCTTTGTTCTGGACGCAAGTGTGCTCAAGGTAATGAGGTTTGGCATTCTCTGGTGCAACAATAAATGGCGTGCTGATCACCGCAAGCATCTAAGCCTAAATGACAAAGTCTCCGCAGAAGCTGGATTTGTTTTTGAAACATCAAGTGGCCAGAGACTCGAAAACTTATTTTCCCATTAGTGACTTGTCAGGGCGGTGGATTTTAGTTTGTAAGATAATGCTGCATCCACCTAAAGTAATGAAAGTTCTTACGTAAACTTCCTAGTAATTCCCTCTTCGTAGGTGCAGCATTACTCCTAACATTTGTAATATCAGTTTGAAACTTGTAATATTGCCGTGCCCTATTCCTGCGTTTTCAAAATCCTGCGAATCAAACAGGTCCTGAGTTGGTGATGATGTTGTGCCTGCCATCTTTCACCAATAGTCGTTGGATCTAGATCTGACACATACAAACCAAACTTCTCCAGTTTTGCAAAAAGATGCCCGCACTTGTTCCCTATTTACAAACAACTCCTTATCTCTCACAATCAGCCTTATCTCCTCCCCACCACATCTAGAAGGCCAAGGAAAAATCTGGCGCGATGGCCGCTGCCCGCGTCATCCACCCCCCAATCTTGGTGTTCCGTGCAATGCACGGGCATCTACGCACGGGAAATTATGTTGAACACGGCTAGTTGTAAGCAGGCTAGGTCTACAGCTATGATGATAGTGACTGCAGACGGTGAGGCTGACCATGGTATGCCGAACACGGCGCCTATACTCAGGTGTCATCTCCGGCGTAGGGTCTTGTCACTTCACTATGAGGAGCAGCACGTAATATTTTGACCAACGGGTAGTACAGTGCTACTACATTGGTAGTAGTACTACTACTAGTACTAGCACCACCGTCTGGATATAGTAGTACTACCACGTCCATCTGTATTTAGTATTTTACTAGCAATATCTAGTAATGCATGTCACAAAAAACTCCCTCTGTAAATAAATACATGGTGTATTGTATTATTCCTATCGGCGAGATAACTTAATGTCTTTTTGCTACTTAATAGGATTACATGCAATGAACTAACCACTGCATGTGATGTTTGGTAGTCTCAAGTCATTGAAAGCATGCACGGGCACAGAGGGGGACGCAGCTTCATTGACTTACTGCACCTGCCTTTGGGTGTATGACACGTGGGCCCAACGGGTGGCTGGCCAACCTGTCATATAGCCAAAGGCAGGTGCAGTAGAGGGGCGAGGAGTAGATGGCCAACATGCACGTGAATTCAACACAGTCTGCACTTCTCACATAAAAGGCTCCCGCCAGTCCTATCTACGAAATCCTACGCACCTACGCACCCAAGGGCAAGAGTGATCATTCCAATCGCAAGCTCAGTTGAGTAGAAGTTAGAACCGTGGAGGCGATGAGCGCGAGCATCAGCCGGCTGTGCTAGATGGTCCACGACGTCGGCCTGCGGCCCGGCACCGAGGAACGTCTCCAGGTAGTGCTTGAGGCTGCCAGGGCGAGGGGCCGCTTGGATGACAGCTTCGTCCCCTTGTTCGACGAGGTCCTTGTCGGCTTTCTCGACAAGTTCACCGTCGTCAAGAAGCTCGCGGACGACCTTGACGTACGCCTCCAGCCCATGCGCCCAGGCTCTGTGATGCCTGCCACCCTTAACGGTCTCTATGGTGACAACCTCTTCGACGCACTGGTGGCCCTGCGACTGCCCGTCGTCACGCCGGAGAATGTCCACCTCGAGGTCACGCTCACCGCGCAGCGCCTGGCGCAGCAAGAAACCATCGACATAATCACCCATGTCTATGCGCAAATCGTCCACAAGGGCTACTACATGCAAGAGGAGGACGATATGACGCTGGCCTTCTTGGACCGCAGGGCAACCTTGGACGACATTGTTCAGAAGCACGTTGAGCTTGCCGCTAACGCCGCTGCTCCTCACACGTCGGTTGGTGACCCGGTGCACTAGGGCGTGAGGATTTCGTTGATGGATCCGTATGTATATTTATCTTTCTGTCAAATCCATGTAGTAGTACATGGTACTACTAGTAATTATCTTAACTTTCGCATCAACTTCATAATTTTCCTACGTGCTCCATGCATGAACCGTGCTAGAACCAAACTTCTCATTACTCTAGGGAAAATCATTATTTCTATCTATCGGTCGCGCCATGGAGCAGAACCAAATTTTACAAGTTACAAGTTCAAAAGGAAAAGCCTGCCATGTTTGCGTCGCACCCCCACACGGTTGGTCCGGCACGCCGCTCAAGGGGGAATGCGTGTTTTGTCGCATTTTCACTTACAAGTGGGACCGTAGTTGAGCACACCGACTATCGGCAAACCCCCACCCCGCCCACCGCGCGATGGCTGAGAAAACAGGAGGGAGAAGAGATGGTTGTAGCACGAACTCCAAGAAAATTGGTGTCGGATGGGACTCGTGTGGGTGGCGTGTGCCATACTGCTAGACATGAATGCTAGTTATGGCCCATGCCACCCCACTATATCGAGGTGCTGGTTACGTAGAACAAATTTCCTGGAGTCCGTGCTCAGCCCTCCTCAATCTCTCTTCTCAGCCAGCCAGCAGACGCGCGGAGCCCATCGTCTGTTTTCTCATATGCGGTCCCACATGTCAGTGAAAACACAAGAGGACCCACTAAACCTGCACATCTTTCACCTCGACGTGCTGGTGATGAAAAACAAATCCAATAAAGATCTTCGGTGTTCGCTTTTGGAGTTACTCAAGAGTAGTAAGATTCTATTTACAGTTTAACCCAAGAAGCACATCACGTGGCTTCAACTACCAGTCTATTTTCTTGCATGACACGACCTGGATGCTGGATGTCCCACGTGTCGACAAAAGGAGGAAGAACTCGACCAAATCTTCGGTTGTGCTCTCGGATTAGACTAGTTGTGCTAACTAAAAAAATTATTGTGTAGAATGGATGCAAGTTTTGGTATTGGGAATAAGAGTAGAACGATATATTGATGAGCGCAATTTAGTAGATGTTCTAGCACTTTTAGCTAGCACAGAGGTTAGCGATGAGACTAGTGCACTTGCTGATAGAATAGAGGCTAGACACGTCTACTTCTTTACACTCGAAGAACAAAGAAGCACGCAGGATCGAGCCTCCGCAGATCAATAATGAATGCATCGAGAAGGCACTAATCCAACTTACAGGAGCAGTTATGGAAGTTGGATACCTTCTAAAATGTATTCTTGTGGTTCTTGTTTTCTTTGGTCTTGCTTTTCTAATCAAAATTTGGTGACGTATTTCCATGTACCAAAAAATCAATGATGAAAAAAAGATATGTGTTTGCAAAGAAAAATGTACGTGGCCGGGATGCGTCCGCGCGTTCGGTGCACGGCCACCGCATCCGAGAAATGGCCCGGACACGACCCCATTGCGATACCCAAACGGACAGAATCCGGGCAAAACGGAGGTCCGTTTTGGGTCATGCGTTGGAGTTGGCCTTACAAGTGGGACCGCAGTTGAGGAAACTGACTATCGGCAAACCCCCACCTCGCCCGCCGGCGATGGCTGAGTTAGAGAATCGACGAGGTTGAAGAGATTGTTGTAGCACGGACTCCAACAAATATGGTGTCGGATGGAAGTCGTGCTGGTGGTGTGTGCCGTACTCCTGGACGTGAATGCTTGTTCTGGCCCATGCCACCCTACTACTCCTACTAGTTATAGTAGTAGTATCGAGGATTCGAGGTGCTGGTTACGTACAGCGAACACATTAACATATGGCCCACCTCACACTTTGGCCAAATTTCCTGGAGTCTGTGCTAGGTTAAAAAGTGTTCTTTGTGAGGATGGATTGCGGGTATCAAGTTTAAAACTTGTTGTATTACGTGCGTAGACGTAGAGATAGTGCAGCATGTGCAGCTAGTACAAATAGTGTACTATTGTTGATTGGCCTCATCCGATAACCTGTTGCAATGCACCTACAATTATGTATTCGGAAAATATATTTTTTGCCTCGTCGCAGCACCCACTCAGAGAAGCGACTCGAAAGCCATTCATAAATTTAGTAAGTTTATCACAGGCATATCATTTTATTACATACAACAGGTCATCAACCCACAACGACAACAAGGATACATTATAAATACTAAAGTTTTCATCACACAACAAATAACAAGCAATGAAATGAACTTCAACTCAGCCAATCCACGGCATTGGAAACGCTTGCTTTGAACCACAAGTGATTCTCTAGGAATGGCCAGCTACTGTCAATCTCGAGACCAACGCAGGACTGATCATTCAGGCTGAAGCGACCTACTATATCATGACCAGGGTAGGGAACCACCGCAATGTCCGACGTATAGATACAGTTGTTTCTCATAAATGGTAGTAATGTTGTGTCAATAGCAGTTGGATCGCCTTTCACCATCATTGGATAGTTTTGTCCAAGGAAGTGCAAGTTTGCTCCAAGACTGTCAATACTGTACCAGGTAGAAGGTGTTCGTGCTAGCACAGTGGTATCCATCCCAAATATCATGCAACGAGTGTTGGAATAGGTCCAGAGAGTGCGATCATGAGAGACAACACCTGCTTCCTTAGTAGTAACATCAGTAGTGGGCTGTATACAGACAAGAAGGGGTGATCCATCGGAAGTTGCCAGGCGCCACTGAGTATATGGGCCCTCCTCGTCCTCAAGATCGTGATCATCACCATCGTCATCTCCCCCTTGGTTATAAAAATTTTCAAGTATAGGTGGTGGAATGTTCACAGGACCTTGGAAACACAAGAAGAAGGTTAATTAGTAGAGAAGGGAAACTTGCTAACTCGCATGCATGTGGATGAAACAATTATAATTACGGTGGAAGACAAACATACCGAAACTACGAGGATCCCATGCAAAAGCAGTGCCACGAGTGGTGGCAGCAAACACAAGACCCTCGTATTCAATTGCATCACAGTACACATCCGTGTATAGAAACTGATTTTTGAGCAATATCGATCCAGTCGAACCATGAAGGACGGCAACAAGCTTGTCGAACATAGCAACAACTCCATAGTTCCTGTAATTCCAAGAGCGGTTGGGAACTCGAAAAATTGCTATCTTCCGTAGAAGATAGTCACCATGATCGTATTTGAACGTGCGTGGAACACCGATGTGCTCAACCTCTAGGTAGTCTGAGATTTTTGGAAGTGGAACCCGGTGATGAGTGTACACATTCAGAAGTTCCCACTCGCAGTTGTACCCAATATAAACAACCCAATCTCCATTTGCGCCTGCCCAAGCCTTGCCCTCAAGCGGTGGCATCTTAACATCATGTGTATCATTATCAAGCGGCATCAACTTGCACAAGGCGAGGCTTCCCTCGTCCCCGCGCCAGTCAGCAGGGTCACGGCGAAGAAGATAGTGGAGATCAAACCGCTCCTGGACCCTTGGGTTCCTTGTAATGATGTTATTAGTTGAGGCGAGAATGTTCTTGAACGAACTTGCCATGCTAGCCGAGGTGATGACGTCGCACCGATCAATGAGTTCCCCCACCATGTCATCTTTCACATCGGGGAAAGAATAACGGGATCGTTTCCGGCTTGTTCCCTCCATGGAGAAGATGATCGAGCAATGGCAGAAGGAAGGGTGAAGGCATATGGAGGAGGGAGGAAGAGCGTGCGACAGCAGTTCCAAATCAAGAGGGAAAGGCGAAGAGTCGGTGGACGGTTGCCAGTTTGCCACGGTACACGAAGAGGCGCCCCGGCCTACACGTCCTTTCGGAAATTGTACAAAAGGTCTCGCCGTCGTCTCACTGACATGTTGGAACGGGACAACATGTCAATGAAACATGGTGTGTAATTTCTCGTGCAAAATGTGATCTGGTCGCGTCGGCCCGAGGTGCCGCATTAGTTATCGACCTTTATTTTTAACATACAATCTGAGTGGATAGCTCCTGTGGTCATCACACGTGAGCGGATATATAGGTGGGCTAGGTGGGCAGGTGGCAACAATCTAAGTGCTAAAAGAGTTGATCTCGAAAAAAGAGTTGATCCAATGCTTGGTTTTGTTTGGATTTTCCAACTATGACCATTGGATAGAGTGAATCAATGGCTTACGTTCAAAGGTATTCTCATACTATAGAATGGTATAGGAACATGGAGAGATTTGGTTGATTTTATATCGCTGAATAATATAAAATATTATGAGTGCAGACACTCCACCCCGAGGTTTGTAGGTCCTTCTCGGTCGTCGGGGATCTATGTTCTTCCACTCTTTAGTTTAAGACATGAGCTTTGTTCATCCTGTTGCCGACACGCGGGACATCTATATGCCTCCATTTTACAAAATCATACTATATGCCTCCATGACACGCGGGACATCTAGCATCAAGGTGGCATGTGATGCAAGAAAATGGAGATACGCAGTGCATAAGTGAGTCGTACACTTCGATGGCACCTAGTACTACGCAATATTTTTTTTCTCCTCGATGGCACGTGAATAGTGCACGTACTCAATGACAGAGCACGGGATAGTAGCCATGGACATGGCAGGCCCTTTTTGAAGAGAGTACTAACAAATACGTAACGTTGATGTGTCCCGTCAACTCGCAGAACGAAGAGAAGCTTGCTTACTACACCTTCTCCCTCGCCAACGCGTGCGCGATGGGTCGCAGCATGAGGAGAAACTTTAGCTTACAAGCAGTGGACGTAAAGCAGTTCATTTGGTGTCAGAATGCCAGAAGTAGTACAGTACCATCATTATTGTTCGACTTCCGGAAGAAGAGAAGAGCCAAGCGCAAGGTCACCTACTAACCTAGTACAGTACTACTACAGCCAAAGCTGGTCCACCTTTTTAGAGCATGGTTAATTAATATAGGCGGCTCTTGCAGCGCCACATCATTTAGAGCAAGTAATCTCTTCGTAGGATCAAAGGAAGTGAAACAAAAGTTGGAGTGGATGCTAGATTGCCAATTAAAACATGATTACATAGGGAAAAAATCCTATAGCATTCTATCCTATGAATCAAACGACCAATGTAGGAAAATTATGAGGGGGGTCTCTCCAACAGTGTTCCTCGGCTCGCACCTAGCATCACGATGGTCGAACTTGGAGTCATTCATCTGGTGCCCGTGGCATCTCAGATCTGGTACTCCAATTTTAGGTTGGCTCTATGTGATGTGGCAACTTCATATACTAACCGAATGCTGGCTATACTACTACGGTACTCACACTCCAAGAAGTGACTCGAAAACCATTCATAAATTTAGTCTATGACATGCATTTGCAAATTACCATTCATTACATATAACAAGTAATCAACACACAACGACAACGATGATACATGTTGGATTATAGATTATTTCCAACAAAACAATCCAGTAAATACTAAAGTTTTCATCACACAACAAATAACAAGCAATGAAATGAAATTCAACTCAACCAATCCTTGGCGTTGGAAACACTTGCTTTGAACCATAGGTGCTCTATGAAGGGCCAGCTATTGTCAATATCGAGAGCAACGCCGGACTGATCATCCAGGCTAAAGCGGCATATATCAGGAGCAGGGTAGAGAACCACCGCAATGTCCGAGGTATAGATATAGTTGCTTCTCATAAATGGTAGTAACGTTGTGTCAACAGCAGCTTCCAACAAAACATTCCAGTAAATACTAAAGTTTTCATCACACAACAAATAACAAGCAATGAAATGAACTTCAACTCAATCAATCCTTGGCGTTGGAAACACTTGCTTTGAACCATAGGTGCTCTATGAAGGGCCAGCTATTGTCAATATCGAGAGCAACGTCGGACTGATCATCCAAGCTAAAGCGGCATATATCAGGAGCTGGGTAGAGAACCACCGCAATGTCCGAGGTATAGATACAGTTGCTTCTCATAAATGGTAGTAACGTTGTGTCAACAGCAGCTGGATCGCCTTTTACCATCATTGGATAGTTTGGTCCAAGGAAGAGGGAGTTTGCTCCAAGACTACCAATATTGTACCAGGGAGAAGGTGTTGGCGCTAGCACACTAGTATCCATGCCGAATACCCTACAACAGGTGTTGGAATAGGTCCGCATTGGGCGACCATGGGAGACAACACATGCTCCCTCAGTAGTAATAATCTCAGTGCACTGTATACAGACAAGAAGAGGTGATCCATCGGAATTAGTTGCCAGCCGCCACTGAGTATATAAGTCCTGCTCGTCCTCATGATCGTGATCATCACCATCGTCATCTCCCCCTTGGTTATAAAATTTTTCATGTATAGGTGGTGGAATGTTCACAGTACCTTGGAAACACAAGAAGGTTAATTAGTAAAGGGAAACTTGCTAACCCGCATGCATGTGGATGAAACAATTATAATTACGGTGGAAGACAAACGTACTGAAACAACGAGGATCCCATGCAAAAACAATTCCACGAGTGGTGGAAGCAAACACAAGATCCTCGTATTTAATTGCATCATAGTACTCATCATCCGTGTACAGAAACTGATTTTTGAGCAATATCCATGGACGAACCGTGGAATCAGTAACGACGGCAACAAGCTTGTCGAATATAGCAACAACTTCATCGTTCTCGTAATTCCAAGAGCGGTTGGGAACTCGACAAATTGCTATCTTCCATAGACGACAGCCACCATGATCGTATTTGAACATACGTAGATCATCTGTGTGCTCAACCTCAGGGCACTTTGAGATTTTTGGAAGTGGAATCCGCTGACGAGTGTACACATTCAAAAGTACCCACTCGTAATTGTACCCAATATAAACAACCCAATCTCCATTTGCGCCAGCCCATGCCTTACCCTTAAGCGATGGCATCTTGACATCACATGTATCATTATCAAGCGGCATCAACTTGCACAAGGCGAGGCCTCCGTCGTCCGCGCCCATGCGAACAGGCTTATAGCGAAGAAGATAAGGGAGATCAAACCACTCCTGGACCCTTGGGTTCCTTGTAATGTTGTTATTTGTTGAGTCGAGAATGTTCTTGAACGAACCTGCCATGCTGGCTGAGGTGATGACGTCACACCGATCAATGAGTTCCCCCACCACGTCATCTTTCAGATCGGGGCAAGAATAACAGGGTCGTTTCCGGCTTGTTCCCTCCATGGAGAAGACGATCGAACAATGGCAGAAAGAAGGGTGAAGGCAAATGGAGGAGGGAGGAAGAGTGTGCGACAACAGTTCCAAATCAAGAGGGAAAGGCGAAGAGTCGGTGGACGGTTGCTAGTTTGCCACGGTACACGAAGAGGCGCCCCGGCCTACACGTTCTTTCAGAAATTTTACAAAAGGAATCGTCATCGTCTCACTGACATGTTGGAACGGGACCACATGTCAACAAAACATGGTGTGTAATTTCTCGTGCTAAATGCGATCTGGCCGCGTTGGCCCGAAGTGCCGTATTATTTCTCGACTTTATTTTTTTAATGGTGTGCCGTTCACTTTTGAAGCACGACTAACTGGTACTGTTTGCAGAGAAAATATAAACTACTCTACCTCTAGTACTAGTAGTATAAAAAGATATATAGGTTGGAGCTTTAGAGCTTTCTTGCTAAGGGCTGCCCAGTTGCTTCTCACACTATCACCCTCTCTCCAGATCTAAAAAAGACGGCCTCTCTCTCTCCCTCCTCAGCAGTGGACACAGATCCGCCAGGGAATAAAAGGACGTGCAGCGTTGACGCACTCGTCGTTGGCGACCAAGGTCACACACTGACGACAATGCCGTCCTCTCAGACCTAGCGCCCGCGCGGGATGGCCTCCGTCCCCAAGCTCGCTGCCGTAGTGTGTGCAAAGGACGATGACCACGAGCAAAGCCACTTCTCGCCGACCCTCTGGTATGCTACCTCTTTTCGAACCATACCCTTGTTCTATTGCCCCATCTGCCATGTCACTGCATGTGGATCTTTTTCCATTCCACCATCTGCCCAATTTACTATCCTCTGCTCTGCTGGTCACGCAGACGAAAACCTTAATTTGCACTATTAAAGGAAACCCTACTTCATGCAGACTAATCCATGTCTGGGTTGAATAAGGAAAGGAAGGGAGACTGTACTGTCCAAGAGAGTAGGCATCGAACCCGCATCTAGGTTGAAAAGGGGAAAATCAGTAGCTAAGGAATGAGTCTCGTGTCTCTTGGTTAAAGAAGGGTAGAAAGGCATGACAACGCAATAGAGAATGACCAGGTCGATCGGTTTGTTGTCCTCACATAGGAAAAAGTTGGGTAAACATAACAAAAATGGGACGTAATCCACATATGCTGTCTGGATATTTGTTGCTCTGGGCAACCATACCTCCCTCACCACTCTATGCGTCCGTGGAGGTACATCGTACTGGTGCGCCCACTGTCCGATTGGGCCTCCCATGCTCTTATTGTCACTTTTTTGCTATTAGTATAACACCAACAGTCAAGTCAAGCAATGCTACTGCTAAAGTGATGCCACATTTAACTAATGTCGCACTCAGTCTAATGCCACCGATAAATTTAAGCAATGCCATTTAATGTCACTGGATTATTTCAGGGTTAGCTGTTGATTGTGGATGTATTAAAGATTTTTCAGCTAAGGCATTCTAATGCTTTTGCACAACCAGTATACCAACAATGAAACTTGTTACTACCTTTAGATTTTTGCACTGTTAATGCTTATAGATTACATACCTCACTTTCATGAGATAAGTTATTTTTTTGTATAGTGTCACCAAAATGCCAAGGCGCTGATGTCATTTTATTTTGGTTAAACTGCACAAAAAATTATGAAAACAAGAGGAAAGGTCAAGAGTTGGTACCTCCTCCTCTGGTTGTTCTCTTGATTCGTTCGATCAAGTTTTTATGTTTGATCGATTATCAAGATTGGGATAGCAATTTTTAAGGTCCCCCCGAGTTCGAAATGATATTTACCTTGGATGTACATGGTTTGCAATTTTTTATACTGTCATTAGTTAATAATGCTATTTACCTTCAGACTTTTGTATTTGGTTTAATGCTCATGCACAGCTAGTATACCAATGCTGAAACATGTTACCTTTACATTTTGTATTGTTAATTCTTATAGAAATCTTCCAGTGCCAGAGTTTATTGAAATCTGTTCAGTAAAACCATTGTCTGTACCCTATAATAAAATAACTACTCTACTATTGCACTAGCCACTGGATTACTGTATATTCGTAGTATTTGAAATTTCGAATGGTGTTTCATTAGCGTATGGACATAAATAATGTGTGGCAAACTTTCCCAGATATGTGCTCAAGAAAACTACTACCTGTTTTTCTAAATACTAGACGTTTGGGTACTTTAAACTGAATTGTGAAAACGTTTTATATTAAGAAACAAAGGGTGTAGAGTTCACTCAAAATATCCCGGTAAATCTAGTCACACCTTTGTTAAAATTAATGTTCATTATGTTATCGGAGGAGGTCTGTAAGTTTGTTTCTAATGCCCGTCGACTACATACCTGACATCATGATGTAATTTTAAGTCATTTCCTTTTGTACAGTGTCACTGAATTGTCAGGGCGGTGATGGCATTTTATTTTAGTTGAACTGCACAAAATATGCTTAAAAGATGGGGAAAGGTCAGGAATCGATCATTCTTTCAGAAAGAACTATATATGCCTTTCTGACATCAGCCGATGTTGCCTTATTTATTCCTTCAAATAGGTGGTTAGAAACAGTCTTGCTACCTTTTCCCATTAAGAAATTGGAATGCTTATATTTGTGAATCTATGCTTCAACTAGTGGCACTTTTATAGTAATCACACTTTCAATATCTATGGAAACAGGGATGCTTGATTTTGGTGGAACTGCACAAAAAGTCCAACTAGTTCAACATTAGGAGCATGTTTTCTTCCAAACCTTTATATCCAATTGGTGGCACTATGAGCTGTTCATTAAGAAGGTGCATGGTTTGCTACTATCTTGCTACTCTTTTTGTACTGTCATTAGATAGTAATACTAGTGGTTTGCATGTGAATTTATTGGCAGGGTGGACCTACATTGGAGGTGCAGGACAGGATTCAATGATTGGATGCTCAGTTTCGGTTGTATCGATTTCACCTCTTCCATCACTGCGAACATGGATATCCTTGGTCTGATGAAGAATAGGTGCTATATTTCTGCTCTGAACAAGCAAATCAATTCAGTATGAAATTGTCCTGGGCAAAATATGACTGTATCAAATTGTCCAGTGCAAAACATGACAGATACTAAGCGGAAGAGACATGTTTAAACCGAAAATACAAGGTGGGGTATATGTTTACTAGCTGCTTGATATTTGTGCAGACAGATATGTCTGCCCGTTGCTATTTGGCAAACACACAAATTGACCGCAATTTTGGTTGAACTGCACAAGAGAATAGTATAGTCACTGCATGCAGTGCCATTTGAAAATAGACACAGAAAGATTGGATAGTCACTTCATGGACTTCAGAAAAGTAGTACCGTACTATTTATTGGCCAACACTAGGTGCTTCATTGCTTTGGTCTGATTATACAATGGGCATCATTTTGCCTAAGTTAAAGTTTGTATTCCGAAAATAGTCTCGCCATGTGATCGAGAGAAGACCAAATCATATTGCAGTGGATGTTCCTCCATCATGTGTGGTTCATTCTCATGGTTCCAGCTATTGGTGAAACCACTTACGTTTGCAAAAGGAATTGTAGACTCCACAAACAAATTTGTCTTTCAGTCTGTATTGAATGTTGGCCAAGAGAAGCATCCATGTTAGTAGGAAGAACATATGTTTTTTCTAGATTTTGCTTTTGGAGCTACATATGTGTAGATGATCTGTGAATCATTGAGATGCATTAACATGTTGATCCTATGTATGGGAATCATACTAGTTGGTTTTAGTTGTGGTTGAACTTTGCTTTTGGAGCTACATATTTGTATATGATCTGTGAATCATTGAGATGCATTAACAGTTCCTTATATCTGTTCCTTAGTGTTTACAAGTTACTGATCGATCACTAGCTAGCCTACTAATGCGCTCTTGGCAGTTTTAGTTGCGATGCAAGATCCGAAGTGGCAGTTTTTTGAATAAAAATGCCTACCTCTGAAGAAACTGACAAGCTGCTCTGAAGAAAATGCCATGGGAATCTGAAGAAACTGCCAGCGAAAACATTCGCAAATGCCTTGTCTCCCAGCTAAAGTTCATCAACTAATGCCCTCGGCTGCGACTCATTGCATGATGCTCCGCGTACTGGCTGCAAGCGATTTTGAGTGCCTGCATGAAGTCAGCCGTAATTAAGGCAGCTAACTAATGCGAAAAAAGATGCGCTTTAATTGCTGCGGGCCATTTAAATCCGTGCAATCATTATTGACAAGGAGGGAGATGATTCGAGTGCACTTGTTTGACCGTCATGCCGGCATGCGACCCAACACGGATGGGACGGGATGGCACAGTCATAATTTCAGTTTCTCTAGTTTTCCACGGCAAGCTGGCGCGCTAAGCCAAGCCTGCTTAATTATGCATTGAATTCCGATGACCGTCGCGCTACCTTCCGCCTATAAGGACTGTTTCCCGACCTTCTATGGTGGCACCGTGACCCAATTCTCCCTATCCTCATAAGACCCCACCGCCCCGACGTCGCTCGCCACTTATCCTCACTCTCACCACGTCCGCCATGCCCCTGCCCGTCCGCAATAGGCGAGGCCGGAGGCGGTCACCGCCGGAACTAGTGTTCGGTTTTTCACCGGAAGGCGGACGGAGGGAGGAGGCATTCTATCGGTCTTTAGATGGCAATGCGGAGATCGGGGACTTGTTGGAGCGCGATCGCCTGGCGGAGGAGCAGGAGTTGTTGGAGCGCGACCGCTTGGCGAAGGAGCAGCGTATCGCCGATTTGCATCGCTAGCGGGACATGGAGCAGCAGCGCACCGACGCTCTGAGTCGCGAGCAGAGCGCCCGCAACTGGGCCGACTACATGGAGGCCGGTGCCCGGCAAATAGCCCTGGAGGCTGTCGGGCACGCACGCGTTCGCGACGCCGATGTTTACTACCAGCTCGTCAAGTGGGTTTCCCGCTTAGAAGCCGAAGCTTCGGTGGACCACGTCGGCATGGAAAGGGCTAACGCGCGCGAGCAACGCGCCCTATCACACCTCTGGCAAGTCCGAGGCGAGGCGGAGGACGCCGGTGCCGGCGTTTAGTGTGTACCGCAGATGGCGGCCGACATCGTCTAGTTAGCTAAGAGTAAGTTAGTACTTGTACGCTACTAGAGTATTAGTGGGAGTAGATAGTTAACTTGGCTATGATGGTTGTAAACCTGGAAGCTCAGTACTCTATATGTGGATCAGACCTGTTACTTTGCTCTGAATGATGAACTTTCCATTTGAACGTATGGAATGGGCTGTTATTTTTTTAAACGGGTTGTATTTGTCCTCCACGGGTTGAGAGGCCGACTTGTGGGCCTACCAAGTTGACGCGTACACAATCAAGAGATGATTGTACATGGAGAGGATAACAGCAGGGACCCGCCAAGGCATGGCAGTACGCAAGCAAGTGCCTCCTTATTTCAAGCCAATAAAAAATGGCTCCTCCTAATGGATTTCTGACATCAGGGTCCCATGCCATTGTCAACGTAGTCAATAAACGAGAGAATTGCACAACGAGCGGCTGACACCAGGGACCCAATAGCTCGCCCAGTTATTTTTGTTTTGGGTTAATTTTATAAATGCCACTCCAAATCTGGTGTTTCTGAGAAATGCCACTGCAATTTCCAAACTTTGAAAAATTCAATTCATGCCATTTCCAGTGGCATTTTTCGAAGTCTGGAGTGGCGTTTTTCAAAGTTTGCAAATTGCAGTGGCGTTTCCCAAAGTTTGCAAAAATTGCAGTGGCATTTTTCAAAGTTTGGAAATTGTAGTGGCATTTTTATGAATTGCCATAATTGGAGTGGCATTTATCTAATTTGTTTTTTAGACGAAAGCAGGGTGTCAACTGGGCTGTGCGGGGCACTCTGGCCTGTCTAGACAACCTTCTCTTTTATGTTTACGACAGACCAACCAAGTAATTTTTTTCTTTCTGAAAATGGCTAGCCCAGTTTTTTTGTGATTTGCCAAGTAAGTCGCTTTGTTAGTCCTATTGGGCTGCAAATCTTTCAATACGAGGAGAACTTCATTCGGTTGGACGAGAAAATGGTCTATCAGTAATGAGAAATGGGCTGTACATTTTTAAAACACATCAAACCGGCAATTAGTTTCAAATTTCATTTTTTTCATTTCGAGATTTTAAATTGCATTAATTTTTATGCATGGACAATTTGTTGGATTTTATATTGATATACAGTTATTTTTTAAGTCAGTTTGAATGTGACTTGAAATTTCGGGATTAAAAACAGTCTGGACCGCACCGAAATATGCAAAATTTCGTATAATTTTTTAACCGTGGCCACAATATGGGCTGTAATGCTCACAAAAAGAATATGGGCTCCAAAAAAACCTTAAGAATTAGCAAATGGGCTATAAATTATTAGAAATAATGGCAGATGGGTTGTATGCTGTTTTCCACAGATTTGAGGCTTTCCTAAAAAAAGGTTGACGCACAAGCAGTGACTGTTGGATGTCCATCCAACGGCTGTCGTGCTTCTTCAATCTCTGCTCTTCCTGCTCCAGCCGCTCAAACAAGCGCCGGCGGGACTGCCTGCTCCCTCCTCCCCGCGGCCGACTGTGCTGCCGCGCAGGCCTCACCGCCCCATCGTACTCCCATTGCTGGCCTAGCCATCCCTCTACTCACCCACACCTGCTGTTATTCTCCGGCGACGGCAGACGAACCAGTAAACCCTCGTACAGTCGTACTCCCCTCGGCATGGGAAACAATTGTCGAGTCTTCCCTGCCTCCGTGTCGTTCCCTTCCTAGGCCTCGTCGTCGTCCATCGCCCTGGTGCTCTTGGCGTGGCCTGGTCAACGTGGTCAACGACCGACATGCATCTGAAGTGGACTGTACATGGAGAGGCTGACAGCTGGGTCCATGACCGCACGCAAGGAAATGCCTCCTTATTACGTGCAAAATAATGATTCCTCAACCTGACATCTGGGACCAACCGAAAGGGCCTCTGTATTTCGCGAAAAAAATGTTACCGCCGCTGACAGCTCGGACCCACCAGCTATATCTTCGCATGCAAGGAAGTGCGTCCTTATTACGCACAAAAAAATGAATACTCCCCTGCTAGCTGGGACCCATTATAGTGGCAGGCTGACTTGTGGGCCTACTAAGTTGATGGGGACGGAGGGCTTTGTCAACTTAGTCAATATGCACGATTCTAGCTCCAGTGACCGTACGATGTCCATCCAACGGCCGTAGTGCTTCTTCAACCTCTGATCTTCTTGCTCCACCAGCCCAAACCAGCCCCGGTCGTGCCTCGTGCTCATGCCTCCCGTGGCCGGCTGCGATGCGGCAGAGGCCTCACTGCCCCCTACTACTCCCACCGCTGGCTAGGCCATCCCTCTGCTCACCCACACCACTTGTTATTCTGCGTCGACGGCAGCCTCACACCGCAGCGAACCAGTGAACCCTCATACTCCTCTACGTGTGGGCATCCACTGCCGCGACTTCCCCCGCTCCGCGTCGTCCCCTTCCTAGGCCTCGCCGTCGTCCACCGCCTTGGTGCTCTCGGCGCTGGGTGGTCAACATGGTCAAGGAACGACTTCCATTGGCAGAGTATTGTACGTGGAGAGGCTGACAGCTGGGTCCACGGCAGTCGCAAGGAAGTGCCTCCTTATTACGCGGAAAATAATTATTCGTCCACCTGACAGCAGGGACCCACCGGACGGGCCACCGTATTTGGCGAAAAACGTTTCCCCCCTGACTGATGGGACCCACCGGACGGGCCACCGTATTTCATGAAAAAGATGTTCCCCCTGCTGTCAGCTCAGACCCATCGGAAGTGCCGCCTTATTACGCACAAAAAAAATGAATAATCCCCCTGCTAGTTGGGACCCACCTTGGTGGGTGGCTGACTTGTGGGCCAACTAAGTTGACGGGGACGGAGTGCTTTGTCAACTTAGTCAATATGAACGGTTCTAGCTTCAGTGACCATACGATGTCCATCGAACGGCCGTAGTGCTTCTTCAACCTCTGGTCTTCTTGCTCCAGCCGCCCAAAGCAGCGTCAGTCCTTCCGCATGCTCCTGCCTCCCGTGGACGGCTATGCTGTCGCGGAGGCCTCACCGCCCCTACTATTCCCACCGCTGGCCAGGCCCTACGGCGACGGCAGCCTCACACCCAGCCAAACCAGTGAACCCTCGTACTCCTCTCTACGCGGGCTTCCACTGCTGCGTCTTCCCCGGCTCCGCGTCATCCCCTTCCTAGGTCTCACCGTCGTCCACTGCCCAGGTACTTTGGCGCGGCATGGTTAACATGGTCAAGGAACGACTTCCATCGAAAGAGTAATGTACGTGGATAGGCTTACAGCTGGGTCCACGACCACAGCAAGGAAGTGCCTCCTTATTACGCGCAAAATAATTATTCCTCCACCTGACAGCGGGGACCCATCGGACGGGCCACCGTATTTAACGAAAAAAACATTTCCCCATGACTACTGGGACCCACCAGCTACATCTTCGCAAGCAAGGAAGTGCGTCCGGGCAAAAGAAAAGATTCGCCCCCCTGACTGCTGGGACCCACCAGCTACATCTTCGCACGCAAGGAAGTGCCTAACAGTCGGGACCCACCTGGTCGAAGCGTACGTAGCATTTTCATGCCTGGTCGATGTAGAGGCGCGCACGTGTCGTAGTAGAGGTGCGCACGTAGCATGTACACGTACGTACAGCGGCCAGGGTGCAAGAAAGTAAATACGACCACGTACATACCTACGGGCAGGGTCTCGAATGTACTCGCGCGTATGTACGGCCAGGGCTCGTGTACATGGCTGGGTCAGAACAGAGAAACTGCGTCGTCGTCGTGTTCATGGGGAGGCAACGGAATGCGTCGTGTTCATTGGGAGGCAACAGAACGCGTGGGAGCCAACTGGCTTGGACGAAATAGCCGATGGAAACGAGGCCTGGCATACCGCAGAATGGAGGAAATGGCCTTGTGTTCGACCGGCCATGTTTGAAATGGGATCTTGTTCATCGGGAGGGGTCTGGCGTACCGCAAAACGGAGGAAACGGACCTCCTACGGTTAAAATGGGGGTCATGTTGATCGGGAGCGGTATGGCGTACCGCAAAATGGAGGAAACAGACTTGTGTTGGAGCGCTACGGTCAAAACGGGGGTCATGTTCATCGGGAGGGGTGTGGCGTACCGCAAAATGGGACTCCACGGAATACTGTTCATCTCCACCGTCGACCCCCTCCAGCCTCCACGGGCTACTGTTCATCCACCGTCGACCTCCTCCAGCCTCTACCTACGACTATTGTAACACCCCAAAAATTTAACCATGATTTGTTGGTTAAAATTTTGCCAGGAAATAAAATTTTCATTTTCTGGATTTTTCTTGATTACAGAACCCCTCTTTTCTTTGATATTGTGCAGTTTTTACCCTAAGTGAAAACTTTCCAAATGCATTTGTTGGACTTGTATACCCTCTCAAGAAAAACATTTCTTTTATCAGAGGAATAATTTATATAATTATTTTTCCTGAGCTTTATTTCTTTTAAAATGGATTTTCATAAGTCTTGGAGTTAGTCTGCACTGCAACCCTTTCAAATACTCTTTTAAAATTCGCACCAAAATTTGGGGATGTCATGTGATGTTCCCACATCACTTTTATGCAAAAATATCTTTTAGCCAGTGGAGATTTTGAGCTCTACCCCATGTTTTCAAAACTGGTCTAGTTTACAAAATTGCACTACAACCTATTTAAATATTTCTTTAAAGCTTCAACTAAAATTATGGGATGTTAGTAGTAGTATATAATTCAACTTTATGCAAAAACCCATTGATGTTCTTGGAAAGATTTGAGTAAATCATCCTCATCTTCATTCTGGTCCAGCTTGGTGATTTGTACTGCAACCATATTTTAACTTGCCCTTTTAGCTATGATTCTTTTTCCTGCTTATAGACCACCCAACCAAACCCTTAAGTCCAGGAGATTGGACCCATTGGAGTATTTTTGGTGCATGCAATAATGCCAGTTACTTTCTGTCCAGAACTGAACATTTGCAAAACTTGCACTAGCAAGTTTCTGGTTTTGCCCAAATGACCTTGCCATCATCACCTACATCTGAAGAGACCCCAATCTAGAGATTTTGGCCACCCCAAGAGTTGCCTAGATGCACATAGCATTCTGTCAAACACCTTGAGTGCATGGACAGAATGGGCATGAAACCTAGTTTGCATTTTGGACCTGCTTGCCTTGCCTAACCAGCATGTCTAGTAGCTCCCATATGATCATTAGCCTAGCCATGTTTAGTTGTAGAGGCAGCATAGGGGCCTAGAACGCGTTGGCATTTTGCCGAGCACCTGGCGTGCGTGCTCTAGGCGCGCCCAGAGCGCACGTTTTGCACGCGCGCGCACCGAGCCGCCGCGTCTCACTGCTGCCCTCCCCGCGCCCGTGCTGACCCTTGGCCACTCGCAGCCAGCACCCCGACCCCTCCTCGCCGCAGAGCCGCCCTGGCCCCCTCCTGGCGCCCCACAGCACCACCACCGCAAGCCACCACCGCCGCTCCACCAGCTCTACCATGGACGGCGCAGCCCGAGCCACACCAGCGCGCCAGCTCACTCATGGAACAGCCCGAGCTCATCCGCGAGCTCGTTCGCTAGTGCCCGTCGCCGCCACGTCGCCCTGCCCACTACAGAACGGCGGTTCGCCGGCGTCTTTATACACGGCCGTGGAACCGACCTAGTTACGCTATAAATGGAGACCCCTGAGCCCATCCGGACACTCAGGCAACCTCGTACCATCCACCTAGTGCCCCCACAGCCAGCAATCGACGAGGGAAGGCCGTCTTCCTCGTCTCCGGCCAGTTCGGCTGCCGCCACGTTCCGGTTCCGTTTGTCGCAACCAGAGCCTCCCCCGTCCATCCAGTGCCACTGTCAACTCCCCTGAACCTTGCGGAGCCGCCCAACCTCTCAAACGTGATCGGGAACCAACGCAGCCCAAACCCCCAAATCCTCCCGAAGCCACCTCCACCGTGGAGCTCGCCGCCGGCGACTCCCTCCACCCCCGCCAACCTAGCAACCACCGGGAGGACCGCCCTAGACTGGCAGATCCATCCCCTCCCTCAGAACCCCACGGGGAGCCGCCACTCGATGACGGCGATTGCCGGAGACCCGCCTCGGCTCGGCCAGAGGAGAAAGAGGGCGCGGGCGACTGGTCAAACCTGACCAGTGGGCCCAAGGGACCCACTGTTAGTGACCCCGAGCCGGCCCGCGCTGGTTTAAGTGGAGGCGTAAACCTCAGAAGTACGTCTCCTCTGCCTCCAAAATGTATTCTCCCCGAAACGTTTTCTTTTTCTGGTTTTATTTAAAAACAGAAATTTGACTAAACTTTGACTGGCTATAACTTTTTAAATATAAGTCCAATTGACTTGATTCTTTTTCTGTTGTTTCTCAAATTCTGTCTAGTTTATTTTCATATTTATTTGAAAATTTTCCAAACAACTTTTTGTACTGTTTTGAAACTATGTGTTGATTTGAAATTTTTCAAAATAGGATTATGGAGAGAGAAGAAAACTTTCAAAAGTTTCTGGGATGCACCCTGCCTATCCACTACTTGAAGGCAAACATTCTAAACCCTGGCATAATATTGTGTGTGTTATCCAATACGGTTACAACACCACGTTGACACGGAATATCCGTTATTTTTATGTGATGATATGATCATACTCACGAGTGCATAATAATGTTTTCATGGTATTGGAGTTTGATACGTTTGTGATAGTAGTCACCCTCGTATGCCTTTCATGCCTACCGAAAGGAAGCCGGAAAAGTCTCTGTCTTCGGTAGACACGATCTTATCTCTAGTTCCTCGTCGAGACGGTTGTGTCCGGTATGGCATGATGAGGTATGATGGGTGGTGATTCTATCTATCGGTTGAAATATATTTGTTATGCTAATCATGCAGGGAATACTTAAACCTCCTGAGTCGACCATAGATTGAGTCTTGTTCCAGTAACCCCCATACTTGTTTCGTGCTACCACTTGTCCCTGCCATAGGTAGGGTACGGTTCAGTAAGTTGTCAACCCCTTTCTAGCACACACCGTACAGAGAGGCCATGGTGGAAGATACCGACTGCAGCCGGTAGGCATGCCACCTGGTCCGGGGGCATGGGTGTTTTGGTTGGAGCCAAAGGGGTAGCTCCCCTAGTTTGTGCGCGGTATAAATTTTGTGATCCCATGCTAGTCGAGGTTGTAGCCTCCCCACTTAGAGTTTCACTTAACGGGTGTCGTGGGTGATTCCATACACTGGTAAAGTTAAGCAGGTGTGTGCGAGTCAGGTGTGTTTTCAATCAAAAGACCATAGATGGAATTAGTCCCGATGGACTAAAGGAATCCGTTGCTCGTGGGCAAATAGTACACCCTCTGCAGAGATTATATCTATTCGAATAGCCGTGTCCATGGGTAAGGACTACAGTCTGGGATGGGTCAAGTGTCGGTCTCAATGTCAGTCTTCGAAGGAAAGATGGCTAAACCAAAACATGGATCATGACATGTGACTCATGATGATTATGATTACTATTATTATGGACTAACCATTTACATTATTTGAATTATTGAGTATCCCTGGGACGATTCTACCTCCTGGATATTCACTGTGATTATATTCATATAAGCCCTTTATGTGGTGTCGCAGAGACGCCCGACTGTGGCATGCTTGATATTCATTTACTTTATAAAGCCCTTTATGTGGTGTCGCAGAGACGCCCGACTATGGCATGCTTGATATTCATTTACTTTATAAAGCCCTTTATGTGGTGTCGCTGAGACGCCCGACTATGGCAGTGCTTGTTACTTATTTACTTTATAAGCCCTTTATGTGGTGTCGCACAGACGCCCGACTGTGGCATGTTTGCATCTTATTTCCTTTATAAGCCCTTTATGTGACGTCGCTCAGATGCCCGACTGAGGCATGCTTTGTATTATCATTCCTTTCGAGGCGTCGCTTCAGACACTCGATCGGTGCATTCTATTTCTATTCCGTTATTTGCATATTCATGTTATATATGAATAACCTGCTTGCGTGCGTCATGGATGTTTATTTTGTGACTGACGTGTGATCATAGAATATTCCAGAGCATGAGTATCATTTGTTATATTATACCGGTGTTCATAATGTTTGCGAGTACATTCCAAAGTACTCACAGGCTTGTCCCTGGCTATTGTCTTGGCCAGATTTCTTGCGTGGAGAAGAGCGTCGCGATGACAACCCCGGAGCCTATGCAATGGTGATAGCAGCCTCATGAAGATAGGAGTTATCCAGGTCAGCTGTTCCTGTGGGAAATGGAGTCCCATAGACGCTGATGATCCGCAAACCACTTCCGCCATCAACCACTAGAAACCATTTGTTGTACTCATAGGCCAGAATGGTCTTGTACTACATATCTTGTATTTTGCTTGGAGTTTCTGTATCAAGTTGGTGCCTCATCAGCTAACAGTAATCCTGGCGCTGGTGAGCACAAGGGCCATTTTCTGGGAAATTAATACCCCAAAAATCCGGTCCTGACAACCTTGGTATCAAAGCCAGGCTGACCATTGGCTAATCCTATCTTAGCTAGGTCAAAAAACCTAGGTAAACCAACCCACCAGACCTTAACTTAACCCCGGCCAAGCTTCCCATGTAAGATAGCCAGACAGTGACCCCGACACCTTTTGGCAGTCGGTGCCCAACCTATCAGCCTAGCCTGTCGATCACGTGCCAGTGACCGACACCTAAAGTGTCTTATTCGCAAGCGTGCGAAGGAAGACTCCGTCCCCTTTTTCTATAAAAAGGGCACGCTAGCCTCAACCCAACATAGCACAGCCTCTCCCCCAAACCTAGCTAAAATGCCTAGACCCATTGTTCACAATGAGACCACTGCAACCAACCTTGGAAGTTTAGTGACCGTGCTAGAAAAACCTCACCCGTCGTGCCTTTGCATTAGAAGAGCCCCCCAGAATATGTTGTGTACCAAGGGCCCATGAGCGGTGAGAGCCGTCAATTCTGGGCCACTGTGCACGTCTATAGTAGGGGTCTATCTCCAGAGCGCCCCTACAGGTTCACTGGAAGGACAACTTCCTTTGAGCCACAAGCCATCCAGCCAGCTGCTCGAGAGGCTATAGTTCAACTCCAGCACTTGTCGCCCAGAGTTAACTGTCGCTCGTTCTACTACTACCCCAGCCGTGACGAGTATGGTAGGCCACCCCAGGTTGCCAACGGAGACCACGAGACGGATCCTGCATTGTTGCATCTGGTGCGCTATGTAAGTGCACTAGAGGAACTGTTCGATCAAATCACCCTTGATCTGATCGCAGCTCGTGGAGAGCTGGTTCGCTGAACCTCGGCAAGAAGAGAAGATCAGCCCGACGCCGACAACCCAGTCGTGTTGTTCGGGCAACCGATCGAGACCCTGAGGTCAGCCCCAGCCATCGACCAAGGTGCTTTGGTGTCCCCGGAAGTGCTTCATCGCCTTTTGGGAACACGTTCCAATGGGATTGTGGCCAACAATCCCCGCGATGCTCATCATCGCTACCCCGACCCTGCAGTCCCTCAACCCCCTCCAGCTAACCCCAACGGTGAAACCCGTGGAGAAGCCTCGGCATCCACAAGGCAAGCCCGCTTAGATATTAACGAGGTAGACTAAGTCACTCGAGTAGTACCGAGTCTTCGTACGGCCACGCCCTGTAATCGTGTGATCTTGTATCGCCATATTCAAATACTTCCCGCGTGTGCACCCCTATTTTTAATTAGTAGCCATGCATAAGTGTGTTGGTGTACGGTTGCATTTTTAATTCCGGGCGTAGCTACCAAAAACCACCCCGACGACACCCATAGTTATATGTCACTTTTATGAGATATGAGTATCTCTGGCATTGACCCCGACCCCATAGAGCAAAACCGACAATATAGTTGCCCCTCACCATGATAAATAACCCAGCCCAGTTGCTTTATAAAAGGCCACCTTGTGACCTTGCCGAGTATCCCCTCACCTTGTGCACAACCCTCACAACCATTCCTTTGCCATGCCGAGCCCTAGTATTTATCTGAGAACCCCAGATGCAACTCCACATTATTGTGGGACTTTACCTGCAGTACCATGAGTGCTACCCATCCACCCCAGTACGAGTTGCTCAAGTCGAGGATCACCCCTTCCACGTCGAAATATTGGGCAGTAGTGCACATCCCTCCCGCAAACCCAAACCAAGACCCAACGGAAGTCTCCTTCGTGGGGAAATCTATGCCGACTCCGCAAATGGCCATAGAAGCTGCTGCGGGCATCACAGGGATGTACATAAGAACGGAAACGTATTCCTTGGATTGACTGTGTGTGATATACATACAAACGAAAATGTTTTCCCTGGATTGGTTGTGTGGGATGTACATAAGAACAAAAACGTATTCCTTGGATTGACTATGTGGGATATACATACGAACGGAAATGTTTTTTTGGGATTCACCGTGTGGGATGTATGTATGAATGGAAATGATTGGGTTTCGATGCCTCGCCAGATTGCACACGAGCTCATTTTGCCCCAGCCTATGTGCCAGGAGGGCCTATCCCCGACGATTTCTGGGTCGTGTGGGAAGGACCCCCCTGTCGCCCACACTCACTTGGCGACGGTTGCCAATGTCGTCGCGGAAAGGGGTTAAAAACCCTTTGTATAGCACTGATGCATACCAGTGATGTCTTTACAGTGGAAAATATCCAGAAGTAGTGATTTTGTCAGTCTAGACAAATTTATCTGTTGTTTACGTGATATGTGTTTATGTCTTTCCAATGTAAAATGTACAAGTTGCTATTTGTCACCCTGGACAAATATCCATAAGTAGCACTACTTGCTATTTTCTAAATTTGCCGATCAAAAAAATGTACAAGCAAATATAACATCATCCAACAATATGAAGTACCATTCCATCATCCAATTATTACATGATTCTGCTAATAGAAAATTTTGACATTACATTCATCTTCTAGCTATCAATGCAGGGCAAATCTTGCAAATAAACCTGCCACTAACATGATCATGCCATAAAACACGATGCTGGACATTTGTTTTCTTTCTAAACTATCACAGCTTGCCCTATTTGCTTGAATTTCTGCATTCTTCTTCAGAACTAGTTGCCTTAGTGCATCCTCTGTTCCATTTCTCAGCATCTGTTGCATTCATTGCTTCCTGCCGTCACCACATACAACTTCAAACCTCCTGATTGCATCCTAAAGATCCATTAGTAGTTGTACAATCAATGGGGAGCAAGGACCATCTTGCCGCTGAAAAAATCCACAGCCATCCCTCTGGCTGAAATAATTCATACCATCAGAAACGGAAACAAGGATGAGGAAAAATTACAAGAGAAGAAGATTGGAAGCTTACTACAATTCCATGAATGCAGCAGTAGAATCTTCTTATAGTGATGTTCCACTTCCGACTCGTACACCATGGCGTCCTCGCAGTACGGCACGGGCGACCTTGACGGAGCCATCTGCCCGTGACCTCCGCCTGAGTACGAAGCGCGGGAGCAGGAAGACGCCGTCGATTGCTGCCCAAGCCCGCCTCCTGCTCGAATAACTACTGTCGCCGCGGTCATCGTCGTCGCCGCCCGTCTCCAGCCTATCAACATCCCTAATTTGGTTCCCCTACTCAATCCCTTAATTTCCCGCCGCCGCTGCAACTTAAGTGAGTACTGGAAGGGGCCCACAGTCAGTCTAGCATTGCATCCAATTAACCCCTAATCCCTGCCACATTAGCAATCCTGAAGCCCAAACCAGCTTTTAACGCTAATCAGCCAGGATAGACCGGGATAAAAAAAGACAGGGTGACAATTTCAGGGATTCTGACTTCAGGGTTTGATTCACACTTGGAGAATGAATTCAAGGTTTTTTTTCAGAATTTTTCCAGTTCCTTAACATAGGCACTATGAGCATAGTTTTAATAACAATATCTAAGTATGTCAAAATTTTAGATTTGTAGAGAGTAATATCATACTTTTCAATCAAAGAAGCAACTTCATAAGCACCCTTAAAAGCAACAAATTCTTCAATTTTTTTGATATCATAGTAACTATAAACACCCTTTTCATAAGAAGATAATATTTCATTATCATTAAACTTGCATAGGCAGGGAAGGTGTTTCTCAGGGTTCTTAGAGAAACAAGTAAAATCACAAAGTTCACAAAGATTCCAAGCATAAAATAGCAAGCAATTTATTTGATTCCATAAGAGTCTCCCTTTTTCGGACAAATGATGATACACAAAATGAGCATGCTCATCTAAAGATTTTCCCTCAACTAAACTAGTTGGGGTTTCAGCACGAGCACATATGGATCAAAGATGATCCAAATAGAAAACTTTAAGTGGATCCATATCAATAGATTTTTAGCAAGCAAAGATGCAAGAAAACAGAAGGCACATGGCAACACAAGCAAACATAGCAAACAAGCAAAAAGGCATACGGAAAGAAGGGCGAATAAAAAGGCAATTCTTTTTGTATTTTTCTGAAAACATTTTAGAAGTGGGGGAGAGGGAAACGAGAGGCAAATGGCAAATAATGTAATGCAAAGATGAGAGTTTATGATGGGTACTTGGTAGGCCTTATGTAGATCTCCCCGGCAATGGCGCCAGAAATTGGCAAGTTGACGGGCGACTAATCTTGACTTGGTGTGAACCTCCCCGGCAACGCCGCCATAAATTCTTCTGGCTACTTCTTGAGCTTGCGTTGGTTTTTCCCTTGAAGAGGAAAGGGTGATGCAGCAAAGTAGAAATAAGTTTTCCCTCAGTTAAGAACCAAGGTATCAATATAGTGGGAGAAACGTGCAAGTCCCCAATATATGCAAATACACAAACAATCAAACACTTGCACCCAACGCAAAAAAGGGGTTGTCAATCCCTTCACGGTCACTTGCAAAGGTGAGATCTGATAGGGATAGATATAAAAGATTACTAAAATGTAAAAGTAAATAAATTGCAGCAAGGTATTTTTGGTATATAGATTTGAAAATATATAAACGAAAATAGACCCAGGGGCCATAGGTTTCACTAGAGGCTTCTCTCTTGAAGGCAAATAATACGATGGGTGAACAAATTACTGTCAAGCAACTTTTAGAAAAGCGCAAGTTATGACGATACCCAAGGCAATGATTATGAATATAGGCATCACGTCCGTGTCAAGTAGACCGACTCCTCCCTGCATCTATTATTATTACTCCACACATCGACCGCTATCCAACATGCATCTAGAGTATTAAGTTCCTACAGAACGGAGTAACACATTAAGTAAGACATAAGGTAGAGGGCTAAAATCAAGCAATATGATGAAAACCCCATCTTTTTATCCTTGATGGAAACAATTCAATATGTGCCTCTCTACCCCTACTTTGTCACTGGGTGAAATAACGCAAGATTGAACCCAAAACTAAGAACCTCTCCCATTGCAAGAAAAACAAATCTAGTTGGCCAAACCAAACCGATAATTCGAAGAGAAATACAAAGATATCAAATCATGCATATAAGAGTTCAGAGAAGATTCAAATAATATTCATAGATAAGCTGATCATAATTCCATAATTCACCAATCTCGACAAACACACCGCAAAAGAAGGTTACATTGGATAGATCTCCAAGAACATCGAGGAGAACATGGTATTGAGAATCAAAGAGAGAGAAGAAGCCATCTAGCTACTAGCTATGGACCCGTAGGTTTGTGGTAAACTACTCACGCTTCATCGGGAGGGCAATAGGGTTGATGTGGATGCCCTCCGTGATCGAACCCCCCTCCGGTAGGACGCCGGAAAAGGCCCCAAGATGGGATCTCACGGGAATAGAAGGTTACGGCGGCGAAAAAGTATTTTGGTGGACGCTTCTGGTGGTTTGGGAATATTTAGGAATTTATAGGCCAAAGAATAGGGTTAGAGGAGCTCTGAGGGACCCACAAGGCAGGGGGCACCCCCTGGGGCATGCCTGGAGGGGGTGGCGTGCCCTGGTGTATCGTGCTCACCTGGGGCACCCCCTCTGGTGGTTCTTGGTCCCAGTATTTTTATTTATTCTGAAATAAATCTCCAAAAAGTTTCGTTCCAATCCGAGAACATTTATTTCTTCATAGAAACAACACCATGGTAGTTTTGTTGAAAACAGCGCCAGTCCAGGTTAGTTTCATTCAAATCATGCAAATTAGAGTCACAAACAAGAGCAAAAGCGTTAGGAAAAGTAGTTACGACGGAGACGTAACATAGGTCCATGGCAATGACCGTAGGAAGCTCCACATCACATCTTGACCTTGATGCCATAATCTTTTGGCATCTGCTTCATCCACAATAACTGAGTGCAACATGCACCAGCAACAATATATTCGGCCTTAGCTGTAGATAGTGAGACGCAATTCTGCTTCCTTGACAACCAACATACCATAGATCTACCAAGGAAATGACATGTCCATGAAGTAGATTTCCTGTGAACCCCGTCACCTGCATAATCTGAGTCTGAATATCCAATGAGCTCAAATTATGCTCCCTTAGGATACCATAAACCTAAGGTGGGAGTGTGAGCGAGATATCTCAGAATACGCTTGACCACTTGGTGATGCGATTCTTTCAGTGCAGCTTGGAAACAAGCACACATACAAACATTCAACATAATATCAAGTCCGGATGCACATAGGTAGAGCAAAGAACCAATCATAGAATAGTATGCTTTCTGATCATAATCTTTACCGTACACATCAGCATCTAGATGACCACTCGTGGGCATAGGAGTTTTGTAACCTTTCTGATTGCAACCTTGCATTTTGAACTTGTTCAGACAATCCCTCAGATATTTCTCCTTGGAGATGAAAATTCCATTTTACCGTTGACGAATTTGAAGTCCGAGAAAGAACTTGAGTTCACACATCATTGACATTTTATATTTCTCATTCATCATTCGCCCGAGTTCCATGTTGCAAGCATTATTAGTACAACCAAAAATAATATCATCCACGTATATTTGACACACAAATAGATCACCATCAAAAGCACACGTGAAAAGAGTGGAATCTATGGATCTAGGCTTGAACCCTTTACCGATTAGAAACTTCTTCAGAGTGTCATACCAGTCCCAGGGGCTTGCTTTAGCCCATAGAGAGCCTTTTTCAACCTAAAATCTTTGTTAGGAAACTGATGGTTTTCAAAGCCCGGCGGCTGCCTAACATAAAGTTCCTCATCAATTTCACCATTGAGGAAGGCACTTTTCACATCCATTTGATGTAGCATAATATCATTGTAATTTTCATAGGCGAGAAGATTACGAATTGCCTCAAGGCTTGTAACAGGAGCATATGTTTCACCGAAGTCTATACCTTCTACCTGTGTGTACCCTTGAGCAACAAGACGAGCTTTGTTTCTTACCACAATTCCATTCTCATCTTGCTTATTTTGAAAGATCCATTTGGTGGCGACAATATTGTGATTCTTAGAAGTCGGTTGATCGACCAATTACCACACATTATTCAATTCCGATTGCACCAACTCTTCTTGAATAGCATTCATAAAATCCGGATCCTCCATAGCTTCCTCATACTTAGTTGGTTCTGTCAATGAGACAAAGGAAAAGCTTCCATAGTAGTTAGCTAAACAAGTGCAAGAACGATTTTTGGGTTGGTAACCTGGATTCTCAAGATCTTCTAGAATCAATGTAGGTTCAACTCGGTTTGCCACTCATGGTAGAGGATTTCCTTCTAGATAATCGGTTTCATTTTCCTTAGTATCAACATATGGTTCAACATTGTCATTGCCATTTTCATTAAGAATGACATTAAGCTCGGCATTTGCATTAAGATTTCCGTTTGTATTTAGAGTGGCATTTTCTTCGGCTGTAGCTTATCGAGTTCTTCTTCAAACAGTGGGGGTATCTTCATCAGAAGAATCAGGAGCAATCCCTTCAACTGGCTCTACGTTGCTGATGGCCATTTGCTAAATAGCATATGAAATTGGCGGTTCATCCATCACCGTTGGCAGGTGGTCCTTTCGAGAGCCGTTCGATTCGTCAAACTGCACATTTAACGTTTCCATAACTTTCCCGTGGTGAGAGTTATAGACATGAAAAGTATGCGAGTTCGAGCCATAACCAAGAAGAGAGCATTCATGTGCCTTAGGTGCAAATTTAGAATTGTGATTCATGTCACGAATGTAGCAAGGCGCATGGAAAACAAACAGATAAGCAATATTTGATATCTTGCCATTCAAAACCTCATATGAAGTTTTCTTAAGGAACTTGTGAATATAAACAGGATTGATAACATCGCAAGCAGTGCTAATAGCATCAGCCCAGAAGCGAATGGGGGTTTTATACTCCCTGAGCATTGTTCTCGCCATTTTGATGAGAGTTCTATTCTTTCGCTCTACAACTCCATTTTGCTAGGGAGTGTATGCGGGAGAGAACTCATGAGTGATATCATTTTCATCGAGAAAATCCTTGATATGATTTTTCTTGAACTCAGTACCATTGTCACTTCTGACGTGCTTAATTCGCACAGCATATTCATTATGTGCTTTCTTGGTGAATCTTTTGAAGATGTCTTGGGTGTAGGTCTTGTCTTCGAGAAATTAATACCCAAGTGTAACAAGAGAAATCATCAACAATTACTAGACCATAATGATTGCCACCAAATCTAGCATAGTTTTGAGGCCTGAATATGTCCATATGAAGAATTTCCAGAGGCCTTGTCATAGTCATGACAGTTTTTGACGAATGGTGCTTCTTGGCCAATTTCCCGGCCTCACACGCACCACAGAGACGATCATTATCGAACCTCACATCAGAAATTCCATGAAGAAGATTTTTCTTCACAAGTGTTTGCAAATTCCTCATACCTGCATGACCAAGTGATGGTGATATAACTATTGAGTATAAACCGCCCAGGAGGGGCCGGGTTATGCTCATGATGGCTTACCAGTATTGAAGCCCATGAAGACATAGAAGATAGCGACTTACGAAGGAGACTTAATAAGAAGGCCCAAAGCCCAAAGGCGGGTTAGGACCCATAGATGTAAACCGCCATAGGTGTATGACTTGTATTGTAATATAGGAAAGAGTGGATACCGAGCCGGACATGTTTATGAGCTGGCCGAGATTCTGTGAACCGCCGGGCGTCAACCTGAGTATATAAAGGGACGACCCGGCGGCGGTTTAGGGGTAAGGAACAACAACTCGAGAGCCAGGCAAGCGTATTTGCTCCCTGGTCATCGAAACCCTAGCAATACCACCTCAAACTGGATTAGGCCTTTACCTTCACCACAAGGGGCTGAACCAGTATGAATTCCTCATGTCCTTTGTCCCTTTAACCCCTTTAAGCTAATATCACTGTGATGGCTCCACGACTAAGTCCTTGCACTAGGACATCTGTCGTGACAATCCCACAATAGTTGGCGCCCACCGTGGGGCTATCGCATGATGGTTTCAAGTTCTTATAGGGCAACTTCGAAGGGATCAAGGGATACGCTGTGGGCTGGATGGCCAAGAGTCATCGTGGCAAGCTCTACATCGATGACGTAGGCTGGGGCCCCGAGGCCGGCTCAATCGAGTATGGGTATTGGGTCCCCTTTGGCGGAATTCACGTCTTCATTGGCAAGATCGGCGAACCGGGCCATGAGACGGACATCTGCACCGACGTCATCGAGACAGCTCAGCGTGCGAGACCCGCCTGAGTTCAGCCCGCCAAGAATCATGCCTTCGTGGGATTCATCCATGGAGCGGAATCTGAGGATAAATCGGCATCTGGTGGTGAGACGGTTGTTTACTCTGATGGTGAGTCATCCACCGGCGAGACCGAGTCATTGTATCAACTGCAAGACGGCCGGCTTGGGGGCTGTTCTGATGGCGACAGTATTTTGGACCCCTGCGAGCCGCCGAACTGGGTTGCAATCTTCATGGCCGGTACACAGCCCGTGCAACACTCGTCGACTACAGCAGAGCTGATTTCCTGGTTAGCAGCGGCAACGGCTGCCGGGGCAGGAGGCCCTGTGCGCCCGCCGGCTCAGGTCTTAACTGACTTGCTGGATAAGCTGACAGCGTTATTAACAATGGTGGTTAACCCAGCGGATCAGGGTCAGCATAATGCGGCGGTTGCAAAATTGCATGATGAGATAGCACAGGCCAAGGAGGAGTTGAACGCAGAAAACACGAGGATGGCCGAGGAGCGGGTTGTGTTGGATGCTTAGGCACAGCAGATTCAGTCGGAGTCTTACCGGCTCATGCTAGATCAGAACGCTTCAAACGAAGTCATCAGGAGGAGGCGTCAGACTTGTCTACCCCCCGTTTATGAGGCAAGAAATCTCTTTAACATGCCAGGAGCAGGAACCAGTAACACGCCAGTGGTAAATCGGGTTGAAGCACCTGGGACGTGTATGCCTGTTCAGCCCCGCACGACGGACCCACCTCGTCAGAACAATATCCCGCCACAACACGTGCCGACACCACCGGGTCATTACTCTAACCCTTTGGATAATATGATAGCTGCGGCGTCACGATTGGCGGCTCTCCCGGTTGAAGGTGAGTCTCCAACGGCGGTTGAAACATGGAGGGCTAGAGAGCTCCTTCAGACAGCATTGGTTCAGTAGTAGGCTTATTCTTACAGTCGTGACAGGATTCATTCCACCCCCCGCCCGATCCGGAGTTACAGCAGGCATATCGATGAGCCGGCTGTGTCAAGCAGTGGGCGGAACCATAACCCGCCTCGCGGACATAACCCGGCGGGCAGTGGTGCTGATGCTCAGAACATGGTGGATCAAGGTAGAGCACATCGAGAGGCCGAACTGGCGGCACAGTATGCAGCCCGTCAACCTTCTCCGGTTCGTCCGATAACTTCGGTGGAGCCAGGTGTAACCTTTAGGAATTTGGGTGTGCCATGCTTAGTGCCGGCTCTATGTAATGAGCGTCTGCCCAAGGATTTGAAGGGTCCTCGCAAGGTGCCTAACTATACAGCTGACTTACCTCCTGAAGCATGGGTCGAGAGTTATGAGATGGCCATGGAATTGCTAGATGTTAGCGATGCTGCGTGTGCTAAATATTTCCCCCTGATGTTGGAGGGAACGGCCCGCACTTGGTTGAAGGGGCTCCCTGCCAACTCCATTGAGTCATGGGTCGAGTTGAAAGCCCGGTTTATCCAGAATTTTAAAGATACGTGCAAGCAGCCCATGTCAATTATGGATTTAGCCTCCTGTGTCCAAGAAGAAGGTGAGTCAACAACCCATTGGGTGCGCCGGGTTTCAACAATCCTGCACTTGTCGAATCACATCAATGCCGATTCAGCAGTCTTGATGTTGGAGAACAATTGTCATTTCACGCCCTTAAAGCAGAAATTAGAGCGGCTCAAACGCCACTGCAATGACATGGGGACACTCATGGTGGCTCTGGTTAAGTACGCTGACTCTGATGGTACCAAGGACCCCGAGTCGGATGATGAAAAGTCAGGAAAGGGAAAGAAGAGTAGTAGTACCAGAGGGCACCAGCATAATCCGGCGAATCAGGGAGGCAATGGTAAGCGCAAAGCTGATAATAGTTTGGACTTTGTGGCTAACACCTATACGCAGAATAATGGTCAGCGTCGTAAGGGTAAACCGCCCCCACGGATCGTAGGATCATGCTTTAATCTTGAGCGGATGCTAAATCAGCCATGCCCAAGGCATGGTACGTGAGGAAGACTGTCTGGGCACCTTTGGAAGGATTGTTTCATTATGAAGGAGTACCAAAATCCAATCTTTTTCAAGACAGTCATGGGCCGGGTGGCGGCTCAGGATCCGGCTCTCATGGACAGGGTTATGGCGGTGGCGGTTCTAGCTCTGGATTGCAAGGAAATCAAGGCAATCACGCCAGTCAGGGTGGTTACAATCAGCAGAGTAGTCAGGGGAATCAGCAGCAGCAATCTGGGTATCAGAGTAACCCAAAGCAGTTGAATAGTGGGCAGAACCACGTCTTCACCATAAGTTTATGCAAACAGGATCAGAAGCTTCATAAGAGGGAGGTGAATGCCATTGAACCGACAGTTCCCCGTTACTTGCGCTGGTCTGAGTAGCCCATTGTGTGGAGTCGGGAAGATCACCCACCCCGGGTTGATAATCCGGGTCACCTAGCATTGGTGGTTGCACCTCAGGTCGGAGGGTATAAGTTCACCAAGGTACTCATGGACGGAGGGAGCAGCATCAATATCGTTTATTATGAAACTTTCCGTCGCATGGGGTTGACAGATAAAAATCTTAAACCGTCGAACACTATCTTCCATGGTGTGGTGCCTGGTAAATCGATGTACCCGATTGTTAAGATAGCTCTGAAGGTCGCTTTTGGAGATGATCATGACTCTAGGTCGGAGACACTGATCTTTTAAGTGGTGAAAATCAAGAGCCCTTATCATGCTCTGTTTGGACGGACGGCTTATGCTAAGTTCATGGCCAGGCCTTGTTATGTTTATCTGCAGCTCAAGATGTCGGGTTACAAGGGGACCATCACGGTGCATGGGAGCCGAAAGATAGCTTTGGAATGCGAAGAAGGTGATGCGGCTTATGCTGAGTCGGTTTGTGCAACGGAGGAGTTAAAATTTTATAAAGACAATGTTGATCCGGCGGATATGACATGTTTGAAAAAACCAACGACAGAGCATGATCCAGTCCTGAAGTTTAAGTCGGCAGATGATACCAAGATGGTTGATTTCGTTCCTGGTGATACATCCAAGCAGTTCAGCATCAGTGCTAATCTGGATCCAAAATAGGAAAGCACGCTAATCGAGTTCATCCATGAGAACCGGGACATCTTTGCATGGAAACCTTCTGACATGCCGGGTGTACCGAGGGAACTCGCTGAGCACACTCTTAATATTGATCCCAAGTTTAAACCGGTCAAGCAGTTTCTTCATCCCTTTAACGAAGAGAGGTGTAAGGCAATTGGTGAAGAGGTCGCCCGGCTCATGGCGGATGGGTTTATTGTTGAGGTTTTTCATCCTGAGTGGTTGGCTAACCCGGTGCTGGTACTTAAGAAGAATGGCACTTGGCGTATGTGTGTGGACTACACGGATTTAAACAAGGCTTGTCCAGCTGATCCTTTTGCTCTCCCTCATATTGATCAGATTATTGATGCTACGGCGGGTTGTGAGCGTTTGAGTTTTTTGGATGCTTATTCTGGTTATCATCAGATCAAGATGTGATACGGGGCTAACCCAGTGTAGGATGATCTTTCACGATTGGAGTGGATTCCCTCGAAGAACACGATGAACACGGGGAAGAACGGGGAGAAATCACAAGGGGAAACACTCAAGAACAAGTCCAATCACACATCCACTAGACAGTCAAACACACAAGATCCACAAGGTACATGAACAACAAAGGGAAAGATACAAGGTAAGGTTCATCTCCAAGAGGAGGTCTTGATGATATCCTAGACAGATCTTCCCATGAGGGGTCTTGGACATATCCTGCAGGATCTTCTCACATGGAGGCCTTGAACTCCATGGGAGTGGTAGTCTCTCTCTCTCTCTCTCTCTCTCTCTCTCAAGAGTAGAGGAAGGTAGGAGCAAAGCTCACACACAAATGAGCTATCACTTTGCTAACCCTAGAAAGGATGAGGGGGTCTATTTATAGTCTAAGCCACGAAGGGGTAAGTGGGAGAGGGATACAAGGCCAAAGGCCTGCGGCTGCGCACACAGGCGTCGCACGTCCGGTGGGGGTCAGACATCCGGGGGCTCGGGATGGTCCGGACGTTCGGAAATCTTTGGACTTCCGTAAATATCGTTCTGTCGCCATGGCATCGGTCGTCCGGTCGGTGTTGGTCGTCCGTGTGCTGGGACTTGTCGGACGTCCGACGTTCATTGGTCGTCCGGCCGTTGTAGCTTTCGTCGGTTGGACTTATGGGCTGGCTGGAGCTCCAGGCGTCGGACGTCTGGTGTTGTCCGATCGTCCGGTGGCTGTAGATCGTCGGACGTCCGGTGGCTCGTCGGTCATCCAGCCGCTGGGGACTCCGCAACTCCGTCTTCTTCCGTCTTCGCTTCCATGCTTCCCTCGCGGATGGTGTAGTTGTACACTTGAGCTCGCACTCCTCCTCGTTGTCCATAGCGTTCCGGCAATACCTATGCATGCACACGAGTGGAGTGTCAAGTAGTATACCACCCTCGAAGGTGTCAAGTGAGCACGTGTGAAGGAGATGATTCACCTTTGTGTATGTGAAGTAGATGTCGCACGTGTCACTCGCCGAACGGACTCTTGACATGATGATGTCCATAGGATGATCCGCACCATCTCCCCTCCCTTGGGAAAGATCCGACCTCGGATCGAAAACCAAATCACCATGGGAAAGAGATGGCTTCGCCGTGTAGAAGTGGACGTTCACCAAGTAGTCATCATCTTTAAGCTTGAAGTGGGCACTCTCCAATGTCGCACCGTCTAGTGATTCCTTCAAAATGAGCAAGGACAAAAAACACTTGGAAAAATAAATGTGTTTAGCGTTAGTGCAAAACCAAGCATTCAATAGGTGATTCACCAAACAAGTGTCGTCAAAGAATTGTGAAATGGCATGTAAGCACATAAATTGAGCAAAAGCAAAGATATCATGGGGACAAGCATGTAAATGTGAGGTAGTGATGCAAATATGAGTGACAAGAGAACAAACATCTACGTTGAGGTCATAGCAAGCATTCAAAAATTTCTCAATGAAAGGTCTATGGAAGGCATAAGAATCATTCACAACACCAAGTAAAATGAAGTGTCTAAACACATGTGACAAGTGCAAGACAATCCAAGCATAATGTGCATAGGGTGTAGTGAGAATCGTGTGGCACTCAACACAATAAAAAGAGCAATTGTTCATCATGTGTGAGGCAATCAAGTCAAGCATGTAGCAATCAATGGGACATGGCATATGTGAAAAAATGGCATTATTGCAACCAAACATGTGATAGGAGCAAGTAATCCAAGAATTGGATGCAACACACAAGGCATATATATCCTGATGCATGGAATGGTGGAAATGACAAGTCGAAGCAAGATCTCTAACATGTGTGTGATACATGCAAAGGTGTCCCGTCTTTCGATGAGATGGTGGCTATCGTTTGGGAGGAAGTCGACTTTGACGATCCGACTACGAACGTGCGAGGACGTCGCGCCTGAGCAATTGCTAAACCAACTCCGAGAGGTTATTGACCACGCCGGAGCACGATCAACCTGACCACGAAGGTCTGTTTCCTGCAAGCAAACGAAGAACAAGCAAGAAACTAAGATTGCAATCTGGATATTGCGAATACAAGAGGAAAGCTTTATTGATCAAAGGTGGGGTTCTGTGACGCCTTTGTCTGCTCGTTGAACACAGACGAAGTACGCGAAGTTGCAGCTATGGCGAACTTTAATCTAAACAAAACCCAAAGTCTAAACGGTGCCCTAAGGGCTGTATATATGGAGGAAGAGGAGGGGAATTTAGTGGCCCCTGGGGGAGGGGTTCGAAACCAACCCTATCTCTTGTTTCCCGACACATACGGACTCTAAAAACAGCCCATACTCAAGTATTTTGAAATTATATGGGCCTGGCCCAATAATAAGGTGACGCAACACCTCTAATAGCCTCTAGACAACATTTATGAAGTGGCATCTTGTATATTTCGTCCAAGGCTTCAAGCACTCATTATGGTGGCTTCAAAGTCCTGAAATCATCACTTGTAACTCCGTTCTTGTTCCCCTTGCGCATGCCATGATCTCCATGCTTGGTCTTGCTCCAGTGTTCATCCCTCTTATCCATGCCATGCCCTTCATTTGTAAGCAAAACAAATATATCCAATTTAGGCAGCATCATATTCTCATGAACATTAGAATCATTACCAAGAAACAAAAGTACCTGATAATTTAATTGGCGTGCGCGAGCTCTAGTAATTGGTCTAGTATATGTAGTAGTAGGGGTTGTGGGTGTAACAATGGTATTGATGTCCTCATCATCCTCCCCGTCTTGAAATGAAGTCGTCCTCGTCGGAAGCTCATCTTCCTCACCCAAATAAGGCTTCAAATCTGCAATGTCAAAAGTGGGACTAACCCCAAAATCTGCAGGCAGCTCAAGTTTATATGCATTATCATTTATTTTCTCTAACACCTTAAAAGGACCATCAGCACGTGGCATTAGCTTTGATTTGCACAAATTAGGAAACCTATCCTTACGCAAATGTAACCAAACAAGATCTCTAGGTGCAAAGATAACATGTTATCTACCCTTATCTCCAGCAAATTTATATTTAGCATTCATACGCTCAATGTTTTCCTTAGTTAACTCATGCATTTTTAAGATCAATTCAGCATGTTTTTTAGCATCAAAATTAACCTTCTCCGAAGATGGAAGAGGCAACAAATCAATGGGTGCACGAGGTAGGAAGCCATACACAATTTCAAAAGGGCACATCTTAGTAGTAGAATGCAACGAACGATTGTAAGAAAATTCAATATGAGGAAAGCATTCTTCCCACATTTTCTTATTATTCTTCAAAACAGCCCTAAGCATAGTAGAAAATGTTCTATTGACTACTTCATTTTGACCATCAGTTTGGGGGTGGCACGTAGTACTAAAAAGCAGTTTAGTCCCCAACTTAGCCCATAAACATCTCCAAAAGTGGCTAAGAAATTTAGTATCACGATCTGAAACAATAGTATTTGGCACACCATGCAAGCGAATAATTTCACGAAACAACAAATCGGCAACATTAACAACATCATCGCTTTTATGACACGGTATTAAGTGTACCATTTTCGAGAACCTATCCACGACAACAAATATGCTATCCCTCCCCTTCTTTGTTTGAGGTAAAGCTAAAACAAAGTCCATAGATATATCCTCCCAAGGAACACTAGGTACAGGCAAAGGCATATATAAACCATGAGTATTGAGTCGTGACTTAGCTTTTTGACATGTAGTGCAGCGAGCAACAAAACTCTCAACATCTCGTCTCATCTTTGGCCAAAAGAAATGTGTAGCAAGTATATCCTCTGTATTCTTCATGCCAAAGTGTCCCATTAGTCCTCCTCCATGCGCCTCCTACAACAACAAAAGATGAACGGAGCTAGTTGGAATGCATAGCTTGTTAGCACGAAACACAAATCCATCATTAACGACAAACTTATTCCATGTTCTACCTTCTTTACAATTCTGCAATACATCTTTAAATTCAACATCATGCATATATTGATCTTTGATGGTCTCCAAACCAAATATTTTAAAGTCAAGTTGTGAAAGCATAGTATAACGATGAGAGAAAACATCAGCAATAACATTTTCTTTACCCTTCTTGTGTTTAATGACATAAGGGAAAGTCTCAATGAATTCAACCCATTTAGCATGTCTACGGTTCAGTTTTGCATGACTTTTAATGTGTTTCAAAGATTCATGGTCAGAATGTATAACAAATTCTTTGGGCCATAAATAATGTTGCCATGTTTCTAAGGTCCGAACAAGAGCATATAATTCTTTATCATAAGTAGAATAGTTCAGACCAGTCCCACTCAATTTTTCAGAAAAGTATGCAACAGGTTTGCCATCTTGTAATAACACACCTCCTAATCCAATTCTACTACCATCACATTCAAGCTCAAAAGTCTTATTAAAATCAGGAAGTTGGAGTAAAGGAGCATGTGTCAACTTATCTTTCAATACCGTGAAGGCTTCTTCCTGTGCGGTACCCCAAACAAAAGGCACATCCTTCTTTGTAAGCTCATTAATAGGTGCCGCAATGGTGCTAAAATCTCTCACAAAATGCCTATAGAAACCAGCGAGTCCAAGAAAACTCCTCACTTGTGTGACCGTTTTGGGCTGCAGTCAACTTTCAATAGCTTCAATCTTGGCTTTATCAACTTAAATTCCCTGTGGAGTAACAACATAGCCAAGAAAATATACTCGGTCGGCACAAAAGGTGCACTTCCCAAGGTTACCAAACAAACGTGCATCACGTAGAGCAATAAAAACAGCACGTAAAAGTTCCCAATGTTCTTCCAAAGATTTGCTATAAATCAGTATATCATCAAAATAGACTACCACAAATCGTCAAATGAAAGCATGTAAAACTTTGTTCATTAGTCTCATGAAAGTACTAGGTGCATTAGTTAACCCAAAAGGCATGACTAACCACTCATATAAACCAAACTTAGTTTTAAATGTTGTTTTCCAGTCATCTCCCAATTTCATACGAGTTTGATGGTATCCACTACGCAAATCAATATTGGAGAATATTGTAGAGCCACTCAATTCATCAAGCATATCATCGAGCCTAGGAATAGGATGACGATAACGAATAGTAATATTATTAATGCCTCTACAATCAACACACATACGCGACGTACCATCCTTTTTAGGCACTAGTATAATAGGAACAGCACAAGGACTAAGAGATTTTCGTATATAACCTTTGTCGAGCAGCTCCTGTACTTGACGCATAATCTCCTTCATCTCCTCTGGATTGGTATGGTATGGTGCACGGTTGGGTAGTGATGCACCGGAATTAAGTAAATTTGATGCTCAATCCCTCAAATAGGTGGTAATCCCGGTGGCACGTCTTGTGGGAAGACATCAGCGAACTCCTGCAAATGTTAGTGACAGCAGGGGGCAAAGAGAAAGGCACGTCCTCGAATGAAAATAATGCCTATTTGCACACAAAAAGCATAGCAAACAGATTTGCTAAAATCTAGCTCATCAATATTAGATTTAGTGGCAAGTAAGCATGCACTTTTTAATTTAATTTCAGAAGCAACACTAGATGGTTTATTATTAGGCTTCATTTGTTGCTCAAATTCTTTTTCCACAATCTGATTTTCACTCTTATTTTTCTCCTGTTTTGCTTTATTAGCTCTATTAATATCATCTTTTAAAATGGAACCAGGAGTCATAGGAAGCAAAGTAATATTTTTATCCTTATGAACAAGAGTATACTGATTGTTTCTACCATGGTGTACAGAATTTTTATCAAATTGCCATGGTCTACCAAGTAATAAGGAACATGCTTGCATAGGTACCACATCACAATCAACATAACCAGCATATGTAGACATACTAAAATGCACACGAACAGTATGTGTTACCTTAACCTTGCCGCTGTTGTTGAACCATTGGATGTAGTAAGGATGTGGATGTGGTCTTGTGGTGAGAGATAGCTTCTCCACCATCTCCATGCTAGCCAAGTTGTTGCAGCTCCCTCCATCTATGATGACGCGAATAGAACGTTCCTTCACAACTCCCTTTGTATGGAACAAATTATGCCTCTGATTTTGCTCAGCTTGTGTAACCTGCACACTCAAAACACGTTGAGCAACTAAACATTCATACCTGCCAGCATCTTCAGCAGCCGTGTATTGCGTCTCATGATCAGAATCATCTCCACCATGTTCTTCATGTGTAATAAGAGCCAAAGTCTCCTCATCATAGTCACTAGCGAACTCATTTCCACCATCCTCAGTAGGAATCATCACACGCTGAGATTTGCATTATCTCGCAAAATGTCGTCTTCCCTTACAACGACGACAAATAATATCACTTGTGTGCCCTGTTGACGCCATGGAAGAAGAAGAGCTATGCGCAGGCTCGACAGGTGTGCTCTTGGCAGAGAGTGGTGGTTGTGCCTGCTTTCTTGTATCACGGCTGGAGGTGGCACCTGATGGAGGTGATGGTGCAGTGGAAGTAGAGGATGCACGTGGTGTCCATGATGAAGGTCGACCTGCAGAAATGTTAGTTCGCGCCAATCCCTATCGATCCTGCACTTCACGTTCAGCTTTACAAGCAAGATGGAATAAACGAGTGATATTATTATACTCCTTATACTCTAGAATGGTCTGAATATCTCTATTTAATCCACCCATAAAACGTGCAAGCATAGCTTCATTCTCCTCAACAATACCACATCTAATCATGCCAGTTTGTAATTCCTGATAATATTCTTCTACAGAATTTTTTCCTTGTCTTAAACGCTGCAATTTTTGAATTAATTCACGTTGATAATATGGTGGAACCCAACGAGTACGCATAGCAGTTTTCAAAGCAGCCCAAGTAGCTAGAATAGGATATAATCTACAATGTTCAGACCACCAAACACATGCAAAGCTAGTGAAAGCACAAATAGCAGCAGGAACACGTTTCTCCTCAGGATATTGTAAACATGTAAATCGTTGTTTAGTTTCTAACTCCCAAGTAAGATATATGTCTATAACATATCTACCCTCAAATGGTGGAATACTCAATTTCAGTTTAGGGAGATGGTCATGATCTCATACCTGAGGGGGAGCCCTAGCATTGCCATTATTTGCATGTGGACGACCTGGTGGTTGTGGTGCTGGTGGTTGCACGTAGTTATGATTTTGATCAACCTCATCCTCGTAATCTCCCGCATAATCATCTTCCGCATCAGCTACAGGAGCCACAGAAGTATCAACAGCAGCACCAACAGTTTGGCCAGGCTGAAGAAGGACACGGCTCGCTCGGCGGAGGGCTGTTTCGCGATGTGGAGGTAGTCTTCGTCGTTGTCGTCGTCGTCGTCGTTGTTGTTGTTGTTGTTGTTGTTGTTGTTGTTGTTGTTGTTGTTGTTGTTGTTGTTGTTGTTGTTGTTGTTGTTGTTGTTGTTGTTGTTGTTGTTGTTGTTGTTGTTGTTGTTGTTATTGTTGTTGTTGTTGTTGCAGAGGTGCGGCAGGTGCAGCCGGTGGTGGAAGACGCGCAAGCAGTTCATTAAATATGTTATCGAGCTTTGTTTCGAACGTCTTCTCAAGGCCAGTGATCTTCTCCATGGCCTCTTCAAAATTGTTCAACACATCTTGCACCTGTTCAGTCATCATTTGCTGAAACATATCATGAAGCTCCTTGTTCGTTAAATTCTCCCAGTCAATCTCGTCGGCTTGTGATCCTGGCAAGGTTAGCAGCAATAGAAACACATAAGAATATGATCCTATAGACTACTAACAAGTGGTGGTGGTGGTGGGTGTCACAAATCCGTCAAGAAAATCTCAAATTCTTACCAGTTCTTACCCAGCAGCAGGCGGTGATCGGCAACCGATGTAGTCAAAACTCTCAAATCATGGATACAACGATTACCAGGGAGAGTCAAACACATGATGTAGATGTATGTGGAGCTGGGAAGGCTTATAATATGGTAACAAAAAGGGTCAGCAATAATCAATTCATATATGCAAAGTTGAATAAACGCTCAACAACGGTACTGTGCTGGTCCTAAGCTAGACCGTACTAGAGACGCGAGCCTAGAACACTAACAAAATCACGGCGCTGCACGTAAACAAGGCAGGAGCACACTCTGATTTTTTTTCTTTTTTCACTTTTTTTCCTCTTTTTTTTGCTCTGCAACAAATTTTTTCAAAAAAGTCTACAAATGTCCTAAAAACTGCCTAGCCAGAATTTTCCAAACTTAGTTTTTTTTAACTGGAACTATTTTTCTTCTGCGGATGGCTCAGAAGTTGGGGAGTCCTACTCTGTCATGACTCGGAGTATCCTGTGATCTGGAAATTCAAAAAAAGCAACAATTACTAAACTCGGACTAGGACTAGTGGCGGAGATGAATCTAGTGGAATCTCGGACTGGTGGCGGAGATGAATCTGATGGAACTCAGACTGGTGGCGGATATATGTTGCAGGTGGACTCGGATAGGCGTGATGGCGACTAATATTTGGTGGCGTGTATGGACTCGGATTGGCGGTGAATATGTGGTGGTGGTATATGGCAGCGGTGATGAAGTTGCTGCGGTGGTGGTATACGGCAGCAGCGATGATGATGATGCGGTGGTGATATATGGCAGAGGCGATGTGACAACCTATGAACAGAACACGAAACTCTAAAGGACTAGACGCTAAGACCAGCAACTTGACACGACGATGCAACCGCAAATTCAACAAAGCAAAAACAGAAAAGATTATGCAAGGGCTCAGATTGGTTCGGATAGGATGTACTAACCCTAAATTTTTTTGGCTTTTTTGTGGACTATAGGTATGAAGAACAGACTCGTCTAAACTACGAAAAACTGTAAAATCTCACCGAGCAACCTAGAAATCTGATACCACTTGATAGAGGCAAAGGTGTCCCGTCTTTCGATGAGATGGTGGCTATCGTTTTGGAGGAAGTCGACTTTGACGATCCGACTACGAACGTGTGAGGACGTCGCGCCTTGACAATCGCTAAACCAAATCCGAGAGGTTATTGACCACCCCGGAGACGATCAACCTGACCACGAAGGTCTGTTTCGTGCAGGCAAACAAAGAACAAGCAAGAAACTATGATTGCAATCTGGATATTGCGAATACAAGAGGAAAGATTTATTGATCAAAGGTGGGGTTATGCGACGCCTTTGTCTGGTCGCTGAACACAAACGAAGTATGCGAAGTTGCAGCTATGGCGAACTTTAATCTAAACAAAATCCAAAGTCTAAATGGTACCCTAAGCGTTGTATATATGGAGGAAGAGGAGGGGAATTTCGTGCCCCTGTGGGAGGGGTCCGAAACCAACCCTATCTCTTGTTTCCCCACACATACGGACTCTAAAAACAGCCTATACTCAAGTATTTCGAAATTACATGGGCCTGGCCCAATAATAAGGTGACGCAGCACCTATAATAGCCTCTGGACGAAATTTATGAAGTGGCATCTTGTATATTTCGTCCAAGGCTTCATGCACTCATTATGGTGGCTTCAAAGTCCTGAAATCATCACTTGTAACTCCGTTCTTGTTCCCCTTGCGCATGCCATCATCTCCATGATTGGTCTTGCTCCAGTGTTCATCCCTCTTATCCATGCTAGGCCCTTCATTTGTAAGTAAAACAAATGTATCCAATTTAGGCAGCATCATATTCTCATGAACATTAGAATCATTACCAAGAAACAAAAGTACCTGATAATTAAATTGGCATGCACGAGCTCTAGTAATTGGTCCAGTATATGTAGTAGTAGGGGCTGTGGGTGTAAAATGGTATTGATGTCATCATCAGTGTGCAATCAAGTGGTCCAAGATGAACAATAAGTCTCATGGTGCAAGCAACACAAGTAGTATGCTCCCTAATATCCATGCTCAAGAAAGTTGTCACCTTGAAGGCATGTCCTTGTGCATTCTTCACAATGCCGAAGCGCAAGCAAATGTGGTGTAGAGGCGAGTCGTGGTAGAGTGGATGTGGCCCGCTCTCAAGAACTCGAATGGTCAACTCACGTGAGGTGGAAGTCGACACCAAGTGCAAGTATCCTACACATGCACAAAACAAAGCAAAGAACGTATGCTCATGGTAGATAAACACATCATCCATCATGATGGTTCTCTTCTCTTGCACATAACCATTAGAAGCACAAGTGCATGAATAATATGATGCAACAATGGCGATATTCATGGCACAAGGTATATGGTGCAAAGAGGTAAGACAAGCATGCTTCACAAGGAATATGTCAAAATCTCCAAATATATGCGAGAATGCTATGGGGGCAATCTCATTAGCAAGACTAAAAGCATTGTTGCACTCAATACATGGCAAATCATTTAGCATGAGAGAGGCAACACATGGAGATATATGGCAAGAATCAATAACAATCATGTGCAAAGCATGTGGATGGTTGTCATCAACCGCATGAAATGAGCAAGTATGAATCATTGGTGATGCAAGCATATTAATCAAGTCGTGCAAACTAGTGGAGCGAAGATGCAACACACTAGGTGAAATCATGGCAATCATGTCATGTGAGCAAGTAATAGGCATAGACAATGCACATGACGTATCGCAAGCACGAACACAAAGCAAGATCATAGTATCATCATAGGCATGGGGCACAAAGCAAACATGGCAATAGCAAGCAATATCTCCACCAAGATTGATGAGGACATGACTACCTTGGATACGACCAAAAATATTGCATACATGCATATTTGTCAGGTGATTTCTAGTGCAAACTATTCAATAATCTATTTATGTTATCCAGAACAAAAATACTTCACACACTTTTGTGTTTTGTCTAATTGCAGGTGTATGGGACATTTGTGCAATCCACATATGAAGATAAGGGAAAAAGAGAAGTTTAGGTGCTGTTCAAAAAGTCCTCTCACGTCACTTTTGGACCAAGAGAAGATAGAGTCCAAGTCTCTCACGTTCTGGATTCAGATTCGGACTGCACAGACATACCTGACTCAAAACGCCAACAACTTTTTCATACGGACTCCGAATTGGGTGATTCTTTTTTTGTTGGAAAGTAGATTTCATCCCCTTTCCAAAACAATTGGAATCACCTTTAAATTCATCCGGAGCATTGAGATATGGACGAAACAATCTGACGCTGCAGCAGAATCCGAGTCAAACAACAAGTCCAAAGGTGTTGCATCACCTCCACTTGGGCCCATGAGCCTTGTACGACCTAGAGTTGGTTTTAGGCTGCCTTGGGACGTCCTCCCACCTCCTTGGCCGCCACCCCTTGCTCCTATATAAGTAGATCCACCAAGTAGCTTTTTCCTTGGGATTTGTTTAGTTAAAAGTTAGCCATTGCAACTTCGTGTACTTCGTTTGTGTCCAACGACCAGACTAAGACCGCTTTTGGATCCCCACCTTTATCAATACTTCATCTATATTCGCAATATTCAGATTGCTTTATCATATTCTTGCTTGTCCTTCGATTGCTTGCAGGAATAGACCTTCGTGGTCAGGTTGATTGTGCTCCGGCGTGGTCAATAACCTCTCGGAGTTGGTTTAGCGATTGCTAAGGCGCGACGTCGTGCACGTTTGTAGTCGGATCGTCAAAGTCGTCTCCACCAAATCGATAGTTATCATCTCATCGAAAGATCGGGACACCCCGCCTCTATCAAGTGGTATCAGTTTTGAGGTTGCTCGGTGAGAATTTCTAGTTTTTCTAGATTAGATTTATTTTCTTACCTATTGTCCAAGAAAAAGCCACAAAAAAGTTAGATCTGTTCATCCTTTGTCCAAGCCAGTCTGAGCCTTTGCAGTTTTCTTTTCATTGCTTGCATTATTGAATTTGCGGTTGCATCGTCGTGTCAAGTTGCTGGTCTTAGTGTCTAGTTCGTTTAGAGTTTTGAGTTCTGTTCATATTAGTGACGTCGCCGCTGCATCGTTATCCCTTCCGCTGTCCACCACATCATCCATCAATTTCCACCACATGTTACCCATAGTTCATTGTCACAATCATAGTTGAGGTCGTTCACATCTTCGCTTGATCCAATCTGCATCTTATCTAGTTTGTCTTGGAAAGAGGGAGAGAAAAAAAGACAGAGAAAAAAAAGAGAGAGAAAAAGAAAAAAAGTCAGAGAAAAAAAAGAGAGAAAGAAAAAGAAAAAAAGTGTGAGAAAAAAAAGAGAAAAAAAAGAAAAAACGTGTGAGAAAAAAAAAGAGAAGAAAAAAAAACAAAACTCGGATCTATCTAGACTCAGTCTCGTAGTTGAATTCGGATTGGAATCCGTTTTGTGCACTGTTCAGTAAAACAGGCATAACTTCCTTATACGAAGTCCGTTTTGGCTCCATGAGTACTCAAATGAAAGCTAGCGACGAGACGCATCTAAATAGTTGCAGATGCTAGTTCAATATTTGACACCTCCAAATCAGCTGGTAAATAGGTATTTTTGCCCTCCGAAGTTCGTGGACACATCTTATTCCTGTTTTTCACGCGAGGTTTAGAATTCTTTGATTCCTCATATCAATTCGGAATTGAGTGATTATTTTTGCATTGGAAAGCTTGAGTTAGTAGCATTCTTTGAAAAAAGTTATCAGAAAATTGGCTCAAACTTTTCAAGAGGAAAGTTTGAGAGAGAGTTGTTGTATATCCTACTTGGCAGTTGTTTTTCATCATTATCTTTACTGCCGTTGTGATCTTCACTTATATCTTGCTGTCCAGAGCTACTTAGTATTCTTCATTGATGCTAGTTGTGCTACGCCGTGACCTCATTAGTGTTCTAGGCTCGCGTCTCTAGTCCGGTCTAGCCTAGGACCAGCACAGTACCATCGTTGAGCGTTTATTCAACATTGCATCTTTGAATTGATTATTGCTAATCTTTTGCTACCATATATAGCCAACCCAGCTCCACATATTTCTACACCGTGTATACGTACGTTCCCCTGGCAATCGCTTTACACAATCTTCGGAGTTATTTGACACTGCTGGTTGCCTGTCACCACCTGCCGCATGGTAAGAACTTGTAAGATATTGATATTTGCTTTACTGTGAGCACTTTACAACCACATCCTAGTAGTTCATAGGAACATTATTCTCGAATTTTGTTTCTTGTTTCTACTAATCATGACAGGTTCCGGAGACAGAAGTTCTTGGACGACCGACACATCATCACCATCACGTGACTTGGGACAACACACACAAGCACATGGTCAGGTTATCTCTTTACCGTCATTTGAGGGTAGATTTAATCCTGCTATTTATCTAGCTTGGGAGCTTGAAGTAGAACAAGTTTTCAGTCACCGTGACTTTTCTGAAGTTGAGCGAGTACGAGCTGTCACTAGAGCATTTACTGGATTTGCTTCTGTTTGGTGGAGTGTGCATTGTAAGAAAAATATTGATAACCAACGCACAACTTGGAATGATTTGAAAGATGTAATGAGACAACAATTTTTTCCCTCCTTACTATCGTCGTTAATTGCTTCGCAAATTTGAACAATTTAAACAAGGCAACAACACTGTTCTTGCTTACTACCAAGAGTTCAAATCTTATATGCATCATTGTGACATAGAAGAATCTAAGGATGATACAGTGAATAGATTTTTTGGTGGTTTGAACCATGATATTCAGGCAAGATTTCAGTATATTCCCCGTTGCATTACTGGTATGTATGTTCGTGCTTGTACCTTTGAGAGACAGATGCAGGAGGATGCATTGGGTGACTACAACAACTACTATTCCAGTTCGTGCTCACCACTGCCGGTTGGTTCCTCCATCGTTCCACCTACTAGAGCAGCCCCACCTCGGATTGTGAGCGCGACATCATCTCAAGAGTATGGTGCATTGTCAATGTCCGTACCTACATCAGCTACGTCTTTGCGACAAGGTAACAATAAAGGTATTGATGATATAACTTCACATGATAATGATGCATCCCTAGTTAACTTAAATGCATCATGTGTTCAGTTACCTGGTGATTTGAGCACAACACCTCTTTTAGAGAATCTTGATACTGTCATGAATGTGTCATGTGATCAAACAACTGAAATACCAACAATTTTGAGTGCCCCCATTGAGTTAACTGTTGATGCAAAAGAATCAATGTTTAATCATTTTGATATGACCTCTAATCTTGGTGATGATTCTGTGACCAAAGACTTATTGCATGTTTGCCTATTTAAGCATGTTGTAGCATGTAAATTAGAAGCAAGTAAGGTTTATTCACCAATGTTGGGATGATTTAATGATGAACATTGTCAATCTTTTGATATGAATAAGAGCATCACTTATATGTGCAAATTGAGTTGCAATATTTTCATGTCTTCTACTTCTAGTGATAATATTTTGGCTTCAGATTTTATGAACTATGCAAGTTACTCATCTATACATGTGTCATATGTGCAAAAACCAAGGGAAGTAAAAATGGATGACATATACATATACAACATGTACACCTTGTCTCTTTTGTTAGCCACATTTCAGATTAAGCAACGCCAAGGACGGCTTTGTTTTCAAAAAGGGGAGGATGATGAGGACATGACTACCTTGGATACGACCAAAAATATTGCATACATGCATATTTGTCAGGTGATTTCTAGTGCAAACTATTCAATAATCTATTTATGTTATCCAGAACAAAAATACTTCACACACTTTTGTGTTTTGTCTAATTGCAGGTGTATGGGACATTTGTGCAATCCAAATATGAAGATAAGGGAAAAAGAGAAGTTTAGGTGCTGTTCAAAAAGTCCTCTCACGTCACTTTTGGACCAAGAGAAGATAGAGTCCAAGTCTCTCACGTTCTGGATTCAGATTCGGACTGCACAGACATACCTGACTCAAAACGCCAAGAAATTTTTCATACAGACTCCGAATTGGGTGATTCTTTTTTTGTTGGAAAGTAGATTTCATCCTCTTTCCAAAACAATTGGAATCACCTTTAAATTCATCCGGAGCGTTGAGATATGGACGAAACAATCTGACGCTGCAGCAGAATCCGAGTCAAACAACAAGTCCAAAGGTGTTGCATCACCTCCACTTGGGCCCATGAGCCTTGTACGACATAGGGTTGGTTTTAGGCTGCCTTGGGACATCCTCCCACCTCCTTGGCCGCCACCCCTTGCTCCTATATAAGTAGATCCACCAAGTAGCTTTTTCCTTGGGATTTGTTTAGTTAAAAGTTAGCCATTGCAACTTCGTGTACTTCGTTTGTGTCCAACGACCAGACTAAGACCGCTTTTGGATCCCCACCTTTATCAATACTTCATCTATATTCGCAATATTCAGATTGCTTTATCATATTCTTGCTTGTCCTTCGATTGCTTGCAGGAATAGACCTTCGTGGTCAGGTTGATTGTGCTCCGGCGTGGTCAATAACCTCTCGGAGTTGGTTTAGCGATTGCTAAGGCGCGACATCGTGCACGTTTGTAGTCGGATCGTCAAAGTCGACTCCACCAAATCGATAGTTATCATCTCATCAAAAGATCGGGACACCCCGCCTCTATCAAAGATTGCAAATACCATACAAGTACTAGAATCAATCATCATGTGTAATGCAAAGAATGGGTCACAAATGCATGGCAAAGGCATAGTACTGAGCATATCATGCAAAGTGAACATGGCAAGATGGGCATAGAATATGTAATGGACAATAACCCATAACCATGTGAGAGCCATGTAGAAGAAATGTGCGAAGACTTCGCGTGAAGAGAGTGGTGGGAAAGGCAATCCATGGGATCCCAAGTCATCATTGTTCTCTAGAGCTCGTTTTGTCAACTCGTGGGATTGCGAGGTTGACAAGTATTCATGTGTAGCGACCAGACCTTAAACAGTCTGACCTCTGTGCTCAGGTGTCATCCCTGGATCAGTAATGCTGACACCACACAGTACTTCGAAGGATTTATAACAGAGTAGCAATCACACACTTATTACATCGATATCTCAAAGAGAACTTATTACAATAAATATGGCTTAAGGCCATCTAATAACGATAACAGCGGAAGGCTTGGAAGATAAGTGAGTCCATCAACTCCAACGGCATCACTGAGTATAGAACCACGACCTAAAAGGCACCTTACTCATCGTTTGAAAAGTCTGCAACATGAAACGTTGCAGCCCGAAACGGGTCAGCACATGGAATATGCTGGCAATGTAACACATAGAGAGTAATGAATGATAAACCTGTACTACATGCATATATGGCTGGTGGAAAGCTCTACGGTTACAGTTTTGCGTAAAGCCAATTTTTCCCTACTACAAAGGAATAAATTTATTTAACTATCATGGTGGTTGTTAAACATTGAGAATGGTTGACAGCATCCTCAATCCCAATTAAAGTAATCATCAATAAAGCCCAACAATATTAATTTAGAAGTAACATGATGAGATTCACATGATATCCAAGTATTAGATACTCAAAACGTCCATAACCGGGGACACGGCTAACCATGATTAGTTTGTACACTCTGCAGAGGTTTGCGCACTTTTCCCCACAAGACTCAATCGCCTCCGTTTGATTTCTCGCACTACATGGTGTTTGAGAAACGGATGACCGAGACACAGTCTTTCAGAAGCGCTAGCACCTTACGTTAGATAGACCGGTACACCTACTTTCCCGTACATCTGCTAGTCTACCCTGTAAGAGTTCGCACGACTTAATCAACTATGCCAGAGCCCATAACGGCTTGTGGCTGCACACGGAAGTTTCTAGTTTGAATAATCTCATGATCCCTTTGAGCCTGGGTGGCGGTCCAAAAAGAAACAGGCAGTCCTGGAATACCCAGGTACCTCAATCCACCCAGATGTGTGTTTAAGTTGCCACCTTAGATAAACCATTAATTAAACAAGCTCACATCTGTCATGGATATCACTCACCCAATCCACGTCTACTAGCATAGCATGTCATAATAAGCAAACGTAGAAGTAACTCCCAAAGGTTTCATAATAAAACAGGTAATAGGTACTACCTCAACTACTTCCCATCCCACAAATTTAGATTAGATCCTAATCCTGCAGTGTTTTACGATTGATCTAATGCAATAAAACTGGGTAGTAAAAGAGGTATGATCAAAGTGTTACTTGCCTTGCTGATGATCCGCGAAACATAGAGATTCGAAGTAACAGGCGGCGCACTCCGGGTGTTCTATTGCAAACAAACAACAAGCATACAATAAGTACTCATCCAATGCACAGGTAAAACTCAAATAAGAGATCTAACCAGAAAGTTCAACTTAAGAACTCTGGTTTGCAAAAAGAATCAAATCGAACGAAGCAACGAAAGTCAAACGGCGAAAGAAAACAACTTCGTTCTAGTAATCTAGATCTAAGTCAAATTTTACAGTAGCAAAAACTTGTTTAAGTTGATTAATCGGATAGAGGGTTTCGAGACGAAACTCCAGGCGCTTGAATCGCCTGATTCCGATAAACGAACGAAAAGTTATACTAAAACGAAAAACGGATCAGAAATCGTGATCAGAAAATAACCGCGGAAAATCCGACGAAAAAGAAAAACGACGAACGGATTAATTCGTTAATTAACCTAAGCCGAAAATAATAAAATAAATAAAATAATAAAATAATAAAAAACCCGAAAAAAACGAAAATAAAATCGACAAAACCAATCGTTTTTTTTTAAATACCGGCACGGATTTCGAGGCGGCGGCAAACCTCGGGCGACGCACGGCTCCGGCGGCGTAGGCGGCGGCTCCGGCGGGCGGGTGGGCTGGCGGCGGCGGTTATGGGCTGGGGGGCTCGTGTGACGCCCCCGATTCAATCGTACACTAATCATGCACGCAAATGTGTACGATCAAGATCAGGGACTCACGGGAAGATATCACAACACAACTCTAAAACATAAATAAGTCATACAAGCATCATAATACAAGCCAGGGGCCTCGAGGGCTCGAATACAAGTGCTCGATCATAGACGAGTCAGCGGAAGCAACAATATCTGAGTACAGACATAAGTTAAACAAGTTTGCCTTAAGAAGGCTAGCACAAACTGGGATACAGATCGAAAAAGGCGCAGGCCTCGTGCCTGGGATCCTCCTAACTACTCTTGGTCGTCGTCAGCGGGCTGCACGTAGTAGTAGGCACCTCCGGCGTAGTAGGAGTCGTCGTCGACGGTGGCGTCTGGCTCCTGGGCTCCGACATCTGGTTGCGATAACCAGGTAGAAGGGATAGGGGGAAAAGAAGGAGAATGCAACCGTGAGTACTCATCCAAAGTACTCGCAAGCAAGGAGCTACACTATATATGCATGGATATATGTGTAAGGGGCCATATCAGTGGACTGAACTGCAGAATGCCAGAATAAGAGGGGGATATCTAATCCTGTCGAAGACTACGCTTCTGGCAGCCTCCGTCTTGCAGCATATAGAAGAGAGTAGACTGAAGTCCTCCAAGTAGCATCGCATAGCATAATCCTACCCGGCAATCCCCTCCTCGATGCCCTGTTGGAGAGCAATCACCGGGATGTATCTGGCACTTGGAAGGGTGTGTTTTATTAAGTATCCGTTTCTAGTTGTCATAAGGTCAAGGTACAACTCCGGGTCGTCCTTTTACCGAGGGACACGGCTATTCGAATAGATAAACTTCCCTGCAGGGGTGCACCACATAACCCAACACGCTTGATCCCATTTGGCCGGACACACTTTCCTGGGTCATGCCCGGCCTCGGAAGATCAACACGTCGCAGACCCACCTAGGCACAACAGAGAGGTCAGCACGCCGGTCTAAACCTAAGCGCGCAGGGGTCTGGGCCCATCGCCCTGAGCACACCTGCACGTTGCGAACGCGGCCGGAAGCGGACCTAGCCTAGTGGCGTTCCAGTCCAATCCGGCGCGCGCCACTCAGTCGCTGACGTCACGAAAGCTTCGGCTGACGACGCCGGGATACCCATAACTACTCCCGCGTAGATGGTTAGTGCGTATAGACCAAATAGCCAGACTCAGATCAAATACCCAGATCTCGTTAAGCGTGTTAAGTATCCGCGAACGCTGACCAGGGCCAGGCCCACCTCTCTCCTAGGTGGTCTCAAACCTGCCATGTTGCTCCACCACAAAGTAACAGTCAGGGCCGTCCGGAACCTAGGCCCACCACTATCTGGGTGGAACCACCTACCCCTTCAGCCCCCAACTCCGAACAGTATCACCTCTCTCCAATCCGGCGCGCGCCACTCAGTCGCTGACGTCACGAAAGCTTCGGCTGACGACGCCGGGATACCCATAACTACTCCCGCGTAGATGGTTAGTGCGTATAGACCAAATGGCCAGACTCAGATCAAATACCCAGATCTCGTTAAGCGTGTTAAGTATCCGCGAACGCTGACCAGGGCCAGGCCCACCTCTCTCCTAGGTGGTCTCAAACCTGCCCTGTTGCTCCACCACAAAGTAACAGTCAGGGCCGTCTAGAACCTAGGCCCACCACTATCTGGGTGGAACCACCTACCCCTTCAGCCCCCAACTCCGAAGTGTATCACAGGTAATGTAACAGTGTAAAGTATATAGTATATGCCCGCGATCACTTCCCGAAGTGATCACGGCCCAGTAGTATAGCATGGCAGACGGACAAGAGTGTAGGGCCACTGATGGAACACTAGCATCCTATACTAAGCAGTAGGATAGCAGGTAAAGGTAACAACAGTAGTAGCAAGGACAGGCTATGCAGCAGTATAGGATTAACTGAAAGCAGTAACATGCTAGACTACTCTAATGCAAGTAGTAGAGAAGAATAGGCGGTATCTGGTGATCAAGGGGGGGCTTGCCTGGTTGCTCAGATAAGAAGGAGGGGTCGTCGATGTAGTCGATCACAGGGGTACCGGCATCGGTCTCAGGTTCTATCGGAAAGAAGTAACGGAGGGGGAACACAATAAATAATAGAGCAATCAAATGTAACAAAAAGCAAGAAGCGGCAATACGTTGTGCAAGAGGTGACCTAACTTAGGGATATGTGATACCGGCGAAGGGGGAAACATCCGGGAAAGTATTCCCGGTGTTTCGCATTTTCGGACAGATTAACCGGAGGGGGAAAGTTGCGATTTTGATATGTTAGGGGTGCGTGGCGGATGAATGGGCTCCATATCCGGGTTTGTCTCGTCGTTCTGAGCAACTTTCATGTAGAAAGTATTTTCATCTGAGCTACGGTTTATTTTATATTTAATTTTAAAAGGATTTAATCATTTTCTAGAATTAACAGAATTAATTTAATTAGAAAACGTAATTATGACATCAGCATGATGTCTGGGTGATGTCAGCAGTCAACAGTCGGTTGACTGGATCCAACTGACGCGTGGGTCCCACTGTCATTGACTAAGATTAACTAAAACAGATTAATTAGTTTAATTAGTGATTAGGTTAATCTAATCAGGATTAATTAACTTAATTAATTACTTAATTAATTAATCATTTTTATTTATTATTATATTTTTTTAAATCTTCTTTTTTTAAAACGTTTTAGGGGACGACCCCACTTGTCATAGGCCCCTTGGGCCTTATCTGGTCTCGGGCGGGGTTCTCGGGTGCCAGGACCCGACTGGGGCACCCGAACAAGGCTGTGGGCGCGGGGTTACCGGACCCAGGCGCGTGCTGGCTGGCCGGCGGCCACGGTAGGGCGGCCGCAGCAGACCAGAGTGGGGGCAGCAAGGTGAGGGGCGGTGGCCATGTGCGGCGCAGGGCGCACGGGGCGAGCAAGGTCGTGCACATGCGGGCGAGCGCGGGGCGCAGCGACCGCGTGATGTCCGCGGCCACGGTCAGAAGCACGGATGGCGCGAATGGCGGCCTACAAGAGTGAATCGAGAGGGGGAAGGAGGGACCCGCTCACAGCGTTGCAGGGGATGCTCGGGGAGGCCGGAAGTGGCTTGGTGCAGCAGATCCGACGGCGATGACCGGCGGGGCAGAGATGGAAGACGAGGCCGATCCGGTGAGGTAGTGGTCTCGGGCTTGCTCCTATGGGCGAAGCCGACGAAGAGGCGGTCCGCGGAGGCGATGCTGCGACGGCGTCAGGCGGTGCAGTGGCAAAAGCGACGGGCGGGCTCGGGGCGCGTCGGGCTGTGCCCGATCTAGGCGAGGGCACGCTCGAGGGAGAGGGAGGACGAGGTGGGTCGGTAGGGCTAGGGTTTGGGGAAGGATGATGGGGACGGGCAGTGAGGTCTAGGCGGCGGCGCGGGCTCCGGGCAGCGTCCGCGAGGCAACGAGGCGATGGGGGTCGGGGCGCCATTTTCGGGGGCGAGCGCCCCCGATCCAGATCCACGCGGGGAAGGGGAGAGAGATCGGAGGATCGTGGGGGGATGTGGGGAGGGGGTCGCTAGGGTTCAGTCTCCCCGGGGGGGCTATAGGCGCCGGCTGGGCCGGCCTGGTTGGCCCAGAGGCCAGCTGGGCTGTGGCCAAGTGGAGGGGTTTTTTTTTGGTTCTGTTTTCTTTTCTTCTTTTGTTTTTATTCAATTTCTTTTCTGTTTTCTTTTATTTTAGTTTTATAAAATTTAAAAGCGACAACTAATTTGGTGTTATCAAATAGGTCACAGCCCCAAATATTCTGGCACTTTAATAAAGTGTTTTGCATGTGCTTATTACTTTAAAAGCATTTTAGATAATTGTTTTATCGCTGTTTTTAGTTTATTTAGTGCATTTAAGTATTTTATTAGAAGATGACTTCTTCACCAACATTTATTACGGGTTATTTGACACGTTAGGAACAATTTAGTTTTGACTTTTGAAAACTTTAATTGTTTTAACTTTAATTCAGATTTGAATTTGGATCGGTTCTGAACTAACGCGAGATTATCAACAATAATCAAGGTGACGTGGCATCTTTACCAGAGGGTTACTGTAGCTTAATTATCCGGGCGTCACAATTCTCCTCTACTACAAGAAATCTCGTCCTGAGATTTAGGAGCGGGAGTAAGGGGGAATGGCTTTTGTTACGAAATTTTGACGAGTGTCATTGGTCTTGGTTGCTCTTCTCGAAGAGGTCGATCCATTACGTTGATGTCTTCATTCCTCCGCTTCAGGTCATCATGGTGAAGTCGTCCTTTGCTTCAGGAACTCCAACGTACTTACGAATAGGTAAGGGGGTTATTCCAGGGGAACAGACCTCTGTAAGGCTGACTATCTAGACGATAACATCGGGGAAGGTGGCGAAAAGTAACTCTCGAATTGAAACTTAGAAAATATCGAGAGCAAAGTAAGGCGGTATCATGGAAAGTTTCAAGCGGGCAGGAATGTTCGATGCCTGTTACAGGGCGTGAAAGGGGTTCAAAGCAACGAGAATAAGTATTGTGTCTGATATCAGACTTGAAGGTGGCTCGTGAATTACATATGAGGCCACGGACGAGGAATAACTTTGACAATAAGGTGTACAGGAGAGTCAGGTTTCGATCCTGTGGAACTATGGGTTATGAGCCCACCATGTGGGTTAAAAGTAGGAAAAGCGTTGATATCTTGCACGGTCATGATAGCAAGACATGTCAGAGGGTAGCCTATCAGTTATTTTGGCAACAATGTCGATACCAAGGGCGAGGGACGAAGAGAACCATTTTCCTGCTCGCTGAACGAGGCAGACCAATAGGCAAAGTTCTCGTCCATCGGTGGTTACCGGAATGTCATCAACAATAGTAACAGGGTCTTACCGACACGATTGTACACCTAGGTGTTTACATAAGCAGAAGAATATTACTTCTTAGATCATACAGATCACCGGAAAGGTTAAACAAACCAATGTAAAGGAAATGTGATCATCAGATTAATAGGACAATGGAAAGTAAAATGTGTTTAACACATATTTCAAGGGTATATCCTTCCCAAGGACAAGCAGAGCAAGATATCCATGACAGGATATAACATAGAAAATCCCTTAGGAAAAGGGAGAGAATTTTCATGACATTACCCATACAATGGTGTTTGGATAATTGAGCAAGAAAACATTTAGCATTGGGCTTCAAATGTTCTTATCGAAAATCGGAGTACCACAGACATGTTTTGAGATAGCATTGACAGGGTATTCAACCAAAGGTCAGACTTTGGAATACACAAAGGATCCATCAGGAACAACTCATAGGATAAGTCTTTCAATTTCCTCATGGAAGAATGGATAACCTTGCTAAAAGGAAACTATAACACTTGGTCCTCCGGTCAGGTGTGCATGACATTACCTTACCGGGTCATATGAGGATCAATGTTATAACTCTTGAAAACATGTTCCAACCATCATATCTGACCGAGATTCAGATCTGATTGGTGTCATGATACCTCAGACTCAGGATGTCCGAGAAGAAAAGGTGCAACACAAATAGACGAAATGACATTGCAAGATTCTCGAGAAATGAACTATGGGAGCGGGTTCCTGAAACAATAGTTCATCATTTAACTAAGGAGGGGATGAGAAGTTGGCTGATGGTCTCAGCGACAATTCATCGAGAATTCCAAACGGATAGCTTTCCACAATTATGTGAACAAGGAGATAACATTTGTCAGATCCAATGGTATAATGATGTATGCTCGAGGAAAACATACACCATTAACAATTGGTTGGACGGTGCACCCATAATATGGGCTGGGGTGCACGACCAATGTCAGAATGGTGATTCAATAATCAACAGTCTAAGAATGGAATGTCGACCATTAACTTCAAAGCAATAAGGTTGCTAGAAGTTTTGAAGTCGCACATCATAGTTCAATTGTCGGTTTTCCGGTTAGAAATAACACGGGAACCAAGGAATGAACGGATATGGCAAAAGGTATCACGTGCATCAAGAATTCTTAAGAGGTGGTGAAATTCTCACGACATTATTGACATAAAAGATGGTTATACTCCATGGTAAAGAAGAACAAATGCTGGATAGCAAGGATCCCAAGGTATAACACAAAACACGAACAAGTTTGTGCCGAACGGAAGGCAATCGAGTAGTCGGTGATAACACAAATCATCGAGGGGCAAGGATGGTATTTCTCTTCATGAATTTGATTGATATTCTAGAAGAGCTCAGAATGTTGATGATGATCACGACATATTTGTCGACAGATCACCTGAAGATGTAACCGATCGGCGATGACATCAAGTCAAAGGAATGATGAAGCGAAAGGTTATTGGAACCAAGGGTACGCCACAAACTCCAACCCAAGTTTTCTGTTCAAGGCGGAATGACATGATGAGGAAGATCGACGTAAGCTTAGCTCATCGTATAAAATTTGTGCTTCAGGAAGAAGGACTAGGTAGCATAGATAAAATTAGCACGATAATGATGTAGCCGATCAGGCTAGGACTATCATGATGGAGTATTAAACTTCTCAGCAACAAAGTACTTGGAGTGCTGAATCTCAGTGTTGATTTGATTCACAAATCGGTGTTCTCGGTTGACGACAACCCAGAACCCGTGGAGTGTCTATGACAGTGAAAGGTACTACTTCATCAGGAATTCATAAGATGAAGTGCAATGGGTTGATATCCTCGAGATACCAGGGGGGTAATACAAGAAAGCAGATCAAAAATAGAGGTTGGGGGCGTATTGATCTGTAGAAGGCAAGTAGTCTAACTTGTCCGATAAATGGAATCAAGAAGAAAATATGGTCGGAACCACGGTTGCAAAAGACCAATTCCCATATATAAGATGAACTTATACCTAATAGGGTTTAAGAGAAGCATCCATGATAAGATCAGCATCGTGTCCATGGGCATGAACGCAAGGTTCAAGGTCGACTCCCACTTCTCCAATACACAACTTCTCATTTACTGCTCTCAGTTAAGAATGTTTAGAGTTTGAAAGTTTAACTGGCAAAGTACCAGAAGGTTATGACCCATGAAGACTTTTGGGTTCACACAAATTAAGGAAGGTATATGTTCAACCCATCGGGGCATCTTAGAAACATATACCACAACTCCGGGAGTAATTCATACAAGCTCGAAAGCAGCACATGGTTGAGAAAGTCGAGGATACAATTTACCCAAGGCATTATGTGTCTGAGGACGGCTCAGAAGATTATTGAATATGAAGGACACTGTCGAATAATAACCAAGCAATTGGTCTCGCGGACCACCAGGAATCTGAGGTGAGTATCAGTACTCAATCAGAAGGAAAAAGAATGCAAGGCCATCAGATTAAAGAATCATCTGACTAATTCAAAGCTCAAATACAAATGAATTATGATTTCCCAATCAAGGGATCATAAGCAAACGCTCTGATTAAGGATGGATAAGTTGAGTAAGCTTAGGGGTAAAATCGACAACAATTTGATTGGTCGAGATTCAGTTCATGTTTAAAATGACGTCTGAGCTAAAATGATGAATTCTAGGTTCTGATTGAGGATTGCGAGCATTCGTAACCTATTGAATCAATGGACTCAAAATGATAGTGACAAAGGTTGCTAATAAGATTTCCAGACTTATTGGATTAATCATAATGCTAGCAAGCAAGAATTTCAAGAGCACTAGGCTGTTGAGGATTTTCAGAAGAACGAACGGTATTACGAAGACTTTTGTGAAATACCTGAATCAACTGGGGATGAGTGGATACTTGGTAAGTGCGAGAATTATTCTTAGGGGTATTCAGATGGCAAGGACTGCAAGGCAGTAGACACAAAATATTCTCGGGGTATCTTGTAATAACAAGATCGATTGGGAATAAAAGTAAGCACGACAGGTGTAAGTATTTATCCATAAGGATATTTCAGTGGAAGGGAATTGCAAAAGCAACGGGCTGTCCCAAAAGAGTATCGGAAAGTAACTTTGAAATCTTCATGTGCAGTCGGCGATCATCTGGACTGAAGGGCCTCTCCGGGAGAAAGTATTTTCGAGAACCTAAAGTTAGATTTTAGTAAAAATCGTTTAACCCGAATAGGAGAGAGTTCAGAATCCCAGAGTAAAGGTCGAGGAGTAAAAGATCCTAGTACCACCCAAGGGCGACGTGTGCCCGTAAGACACACAACCATGTTAGTAAAAGTTTGTGCAACGTCTAGACTCGACTTCGGCCAAGGAGTGTGGAAGGGGAATTCCTACAGGCAGTCGGATCTGATACCAACTTGTGACGCCCCCGATTCAATCGTACACTAATCATGCACGCAAATGTGTGCGATCAAGATCAGGGACTCACGGGAAGATATCACAACATAACTCTAAAACATAAATAAGTCATACAAGCATCATAATACAAGCTAGGGGCCTCGAGGGCTTGAATACAAGTGCTCGATCATAGACAAGTCAGCGGAAGCAACAATATCTGAGTACAGACATAAGTTAAACAAGTTTGCCATAAGAAGGCTAGCACAAACTGGGATACAGATCGAAAGAGGCGCAGGCCTCCTGCCTGGGATCCTCCTAACTACTCTTGGTCGTCGTCAGCGGGCTGCACGTAGTAGTAGGCACCTCCGGCGTAGTAGGAGTCGTCGTCGACGGTGGCGTCTGGTTCCTGGGCTCCGACATCTGGTTGCGACAACCAGGTAGAAGGGATAGGGGGAAAAGAAGGAGAATGCAACCGTGAGTACTCATCCAAAGTACTCGCAAGCAAGGAGCTACACTACATATGCATGGATATATGTGTAAGGGGCCATATCAGTGGACTGAACTGCAGAATGCCAGAATAAGAGGGGGATATCTAATCCTGTCGAAGACTACGCTTCTGGCAGCCTCCGTCTTGCAGCATATAGAAGAGAGTAGACTGAAGTCCTCCAAGTAGCATCGCATAGCATAATCCTACCCGGCAATCCCCTCCTCGATGCCCTGTTGGAGAGCAATCACCGGGTTGTATCTGGCACTTGGAAGGGTGTGTTTTATTAAGTATCCGGTTCTAGTTATCATAAGGTCAAGGTACAACTCCGGGTCGTCCTTTTACCGAGGGACATGGCTATTCGAATAGATAAACTTCCCTGCAGGGGTGCACCACATAACCCAACACGCTTGATCCCATTTGGCCGGACACACTTTCCTGGGTCATGCCCGGCCTCGGAAGATCAACATGTCGCAGCCCCACCTAGGCACAACAGAGAGGTTAGCACGCCGGTCTAAACCTAAGCGCGCAGGGGTCTGGGCCCATCGCCCTGAGCACACCAGCACGTTGCGAACGCCGCTGGAAGCAGACCTAGCCTAGTGGCGTTCCAGTCCAATCCGGCGCGCGCCACTCAGTCGCTGACGTCACGAAGGCTTCGGTTGATACCACGACGCCGGGATACCCATAACTACTCCCGCGTAGATGGTTAGTGCGTATAGACCAAATGGCCAGACTCAGATCAAATACCCAGATCTCGTTAAGCGTCTTAAGTATCCGCGAATGCCGACCAGGGCCAGGCCCACCTCTCTCCTAGGTGGTCTCAAACCTGCCCTGTCGCTCCGCCACAAAGTAACAGTCAGGGGCCGTCGGGAACTCAGGCCCACCACTACCTGGGTGGAACCACCTGCCCCTTCAGCCCCCAACTCCGAACAGTATCACAGGTAATGTAACAGTGTAAAGTATATAGTATATGCCCGCGATCACTTCCTGAAGTAATCACGGCCCAGTAGTATAGCATGGCAGACGGACAAGAGTGTAGGGCCACTGATGGAACACTAGCATCCTATACTAAGCAGTAGGATAGCAGGTAAAGTTAACAACAGTAGTAGCAAGGACCGGCTATGCAACAGTATAGGATTAACTGAAAGCAGTAACATGCTAGACTACTCTAATGCAAGTAGTAGAGAAGAATAGGCGATATCTGGTGATCAAGGGGGGCTTGCCTGGTTGCTCGGATAAGGAGGGGTCGTCGATGTAGTCGATCACAGGGGTACCAGCATCGGTCTCAGGGTCTACCGGAAAGAAGTAACGGAGGGGGAACACAATAAATAACAGAGCAATCAAATGTAACAAAAAGCAAGAAGCGGCAATACGTTGTGCTAGAGGTGACCTAACGTAGGGATATGTGATACCGGCGAAGGGGGGAAACATCCGGGAAAGTATTCCCGGTGTTTTGCATTTTCGGACAGATTAACCGGAGGGGGAAAGTTGCGAGTTCGATATGTTAGGGGTGCGTGGCGGACGAACGGGCTGCGTATCCGGGTTCGTCTCGTCGTTCTGAGCAACTTTCATGTAGAAAGTATTTTCATCTGAGCTACGGTTTATTTTATATTTAATTTTAAAAGGATTTAATCATTTTCTAGAATTAACAGAATTAATTTAATTAGAAAATGTAATTATGACGTCAGCATGATGTCAGGGTGATGTCAGCAGTCAACAGTCGGTTGACTGGATCCAACTGACGCGTGGGTCCCACTGTCATTGACTAAGATTAACTAAAACAGATTAATTAGTTTAATTAGTTATTAGGTTAATCTAGTCAGGATTAATTAACTTAATTAATTACTTAATTAATTAACCATTTTTATTTATTATTATATTTTTTAAATCTTCTTTTTTTTAAACGTTTTAGGGGACGACCCCACTTGTCATAGGCCCCTGGGGCCTTAGCGGGTCTCGGGCGGGGTTCTCGGGTGCCAGGACCCGGCTGGGGCACCCGAACAAGGCTATGGGTGCCGGGTCACCGGACCCGGGCGCGTGCTGGCTGGCCGGCGGCCACGGTAGGGCGGCCGCAGCCGACCAGAGTGGGGGCAGCAAGGTGAGGGGGCGGTGGCCAGGTGCGGCGCAGGGCGCACAGGGCGAGCAAGGTCGTGCACATGCGGGCGAGCGCGGGGCGCAGCGACCGCGTGATGTCCGCGGCCACAATCAGAAGCACGGACGGCGCGAATGGCGGCCTACAACAGTGAATCGAGAGGGAGAAGGAGGAGCCCGCTCACAGCGTTGCAGGGGAGGCTTGGGGAGGCCGGAAGTGGCTCGGTGCAGCGGATCCGACGGCGATGACCGGCGGGGCAGAGGTGGAAAACGAGGCTGATCCGGCGAGGTAGTGGCCTCGGGCTTGTTCCTATGGGCGAAGCCGACGAAGAGGCGGTCCGCGGAGGCGATGCGGCGACGGCGTCAGGCGGGGCAGTGGCAAAGCGACGGGCAGGCTCGGGGCGCGTTGAGCTGTGCCCGATCTAGGCGAGGGCACGCTCGAGGGAGAGGGAGGATGAGGTGGATCGGTAGGGCTAGGGTTTGGGGAAGGATGATGGGGACGGGCAGTGAGGTCTAGGCGGCGGCGCGGGCTCCGGGCAGCGTCCGCGAGGCGACGAGGCGATGGGGGTCGGGGCGCCGTTTTCGGGGGCGAGCGCCCCTGATCCAGATCCACGCGGGGAAGGGGAGAGAGATCGGGGGATCGTGGGGGGATGTGGGGAGGGGTCGCTAGGGTTCGGTCGCCCAGGGGGGCTATAGGCGCCGGCTGGGCCGGCCTGGTTGGCCCAGAGGCCAGCTGGGTTGTGGCCTAGTGGAGGGGGGTTCTTTTTTTTTTTGTTCTGTTTTCTTTTCTTCTTTTGTTTTTATTCAATTTCTTTTCTGTTTTCTTTTATTTTAGTTTTATAAAATTTAAAAGCGAAAACTAATTTGGTGTTATCAAATAGGTCACAGCCCCAAATATTCTGGCACTTTAATAAAGTGTTTTGCATGTGCTTATTATTTTAAAAGCATTTTAGATAATTGTTTTATCGCTGTTTTTAGTTTATTTAGTGCATTTAAGTATTTTATTAGAAGATGAATTCTTCACCAACATTTATTATGGGTTATTTGACACGTTAGGAACAATTTAGTTTTGACTTTTGAAAACTTTAATTGTTTTAACTTTAATTCAGATTTGAATTTGGATCGGTTCTGAACTAACGCGAGATTATCTACAATAATCGAGGTGACGTGGCATCATTACCAGAGGGTTACTATAGCTTAATTATCCGGGCGTCATAGCTCGGGTGCGGCGCTATTTAAAGGCGTCCCCCGGGCGGTCCCGCTCGGGCACGGCCCAAGGTCGGTTTCGTTTTTTTTAAATAATTACGCTCGGAAGAAAAATAAAAAGAAATACTAAACGGACTCCAAAAATCCCGAAATAAATTTTTCCGGGCTTCTAAAATCAAGCCCGACTAAGTGAACATTTATTTGGGCCCTAAATGCAATTTTGAAAAACGCATATTTTTCCTAAATTCAAATAAAATATCGAGAAACTCCGAAATAAATTCTTATTTGATTTTATTATTAAATCCTCAATATTTCTATATTTTGGGAAAGTCATTTTATTCCCTCTCTCATGTTTATGTAATAGAAATAACTGATGATAAAATAAATAAAATCAAATGATCCTATTATCAAAATTTGAGAAAACTCAAATATGAAAATAACGAAATCCCCAACTCTCTCAGTGGGTACTTGAGTTGCTTAGGATTTTTTATAAGATCAAAACCAAAAGCAAATAAAATATGATTTGCATGATGATCTAATGTATAACATTCCAAATTGAAAATTTGGGATGTTACAAACCTACCCCCCTTAAGATGAATCTCGCCCTCGAGATTCGGGTTGGCTAGAAAATAGGTGAGGGTGGTCCTTGAGCAAATCCTCCTCTCGCTCCCAGGTGGCTTCATCCTCCGTGTGCTGGCTCCACTGAACCTTGCAAAACTTGATAACCTTGCTGCGAGTGACTCGGCTCGCAAACTCAAGAATCTTAACTGGTTCTCCTCATAGGTCAAATTATTATCCAACTGAATTGCTTCCAATGGCACTGTATCTCTCAAAGGTATGTCAGCCATCTCCGCGTGGCACTTCTTCAACTGCGAAACGTGGAACACATCGTGAACTCCTGACAATCCTTCGGGCAATTCCAACTTGTAGGCCACTTCTCCCATACGCTCGAAAACTCGATATGGTCCTACAAATCGTGGCGCTAACTTTCCCTTAACTCCAAAACGCTTAATTCCTCGAAGTGGAGATACTCGGAGATAAACTCTGTCTCCGACTTCGTAAACTATCTCCATGCGTTTAGAATCTGCGTAACTCTTCTGCCTGGACTGGGCTACCTTGAGCCTATCGCGAATCAACTTCACCTTCTGTTCAGACTCCTTAATCAAATCAGGTCCAAACAACTGGCGGTCTCCAACTTCGTCCCATGATAACGGTGTCCTGCACCTCCTTCCGTACAAAGCTTCGAAAGGGGCCATCTTCAAACTGGTCTCATAGTTGTTATTGTAAGAGAACTCTGCATATGGCAAATTGTCGTCCCAACTAGATCCATAATCTAGTGCACAAGCTCTCAGCATATCTTCCAAAATCTGATTGACTCTCTCGGTCTGTCCATCTGTCTGCGGATGAAAAGTTGTATTGAATTCTAGCCTGGTACCCAAAGTCTCATGCAACTGCTTCCAGAACTTTGAGCTAATCTGGGTTCCTCTATCTGATATGATACTCCTCGGAACTCCATGCAGACATACGATCCTGGTCATGTATATCTTTGCCAATTTAGCACTCGTGTAGGTGGTCTTTATTGGGATGAAATGAGCTACCTTCGTCAATCGATCAACTACAACCCAGATCGAGTCATAGCCTGAACGAGTCCTTGGTAATCCCGTGATAAAATCCATGCCTAACTTATCCCACTTCCATTCGGGTATCGGCAATGGCTGCAACAATCCTGCTGGCTGCTGATGCTCTGCCTTTACTCTCTGACATACATCAGAAACTGCTACATACTCCGAAATATCCTTCTTCATTCCGGTCCACCAGAAAGTATTCTTCAAATCCAAATACATCTTGGTATTTCCTGGGTGAATCGAATAGGGTGAATCATGTACCTCTTGCAGAATCAACTTCCTGATCTCTGGGTCATTGGGCACATAGACACGGTCTTCAAACCATAGAGTATCGTGCTCATCCTCACGAAATCCCTTAGTTTTTCCTTCATTCATTTTCTCCTTTATAGTGGCAATCTCCTTGTCAGTCTTTTGAGCTTCTCTGATTCTATCCATCAAAGTTGTCTGAATTTCCAATGCTGCTACATAGCCTCTCGGAACTATTTCCAAACATAGCTCACGAAGATCCTCGGCTAACTCCTTTGGTATTTCTCCCGTCATTAGTGTATTGACATGGCTCTTACGGCTCAATACGTTAGCTACTACATTAGCCTTTCCGGGATGATAACGCAATCTCATATCATAATCCTTGATAAGCTCCAACCATCTCCTTTGTCTGAGATTCAACTCCTTCTGCGTGAAAATGTACTTCAAACTCTTGTGATCCGTGTACACCTCACAATGATTGCCAATGAGGAAATGTCTCCATGTCTTTAATGCATGCACTACGGCTGCTAACTCCAAATCATGTGTGGCATAATTCAATTCGTGTGGCTTCAGTTGTCGTGAAGCGTACGAAACAACTCTTCCCTCTTGCATAAGTACCGCTCCAAGTCCTCGACGTGAAGCGTCGCAATATACCTCATAATCCTTGGTCTGATCTGGCAAAATCAACACTGGTGAGGTAACCAAACGTTGCTTCAATTCCTGGAAACTAGCCTCACACTCCTCAGTCCATACGAACTTAGTATCCTTCTTCAGCAACTCCATCATAGGCTTTGCAATCTTCGAGAAGTTCTCAATAAATCTCCGGTAGTATCCTGCGAGTCCAAGAAAACTCCGGATCTCTCCAACTGTTGTTGGTGCTTCCCAATTGGTCACAGTGATAACCTTTGTGGGGTCAACTGCTATTCCTTCTCCGGATATAACGTGTCCGAGGAATCCTACTTCCTTCAACCAAAACTCACATTTGCTGAACTTGGCATATAGCTGATGTTCTCTGAGCTTCTCAAGTACCAATCGCAAATGTTCTTTATGCTCCTCTTCATTCTTCGAATAAACCAGAATATCATCAATGAACACCACGACGAACTTATCCAAAAACTCCATAAACACTTTGTTCATCATGTTCATAAAATAGGCGGGTGCGTTAGTCAGTCCAAATGACATAACGGTATACTCATACAGTCCATATCTTGTGGTGAATGCTGTCTTGGGTATGTCCTGCTCTCGAATCTTCAACTGATGGTACCCTGATCGCAAATCGATCTTGGAAAACACTTTAGCTCCTTGCAATCGATCAAACAGATCATTGATCATCGGTAGTGGGTACTTGTTCTTGATCGTTACCTCGTTCAATCCGCGGTAATCAACAACCATCCTTAACGATCCATCCTTCTTCTCCACTAGAAGTACTGGTGATCCCCAAGGCGAAGAACTTGGGCGAATGTAACCTTTATCCAGTAACTCCTTAATCTGCTTTTTAATTTCCACCAAATCTTGTGTGGGCATCCTGTATGGTCTCTTCGATATTGGCCCTGTTCCTGGCAAAAGTTCAATCAAAAACTCAATGTCTCTATCCGGTGGCATGCCTGGCAACTCTTCTGGAAATACGTCACGGAAATCCTTTACCACTGGTACTTCCTCCTGCACAACTCCTGATAAGGAATTTACTTGTGTCCTGTTTGGTGCATGCCGGGATACATACTTGATCCTTCTTCCTTCTGGCGTTGTAAGCAAAATTGTCTTACTGGTGCAATCGGTGTTTCCTCCATACATCGACAGCCAATCCATACCGAGAATTACATCCAAACCTTGAGATTCCAGAATAATTAAATCCGTTGGGAAAACATGCCGTCCTATACTTAATGGCACTTGAAAGCATCCTTGACTGGCCATGTACTCTGCTCCTGGTGAGCTTACTAGCATAGGTGTTTTGAGAACCCTAGTAGGTAGGCTATACTTTTCCACAAATCCCCTTGATATGTATGAATGCGATGCACCAGTATCAAAAAGAACGAGTGCAGTAAATGACTTAACCAAAAACTTACCGATTACTGCATCAGGCTGGGCTTCAACCTCCTCCACATCCACGTGGTTCACCTGTCCCCTATTGAAAAGGTTCGAATTCTTTCCAGAGCTTCCATTGCCATTCTGGCCTTCAGGACATTCATTGGCATAATGTCCGGTCTTGGAACACTTGAAACAGGTGACTTGGCTCACATCTCTCTTGGCTGGGGTTGATGGGGTGGTGCGGTTCTGGCCGTTGCTTCCTCCATTCCCATTACCATTCTTGGAGCCATTATGGTTGTGCGAGCTACCTCCTCCATGGGTATGCTGAAAGTGAACTCCCGGTTTAGGGGTAAGACGGGGCTTCTGCTGGGCTCCTGAGTTATACTTCCCCTGCCCATACTTCCTCTTGCAGTTTTCAATCTGTTGGTGCTTCCCCTCAATCATTAGAGCACGATCTACCAACTCCTGGTAGTTGTTGAAACTTGCTACCATCAACTACATACTCAGCTCATCATTCAGTCCTTCCAGAAACTTCTCCTGTTTAGCTGCATCAGTAGCAACGTCATCTGGGGCATAACGTGCTAGCTTACTAAAATCATCCACATACTGGCCAACTGTCCGTCCCCCTTGGCGCAAGTTGCGAAACTCACGCTTCTTCATGGCCATAGCTCCTACTGAAACATGGGCTGTACGGAAAGCTTGCTGAAACTGATCCCATGTGACAGTGTCTACAGGGTAAGTGGCTGTAAAATTCTCCCACCATGCTGCTGCGGGTCATTCAAGCTGATGTGCGGCAAACTTCACCTTCTCCTCATCTGTACATCCTGCAGTGGTCAACTCCCTCCCTGTCTTGCGGAGACAATCATCTGCTACAATTGGCTCGGTGCTACTGGAAAACACCGGCGGATTCAGCCTAAGGAAACGGGTCAAGTGATCAACTGGTGGTGGTGGCGGTGCGTTGTTGTTGTTGTTGTTGTTGTTGTTGTTGTTGTTGTTGTTGTTGTTGTTGTTGTTGTTGTTGTTGTTGTTGTTGTTGTTGTTCTGGTTCTGGACTAACAACTACATCAAGGCATTCTGCTGCTGGATCAACTGAGTGAGCTCCGGTGGGAAAGCAAATCCATTGTCACGTCTCGGAGGCATTTGAGGGTTTAGAAAAGATGAGAAATAAGAATAGAATGAGGTCTAAAGAGAAAACACTACCCAAATGCACATGAGACAAATGCACACAAAATCACTTCATTCAATCAAACAAGGTCATACAATCGGTCTAGAACTACCGCAAAAGTGCGTGGACTATAATATTTACATGGCGGAACACTACTACTGTTATGGTGGTCTATTTAGAAAAACTGGTCCGATGAAGACTCCATGATATCTGCTCCAGCTTCATCTTCGAAGTTGTCATCACTAGGATCGGAATCTCATGTTTTTGTAATAGAAATAACTGATGATAAAATAAATAAAATCAAATGATCCTATTCTCAAAATTTGAGAAAACTCAAATATGAAAATAACGAAATCCCCAACTCTCTCCGTGGGTCCTTGAGTTGCTTAGGATTTTTTTATAGGATCAAAACCAAAAGCAAATAAAATATGATATGCATGATGATCTAATGTATAACATTCCAAATTGAAAATTTGGGATGTTACATCATGGGTACCTACACAAAAGAGACACAAACCAAAGAAATTATGCGCGTGGTAAATGTACACATCATCCATCATGATGTGTATGTGCATGTGAGTGTTAGCACGAGATAAGCATCGCTCAAAGAAATTTTATGCATGGTATAAGAACATGTCATCCATCATGAAAGAATAGTTATTGTGTATGAAACGATGGGGATGCAAATTTAGCATAGAAGTATATGGCACATCAATAGCATTTTCATTCATGGGGAGCATATTGTGCACACAAGTATTGGGATCATGCAATTGATGGGATGGATCAAAATCTCCTAAAATGTATGAGGAAACTATGGGGGTCTCCTCATGAGCAATATTGAAAACATCATATGGAGAAAATGGACAACATCCAAAACAATGCATATCCGAACCTAGGTGGTCATGGCATGGCATATGAGATAAATGATGCAAAGGGAGCATACCAATATCATCACAAGAAAAAAAATGCCAATAACCATGGGCTTGTCATCTATGCCATAAGTGCAAATTGGGTTTATTTTAATGGCATATGCATAGTCACTACGATGAGATTGCAAATATGACATATGATTGATCTCATGCATAGCATACGACAAGTCAAGCGGATTGTCATACATGATGTGACCTAAAGAATTGTCACAAGAAATCCTATGTAACATGGCATCACAACTTATAGACTCCACATGGCAATCATCATACTCATCATAAATGGGCAAATCATCGCATGGGAAAATCATACTAGCATGAAGCATGTCAATAGGGGGATCAACATCATGCAAGCAATCAATGTCAAGAATGTCCACTAGTGGGACTAGAGCGTCACCTTCACCTATGTTACCTTATTCATTCCACTCAAGTGGTGTAGGTGAGGTGGGAAATACCAAATGGTGGTCATCTTCATCTTGATGGAACCATGTGGGGGGTGCATCATATTCCACCATGGCCATCAACTTGTCCAAAGGAAGGACGTAGTCGTTGCGAATCGGTGCGTCATCATAAATGGGACCTAGCACCAAATGAGAAGACACAATAGAGGTAGAGGTCAAGTTGTTAGAAATGCAAATGGCCTCACGAGACCTATCAACTATCTCATTCTCTCTATGTGGTGGTTCACTCACTCCCTCAAGGTAGGTGCACTCAATCTCACGTATGGTGGAGTCACTCATCTCACTCAAGTGGTGGGGGTCGTGGCTCTCCTCACATGGGAATTGGGGCAACACCTCATATATGGGGCTAGTGGTGAACTCACTCTCACTCTCAATATGGTGGCTAAAGTCACTCAAGTCATCATACGTCGCCGTGATCGAAAGGAAAATCCCATGCTCAACCATCTCGTCATCATCACCGTGGATGAAGGCCAAAGATGGCACATCATCACTCTCGCCTCCAAACATGGAAGCATCATCCTTGCTCGCCACCTTGTCGCTCGCCTCCAAAGCTTGGTCCTTGAGGGTCTCCGTAGTCGTACTCGTCGTCGTACCATCATGAAAAAGAGTCAAAGTAGACTCGGCATCATCAATGCCACAAAGAGGGATGGCGGTGAATTCAATCTTGGGAGCATCATCTTGGAGCTCGTCGGGCTTGGACATATTGGTGGTACTATCCTCATGCTCATTCTCACGAAGCTTGGTCGTCGTGAAGTGAGCTTGGGGTGGAGAAGCCTTGGCCTTCATGAGTTCTTGTTCCGCCTTGAGAGCACCAATGTAGTTGTCGTTGAGGGAATTGTAGTTCTCAAGGAAGATAGTCTTGGAGATGTCATTGTGCAATCCCATCATGAAGTGGAACTTCATCGAAATGGGGTCGTCCACGCCGGCTCGTCGCAAGGCATGCTTCATCTCCTTGAAGTACTCGTCGATGGACTTGGATCCTTGGGTGGTGTTCTCCAATTGGCGTAGAAGTTGTTCCGTGTAGATTGGAGGCACAAACTCTCGCCTCATAGCTCCCTTCGTCTTGGACCAACTCATGTCGTAGGTCTCCGAAGGTGTGTGAAGCCACCATGTCGACGCATAGTTGTGGAATTTTTTGAGGCACACTTCACTTGATCTTCGGGAGTAACTTGATGTAGCTTGAGGTAGTCATCCATCAAACACTCCCACTCGAGATACTCCTCGGGTTCTTGAGTCCCATAGAAAGGAATCTCATGGTCAGTGTCGAGGCCGTAGTAGTTCATGGAAGTCGCGGACTTGAGCTTGGAGAGCTTCTCTTGAGCGTAGTCTTGAGGTGCTTGTTGGCAAAGATGCCGTATGTCCATAGGTGAAGATGCCTTGAAGTCGCTTGGCGTAGATGCCAAGGTAGATGGTGAAGTCGTTGAGCGGTTGTTGGTGTAGAGCTCTTGACCTTCACGTTCTTGTCGGTGTTGGTGTCGATGCCTATGTGATCTTGCCGGAGATGGTAGCTCGGAAGCATGTGCACTAGAGCGTCTTCTCAAAGATGAGGAAGATCTCTTGTAGGACTTGATGAGGGCTTTGATCTCCTCCATTTGAGCTTGCATCTTGGCGTCGAAGTTGTTGTTCGTGGCATCGAAATCGTCATTGTTGTTGTAGACCGAGGGTGAAATGCCTTGCCTATCCATCACAAGACTCGAGTAGAGGTGAGTAGGAAATGAGATAAACAATACCAAGTTACCTTTTCCCAAAGTTCAGGATGTATCCCGTTTCACTCAATGTGAGATGAAAGAATAGTGGAATTGGTACCGGACTTCTTCACTCACACCTATCAAGTAAGCTTATGGAGTGGCTTGGTGAGGATAGTGGCACAAAAATTTGATGCAAAATGTTATCAAGAGTCAATAATGTTGAAAGAGATTCACAAATTCGCAAGTGCAACAAGTAGACCAATAGCAATGAAAGGCACACGGAAACACACACACGGATAGATAAATGGGGTCGTGCAACCAAGGAATGAGCACAAAATGTGGAATCCACGGAAAACGCTCATGTTGCACAACTCAAGAGAGATGATAGCATCTTTGCTCACTCTTTTTCTTTCCTTAAAAACTTATTCTTTTTTTTGTATGGGGCCACAATGCGAAATGCACAAACCAAGATAGCAATTGTGTTTATGCGGGAACAATCTTTGTGACACAAGAGATGATATGATACCAAGATGATATGGTAAGTATGCAATGGAAGGTGTATCTATGTTCACTAATGTGCACAAGTAAGGTTGCCGGCAATACTCAAATGGCTAGTCTCGATAGGCAAGTGACGCAAAATGGACTAGGGGTTATCAATGCAATTGCAAGGGGGATATACAATGGTGTCGTCGAGGTTACCGTCTGCGTCGATGATGAGAGGTGGTGTTGTCGATGTCGACCCGTTCCTAATTAGCCGAAACACCTTAGGAAACGGAAAAACCACAACTCAAAATCTCAAGGACAAAAGTCAAATGGTGGTAGCGGAAAGCGGTGATGGTTTGCACTCGGCAATGCGGAAGTGGAGGTGGTGGTTGATGAGGAAGCAACCGTCCCTAAGTAGCCGAAACACCTTAGGAGACTCGAATCACTACTCAAGAAACCACATATGCAATGTGGATCAAGATGGGTAAGGTTGCGGAAGTTGGGGGTGGTTATGCGGATGATGTAGTGGAAGCCCTAGGCAAAGATGGCAAAATTCACAAACTTTAATGGAGTCAAATGATGTTGGTGGTATTTTTATGGGAAGGGGGATGTCAAGAGATTCAAAACAAGCTAAAGAACATCAAAATCGGAGTTCGGGTGAATTAATTATGGACAAAACAAAAATCAGCCGAAGTCTGAAACTACAGGTTACGGACGTCCGTGAAAGGACGGATGTCCGGTCGCCGGACGCCCGGTCTGGCTCGGAAATCCATAAATTCTGTTCTATTGGCTGGTTCCGGTTGTCCGGTGGATGACGGGCGTCCGGTGCTTCATGTGGGGTCCGGACGTCCGTAAAACGTCGGTCGTCCGGTGGGTCGGGGTCAACGCGAGATGCGAGTTTCGGTACGTGATTTTGGGCGGAATTTTGGGATTTGGGGGTCAAAATTGATGAGATTTCGTGGATGGTAAGTGGGGAAACTTGGGGAGATGCTAGATCCACTCGAAACCAAGCAAATCCATGGATCAAAATCAGCAAAACTTCATCATACCAACAAATCACACAAAAATTGGGGCTATTTTTGGTGGGGATTTTCGAAATTTAGGACGAAATCAAGCAAAAGAAGGCTAGAAAATGGTGGGAGGGACTCCAAATACGTGATCAACATGGCTCATGATACCATATGATACGGGGCAAACCCGGTGTAGGCCGATCTTTCACGATTGGAGTGGATTCCCTCGAAGAACGCAATGAACACGGGGAAGAACGGGGAGAAATCACAAGGGGAAACACTCAAGAACAAGTCCAATCACACATCCACTAGACAGTCAAACACACAAGATCCACAAGGTACATGAACAACAAAGGGAAAGATACAAGGTAAGGTTCATCTCCAAGAGGAGGTCTTGATGATATCCTAGATGGATCTTCCCGTGAGGGGTCTTGGACATATCCCGCAGGATCTTCTCACATGGAGGCCTTGAACTCCATGGGAGTGGTAGTATCTCTCTCTCTCTCTCTCTCTCTCTCTCTCAAGAGTAGAGGAAGGTAGGAGCAAAGCTCACACACAAATGAGCTATCACTTTGCTAACCCTAGAAAGGATGAGGGGAGGACTATTTATAGTCTAAGCCACGAAGGGGTAAGTGGGAGAGGGATACAAGGCAAAAGGCTCGCGGCTGCGCACACAGGCGTCGGACGTCCGGTGGGGGTTGGACGTCCGGGGGCTCGGGACGGTCCGGACGTCCGGAAGTCTTCGGACTTCCATAAATATCATTATGTCGCCTTGGCACCGGTCGTCCGGTCGGTGTCAGTCGTCCATGCACTGGGACTTGTCGGACGTTCGGAGTTCGTCGGTCGGCCGGCCGCTGTAGCTTTCGTCGGTTGGACTTCTGGGTTGGCTGGAGCTCCAGGTGTCGGACGCGGCGTTGTCCGGTCATCCGGTGGCTGTAGATCGTCGGACGTCCGGTGGCTCGTTGGTCGTCCGACCGCTGGGAACTCCGCAGCTCCGTCTTCTTCCGTCTTTGCTTCCACGCTTCCCTCGCGGATGGTGTAGTTGTACACTTGAGCTCGCACTCCTCCTCTTCGTCCGTAGCATTCCGACAATACCTATGCATGCACATGAGTGGAGTGTCAAGTAGTATACCATCCTCGAAGGTGTCTAGTGAGCACGTGCAAAGGAGATGATTCACCTTTGTGTATGTGAAGTAGATGTCGCACGTGTCACTCGCCGAACGGAGTCTTGACATGGTGATGTCCATAGGATGCTCCACATCAAGATGGCGGTTAAGGGCCAGGAGAAGACAACTTTTATAACTACCTTTGGAGCCTTCCGCTATGTGTCTATGCCCTTTGGGCTCAAGAGTGCCCAGGCGACTTATCAGTGATGTGTGCAGAATTGTCTTCATAATCAGATTGGGCGCAATGTTCATGCCTATGTGGATGACATTGTGGTGAAATCCAGAAAGAAAGAGACATTGATAGACGATTTGAAGGAAACCTTTGATAATCTCCGAGTTTATAAGATGATGCTTAACCCGGCCAAGTGTGTCTTTGGTGTACCGGCAGGCAAGCTCTTAGGCTTTCTGGTGTCTAACAGGGGCATTGAAGCTAATCAAAGCCATCACTTCTCTGGCTAAACCGGCGTGTGTCAATGATGTGCAACGTCTGGCAGGTCGTATTGCGGTGTTAAGCTGGTTCATAAGCCGGTTGGGAGAGAAGGCTATCCCTCTGTATCAGATGATGAAAAAGACAGATAATTTTGTTTGGAGTGATGCTGCTAATGCAGCATTTGAGGACTTGAAGAAGAAGTTGGCTGAGCCACCTGTCCTGGCTGCTCCTGTTGATAAAGAGCCATTGTTGTTGTACGTGGCTGCTAATGATCGGGCTGTCAGCGTGGCTGTTGTGGTAGAACGGAAGGAGGCAGGCAAGGAATATCGGGTTCAAAGGCCGGTTTACTACATCAGCGAGGTGCTTATTGAGACCAAGCAGAGATATCCGCACTGGCAGAAACATGTATATGGTGTGTTCATGGCCAGTCGGAAGCTTAAGCAATATTTTTTGGGTCATCCCATCACTATGGTTAGTTCTGCTCCTTTAAGGCATATTATTGAGAACAGGGAAGCCATAGGTCGGATAGCCAAGTGGGCCATTGAGCTTGGTCCTCATGGTTTGAAATATATGCCTCGCACGACCATCAAGTCTCAGGCACTGGTGGATTTCGTCAATGACTGGACAGAGCGGCAGATGCCCGAGGAAAAGCCAGATAACACATATTGGACTATTCACTTTAATGGGTCCAGGCAATTGGAGGGCTCGGGGGCTATAGTTGTGCTCGCTTCCCCTCGAGGTGATAAATTTTGTTATGTTCTCAGTTTGATGTTCCCTTGCACTAACAATGCATCTGAATACGAGGCCTTGCTCCACGGTCTTCGGATGTCTAAGGAAATGAACCTAAGCCGGGTAAGGTTCTTTGGTGACTCAGATTTGGTGGCTCAACAAGTCTCTGGTACTTGGGATTCTAAGGATCCACTCATGGCGGCTTATCGATGGGAGGTGGACGTTATTGCTGGTCACTTCAAAGGTTATCAAGTTGAGCATGTTGATCAGAGGAAAAATGAAGCGGCTGATGCCTTTAGCCGGTTGGGTTCTCAACGTAAACCGGTGTCGCCTAACGTTTTTCTTGACATTTTGCATAACCCGTCGGTTAAATTACCTACAGAGGAGGATTTGGCTATTCCTGACCCTGAAGCTCAGTGGGTGGCGGCTCTTCATGTAATTCCTGATTGGATAGTTCCATATTTGGCTTATATTACCCGGGGCGACTTACCTGAGGATGAAATTTTGGCCAGGCAAATAACCCGGCGGTCCAAGTCATTGACTATTGTCAACGGGGAGCTACATCATCGCAGTGTCACAGGGGCATTTCAACGTTGTGTTGCACCTGAAGAAGGCTGTGAGATTCTGCGTGAGATTCATGAAGGAGATGGTGGCCACCATGCTGGCTCTAAGTCTCTTGTGGCCAAGGCTTTTCGTCATGGATTTTATTGGCTGACAGTTCATGCTGATGCTGAGGATCTGGTTAGTAAATGCGGGGATGTCAGAAATTTTCACGACCAGCCCATGTACCGGCTCAAGAATTGAGGATGATTCCAATTACTTGGCCGTTTGCAGTTTGGGAGCTTGATATGGTTGGACCTTTTAAGAGGTCCAAGGATAAGAAGACCCACCTTTTGGTCGTGGTTGATAAGTTCAGTAAGTGGGTACAGGCAGAGCCGGTCAGTAAGTGTGATGCAGCAACGGCGGTTCAATTCATGAAGAAGGTGATCTTCCGTTTTTGCTTTCCACACAACATTATAACAAACAATGGCACTAATCTCTCCAAGGGTGCTATGAAAAAAATTTGTCAACGTGAGCATATCCGGCTTGATGTATCGTCAGTGGCTCACCCCCAATCTAATGGTCAAGCTGAGAGAGCCAATCAAGAGATCCTGAGAGGCATCAAGCCCCGGCTTATGGTTCCCTTACAGAGGATGTCGGGTTGTTGGGTGGAGGAGTTACCTTCCGTGTTATGGAGCATTAATACCACCCCCAGCAGAACTACGGGTTACATGCCTTTCTTCATGGTTTACGGAGCAGAGGCGGTTCTCCCTAGTGACATCCGTCATGACTCACCTCGTGTGGCGGCTTATGTTGAAACTGACAATGAAAAAGCACTTCAGGAAGCACTTGACCTGTTGGATGAGGAGCGTGACATCGCAGCGGCTCGTTCGGCGATTTATCAGCAAGATCTGTGCTGTTACCACAGCCGTCGGGTTAAACAAGAACTTTCCAAGAAGGCGATCTGGTGCTCCGGCTTATCCAGGATCAGACTGATATTCAAAAGTTATCCCCACCTTGGGAAGGACCCTTTGTGGTCAGCAAGAATCTAAACAACGGGTCATACTACCTTATCGATGTTCGAGAGCACAAGGACTCACATAAGTCGGAGGAGGAGACTCGCCGGCCGTGGAATATTGCTCATCTTCGGCCTTACTACACTTGAGCCATTGGCTCTTCTGATGTACATATTTTTTACAATGTATATAATATGATCAATATAATAAACCGACATCCCTGCTAAAGCAGGGCCTCTGTCGTTTTCTCTTCTTAAATAATGAGTTTTTGGTCACTTGGGGGCTTCTGCTTTATACAGCAAAGTTATGATTACCCTTTGATCCGGCTTATAGGCCACACATATAAAAAAACTTGGGGGCTTGCTACCCAGGTTAAAGGGACCAAAGAGAGTCTGTTGCAAAAGCACAACTCAAACATAGGTGCCTATCGAGAAAAGCTCAAAAATATTGCTTGGGGGCTCTTTGTTCTAAAGAACAAGAGTTTTTATAACCCTTGTAATAGGCTTGGAAGCCAGGTGTATTCACCTAAAACCCTGGGTTATCCTGCATTTTTAAGTCTTCCACTCTGCCCAGATAATCCTGCAACGACCCGCCGTACTTTTGACAAGTCAATCTTATACAGACCCTGAACTTGTCAAAGTTAAAATGACGATTGGTTGTGTGAGGTCCGGCTTATAAGGTTTGTATAAAGGTTTAAATCAGTGGATGTGCGGCCCATTAAAGCACTTGAGTTTTAGGCATGGCCGCCTATGAAAGCCTTGATTTTTTGTTGTTTGATTTGAACTTTTTTGAGATTTTTTTTCATGTGACATAGTCATACATGGTTAAAAAGCCGATGAGGGTTGTGATGCCTTATGGTTCATACATGAAACTACCCTGTGTTTATTAACCCGTCCTGGCTTTCGACTATAAGTCACTAGTATGAGATAAGATAATATCCAGTGTTTATTAACCCGGGCTAGCTTTGTTCATAAGCCGACAATATGTGATAATTACCAGTGCTCAAATTTTGGGTTATGACCCTTATTACACTGGCTTGGTAAACTAACAGTGTAATCAAATATCACATGTATGATATATTTTCAATTATATATGGTTATCCTTAAAACTCCAGCCTTAGTTATAAACTATGTTAATTTCCCATGGCTTTATATTGGGCATTATAACCCGTCCAGCGCTAAACCGCCTGGACACTTTTTTAATCTGTTGTATGCAGGAACAGATTCAAATTGCTAACATCATAAGCATACGAGGCATATCTTAACATGGCGGAACAGCAGTGTCATGCAAAGCAAATATGCATGATGGCATAACAGATCAAGAGTTTAAGCTAGCCTATTACAAGGCATGTGATGCCCAAAATAATAAATTGTTTTAACAAGTCTTGCCGAGAGCAGATGTTTAGCCGGCTTCCAGTTTATGAATCTTGGCTTGGTGGACTTGAAGGTTGTGGATCATCCAGCGCCGGTTCATCTTCCTCTTCTCTAACCAGTGGCTGGAAGTCAATGGTTGTCCAATCGATCCCAGTTAAGGCTTTGAATACAGCTTCATCACTTATAAGTGGGGAGGGGTCAACATCAGGGGCATAAGTGTGCTTACGGATTGGAGGAGTAAAGCTTGGAGTATCATAAGTTGGCGCTTTAACTCTCTTATTGTTGGCATCATAAACTGACTGATAATATGAAAGATTGGTCTCCTCAACCAATTTACTAGCCAGGGGGCGCATTTCCCTCGTAATGGCTCGGAGGTCATCAGTATTTAAGTCTGATTGGGTAGCCGTTTGCCAAGTCAGTCGGGTCAAGATCAGATATCCATGCTTTGGCCCGAGTTAGTGCGGTAAGAGCACCTGCCCTTGCAGCTGATTTCTTCAGTTCTTCAAACCGGGCAGGCATCATAGACAGCCTTTCCAACGTCTCCTTGATCAAAGTTGGGGCGGCTTGTTATGGGAAGCTATGCAGATGACCCGTTGTACGCTGGTATATAATTGCTCTATAAGTGTATAGGCAGCTTTCAGCTTTTTCCGCATATCCGAGCCAAGATGAGTAATGCGGGATCCTGCATCATCAAAAACGTCTGTACACCGGCATTTTATTAGATTATACATGTTTAAGGCTTATGAAGAAGCTATTTACCAAAAACGGCAGCAGTCATGGCATTTATTTGCTATTTCAAGCCAGTTAGCTCCTCCGCCACCGGATTAAGAGCTGCTTCAGCATCCTCAGCCCTCTTCAGCAGAGTTGACTTTTCAGTATCCCAACTTTCCCACTCATTTTTGAAGATTTCCTTCAATTTTTTCATTGATGCTAAGGCACTGGTCAGTTCATCCTTGGCCTTGGAAGTCTCTGCTTGTTGCGATTTGATATTTTCTTGAAGGTCGGCAATTTGGGATCCCTTCTTGGTAAGCTCAGCCTGCAAGAGACAAGCAATTTATGAGATGACAGGGCATATTCAAAGTCCCAAGCACATAACAAGTAATATACTTGGCACTTGGGGGATCATGTCTATTGCTTCTTATCAAAAAAAATTACAAGGTCCCAAGCTCAATACAAGTATTATTCTTGGCACTTGGGGGCTAATGCATATTTGCTCTAGTTAACACTATGGATTTTTTTCTTCCACTATCAGCTCGATGGTTAAGCGGTTTACAAAGGTCCTAAACAAGAATTTTGAGCCTGACAACATAATTAGTCCCAACTTAACATATTTGTTAAGTCGGCCCTTGGGGGCTACACAGGCAAAATTGAAGAGTTGTTATTCTGAAGTCTCGGTTCATCTTGAAAGTATAAACCGGCCCTTAGGGGTTACACAGGCAAAATTGAAGAGTTGTTATTCTATCAAGTCCTGGTTCATATTGACAGTATAAACCGGCCCTTGGGGGCTACTAGAGTTGATCTATATGGTTCTTGGAAGTTTACAGTACATTCTATTCTTTTATGTTCAATAAACTTGGCGGCTAAGGGAAGAATATTTATGCAAAATTAACAACATTTACCTCATATCGCTCCTTCATCATATTCAGTAAACCAGCTTCATAGTCACGGCCTGTGTACAAACGGTTTAAAAGCCCAAAATGAATATCTTGAGCGCTGAGGTGGGCATAGCTTTCCAAATCTGCCTTCCACTTGCCTTTGTCAATAGCAGAAAATTCTTCTTTGGCACAATGTTTTCACAGAGCAGTGGGGTTGCCTGGGGCTGTATAATTAACACCAGTGACCATAACATCTTCAGTCTTGTCATCAGCAACTTTGGTTGGGCTTGGCGGTTTATCAGCATGAATCATCGGATCAACTTCCATATGTTCAATTAAGGTTTCATAATCTTGCAGTGGCGGATCATCAAGAATAGCTTCAGTATTTGGATTAGAAGGTTCCGAGGTCCTTTCCGGTTCAGATGGATTGGAGTCATTAACCGGATTATTCAGTTTGGCCTTCTTGTTGGGTCTGGCCTGGGCTCTGAAAATAAGATGCAAGAAATAGGTTAGTATAATGATCAAGCATAAGGTATGAAGGGTCAATTAAATATTCTCACCCAGGAAAAGTTTTGAGGGTTGGAATTTGATAGAGGCAAGGGTGTCCCGATCTTTCGATGAGATGATAACTATCGATTTGGTGGAGACAACTTTGACGATCCAACTACAAACGTGCACGACGTCGACCACGCAGGAGCATGGTCAACCTGACCACAAAGGTCTATTCCTGCAAGCAATCGAAGAACAAGCAAGAATATGATTAAGCAATCTGAATATTGCGAATATGAATGAAGTATTGATTAAAGTGGGGTTTCATAAGCGGTCTTGGTTTGGTCGTTGGAAACAAACGAAGTACACGAAGTTGCAGCGATGGCTAACTTTTAACTAAATAAAACTCAAGTATAAAAGATGCCTTAAGGGCTATATTTATAGTTAAAAGAGAGGTGATTTCATCCACCCTTGGCAAGGTGGGACTAAAACACCTCCTAAGTCATTTCCCCTACAATATGGACTCTAAAAATATATTACATGGGCCTGGCCCAAAATAAGGTGGCGCAACATCATTAATAAGTTATGGATGAAATTTATGAAAGGCCATCTTGTATATTTCGTCCATCTTCTTGTATGTCATCATGGTGGCTTCAAAGTCCGGAAATCTCCACTTGAACCTCTGTTCTTGTTCTCTTGGCACGCACCTTCATCTCCGTGTTTGACAATGCTCCAATGTTCATCCTTCTTGTCCGTGCTAGGCCCTTCAATTGCAAGCAACAGAAATGTATCTAAGTTAGGTAGCATCATATTCTCATAAACACTAGAAACATTACCAAGAAACGAAAGTACCTGATAATTTAATTGGTGTATGCGAGCTCTAGCAATTGTTCCAAGAGGTAAAACAGCAGGGGATATGGGTGTAACTATGGTAGCCATGTCCTCATCATCCTCCCCTTCTTGAAAAAGCCGTCCTCGGCGTTGCTTAGTCTGAAATGTGGCTAACAAAAGAGACAAGGTGTACACGTTGTATATGTATATGTCATCCATTTTTACTGATCTCAGTTGGGGCACATGTGACATAGTTATACAAGAGCACCCTTCAAAAGTCGTGAAATATAAAGCCAATATATTATCACAAGAAGTCAAAGGCATGAAAATATTGCAACTCAGTTTGCAGATATAAGTGAAGCTCTTATTCATATCAAAAGATTGACAATGCTTATCATTAAACCATCCCAACATTGATGAACCATCACCAAGATTAGAGGTCATATCGAAATGATTAAACATTGGCACAATTATTTTCAAACATATTTGATCCAAATTTGAGTTTTTCCCTGATTCACATGGTTCTTTCGCATCAATAGTTAATTCAATGGGTTCACTCAAAAGTGTTTGATCACATGGCCAAGTCAAATCATGAACATAGTCCTCTAAAATAGCTGGTGTGATCAAAGTAGTGGGTAGCTCATCACATGGTTCATTTAAACTGACAAGGCATTCATCATACTCATGTGGAGGTGGAAGATCGGTACCTTTGTCATTACCTCTTATGATCAACAAAGATGATGTAGGCACTCTAGGTGGCGACACGTCACATGGTGGAGGTGATGTACTGCTCTCAACAATGCATGTTGTTGTCATAGGAGATGCATCGGTGGAAGGAACAACCGTCGCAACTCTTGGGATTTGCACATTTCCCTTGTTTGACTTGTGGGCAACACGTCTTGTTATCTCCTGTTCAGCTTTGCAAGCAAGACGAAACAAATGGTCCATAGGATAACATGTTTCATGAATTAGTATCTCCTGAATGTCACGGTTTAATCCTTCCCAAAATCTAGCCATAAAATCTTCTTCACTTTCTTCTAAAGAGGAATGCAACAAGGTAGTTTGTAAATCATCATAATATTTCGTTACGGTGTCACTACCCTGTTTTAAATGTTGCAACTTTTTCATCATGTCACGAGTATAATAAGCAGGGACAAATGTATGTCTCATGGCAAGTTTCAAATCATCCCAAGTAGTAGGTATATAATCAGGGTGTAACCTACAATATTCATTCCACCAAACTAAAGCATAACCGGTGAAAGAACTAACCACAACCTTAACTTTTTTATGTTCATCAAAATTATGGGAAGCAAATATATTATTTATGTCAAACTCCCATTCAATATATAAAGCAGGTCTAAAACGACCATTAAATGGTGGTATAGAAACATTAACCTGATCACCTGCATTTGGATGTTTGCGCACCTGTCGTGACGGTTGTGGTATTTGCATAGGTGGTAGCACGTCTCCCGCGATCGACAAAGCCCATGAATTGACTCTTGATCCTGTCATAATTAGTAGAAACAAGAAGTATGTTCCTATAACTACTACGATGTGGTGGTAAAACGCTCACAGTAAAGCAAATATCAATGTCTTAAAGGTTCTTACCATGCAGCAGGCGATGATCGGCAACCAGCGGTGCCAAGTAACTCCAAAAGTTTGGTAAAGCAATTGCCAGGTGAACGTAAGTATACACGGTGTAGAAATATATGGGGCTGGGTTGGCTTTATATATGGGGAAGAAAAATGCTACAACCACGTTAATGAATGCAAGCTGAAAATTCGTTCAAAGTGATCGAGTGCTGGTCCTAGGCTAGACTATACTAGAGACGCGATCCTAAGACACCGACGAAATTCACGCACTGGCTTGAACTGGGGATTTCTTTCTTTTACTGATCACTGGATCAAAGGAATAGGCACACAAAATGAGTAGTGCTAGTAAACCGTGTCACTTTTTTTAATCAGAAAAGTTGTCTTGTTCCATGTGGACCAAACACACTCAAACTCTGGCTGATGGAACCAAGCACCACTTGTGTTCTTCTTTCAATAATATATAGATGCTGCCAACACCACACGTTGGTACAAGTCTCCTTCAACACACCTTTTTTTTCACAGCCAAGTACTAGCACAACAAAGCGCTATGTTTTTTTCTCCAAAGTCCAAACATTGTCAACAACCCCACTCTTTCTCTTTAGGCGAGTGATACGCACCGGCGGACCGGCCGAACGCCCAGCCGGTCAAGCGCGAGCCCTCCGATTTGGCTTCCTGCAGCCGTCGGATCCCTCCTTTCCCAATCGTTTTCTTTCCTGACTTGGTCAATGCAGTAGTCCGTGTCCTCCAGCCTTGGCTTGGTCAAACGCGGTAGTTGGTGACCTCCAGCCTTCACGTGCGCGCTCCCGCACAAGAGCAGCAGTTCCCTGCTTCCCTCCTCTGCATGGACGCCGGCCGCTCACACCTCTCCTCCTCGCACCGCTGCACTCCGTTTCTCGCAGAAGAAGCCTTCCCAGCTTGTCGATTTTGTTTGCAGCTTTGTCGTCAAAACCGGATGCAATTTCCTTGGTTGTCTGGTTGCAACTCCTTGCCATCGACCCTCATGGTTGCAGTATCCCAGTGCGCCACTCATCTCCCTCGCCGTCAAGCTCGCCGCACAGGGTTCTGCAAACAACGGCCACCTGTCAACCATGAATGGACGTAGCAAAACGTTTCATCGGTTGTAGCAAAACCCGGCGACGGTTGCAACAAAAGTGTCACTGTCGATGTCGTTGTCGTGGGTCGCAGCTCCGCCGTGGATGGATGCAGCAAAAGGTTTTGTTGGTCGTAGCAAAAACCAATAGTGGTTGCAACAAAAACGTCACCGTCGATGTCGTTGTCGCGGGTAGCAGCTCCGTCGTGGATGGATGCAGCAAAAGGTTTTATTGGTCATAGAAAAACCCAATAGCGGTTGCAACAAAAACGTCACCGTCGATGTCGTTGTCGCGGGTCGCAGCTCCGCCGTGGATGGATGCAGCAAAAGGTTTTGTTGGTCGTAGAAAAAATCAATAGCGGTTGCAGCGAAAACGTCACCGTCGATGTCGTTGTTGCGGGTCCCAGCTCCGCCGTGGATGGATGTAGCAAATGGTTTTGTTGGTCGTAGCAAAAACCAATAGCGGTTGTAGCAAAAACGTCATAGACATCATTGTGGGTCGCAGCTCCGCCGTGGATGTATGTAGCAAAAAGTTTTGTTGGTCGTAGCAAAAACCAATAGCGGTTGCAGCTCTGTGCTATGTGGTTGCTGCAAAAAAAGCCGTGACCTCGGTGGTCACCGGTTCCAGCAAAACCGGATCGTTCTTGCAGCAAAAATGATTGTTGATTCCAGCAAAAAAAATAATGCAATAAAAAATCAAGGTGGCGACCGCCATCGCCGCTCAGCACTATCCACTCCTATTTTGCAGCAAAAACAATAGTTGGTCTTGGAAAAAAATCAAATGCAGCAAAAACATGCAGCCATCGTCGTCGTCATTGAGCACTATCCTCTGCTGTTGCAGCAAAAAACAAAGCTGGTTCTAGCAAAATCAAAAGTGGGTTCGAGCAAAAAAAATAGCGACTTATTCGCAGCCACACCGATACCATCGACCACCATCCTCGGTCACCTACAACAGCGGGGGGTAGCAAAAAGCGAGCGCATGCAGTGGTTCCGATGGTCACCTGCAGCAGCGCGTGGCAGCATATGTGTGGAGGCCCGCGAGGGAACCCAACCGTTGAGATGGGGGGAGAAGGGAGGAGCTGCAGGACGGTGAGGTAGTGCCATGATTGGGCCAACTCGTCTCGGTGAAGGCAGAAGACCACGACGGAGGCGCTGGGTTGTGAGCAGGAAAGAAGGAATGCTGGAGAAGATCAGGTGAGCAATGGATAAGGCAAGGGAATAAAAAATAGAAAGAGAGCAGCTTGTGGGTCCAAAGAGACGTGTGGGACGCGTGACCGGCGCATCGCTTCGGGGAAAAAAAAATTATATGAGACCAGGTCTCATAGTTTGCAGGTGAGACCCTTCCTGATGGATGACATGTGGCATTCACAAATCTTAAAGCATCTAATCTCTCCCCCCTGATTTCAGGTGGGGGTGGGGTAGATGCTTTGTGATTTGTGAATGCCACGTGGCATCCATCGGAATGGGTCTCACCTGCTAACTCGTGAGACCTGGTCTCATAGAATTCTTTTCCTCGCTTCGGCCGGTCTGTCGGCAGCCAGCGTTTCCCTTCTCTTTATACTTCAAACGTGCATGCACAACCGAACAAGGTTTTTTTTATTCTTTCACGTGTTGCACCTAGTAAGGGAAAACTTCAATGCCCAAAATCTGGTTAGAAATGTCCCTGATGTTAAGGAGGCGCTTTCCTTTTAAACCTCCGAACAGATAAGGGTTTTTCCGTTTAATTTCCTTGAGAATCCAATCTTGCCAAACAAACAAACGTAATCCTACTAGTATGTATCTTCTCTGTGATTCTGTTCTTGTTTTTTTTGTCTCCTTCCTTCTTTATCTCCAGAAAATCAGGGATTAACCAAACAGATCAACGCTTGCCTCTTACGTCTGGCTGATCCCTTATTTCCTTCTATCGCTTTCTTTCCTTGCTATGAATACGTGGAATCTTCTTTCTTAAACACCGCGTATCTCTCTCTCTCTCTCTCTCTCTCTCTCTCTCTCTCTCTCTCTCTCTCTCTCTCCTTGTTTACCACGAAAAAGGACAAATAAACATTTTGACTATTTCCTTTTCTCTCCGCAAAAAAAAGGATCAAGCGCTCAACACATTCCTTGTATACATTTTTTTCTTTCCTTTTTTTGTGCTCTCCCAAACGCATCCACTTTCCAAAACAACAGAAGTACTTCTCCGCAACAAACCTTCCAAACAAAGGACCCGCCGATCTTGTGTATAGGTTTTTTTAATGCCAACGGTGGGTGGGCGATTTTGATTCCTTTCCAAACTTTGCCTCGTCTTTCCTTCTTTCTTTCTCTCACACTTTTTTCACTCAATTTCCAGAAACGTGATGGGCTAGGACTCCAAACCGAACAGGCTTTTCTTCTTATTATTCTCACTGCAAATCCTATCCAAACTCTCAGTACACCTTTAAGTCGATTCCCAAATTGAACCAGTGATTTTTCTCTCTCCAGAACAGCAAGCGTACCAATAAAATTTGCCAAGATCACAACTTGTAGAACAAGAACCATGGATCAGATTTCTTTTTTTTGTTTACTTTCCAAGAAACAAAAGTTATAATGGATGATGACGAAGGTGAGAAAAATATATGAGAGGATGGCTATAAAAATAAGGACGAACGAATGGCAATGGTGTCAAACAACAACAAAAATGGCAGTGGAATATGACAATGAGGTGGATAATTGTGTTTGCGGAGGCAGCGTGAACAAAACGTGACTAGAACTCGAAACTCTAAAGGACTAACACCGAACCAGCAACTCGACACACGATGCAACCGAAAATTCAACAATGCAAAAACAAAGTGGTAATGGCGAAAGGCTCAAGACTGTCTGGGACACGGATGAACTAGTCTAACTTTTTTTGTGGATTTTTCTTGGACTCTAGGTATAAAGAACATATGCAATCTAGACTATGAAAAACTAAAAAATTTCTCACCGAGCAACCTCAAAACGGATACCACTTGATAGAGGCGAGGGTGTCCCGATCTTTCGATGAGATGATAACTATCGATTTGGTGGAGACGACTTTGACGATCCGACTACAAACATGCATGACGTTGCGCCTTAGCAATCGCTAAACCAACTCCGAGAGGTTATTGACCACGCAGGAGCACGATCAACCTGACCACTAAGGTCTATTCCTGCAAGCAATCAAAGAACAAGCAAGAATATGATTAAGCAATCTGAACATTGCGAATATGGATGAAGTATTGATTAAAGTGGGGTTTCATAAGCGGTCTTGGTCTGGTCGTTGGACACAAATGAAATACACGAAGTTGAAGCGATGGCTAACTTTTAACTAAATAAAACCCAAGTCTAAACGATGTCGTAAGGGCTATATTTATAGGGAAAAGAGAGGGGATTTCGTCCACCCTTGGCAAGGTGGGACTAAAACACCTCCTAAGTCATTTCCCCTACAATATGGACTCTAAAAATAGATTACATGGGCCTGGCCCAAAGTAAGGTGGCGCAACACCATTAATAAGCTATGGACGAAATTTATGAAAGGCCATCTTGTATATTTCGTCCATCTTCTTGTATGTCATCATGGTGGCTTCAAAGTCCGGAAATCTCCACTTGAACCTCTGTTCTTGTTCTCTTGGCACGCACCTTCATCTCCGTGTTTGACGATGCTCCAATGTTCATCCTTCTTCTCCGTGCTAGGCCCTTCAATTGCAAGCAACACAAATGTATCTAAGTTAGGCAGCATCGTATTCTCATGAAAACTAGAAACATTACCAAGAAACGAAAGTACCAGATAATTTAATTGGTGTATGCGAGCTCTAGCAATTGTTCCAAGAGGTAAAATAGCAGGGGATATGGGTGTAACTGCGGTAGCCATGTCCTCATCAGAATTTGTGTTCCTGTTGATTCGCCAGAGGAAGAGTGAGAAGTTCCCTGATAATTTGAATCAGACGGATTAAGAGGTTGTCGGAAATAACCCGCCTTGGGATAACATGTGTCAGAAGTATAAGAGACCTCTGGGCGGCGTTTACGAATCGGCGTGTTCGGTAAACCGGAAGAAGTTACCACATGGCCGCTATGCCGGGTTGTGCGGCGAGCTTCGTGTTGCTGTTTCTTCAAAAGAAAGTTTGGATCCAAGTGAGCTAGAGGGTGAGAAAATCTTAATTTCCGGTTTGCTTGTCGGGTTTTTTGTGTGGGCAGAGGTTCTAAGCCAGATGAGAGAATATTTACCTCTGCGTCACTTGCACGGCTGGCTTGTGCGTCGTCCTGATAACAATTATTGTCAATGAGGTGTATGAAAAAGGAGCCAAGTGAATCAAGTTCTACCTCTGACTCCGGGTTATCATTGTCATTGTCGATGTTTAACTCGGCAGACTCGACGGTTTTCTTCTTGGCGGGCTTCTTGTGGACCTTGGTCTTGGGACGAGCTGTCTTGGCCGGTTTATCCGGCGGTTTCCTCTTCCAGAATGGATCAGCACCCTGTTAAAAGTTGAAAAGATCATAAGGGAGTATTAAGAATATGGATTAAGTAGCAGTTGGGCAATTCTTACAGTTGGCGGCTTATTTGAAGCACAGAAAGGACTAAGCCCTATTTTGCTGCACTCGGCCACCGGTATATCCAACATTTTCTTGACAGCTTCAGTAACTTCAGCGTCAGTCAGCTGAATATCAATGTGGCGTTGAGGATCTTTCACGTCCCCTGTGTATTCACACATTAAACCTGGGCGACGGCTTAAGGGTAAAATACTCCAAGACACCCAACAATGGACGAAATCAACGCCTGTTAAACCGTTTGCCACAAAGGATTTGAGATTTGAGAGTTGTGGCGCATATTTGGCCTGTTCCTTTGCACTGAGTCTTTTGGGGAGTGGATGTGTACTGCTGAGCCGGTGAGCACGGTAACCCGGCAGAGGATTCTCACCAGCTGGAGATGTATCTTGGCAATAGAACCAAGTTTGATTCCAGTCTTTGGGATGGCTATGATGGTTAGCGTGAGGGAAGCTGACATCTTCTCTCTTTTGGATTGACACCCCGCCAAGTTCAGTATTGGGCCCGTCCACAAATTCTGTACGGCGGTTTAAATAGTAGAAATCTCTGAACAGTTCGGCCATGGGCTCCTCTTGCAGGTAAGCTTCACAGAACACTTGAAAATTGCAAATATTGGATACGGAGTTAGGTCCAATATCTTGAGGCTGAAGTTGGAGGAAATGAAGCACATCACAGAAATTTTTTGATCCGGGAGGGCTGAATCCTCGACTCAGATGGTCAAGAAAAACGACCACTTCCCCTTCCTTGGGTTCAGGGGAATTTTCATGACCAGGGACTCTCTAGTGGATGACTTCCTTTTTGGCTAAAGCGCCAGTAGCAACACACCCGTTCAGCTTTTCTTTTGTAACCCGGGATTGAACCCAGTTGCAGGAATAAAAGGACTTGGCCATTTTTTTGATAACCTGGAAGAAGGTTTGTGTCGGTTTAAGATTCATGGTTAATCCGTTAAAGGTTAAAAGGCAGAAAGTGTTGAAGCATGCAAAAGTGTTAAACCGGAGATTGGCGTTATCAAGTTGCAGAGATGAGCAATTGGCGGTTTAAGAGGGGGCTAATGGTACCTGGCGGGTTATTATTTTTTGAGTTAAATCGCCTACATAGATATTGAAAGTATAGATTTGAGGTTGGAAAATGGCTAAGTGATGAAAAACAGTTTTCACAGATTGATATTGCAATTTCGGATCTACTGCGTGTCAGAAAATGAAAATATATTCAAACCTCAATATTGGTACTTGAACAGTTTATGAAGTTCCAGATTGGATTTTCTACCTAAAAAGATATGCTCTGATGAGGAAAGAAGGACTATGGCTATTACCGCACAGGAAGATATCAAGTTTGAATCAAAAAATTCATGCTACGATGAAGAACAAGAGAAGAACAATGTTGAACCTCCATGAGCTTGTACGAACCCTAATGAGATCTACGTAGGGGGAAGGAGGAAGAACTTAACGAGGCTGCTGGAGCGGCGGAGGCGCACGAGCGAGATCTAGACTAAACCAGGTTGATGCAGCGGCCAATGGTGACGCAGAGGAGAGGGTCGATGGCGGTGGCTGGGCTCGAGAGCAACACGTCGCGAGGAAGAAGACAAAGACGAAGAGGCTGAGGGGGGGAAGTGAAAAGGACCCTGGCCCTATTTATAAGGCGAATGGATAAGTGGCATGCACGGGAATCGAGGAGCTCCAAATTGGATATGTAACAGGGCCGATGCCTCGATTTTCAGAGGTTCATTAAAAATGAAGATACATATATGATTTTGGATTTGTATAGAATTAATAACAGGTGACGTCATGGCGAGTTATCATGATCTCAGAAGATGACGTCACGGCGAGTTACAAGTCTTCATGAAGGTAATGGAGAAGGATTTTTCCTAAGTGTTGAAGATTGACATGAACAAGTTCAAATCAACCTGGGGCCTAATGTTGGGGATATAACTATTGAGTGTAAACCGCCCAGGAGGGGCCGGGTTATGCTCATGATGATTTACCAGTATTGAAGCCCATGAAGACAAACAAGATGGCGACTTACAAAGGAGACTTAATAAGAAAGCCCAAAGCCCAAAGGCGGGTTAAGGCCCATAGATGTAAACCGCCATAGGTGTATGACTTGTACTGTAAGATAGGAAAGAGTGGATACCGAGCCGGACACGTTTATGAGCCGTCCGGGATTATGTGAACCACTGGGCGTCAACCTGAGTATATAAAGGGACGACCTGGCGGCAGTTGAGGGGTAAGAAACAACAACTCGAGAGCCACACAAGCATATTTGCTCCCTGGTCATCAAAACCCTAGCAATACCATCTCAAACTGGATTAGGACTTTACCTTCACCGCAAGGGGCCGAACCAGTATAAACTCCTCATGTCCTTTGTCCCGTTTAACCCCTTTAAGCTAATCTCGCTGTGATGGCTCCACGACTAAGTCCTTGCACTAGGACATCTGCCGTGACAATCCCACGACACCAAGTCTTCGGTTCCCTTAGAGAAATCCACTATGTACAAATGACCCTTTCTAATCCCTCAGAGATGAAGGAATATTCGGTGGCCATAAATACGACCATTTGGTGATGGAAAATAGAACTAGCATTCCTAGATCACGAAGCTTGGCAATGGACATAAGATTGAATCCAAGAGACTGAATGAGTAAAACATCATCAATGTTCTTATCTTTGGATATAGCAATTTTACCTACCTCAGTTACCTTTGCTTTGTTGACATCGGTGAAAGTAATATACTTCTGAGATGAAGCAACTAAGTTGGGATCGACAAACAATGACTTATCTCCGGTAATATGACTAGTGCATCCACATCCATGATCCATTTGGTACACCTGGAGACATAGTCCTGCAGGAGAATCAGGATTTATTAACCACCCACATATTTGTAGGTGGCTTCGAAACATATGAGCAAGCACGATATGATTTCCTTCAATAACCAAAAGAAATGTTTCTCAAAGGAGTGCGATCATAATAAAGAGAGTATGCATTGAAATTTTTCCCGGATGCATGAGCATAGTGGTTAGATGAGGTAGACATGTACTAATTTTGTCAAATCTTTTCGAGGATATATCGAGCATTTTCAGGATTGCATGGTTAGTAACAAAGTGACAGGAAATGCCTCGATAGTTCTCTTAGCACCCAGATAGTTTTATTTGGGGGGCCATTCCTACTATTTGGTCCAACATAGCGAGAAAAACCTCACCATATTGGTTCTCGAACAACTTATAGTTGTCCTGAATCATCATATGAGTGTTCAGGAATGAGACAGTCATATCCCAAGAGTAAAGCAGGTCGAGCGTTTTGGTCTTGGCTGGCGCACACATAGTGCGAGTATATTTTCCAGGTTCCGAGTAAGAACTATTTTCATTTAGTTTCCTTTCGAAACTGACACCTTCTTTTTTGGGGATTTTTGTGAAGAATATATTTCTTCAGAACATCGAGATAGTTTGATACCCTTTCAAAGTTTTAAACATTCTTGTTTGAATAAGATCCTTCCACCTAGCACTTTCATCAGATACAGATCAATTTCCTCGAAGAAGGGGTTAGCTTGCATAGAGGATTTAGCATTAGATTCAACATTCTTACATTCAAGGCCTTTAAACAACGTGGCACAAACACTTCAGGTTGCTCCTTGTGTTGTTGGGTGAGGATAGAATTTTCTCTGAGAAAATCATCATGAACCTCTCTCAGCAACTCGAGTTCTTGTTTCCTTTTCAAGTAATCATATGTTAATCTGTCGTGGTCGTCCGAGAGAAAATCATGACGATTAGTAAGTTCTTCCATTCGAGACACAAGAGCAGAGTGCTCCTATGTCAATGACTAGTTTTTCTCCATCTCCTCAACCAATAAACCTTCGGATTTCTTGAGGGTTTCCTCAATTTTCTCGAGAGTGTTTTGTTGCTTCTTAGCAATTTTGATCGACTTAGCATGATCATCCTCATGTGAAGAAAGTTGATCACCGGTGTGAACCTCGTGATGTTTGCAAGGTACCTTTTCTTTTGAGGGTTTGGCCATGAACCAGTAGGCAGGAGAATCGTTGTTGCCCGAATGATTCTCGAATAAGTATGATGTAGGACTAGAGGCACATGCTATGCCGGCATGCCAGAGTCTGAATCATCATCAGATTCAGCAACCTCTTCGGAGTCACATCACTCTTCTTCATCGGAGTCCATCTCCTTGCCGATATAGCCTTTTCCTTGCGAGAGGTGTTTTTGTGGTTAGACGAGGACTTGGAAGGATTCCATGAAGAAGATCTTGATGAGGACTTGGAGGAGAAGTTGTCATTCTTCTTGAAGAACTTCTTCATCTTCTTCTCATCATTTGAGTCATAGTTCTTGCTTTTTCCTTTTCCATGGTTGTTGTTTCCCACTCGAACCTTCCACTCGTGCAAATCTTAGCTTCCCAGAGAGGGCAGTTCAAACTGAATTTCTTGGCATTTTGCATTTCAAACATGTGTAATATCTAGTACATTTTGATGAGGATTTGGAGCTGCCAGAGTTGCTAGATCCTTTCCTCTGAAACTGATTTTTCTTTCGGAAGCGCTGGAATCTTTTCATGGTCAATGCAAGATCCTTGCTGATTCTTTCTGGGTCATCTGAATCTGCTTTGGCATTGCCTTCTTGGGAGGATTCAACCACAACCTTGAGTGGGTGATTGTTTCGATGACTTGAGCCGTAGTGATTTCTATTTTCTTCTTCCTCTTCATCATGGGTGTTTAGTGTTTCCATGATGTCAGCGGAGTTGAGAACTTTGAAATCAGCTCATTCACGAATCATCAGAACTAGCGTGTCTAAGGAACTATCTAGGGATCGAAGCAACTTCTTCACAATTTCTTGATCAGTGATGTCTTTGGCACCGAGACCTTGCAGGTAATTTGCAATGTCTCTTAGACGATCAAAGATTTGCTCACAAATTTCATTGCGAATTCTCTAGAACCAGTTGAACTTTGCACGAAGGGTATCAATGAGTTTCTGTCTGAGTTGAAACACCTTCATTAATCTTTTTGAGAATATCCCATAATTCCTTCATAGTTTCACATTGGCGGCAGTGAAGAAATTGAGCATGAGAGAGATGGCCGCCAATGTGATCTTTGGCTTGAGCATCCATCTTGAAAGCACAATTGCTCCCAGGGTGATTTTGGTAATTAATGTCAACATATCTCTTGTTGGACTAATGCTCTTACCTAGTGTATTTCAGACAAGTTCAACAATGGCGTGGAAAGTACAAGAGGATGTGGAACCCCTTCAAAATGCTAAGGACACATATTGGCAAAAGCTCAAGACTCTTCATTTATATTTTAGTGATCCAAGATCACATCGAGTCCACGGGAAAGCCAATACTATTAAAAGGGGATGAGGTGTTGCTTAATGGTCTACTTGCTCAAAATCCTTAGTGATAATTCTCCAAAGCCATCAATCATTTTCTCATTCCAAATATGTCCAAACCCCAAAGTCAAACTCGGCCCCACCGATATCTTCTATCCGTCTTCACCGAGTTCATTTGACATAGCCACTACTAGAAGCCCTAACAGTTCGGTCACACCGATACGGGTCTCAGTCTCACCGAGATGGCCTTGCAAACTCTCTGTTGCCTGCTGCAATTATTTTGGTCTAACCGAATTTGCAATCGGTCACACCAAGTTGGCTTGACATTTTCTCTGTTTCCTCATTGCTTCACTTCGGCCTAACCGAGTTGATGCAATTGGTTCCACTGAGTTGATGTTTGCCCTAAGCCCTAGCACATCAGTCACACCGAGTTGTTCTTGTCGGTCCCACCGAGATTCCTAACGTTCACATTTTGAACTAAATCGGTCTCACCGAGTTCTTCTATTCGGTCTGGCCAAGTTGGGTCAAATGTGTGCAACGGTTGGATTTTGTGTGGAGGCTATATATACCCCTCCACCCCCCTTCTCCATATGTGAGAGAGCCATCAGAACATGCCTACACTTCCAGCTTACATATTCCAAGAGAGAACCACCTACTCATGTGTTGAGATCAAGATATTCTAATCCTACCACAAGATTCTTGATTTCTAGCCTTCCCCAAGTTGCTTTCCACTCAAATCATATTTCCACTATATCCAAATCTGTGAGAGAGAGTTGAGTGTTGGGGAGACTATCATTTGAAGCACAAGAGCAAGGAGTTCATCATCAACACAAGATCTATTAACTTTTGGAGAGTGGTGTCTCCTAGATTGGTTAGGTGTCGCTTGGGAGCCTCCGACAAGATTGTGGAGTTGAACCAAGAAGTTTGTAAGGGCAAGGAGATTGCCTACTTTAAGAAGATCTACTCGAGTGAGGCAAGTCCTTCGTGAGCGATGGCCATGGTGGGATAGACAAGGGTGCTTCTTCGTGGACCCTTCATGGGTAGAGCCCTCCATGCACTCGCGTAACCGTTACCCTTCGTGGGTTGAAGTCTCCATCAACATGGATGTATGATAGCACCACCTATCGGAACTATGCCAACAATCTTGGTGTCTTCATTGCATTTGCACACTCCAATCGCATCCCTTTACTTTCTTGCAATTAGCATGCTTTACTCTTTCTGCTGCTCATACTCTTGTCATGCTTGCTTGAAATGTATTGTGAATGTTTGAACTTGTGCTAAAACTCCACCTTAACTTGAAGAACTTAAAAACTGCCACTTTTACTTGTTGAGGGTCTAATCTCCCCCCCCCCTCTAGACCCCTCTTCCTGATCCTTTTAATTGCTATCAGAGCTTTGGTCTCCATTGGTTTGGTTTAATCACCATTGGAGGAAGATGGATGAGTATACGATTGGGAGTATTAGACGTAGAGTGCCTATGCTTGACGGGGAGTTCTATAGTTCTTGGAAGAATGAGATGCTTGAGATTTTCAATTAATATAATTTGAACAAGTATATTACTAGCCTTACGCGCCCCCATTGATCCTTTGCATCCTACCCCCGATGAGTATCTTGACATGGCCCGCAATCATAGAACTATTGATCTTATCATGATAGGATTTCCTAGAAATTTGCTTGTATGCTTGCCTATATGGAAATATCTTGAGGAGCGGTTTCCAAACTATTCCTTGAAAAATCTAGATGAGATTCTTCAAAAGTCCATTGCTTTTCAAAATATGGATACTAGTGTTCCTAAATTTGATGATTGTCTATTTGAGCTTCGTGACCTTATGCGTGCCAAAGGAGATGTTGGAGTCGTTAGTAGCATCATTTCACAAGTTATTATAATTCATAAACATGCACATTGTCATGGTCATAAATCTAATGAATCACTTTTGCTAGGTGATGATTATTCGCACGATGATGTTGAACATGGATACTATGATGAGGATGATGATAGTGACTTTGATCTTGATGATTCGATGAGTGATACATCCATTTTGCATCATGCTTTTATATCGATATTTATTGCATTATGGGCTGTTATTACACGTTATGTCACAATACTTATGCCTATTATCTCTTATTTTACAAGGTTTACATAAGGAGGGAGAATGCCGGCAGCTGGAATTCTGGGCTGGAAAAGGAGCAAATATTAGAGACCTATTCTGCACAACTCCAAAAGTCCTGAAACTCCACGCAAGTCATTTTTGGAAATAATAAAAAATATTGAGCGGAAGAAGTTCACCAGAGGGGGCCCCACCTGTCCACGAGGGTGGGGGGCGCGCCCTACCCCCTGGGTGCGCCCCCTACCTCGTGGGCCCCCTGTTGGCTCTCCGATGGCCATCTTCTGCTATATGAGGTCTTTCGTCGAGGAAAAAATCATCAGCAACCTTTCGGGACGAAACTCCGCCGCCACGAGGCGGAACCTTGGCGGAACCAATCTAGGGCTCCGGCAGAGCTGTTCTGCCGGGGACACTTCCCTCCGGGAGGGGGAAATCATCGCCATCATCAGCACCAACACTCCTCTCATTGGGAGAGGGCAATCTCCATCAACATCTTCACCAGCACCATCTCATCTCAAAACCCTAGTTCATCTCTTGTATCCAATTCTTGTCTCCAAGTCCGGGATTGGTACTAGTAGGTTGCTAGTAGTGTTGATTACTCCTTGTAGTTGATGCTAGTTGGTTTATTTGGTGGAAGATCATATGTTCAGATCCTTTATGCATATTAATACCCCTCTGATTATGAACATGAATATGCCTTGTGAGTAGTTATGTTTGTTCCTGAGGACATGGGAGAAGTCTTTCTATTAGTAGTCATGTGAATTTGGTATTCGTTCGATATTTTGATGAGATGTATGTTGTCTAGCCTCTAGTGGTGTTATGTGAACGTTGACTACATAACACTTCACCATTATTTGGGCCTAGAGGAAGGCATTGGGAAGTAATAAGTAGATGATGGGTTGCTTGAGTGACAGAAGCTTAAACCCTACTTTATGCGTTGCTTCATAAGGGGCTGATTTGGATCCATATGTTTCAGGCTATGGTTAGGTTTACCTTAATACTTTTGTTGTAGTTGCGGATGCTTGCAATAGAGGTTAATCATAAGTGGGATGCTTGTTCAAGTAAGAACAGCACCCAAGCACCGGTCCACCCACATATCAAATTATCAAAGTACCGAACGTGAATCATATGAACATGATGAAAACTAGCTTGACGATATTCCCATGTGTCCTCGGGAGAGCTTTTCCTTATATAAGAGTTTGTCCAGGCTTGTCCTTTGCTACAAAAAGGATCGGGCCACCTTGCTGCACTTTATTTACTTTTGTTACTTGTTGCTCGTTACAAATTATTCTATCACAAAACTATCTGTTACCACTTATTTCAGTACTTGCAGAGAATACCTTGCTGAAAACCGCTTATTATTTCCTTCTGCTCCACGTTGGGTTCGACACTCTTACTTATCGAAAGGACTGCGATAGATACCCTATACTTGTGGGTCATCAAGATTCTTTTCTGGCGCCGTTACCAGGGAGTGAAGCGCCTTTGGTAGGTGGAATTTGGTAAGGAAAAATTTATATAGTGTGCTGAAATTTACTGTCACTTGTTACTATGGAAAGTAATCCTCTGAGGGGCTTGTTCGGGGTGTCTTCACCCCGACCAGTAGAGCAAAGAATTGCTCCTCAACCTACTGAACCTACTGAAAATGAAATTATTCCCTTTGAAGTTCCTTCTGGTATGTTAGAAAAACTGCTTGATAATCCTTTTACAGGAGATGGAACAAAGCATCCTGATGAACATATACTATATGTGGATGAAGTTTGTGGATTATTTAAGCTTGCAGGTATACCCGATGATGTTGTTAAGAAGAAGGTCTTACCTTTATCTTTGAAGGGAGATGCATCGACATGGTATAGGCTATGTGATGATACGGGATCATGGAACTATAAACGAATGAAGTTGGAATTTCATCAGAAGTATTATCCTATGCATCTTGTTCATCGTGATCGCAATTATATATATAATTTTTGGCCTCGCGAAGGAGAAAGCATCGCTCAAGCTTGGGGGAGGCTTAAATCAATGTTATATTCATGCCCCAATCATGAGCTCTCAAGAGAAATAATTCTTCAAAAAATTTATGCTCGACTTTTTGAAAACAATCGCATCATGCTCGATACTTCTTGTGCTGGCTCTTTTATGATGAAGACTATTGAATTCAAATGGAATTTATTGGATAGAATTAAGCGCAACTCGGAAGATTGGGATCTCGATGAAGGTAAGGAGTCAGGTATGACACCTAAGTTTGATTGTGTTAAATCTTTTATGGATACCGATGTTTTCCGTAAATTTAGCACTAAATATGGACTTGACTCTGAGATAGTAGCTTCTTTCTATGAATCTTTTGCTACTTATGTTGATCTTCCCAAGGAGAAGTGGTTTAAATATCATCCTCCCATGGAAGTAAAAGTAGCTACACCTATTAAAGTTGAAGAAAAGACTGTCACTTATAATGATCCTATTGTTCCTACTTCTTATGTTGAGAAACCACCTTTCCCTATTAGAATAAAGGATCATGCTAAAGCTTCAACTGTGGTTCGTAAAAGCAATATTAGAACTTATACACCTCCTGAGCAAGTTAAAGTTGAATCTAATATTGCTATTGTTAAAGATCTCTTGGATGATAATATTGATGGGCATGTCATTTATTTCTGCGGTGAAACTGCTAGAATTGCCAAACCTTGTGCTAAAGATAAACATAGACCTGTGGTAGGCATGCATGTTATTTCTGTTAAAATAGGAGATCATTGTTATCATGGCTTATGTGACATGGGTGCTAGTGTTAGTGCAATACCTTATGACTTATACAAAGAAATTATGCCTGATATTGCACCTGCTGAGATAGAAGATATTGATGTCACAATTAAACTTGCCAATAGAGATACTATATCAGCAATGGGAATTGTTAGAGATGTTGAAGTCTTGTGTGGGAAAACTAAATATCCTGCTGATTTTCTTGTTCTTGGTTCCCCACAAGATAGCTTATGTCCCATTGCATTTGGTAGACCCTTCTTGAACACCGTTAATGCTAAGATAGACTGTGAAAAGAATGTTGTCACTATTGGTTTGGGTGATATGTCTCATGAGTTTAATTTCTCTAAATTTAGTAGACAACACCGTGAAGAAGAATTGCCTAGTAAGGATGAAGTTATTAGTCTTTCTTCTATTGCCGTACCTCCTAGCGATCCTTTAGAACAATATTTGCTAGACCATGAAAATGATATGTTTATGAATGAAAGAAGGGAAATAGATGAAGTATTCTTTAAGAAGGAACCTATTCTGAAACACAATTTGCCTGTTGAAATCCTAGGGGATCCCCCTCCACCCAAGGGTGATCCCGTGTTTGAGCTTAAATAGTTGCCTGATAATCTTAAATATGCTTATCTTGATGAAAAGAAGATATATCCTGTTATTATTAGTGCTAACCTTTCAGAACATGAAGAAGAGAGATTATTGAAAATTCTGAAGAAGCACCGAGCTGCTATTGGATATACTCTTGATGATCTTAAGGGCATTAGTCCCACTCTATGTCAACATAAAATAAATTTGGAAGAAGTCCCACTCTATGATCTTAAGGGCATTAGTCAAACTCTTCTTTGAGACCCATTTTCTTCAGATCTTCAACGCTGTAAACTTGAGACAGAACAGCCCAGGTGCGGTTGAGGGTTTCATGGAGGTAGTAGTGGTTTTTCTTCACTGCATTATGTGTCGTAGTCATGTTGTGAAGAATTGAACCAAACTGACGCTTGACCCATTTGTGATTGCGATCAACCTTCTGATGAAGACTGAGGAGTAACTCACGATCAGTCATCACCCTGGGAGCTGTGGCTTGAGGACTTTGCTTGGCATTGTTGGCGGCAGAGTCATGTGTGGCAGAGTCATCATTGGTGGAATAGGATGCAGCCTTGCGAAATTGACCATCCAATGGACGAATGCCTTCATCTATCACAGCAGTAGCCTTGCCTTTTTCATCAGCTGAGGAAAATGCCCTTCTGAGTACTTCAATTGGAGGCAAGTAGCTGCAGTGGTTCAGAGTGTCAGCTTTGTAGTTGAGTGAAGACCTTGTCCTGATGAATCTCATTATCCATGGCGCATAAGGCTTTAGCTCAAACCATGACATGGCAATATTTGCCAGAGTCCTCATGAAGAAATCATGGAAGTTGACGGGAACGCCATGACAGATGTTGAAAAGCATATTCTTCATGATGCCAATGACTTCTTCATCATTCGAGTCGTGGCCTTTGATAGGACTCATTGTCTTCGACAGAATGCGATAGACAGTCCAAGGCACATATAACAATTCCTTGACGAGGAAATTGGTTCGAGGGGCCTGCCCTGGCTTCAAAGGCTTCATCAATACTTGCATGTAATGATTTGAAAGCTCAGGTTCATTGTAAACACAACGTGCATCTTCAAGGGGAGGACTTAGAGGAAGGGCACGAAGCAATTCAGACGCTGGTGCCTTGTAATGAGTATTCTCTGTCATCCAGTCCAGAACCTATGAATTCACATCTTCAGAATCGCCTGTGATGTGCAGCATTGCATAGAACTGAAGAATTAGTTCTTCATTCCAATCATAGATGTCAGTGCAGAAATTTAGTATTCCAGCGTTGTGAAGAACACTGAGGACTGGCTCGAAGCACGGCAGAGACTCCATGTCTACATGAGGAATGTGCATATGATCGAAAACTTTGTCTTTGTTGAACAGCACTGAGGAATAGAAGTTGGCTTGACTAGCAGTCCAGAAACGCCAATTCCTTATGCGAGCAGAGTCATATGGATTGTAATCTGTGAAGAATACATGCTCACCGAAGAAATCATCAGCCTTGAACTTTTGTTTCCTTGAGAACGGATCCTTTGGCTTTGGCAGAGGAGTGTCAGTGAGTCGCATCACGACCTCAGGAATCACGAGCTCAGGTTCTTCAGGCTGAGGTATTTCTGGTTCCTCCTCAGGTGCAGTCACATTTTCAGCAGCAGCAGTTTCTTCAGCACTAGTGGCTAGAATTTCTTCATGCACAGATGCAGTGGGATGAGTTTCTTCAGAGCCCATCGGAACAGTTGGTGCAGGGGACTGAGGGATTTGCTGCAGTGGGGTGAAGAGTGGAGAGTTGGGATGCTGACTTTCCCAAAAATCATCATTCATCACTGGCGTTGTGCTGCCAATGTCCATGTCTTCATCTTCCAATTCTTTAACACCATCCTATTCAGCAGTAAACTGAGGCATTGGTGATGAGACCACTAGGGTTGAAGAGATCGTGTCCACTTCAATTTCCTCATCAATCTGCTCTGACGAAGCAGCAGATTGAGTTTCTTCATCAGATCCGCTTGGGATCTCATATTCTTCATCAAATGGAACAAGGTCCTTTGATGGCATGGTGGAAATTGGAACAGCATCAATGGGATTTTCAAACGAGCTGGTCATAGGCTTCATCTTCTTTGGAGCTGAAGATTCTGAAGCACTTGATGCTTTCCTTTTCTTCACTGCAGCTCGCTCTGCAACACGTCTTCATATCTGTTTGAATTTCCTTAGGCGCAACTGATGAAGTTGCCCTGACTTCTTCAGTTTCTTCAGGCGCACCACTAGTGGATGCCCTGGCAATTTCTTCAGCGACTGGGATGGAGTCATCAGCCCTGGAACTAGCATTTTCTTCAGCAGCCTGAAAGTCATCAGCGGTGCTGGCGTGTTCTTCAGTGGGCTGTGCTGAAGGTTCAGCTTGAGGAATTTCTTGTTGCGATGGGGCTGCAACATTTGTGAATTTCTCAGTCAGTTTCACAAACTTGACTTTGGCTCCTTTTCGGTCAGCATAGTATGCATCAAATTCATCGCTGAGGGTTTTGATGTCAGCCTGCATCTTGATGAGTTCTTCAGGTTTCATCTTGACAACATTTTTCCTCAGCAGTTTCTCTTTTCTGTACTACGATTTATTGATCTGCCTGGCCCTATCATACTTCCATTTCTCTTCTTGAATGAAAGCAGTCAAGACGTGACTTTGACCAGGAGTGAGGTTCATGTCCGGCACAGGCGTATTGGGATCTTTGTGCCATAGATCAATGAAATCCAGGATCAACCTTGGATCAATAAGCATCGACACATTGCTTCCTTTGGCACTAGCGGCCTTAGCTTGCCTATCTCTGATGATTTCGGCAAGTTCTTCTTCATCAGCCTCATCATCATCAGACGATACATTGAAGACTACCTGCTTCTTCTTAGGACTTGGGCGAGGACCTCGTCCAGCAGTAGCCTTTTTCTTCAGCAGAGAGGGTCCAGCTGAGGAACTTGCTGAGACACCAGAGGCAATAGAGATGCCTGCAGTCCTTTGACACGTGGCAAGATGCACAGGTGCTGAGGACTTTGTCGGAACAGCTGAGGACTTTGGAGGAGGTGCTGAGGATTTCGGAGGAGCAGGGGCAGCTTGAGGAATTTGCCTTGAAGATATTGAAGTGTCTGGCCGTGAGGGCGCAGCTGAGGAACTTGGCCGTGAGGGCACTATTGGTGAAGCACTTGGCTTTCGAGCGGGCTTCTTTGCCATTGATTTCCTCGGCTTGACAGAAGCCTCAGTGGCAGCAGCAGCAGCAGAATCTTCATTGAATTTCCTCACTGCTTCTCTGGCTTGCTTGGCCAACTTGGCTTGGCGCTTTGCCCATTCCTCAGGAAAGTCCTCACCGCATTTGACGCTAGTGGGATCAGCCACTTGGCCAGGTGCCAATGGGGCTCTTGGGCATGGAGGATTCAGTGCGAATTTCTTCATATACTTTGGGGTTACATATCTGTATTCCCTCCATTCGCATGCCCATATCTGTTCAATCTTCTGAATGCGCACCTTGCGCTGATTTTTTTTCTTCCTCAGGAGGTGTGCAGTACCCACCATAGATTTCCTCAGGGGTTTCAAAGGCAGTCATGATCTCAGGCTTCTTTCCTCCTTTCTGTGGCCTTTTACCGTCAGCCATTTTCTTCAGTTGAGGAATTTGAACAATCGAATTCTCTGAAGAAGTGTGCAACTTTTCTTCAAGGAACGCTGCAAATGAGTTAAGTTGATGAGAACCTAGTGATTCAGCAGCGGACATGTGTACCTGTGAACAGAGTATAGTTGCGAGGAATTTGGAGAGGTCATATGCGTTCTCAGAGGGTTTTTCAAAAAGAACAAGTTTGAGGAATTTGACCAGATGTGTCTTGAAGAATTTCACTAAGCGCGCTTTATCTTAGGTTCCAAAGTTGTATAGATCGAAGATCCACACAACTGAGGAATCTTGAAAAAAAATGCTGCTTAGGGAAATGAATCAAGAACAGATGATATGTGAGGTGTTTAGTGTGTGAAGATTTGAAGAACAAAACACCTTTGAAGATTTTGTAGAGAAACTTCGAATCAAAGAGGGAAGTAAAAGTAACTTTTAATTACCCTGAATGAAGAACACGACGAACAGAGAGGTGAAACAGTGAAGTTCGTCGATGTAGATCTTCCACACCCTAACTTGGCAGAGGAAGACGTCTACGGCGGCGGCGGAGGTGAAGATTCCCGCGGTCGGCGCGAGTACGACGGCGACGAGGTCGAGGCAGTGAAGCTCTTCCTCACCGGCGACGATGGAGTAGCGGCGGCGCTAGGGTTTGAGAAGCTCGAGTGCGAGAGAGAGATCAAGCGGAGTAAAAGAAGTGAGGAAGGGGTGAGGGGGTATATATAGTAGCAGTGAAAAACTGTTCGCCCGAAGATTTGGGACGAACGTGCCCCTGACCCTTCTCCTTCGCACGACATGTGTCACCCATGTACAGTGTAGTGGAGATCGTGTAAGATCGTGGGTGAGTAGAATAATGCATCGTGGGATGCGGAACGGTTTGAGCGGCAAAACTAAAAATTTGGATAAGATTAGTTTTAAAGTTCCGTTCGCAATTTCTTCAGCTGACAGGACACAGTGAAGATTTTGAACGAGTTTCAAATAGAATGCACATGAAGAATTTGTGAATAAATTGGATTGAGTATAGCATTGAGGGGGAAGGGTCCGATCACATTCACTTAGTAGAAAAACACCAACTTTAAATAATAGCCATAAGTGAATGTTGTAGAGGACATAAACTCATATATATAAAGACAATGAAGAAAAAACGACGGAAACAGTGAAGATTTCGAAAAGTTGAAGAATTTGAACAACTGAGGAATTTCAAAAGTTGAGGAAAAACTCAAATTGAAGATTTTCAACTTTTGTGGTGGCGTGACCCACCGTATAAGAATGCTGATTTCAGACACCACGTACAATTGTCGTAGGGTTCTGAGAATCAAATTCTTCATTAATTTCTTCAGACTTAGAGTGCTATTCTTCATTGATTGAAGAAAAACATGTCTTCATGTGTTGCACATCTAAGTCATAAATTTTGCATAAGTGTTAGGATGAGTGCCTGTTCAAAGTACATTCGAAGACTCTAAGATATTTAGCTCACACCGCAACTTGCTAAATCTCTTCTCATCCAAGGGCTTAGTGAAGATATCGGCTAGTTGTTCTTCAGTCTTCACATGCTGAATAGAAATGTCGCCCTTCAACACATGATCGCGAAGAAAATGATGACGAATCCGAATGTGCTTTGTCTTCGAGTGCTGAACTAGGTTGTGAGCAATCTTGATGGCACTCTCATTGTCACATAGGAGAGGCACATTCTTCACGTTGATGCCATAGTCCTTGAGTGTTTGCTTCATCCATAGCAGTTGAGCACAGCAAGAGCCAGCAGCAATGTACTCAGCTTCAGCAGTAGACAGTGATACGCAGTTCTGTTTCTTCGAGGACCAACAGACCAATGATCGTCTGAGGAAATGACATGTACCAGATGTTGACTTGCGGTCCACACGATCACCAGCATAGTCAGAGTCAGAATATCCAATGAGATCAAAATCCGAGCCCTTGGGATACCATAATCCTAGTGTTGGTGTGTGAGCTAGATATCGAAGAATATGCTTCACAGCCTTATGGTGTGATTCCTTCGGTGTAGCTTGAAATCGGGCACACATGCAAACACTAAGCATTATATCTGGCCTAGATGCACATAAGTACAATAAAGAACCAATCATGGAGTGGTATACCTTATGGTCGAAGTCAATACCATTTTCATCAGTGCATAGTTGACCATTTGTGGGCATAGGAATTTTTATGCCTTTGCAATCTTGCATGCCGAATTTCTTCAGGACATCCTTGAGGTATTTCTCCTGAGATATGAATATGCCATTGCGCTGTTGACGAATTTGAAGACCTAAGAAGAATTTCAACTCTCCCATCATAGACATTTGATATTCTTCACTCATCATATAGGCAAATTCATCACTATAACGTTGGTCAGTACAGCCAAAGATAATATCATCAACATATATTTGGCACACAAACAGTTCACCATCATAAGACTTAGTAAAGAGAGTAGGATCGAGTGAACCGGGTGTGAAGCCTTTCTTCATGAAGAATTCCTTCAAAGTATCATACCACGCCCGTGGGGCTTGCTTGAGGCCATAGAGGGCCTTATTGAGTTTGAAGACTTTGTTAGGATTCTTTGGATCTTCAAAACCTGGGGGTTGAGCAACATATACCTCTTCCTCAAGCTTACCATTGAGGAATGCACTTTTCACATCCATTTGATATAAGATGATATCATGATGGTTAGCATAAGCAAGTAATATGCGAATAGCCTCAAGTCTAGCAACAGGTGCAAAAGTTTCATCGAAATCAACTCCTTCAACCTGTGTGTAGGCTTGAGCTACTAAACGTGCCTTATTCCTCACCACAACACCATTTTCATCTTGCTTGTTTCGGTAGATCCACTTTGTGCCAATGATATTATGCTTGCGAGGATCTGGACGATTGACCAGTTCCCAGACGTTGTTGAGCTTGAACTGATGTAATTCTTCTTACATGGCCTGAATCCACTCAGGCTCCAGAAATGCTTCGTCTACCTTAGTGGGCTCTGTGATAGAGACAAAAGCAAAGTGCCCACAAAAGTTAGATAGATGTGAAGCTTTTGAGCGTGTGAGAGGACCTAGTGCTCTAATGTCATCGATGATCTTCTCCACTTGCACTTCTTTTGCAACGCGAGGATGAGCTAGTTGTCGTTGAGGAATTTGATCAGCATTTTCTTCAGCATCAATTTCCTCAGCATTTCCTTCAGGTGCATCAGCTCGACGTTCTTCATGTTCTGGAATGAATTCTTCAGCAGATTCTTCAGTAGGAATGACATCTTCAGTAGCCTTGTGCTTGATAGAATCCTCGGGTGCTGGTTCATCTAACACAGAAGGTAGGTGCTCTCTTTGCGAGCCATTAGTTTCATCGAACCGCACATCTACAGTTTCAACAATCTTGTGAAGAACATTGTTGAAGACTCTGTAGGTGTGTGAGTCCTTTCCGTAACCAAACATAAACCCTTCATGTGCTTTCGGTACAAATTTAGAGTTGTGATGAGGATCTCTAATGCAGCATTTAGCACCGAAGACTTTGAAATAACCCACATTGGGTTTCTTATCAGTGAGGAGTTCATAGGCAGTCTTCTTGAAGAATTTGTGCAGATATACTCTGTTGATGATGTGGCATGCAGTATCAATTGCATCAACCCAGAAACGACGAGGGATTTTGTACTCATCGAGCATAGTGCGAGCCATCTCAGCAAGAGTCCTGTTCTTGCGCTCCACGACGCCATTCTATTGAGGAGTATAAGGAGCAGATAACTCATGAGTAATACCAAGTTCATCAAGATAGTCATCAAGACCCGAATTCTTGAACTCAGTGCCATTGTCACTTCTGATGTGCTTGATCTTCACACCAAAGTTGGTTGAAGCCCTCGAGGAAAATCGTTTGAAGACTTCCTGCACTTCATGTTTGTAAGAGACAAGGTGTACCCATGTGTAACGAGAGTAATCATCAACAATAACAAAGCCATATTGAGATGCTTCATTTGACACATAAGAATAATGATTAGGACCAAAGAGATCCATGTGAAGCAATTCAAATGGATGAGTGGTGGTCATGATAGTCTTCGCTGGATGCTTGGCCTTCGTCATCTTTCCAGCTTCACAGGCACCGCATAAGTGATCCTTGAGGAATTTGACATTCTCAATGCCAATGACATGTTTCTTCTTTGCAAGTGTGTGCAAATTCCTCATGCCTGCATGACCAAGTCGTCGATGCCATAGCCATCCTTCTGAAGATTTTGCAAGTAGGCACACAGCTAGTTGTGAATCTGCAGAGAAATCAACAATATAAAAGTCTCCTCTCCGAAAGCCTTCGAAGACTTTGGAATTGTCAGCTTCCATAATCACAACACAACGATACTTGCCAAAGACAACAACCATATCAAGATCACAAAGCATTGAGACAGACATAAGGTTGTATCCTAAGGACTCAACAAGCATGACTTTGTCCATGTGTCGACCCTTTGTGATAGCAACCTTACCTAGACCCAATACCTGACGTTTGCTTTTGCCAGCAAAGATGATATGCTTCAGATGTGATGATGATAAGGGAGCATCCATCAATAGGTTCTTGTCACCAGTCATGTGATTTGTACATCCACTATCAAGGACCCACTCAGTGGCTTTGGGTTGATCATCCTGCAGATGAATTAGTGCAACTTACGAAGCTCATATACTTCAGCAGTGAAGAATATGATATCACAATTCATCAGATCAATCTCATCAAGTAGTAAGACAAATAAAGCAGTAGGAGGACGTGTGAAATAAAAGTTCATTTCTTCATGATTAGCCTGCGTCCTTTCAGGCACTTTGTCAGGTCCCCAGCAAATTCTTCAGACGTTATAGTACGTTTGGAGACCTGATCCTGCAGAAGAGATTAGTTCTTTTTCTTCACCACCCACATCAGAAGGGGTGGCAAAGAGTTCATCGCTCTGCGAGCTCCACATGAGAATGGTGGCATAGAGGCCAAACCATTTCGTTTCACATAAGAGTGGTTAGGGTAAGCATATGAATAAGCAGAGAAATTCTTCGAGGACTTATGAACATAATAATTAGACAAATAATGCTCATATTCATAGCCCTTGCCTCTTCCTTGTGAAACAGAGTTGTTAGCACGTTGATGTTCATATGAGGACTTTGATCCATGTGAGGAATTTGATCCCCTTGAGGAATATGGTCCATATGAGGACTTGGATCCATATGAAGAATTTGGTCCATATGAAGAATTTGATCTGGGGTTCCTATTCTTCACAGGTGGTGTCATGAGGAAATTCACCTGAAGACTTTCAAGGCACCTTTTGAGAACCCAGATTTTCTTCATAGGGGAACCATTCCTGCAGTTAGTGCCAACATATCTAGCAAATACTTCACCATTCTGATTTTTGAATAGTTTATAGTTGGAGTCAAATGACTCATCAAAAGAATGAGAAGATTCACATGTATAGCCAAATAAATTAGATGGATCAACTGGAGGTCCCTTTGCAGCAACCCATGAAGTTTTGGGGTACAGCTTAGGCTTCCAATATGTACCATCAGCATTGAGTTTCCTCTCAAAGGCAATACCCTCTTTCCTAGGGTTCCTGTTGAGGATCTGCTTTTTAAGCACATCACAAAGAGTCTGATGCCCTTTGAGACTTTTGTACATGCCTGTCATGTACAATTCCTTCAGCCCTGCATCGTCAGTGATACTAGCAATGTCCTCAGATGAGGAATTAGTGATAGCAGAGGCAGGTGAAGAAATTGTAACATTAGAAGCATTTGAACATTCAGGTGAGGAATTAGCAGATTCTCGTTCAATGCATTTCAAACATGGAGGAATAAATTCTTCCTGAGCAGCGCTGATTTGTTGAGCAAGAAATGAATCACGCTCCTTCTGAAGATCTTCATAACTCACTCTTAGCTTCTCAAGATCTTGCTTCTTTTGAAGATATTCATAAGAAAGCTTCTCATGATCAGATAAGAGAGTGTTATGATGACCTTGAAGGTTATCAAACCTGGTCTGAAGTCTCTGAAGATTTTCAGTTAAGGCTTTAGTGCGATCCATTTCTTCACCCAACATATCATCACTTTTGTCTAGCATGTTTTGAACCTTTTCAAAAGCCTTTTGTTGTTGCACAGCAATCTTAGCAAGTTTAGAGTAGCTAGGCTTAAGATTTTCATCAGATTCATCCTCACTAGATTCAGAGGAGGAATATTTGAGTACCTTGGCACCCTTTGCCATGAAGCAATAGGTGGGAGCGTAGTCATCACTGCCTTCATCAGCCTTGTTGGTGAGATCACTTTCTTCAGAGGTGAAGATGGACTTGCTGACGAATGCAGTAGCGAGGGCTAGGCTCGCCACACCCAACTCGGAATCATCAGATTCCTCTTCTTCCTCATTTTCTTCAGATTCAGCCTCAGAGTCCATTTCCTTGCCAATGAATACCCGAGCCTTCTTGGAGCTGCTCTTCTTGTGAGACAAATACTTCGAGGATTTTGATGATGAAGATTTTGAGGATTTCTTCTTTTTCTTCGCATCATCGGAACTGTAATCCTTGTATTTCTTCTTCTTTGATTCCTTTTCCCACTAAGGACAATCTTGAATGTAGTGTCCAGGCTTCTTGCACTTGTGACAAAGCCTTCTCTTGTAGTCACTGGATGAGGAATCATTGCTCTTTGAGGGTCTTCCAAAGCGACCTCGTCTTGAGAACTTTTGGAATTTCTTCACGAGCAGCGCTAGATCATGACTTAGTTCTTCAGGGTCGCCAAGCCTGCTACCAGAGTCTTCATCTTCTGACTCAGATACTACCTTGGCCTTTAGTGCACGTGATCTGCCATAGCTCGAACCATAGAGATCTCTCTTTTCAACAAGCTGGAACTCATGAGTATTTAGCCTCTCGAGGGTATCAGCGGGGTCAAGTGACTTGTAATCAGCACACTCTTGTATCATCAGTGCCAGAGTATCAAATGAGGAATCGAGCGATCTCAGCAATTTCTTCACCACCTCATGGTCGGTGATGTCAGTGGCACCAAGTGCTTGAAGCTCATTTGAGATGTCAGTGAGGCGATCGAAGGTTTAATGAAAATTTTCATTGTCGAGTCTTTTGAAGCGGTTGAAGAGATTGCGAAGAACATCAACTCGAGAGTCACGTTGAGTTGAAACTCCTTCATTGACTTTGGACAGCCTATCCCAGATAAGCTTGGCAGTCTCCAAAGCACTCACTCTTCCATACTGTCCTTTGCTCAGATGGCCACATATGATATTCTTCGCTTGAGAGTCGAGTTGCTTGAATCTCTTCACATCAGCAGCATTCAGAGAAGGTGTGACTGAGGGAACACCATTTTCCACAACATACCAAAGATCGTTATCAATTGCCTCAAGATGCATTCGCATCTTATTCTTCCAGTAGGGGTAGTCCGTCCCATCGAAGTTAGGACACCCAGCAGAGAACTTGATCATACCTGCGGTCGACATAACTAAAACTCCAGGCGGTTAAACCAAAATCACACAGAACAAGGGAGTACCTTGCTCTGATACCAATTGAAAGTGCGTTATATCGACTAGAGGGGGGTGAATAGGCGATTTTTATGAAATTCTTCACTGAGGAATTTGCTAGTGAGGAAATTCCTTAGCGAAGAACTATTAGCAGCGGAATAAGTACTCAGATGAAAACAAAGCAGAACACAAGCATGGTCATCATGATGAAATGAAGACAAGCACTGAGTACAGAAAGCGTAATCACCTATGAAAGAATTTGAACTGAGGAAATTGAGAAAGTCTTCAGTCAAAGTCTTCAAACACAGATATGATAAACAAGCAGCACAATACTGAGGACATGAAAGAGTTGAGGAAATAGAACCAGTAAGCTTGGTGAAGACAATGATTTGGTAGACCAGCTCCAAATGCTGTCTTAGTTGTACATCTGGTTGGAGCGGTTGAGTATTTAAACTCGAGGACACACAGTCCCGGACACCCAGTCCTGAGCACGTAGCTCGGGACACCCAGTCCTCACCGTATTCTCCTTGAACTGAGGACACACAGTCCTCGTCCAATCACTCATGGTAAGTCTTCAGGTGACTTCCGAACCTTGACAAACTCGGTCACTCGGCGATCCACAATTCCTCTTGGATGCTCTAGACCATGACGCCTAACCGTCTGGAAGAAGCACAGTCTTCAAAGGTAATAAGTGTCGGATCCACGCAGGATCAATCTCTTTAGTGATGCTCAATCACTTTGGGTTTGTAGGTGTTTGGGTTTGGGTTTGGATTTTCCTCACTTGATGATTTTCGCTCAAAGTCCTCGAAGGATGGGTTGCTCTCAAATGACAAGTGTCAGTTTCTCTCGGAGCAGCCAACCAGCTAGTGGTTGTAGGGGCGGCTATTTATAGCCTAGGGAGCAGCCCGACATGATAAGACATAAATGCCCTTCAATGATATGACCGTTGGATGGATAAGATATTTTGGGACAGCTGGCGCATAGCACAGCAACGGTCGGAAATTTGAGGTACAAATTCCTTAGGGCTATCATGTTCCTCACTGTGTAGGCAATCCGCACTGGCGAATTCCTAACTCCTCAGTCAGAACAAAGTCCTCAGTGACTAGAAGAACTGCGTCTCTGTCACTGAAGAAATTGACTGAACTGTCTGAGATTTCCAATGGCTTCACTCGAAGGGGTTGGTAGGTGTAGGATTTGAGTTGAGCATCAAATGGAAAATTTTCCTTAGTATTTCCTTGACCCCCTTTAACAGTACGGTGTTTCCTATGACTCAAGAAAGAGAAAATGAAACTACGAAAACAAAAGTCTTCACGCTTCATGTTCCTCGAATGAATACCAAGTCTTCAAGGTCACACCAATTTCTTCACTTTCAAAGTCTTCGGTGTATCAAAGTCTTCAGTCGAAGAACTTCAATTTTAGGGGTCGATTTTCTCTGTTAATATCAAACTCCTCATAGACTTATAGACTTGTGTACGCTCATAAACATTACATCCTTAACCTATAAGTATTCAATACACAAAAATCACTAAGGGGCACTAGATGCACTTACATGGCTCTTCTCTACCTTTTTTGAGAAGGTGTCGTTTTTTTGCAGGCGCATTACTCTCTAACGGCTACTGTTCCACGACCCCATGACCTGCGATAATTACGCGGAGTGGATGTGGGATTGACTGGTCATGGTGACCAAAACCGCATGGGCAGCATTCCTTTGACATGTGTTTGTGCGCTGTTTGCGGCCTAACCCAGCGATGCCCAGCGACACATTTGACTCTGGCCCGGGGGCTTCTATCTGGGTACACAAATGAGGGTGTTTATTTCCCCTAATTGTGCACAGACAGAAAGCCTCCACCCCGATGCACAGGGCCTATCGGGGGAATGACAACCTCAATATAATCAAACCCGTCAAGCACATTCAGAGCCAACACAAGGCCGAGCCAGAGAAGCCGCTCTTCATGAGATCAAGGAGCGCATCAAGAAGACCAAGCCAAGTATACAAGCCAAGGATTCCAAGAGAAGTGTCCCTTGCCGGCCAGGCGAGGCCAGCAAGGTTGGTACAACAAGCCAGAGAGAAGCCAAACTGCGCCAGCCGCGCGTCTGGGGTGACCGGAGACCGCAAGGCGCACCCATCCAAGAAGGCCCAGCAAGCCCTACCCTCAGCAGGCACATGCCATTTACCACCACTCCATCGCATCACAACGCTAGTCACTTATCGATGCAGTGCCGAGCCCCCAAGTAGCTAAGTGGCTCTCACTAAGCACGTGGCAACCTGTTGGAAGACAGATCACATCCATATGACACCCGTCTAAAGGCGTGTCAAGATGATAAGCAAAGCTAGCTAAGCGGTGGTATAAGCTTGCCGGGGATGCACCCCCGCACGCCACCTAAGGTAGCATTTATGGCATTTTGTCCTAAAGTGCCAGAGTTAGGTATGATAGCACTGTTAGATATCTAATCGCAAGATAATGTCTGTTTTTCCACTGTTGTTACCCCTTGGGCTATAAAAGGAGGTCCAAGGCAACCTACAGGAGGATTCGGACCCTCTCACACTTGTACGTGCGTGGCAGCTCCCTCGAGGCCACCTTGCCAGGCTTGAGCACTGCGTGTTGTTGTGTTTCATCCATCCAATCCACAAAAGCAGGAGTACAGTTTTACGTTTCCCAGCGGCCCGAACCTAGGTAGAAACGACCAGAGTCTCATCGTCGTGTTGCATCATGGCCTCCGCTCTTTGTGCAATGTGATCTTCCCCTTGCCGAACCACGAGGGGCCCATGGCCCCATAGGTTATCGTGTTCACCCACGACATGTAGTTCTCTCTTTTGTTATGCAGACTCCTTGTCATTTGGTCATCCTCGTCTATGTCATTCTTACTATGTAATAGTTTCCTCTCTTTAGAATGTCATTCTCGTCCGGATCACGAGTGTCTGAGCGCTGCAGATGGGTGCTTTTTGGTGGTGTAGCAAGACTTCTGATGGACTATCATGTCTTACTATTTATGTAAGTAGTAGTCACTAGTTAGTGTTTGAATGTTGTATATTTCGTTGTTTCGAAGTGTTTGTTGTCTCGAACTGCTAGTGGGCTAAATGAGGACATCATCATTCTCCAGTGTTCAGTGTGTGTGTGTGTGTGTGTGTGTGTGTGTGTGTGTGTATAGATAGATAGATATATATATATAGACACACACACACACACACACACATAAACACTATTCTGATCACGGGATTAGAATAATATTCTGATCACAACCTGACCTGCCCCGCTAGTAGTACGTTGAACTTCCCTGTGAACTAGGTTGAACTTCCGCCAACATTGCCCAAATAGGGCTTGCTATATACCGTTGGAAAGCTATGGACACCAATATCATGACCCAACTTAAATTTTTGACAAAATATAAGCGGTTTAAGAGCAGTTTTGAAAACCGTTTTTTCTTCGCACAAAAAACGTGAATCGTATTTTCGATGGCATTTCTAAACCGTTTATCGGAATGAGGCATATAATATGGCGTTGGAAAGCTGCTGCAAAACCGCTCCTTCCACATGTTGAAGGTTTTCTCTAATTCCCTATGGTTAAAGAGTAATTTGAAAAAATGTAAATTTTGTAAACCGAACAACTGAGTTCGTTTTTTCGATGTCATTTCTAAACGGCTAGTCTAATGGAGGCATATGATACGGCATTGGAAAGCTTATGAAAAAGCTCTAATTTTTCATCTTCAAAGTTGTTTTATAATTTTGAATGGTTTAAGAGTAATTTAGAAAATGGTCCAAGTCCTACCGAGTTCGTATTTTCGAGCTAATTTTTTAACCGTGTGTCCGAATGCAGCAAATGGTATGGAGTTGGAAAGCTTCAACTAATGCGAAACCTTTTGGTATGTATTGTTTCTCCCAATTCTTTACGGTTTTAAGTCAGTTTCGAAAATGGCGAAAAACGTATTTTTCGCCGTAATTTGTACAAACTTTATCGGAATGGGGCAAATAATATACCGCTGAAAAGCTACGGAAAATGCGAAACTTTTTCATGTTGATAGTTTTCTTTGATTCCCAGCCGTTTTCAAGTAATTTCTAAAACGGTGGGGTTCTGCCTTTATCGCGAAACAGATTCTTCGAAAATGCACCGCGTGAAGAACCTGAACTTCTCGGCGCGTGTACCTGAACTTCACTCTGTTTTCACGTGATCTTTTTGCTCGTAGGTCTCCATACACTGCTCGTAACTCTCCATCCGCTCACCGGAATTGAGCAGGTGATATACCGATGGAAAGCTGCTGTAAGCACGCAAGTTTCCTGTGTTGATCATCTTTTCATACTCGCGACGATTTTAAAAGTTTTTCATCTAAAATTCATTCAGCGTAGTAGTTGAACTTCCTGCTGTTTTCACGTTGAACTTCTGTGACGTATTTTTGTTTGTAATTTTCTCATCCATTTGTTAGTGTTACATAAATAATATTCGTTTTGTACAAACGTCCCTCACAATAATTTTTTTAACTTTCTCCGACCGAGGACTTAAACTTACACAAATGATATTCCTGTCGTTTTGAGATAAATTAAAAAATGGCGAGATCATGATTTATGCGTTCATCGCGAATGAAAATGCACTGTGTGAAGTAGTTGAACTTCTGGGGCATGTTTGTTTGAACTTCACCCTGTTTTTGACGTGCTGCTTTTTGACGTGTTGTTTTTTGCACCGCGTGAAGTAGTTGAACTTCTGAGACATGTCTGTTTGAACTTCACTCAGTTTCACTTTATTGTATTTTTATTATATGAAATACACACCATGTTGTACATGAGCTTCCGATCGTTATCACTCTGAACTTCTCTCTGGTTTGAGAGAATTATTTTAAAACACAAAAAACAACATATATTTTTTTGTATATTTCGACATCTAAATACACGGTGAAGCTCTCTCACAAGAATTTTTTAAACTTTTCCTCGCCGCGCACTTGAACTTCTAGAAACCTTTTTTATGAGTTGTTTTTAAAAGGGCAAAAAAGGTGTTGTGTTTTTTATTTTTTGAACAGGTAAATCCTAGGTTTTAATAAACTCCGAACTTCTATGTTATTTCAATATGAACTTCACCTTTTTATATTTTGAGTACAGAATTCTATTCTTCACCTTTTTATATTTTGAGTAAAGAATTCTATTCGATTTTTATACGAAAAAATCGAACATGGAGAATACAAGGTGAACCTCTTTCGCAAATTTTTTTGAACTTCTCCGGACAGAGTACTTGAAGTTCTTGCAACAAATTTGAGTTTTTATATACTTTCGAACTTCTCTGTGTATGTGAACTTCTAGCTAAATGTCTTTCTAGACCTTGCCTTTTTATTCTTTTTTTCGTATATGAAAAACACTCCATGTAGTAGTTGAACTTCTGTGTTATTTTTATTTGAACTTCACATTTTTGTTTGGCTTTACTAATGGGGAAAAATTCATGTTTTTATCGACATCGAACCGCTCTAACTTTTTTTAGCTTTTCCTTTTTATTTAATTTTAAACTTCTTCATTTTATTCTTTAGTAATGAGAAAACATCTGAATTTTTTTAATCTTCATACTTCTCTCTTGTTTTACTTTGAACTTCTTAGAGAAAAATATGGTTTTAAATAAGCAAACAATTTTCTAGGTTTTTAAATTTGAACTTTTAGGTTTTTTGACATTCTCGGTTATTTCAAATTGAACTTCTGTGGTTTTTAAATTTGAACTTCTATCTTTTTTTTGACCTTGTCGGTTATTTTAATTTGACCTTCTTGGTTTTATTATTTAGAAATAGGGAAAATCTATTTCTTTATATAGACATTGAACTAATGTGCAATTTAATTTGAACTTGTTAGTTTTATATATTATAAAAGGAGAATTGGATTACTATTAAATATACTTTGTTCCCATTGTAAATATGTTTCCGTATGTCTCAACCAAAAATATCTAAGCTACATGAATTGCTCTGTTATTTCTGCCCATTAACTTTTCCTTTTTTTTCTTAACGTGTTGTCTACTATCTAAAACGAGTACTTTCTCCATAGTAATTGAACTTCGAGTACATTTTTTATAAAATACTTTTTATTAAGTTAATTCTCTTTTCATTTAGATGAAGTTTTCTTTCGTATTTGTACATGAGCTTTATTTCATTTGCACTTGAACTATAGGGGCAACTTACAAAATGAAACATATGAAGCCTCTGTCAAATGAAACATACAAAATAGTAATAAAAATTACACTTTTCGCCACAAACCATTTTTTCCTAAACTTGGTCGTTTGTACTTGAACTATCGGTTTTTTTATAAACGTCGGACTTCACCATTTTTTATGTTTGAACTCCTTAGTTTTTGGTTAGTAACGGAAAACAAATCTTTTTTATATATAAACATGGAACAAGGTCGTTAGTCTAATTTGAACTACTAGTTTTTTAAGAGTGGAAAATCATTTTTATAAACGTTTTTAACTGTTTCCATTTTCTAAATTTGAAATTGTTTTTGAACTTCTTCAATTATTGCTTTTGAGCTTCGACATTTGTATTTTTTGAACTGCTCTATTTTTTAAAATTAAACTTCTTGGTTTTTGAAATAAACAAGGAACTTATCTATTATTTAAATTACATCCTATAGGTTATTTTTAGAAACGGGGAGAATCCATTTGTGGAAGAGGTTCGCATGACCATTTCACCATGCAGGGTATGTAACGACCTGCACAGAGGCGTGCTCACTGGTCGTCGGTAAGGTAACTGGCTCTGGCGCGTGCGCGCGCGCACACACACACACATGAGTGTGTGCACGGAGAAATCAATCACAATACAAATATATAAAGCTTCTATACATACTTTAGCAAACGTACAGAGAGAACACCGGCACTAGTATGTGAGATTTGGGAAAGACTTGAACAAAAGCAGGTTAATGCACACACACACACACGCAAATTGTTAGGTGTGAGTGAACGCTTTGTTCGATGCTTCGTCCAAACATTATAAAAACAAATATGAAGAGTAGACCGATTGAAAATTCAGGTTTGGGAAGCAAGTTGTGTTGTTGGGCAAGAAGGGATACATAATTCTGAACTGAAAGTGTTCATTTCGCTTCAGGCAGTATTTCTTTCAGATTCAGTATAATAATTCGGTAAGGATTCTTGGAATTAGCAATATTGTAGCAAGAATACTCAGCACGGCTTGTGTAGATTCAGCAAACTAAAACCATACATGTGGGACCATGAATTACCGTAGATGAATGACAATAGTAGAACATATCTGAATTCTTGGCATGGAAGGTCAACTTTGTTCTGCTCTTCGGAGCCTGACGCTAGTCAACATACGTCCATCAAGCCCACAAGGACACACGTCCAGTATCCAGTAGCAGCAAGGCATGCAAACCACCGTGAAGAACAGTGCATAGCTGGAGTAGGACTTGGCGTATAGTTGTTGTAGAACTTCATGGAACGTCTATGAACATCTCAATGGTTGTAAAAGGGGAAAATGAGAAAATTTACAGTAAATTAGACACACACACACACCTGCAGTTCTGTCAAGACTGTTAAATTCAGTTAACACATTTTCCCCATGAGCAACACATCTATATGTAGCGGCACGTCAGACAGACCGGGGCAAATCGGCAGCTAGTTCAAAGAGAATAAAAAATGCTAAATAGAAACAGCCGTAGTAGCTGGATGCCATAGCTTTCAACACATGAGGATTTCAGGGGAGCACTACACACCACTGTTTTGGAGAGGCACTTCGGATGCCACGAAACACCATGCGCGGCCATAGAGGAAAGGTGCGGGGAAGGTCAGAGAGAGTTGACGAGGAAGGTCGGAGAGAGCTGACGCTGATGTAGAAGAGGCCGAGGGAAATTGAGGGCCAAACAGCGGCGTTGAGGAGGAGACTGGGGTAGTTCGGTTTTGTGCGAACACCGGCGTGGAGGAGATGCCGCTCTGTATCCCGCTCCCCGCGTGTGTTGCGAGAGGAAGAAGGTCAGTATGTAGAAGGGGAGAAGGTCAACTTTGGAAACGCGATGGAATTCATCCCGTCACTGAAGGACGACGACATGGAGCTTCTCGCAAATCTCGGCGTCATCGCCGCGTTGTGGTCAGCGACGAGCAGCGGAGGTGCGTCCGTCGACGGGAGCAGATGAGCTCACCGGAGCAAGGGGCGGCGAGTTTCTGAGCTCGCGCCATGCTCCCGAACTGCACTGCTTTTCATAGCACGGCGGACGGCGACGGGCTACGCTAGTAGAGAGCAAGGGGGCAACGGCTGGGGCAAGCGGCGGCGCGATAAGAGGTCGGGCCTCGCAGCGTCGCGGTTGGTGGCAGGGGCGGCCGGCGGCGCGGTTGGTGGCTGGGACTTCGCCGCCTCCAGCCGCCGCGGGCTCCCTCGCGCCGGCGTCCGCCATCGCTCGCTCGCCCGCGCCGGCAGTCATACCTGAGGTGGCGACGGAGGGGAGGAGCTGGATTCGGTGACGGTGGTAGAAGGGATGGGAGAGGAGGAGCAGGATCCGGTCGGCGGCGGCGAGTCGCGGCGGAGACGACGGCCGACGGGTGGTCGTGGGGACGAGAGGGCAGGGGAGGCGGGATCGGGATCCCGATCGGGGTCGCCTCAAGTCTCGCACCTGGTCGGGCCCGAGAGGTTGGGAAGTTCGGGAAGGCCCTGTTGGGCCCTATATAGGGTTGATGTGATCCAAATAACTATAACTATATATATATATATATATATATATATATATATATATATATATATATCTTCTTTTCAAGTTATAATTTGAGCTCACTGTCTTTTCGATGATGTACGCTTGTTTGGGCGAATGTGTGGTGTCATTGAATATGGGCCGAGTAGTAACGCAATGCCAAACAGGTCAATAATGACTCTCAGGCCGGCCGCTCAAAAAAAATAAAAAAAATGGACTCTTAGGCTGACATGTGGGCCCCACCAGTGTTTATTGGCGCATTGGCGCGTGTTCAAAATTCATGCTACCTTTTCATCCCCAATCTCCCACCCCTCCCCCACCTCTGGAATCTTGATTCGTACTCCAATGTCCAGTTCCCCCTAACCCCCCCCCCTCATGTACTTTCTGTAGTCCAGCGCACTATCATGTCGCTGGTCAACACGAATCTCCGAGCCGGAGATCGTGAGGTCCATCCTGCCTTGGGGTGCTACGTGCTATCGCTCAACAGTGGCATGGCGGTGCTTGACGACCAGTTCACCGGCAAAGTGCTGATGGTAACCATCAACGGCGACCGGCCTCCCGTCTCGCCGGACGACCTTGTCAAAGCTCTTGGCATTGCACAAGGCATCCAAATAAGCGACTTGCTCATCGAAGTATGTCCGCTACCGACTGATTTCTTTGTTAGGTTCCAGACAACTTTCGACTGCAGTCGTGTGTTCGAATCTTCCCATCGTTTGTTCTGCGATGGCGCACTAGTGAGCTTTGATCGGTGGCACCCAGGATGGGGATCGGTGCCCTCTGTGCTTGAGTTTTTAACAAATCTTACCTTCCACGGCATGCCTCAACGTGCTTGGAACAGCGAGTCCAAGAATGAGCTTATCAACGACCTAGGAGGTGAGCTCGTATGTATGTTTGTTCCACCAGATAGCTGGGCTATGATGGTTATGGCATGGATGAAGAAGCTATCCACCATACCGAAGGTGATTGGTGCACTACTGGAGACAAGCCTAGCTACGGCGTGCTAAAAACAACCTTGGTTGCATGGACACCCGACGCCACCAATATGGCGCCACTGTTAAAAATTAGCGCTGGCGTTGGCACCTACGCCATCAGTATTTTGAACGGTAATGGCGTAGCGCGTTTTCCATGCCAGCAGTATTAGTCATTAGTTCTGACATTCCATTTTTCTCGACGCCAGTATTTTGATTTTCAATTTGAAATAGAAGTTGTACCAGCAACGATTTCAACCACAATGACAGCATAATCCAGTTTTAGAACAGTCACTAAATCAAGTATATATAAATAGTCCCAATGACAACATTTAAGTTCAACAATGCACTTATTGATATAGTTCAACAAAGTAGGCAAAGTAACACACATATGAATGTACAAGTTCAAATAAATAGATGTGATAATAACATGATGTATATCTTCCATGCATGCCAACTAGCTAACTATGACTTTTTTGGCGGGCGGAGTCGGGGTCATAGTCCGGAGTAAGTGCGCCATCATCGTTGTCAGCATGCTTGTAGTAGACCATGATCTCGTCACGATCGTAGTCGAGGTAGAACGTGGCTCTCTCCCCAGCTTCCATCTCGTAAGCATTTGCAAGGGCTTTCCAACCAGGGCAACCAAAGTAGGTGCGGTTTGCATCTTTGGTGACAAGACAATTGAATTTTTTTGGCCGTCAAAATCTTCATGAGGGTGCACTGGAATGTGATGGTGGCATCAACTGGAACTTTAAACTTCTCTAAGAAGTCACACCTTGCCCCGCAAGGGATGACCTGAGCAAAATTAAAAGAAAGAAGTAGCTAGCTAGTTACACAATTAATTGTCTTATCATGCATGAAACTCAATCAAAACATGTTCGACTAAAACCTAACGTCCTAGTGAGGAAGTCATTCGGCAGATCTATGAAGAACTTCTTATCCCTTTGGCATCTCATGAACCACAGTCTCACATGGGGCATCCATTTTACTGCTTTCATGCATGAAGTTGAGAAAAATAAGCATACATAATTAAGCTGCACATAAATATAATGCAACATAATAAGCAGTTAGTACAAAACCAGCGTTATCCGCCCACTAGTTATTAACACATACGTACTTGTAATAAAACAATTCTACAAACCATGCATAGTTAAAACATAAAACATGCATAAAGTTAAACAGTTCATATGAAATAGGTAGCGTGCGCTAAGCTAGTGGTTAGAGGGACCAGCCTCGTGGTCGTGCCTAGTCGACCTACGACGACACCCCTACTGACCCTCCTCCTCACGCTCCAAGGCATCACACTCTATGGGATCCTCCTCTACGCTCTTCATGGGTGCACTGCACACTCAAAACAAGTTGAGCAACCAAACATTCATACCTTTCAGCATCTTCAGCAGCCATGTATTGCCTCTCATGATCAGAATTATCTCCACCGTGTTCTTCACTTGTAATAAGAGCCAAAGTCTCCTCATCATAGTCACTAGCGGACTCATACCCACCATCCTCAGTAACAATAATCACACGCTTAGATGGGCATTCTCTCGCATAATGACCTCCACCCTTGCAACGATGATAAATAATATCATGTGTTTGCCCTGTTGATGCCATGGATGAAAAAGAGCTCTGTGCAGGCCCAGAAGGTGTGCTCTTGGCAGATAGTGTTGGTTGTGCCTGCTTTCTTGTATCATGGTTGGAGGTGGCAGCTGACGGAGATGCCGGTGCAGCAAAACGTGTGGAAGTAGAGGATGCACGCGGTGTCCATGATGAAGGACAACCTGCAGAAAAGTTAGTTCGCGCCAATGCCTGTCGATCCTGCACTTCACGTTCAGCTTCGCGAGCAAGCTGGAATAAACGAGTGATATTATGATATTCCTTATACTCTAGAATGGTCTGAATCTCTTTATTTAATTCACCCATAAAACATGCAAGCATAGCTTCATCATCCTCAACAATACCACATCTAATCATACCAGTTTGTAATTCCTGATAATATTCTTCTACAAAAAAATTCCTTGTCTCAAACGCTGCAATTTTTGAAGGAATTCACGTTGATAATATGGTGGAATCCTGCGAGTACGCATAGCATTTTTCAAAGCAGCCCAAGTAGCTAGAATAGGATATAATCTACAATGTTCAGACCACCAAACACATGCAAAACTAGTGAAAGCACAAACAGCAGCAGGAACACATCTCTCCTCAGGATATTGTAAACATGTAAAACATTGTTCAGTTTCTAACTCCCAAGTAAGATATATATCAGGAACATATCTACCCTCGAATGCTGGAATATTCAATTTTAATTTAGGAAGACGGTCATGATCTCATACCTAGGTGGTGGTGCAGCCCTACTTTTGCGATAATATGCATGAGGACGACTTGGTGGTGGTGGTGCTGGTGGTGCTGGTGGTTGCACGTTGTTCTGATTTTGATCAACCTCATCCTTGTAATGGTCCTCTACCTCTGTAGTAGCAGCAGGAGCTACAGAAGCATCAACAGTAGGTAAAACGGCACCAGAAGTTTGACGAGGCTCAAGGGGAACGTGCAGTGCTCGTCCCACTTGATTTGGAAGGCGATGTTGTTGTTGTAGTTGATGTAGAGGTGCGACAGGTACAGAGGGCGGTGGTTGTGGAAGACGCGCGAGCAATTCATTAAACTTGTTATCGAGCTTTGTTTCGAACGCCTTCTCAATGCCATCTATCTTCTCCATGGGCTCTTCAAATCTGTTGAGCACATCGTCCACCTGTCCACTCATCATTTGCTGAAACTATCATGAAACTCCTTGTTCGTCAAGTTCTCCAGTCATGGGTGGAGCCATGGTTAGCAGTAATAGAAACACATAAGAATATGATCCTACAGACTACTAACAAGTGGTGGTGGTGGGTGTCACAAATCCGTCAAGCAAATCTCAAATTCTTACCAGTTCTTACCCAGCAGCAGGCGGTGATCGGCAACCGTTGTAGTCAAAACTCTCAAAGCTTGGATAGAGCGATTACCAGGGAGAGTCAAACGCACGACGTAGATGTATGTGGAGCTAGGAAGGCTTATACTATGGTAGCAAAAAGGGTCAGCAATAATCAATTCAGAGATGCAAAGTTGAATAAATGCTCAACGACGTTTCTATGCTGGTCCTAGGCTTGACCGTACTAGAGACGCGAGCCTAGAACAAGAACAAAATCACGGTGCAGCACATAAACAAGGGAAAAGTACACTCTGATATTTTTATGCGCTCCTTTTTTTTGCGAAAAATCACTATAGTGGTGAGTGTCTCAAAATTCTTCCCAAATCAAACTAAGAAGATAGGCACGAAAATTTTTTGACATTTTTTTTCGGAAATCATGGCAGCGACGATGAAAAAGTGCGACAAAAAATCACTATGATGGCGAGTGTCTCAAAAGGCTCAGAAAATCCTAAAAATTGGATAGGGAAAAAAATATTTTCGACTGCTGAAATTTTGGCCTAAAAACTGCCCGGGGGTCTCCAGAAATATTTTCGACTGCCGATTTTTTTTCCAAAACCTACTCAGGCAAGGAAACACGAATCGTAAAATAGATGGATCTTGAAAACAAACCTAATATGAAAAGAACTCGGATTGGTGGTGGATATATGATGGTAAGATATGGCAGCAGTGGTGTTATATGGCAACGGTGGTGGTATATGGATACGGATTGGTGGTGGTATATGGATAAAAATTGGTAATGGTATATGGATACGTATTGATGGTAGTATATGGATACGAATTGGTGATGGTATATGGATACGGATCGGTGGTGGATACGGTGGTGGTAGATGGCAGGGGCTATGATGATGGTGCGGCGGCTGCGTGACAACTTATGACTAGAACTCGAAACTCTAAAAGACTAGACTCTAAGACCATGAACTAGACATGATGATGCAACCGCAAATTCAACAAAGAAAAATACTGAAAAGACTATGCAAAGTCTTAGACTGGTTCGGATATAATGAACTAACCCTATTTTTTGTGGCTTTTCGTTGACTGTAGGTTCGAGTGATGACGCACGGGGCCGCCAAGTGGTGAAGACGCCTACAACCGAGTGGCGACGCGCGTAGCGGCCGAGTGGTGAAGACGTGCACAACCGAGTGGCGACACTCAGGGTGACCGAGTGGTGAAGACGTGCACAACCGAGTGGTGACGCGCGGGGCGGCCGAGTGAAGACATGCATAACCAAGTGGCGACGCCCGGGGCGGCCGAGTGATGATGTGCTTGGTGGCCGAGTGAAGGACTACGTGTCCAGCCAAGTGGCAAAAATGGTCCTCGAAGGAGTTAGCCATATGTTTTCGAAGCGGTTATAGCGACGAGGTTGGTGTAGCGTCTTTGTGACGCAACAAGGCCGGCGCGACAACTGAGTCTGAGTAGGAACGAAGATGGCATGCAAAGTGTCTTAGTGATTATGTAACTTGTCAAAGTGGAGGATCGAATGCACTTGTTGAATTAAAGGATCTGACTGGTGATGAAGTACTCGACCACTCAGGAGAGTGTCATTCCGAATGAGTTGCAGCCCTCGAGTGCGTCGTAGCCCCCGAGCGTGATACCAGCTTCGACAATGGACATGTCGAAATAAGAGAAATATAGTTTTGAATGGATAATTTGTAATTCATTGAGTCAGACTCGGGTAAAGATGAGGAGAAGCTTCCTAGTGATGCTCAAAAGAGGCAAACTCCCAAAGGAGTGAAGTGCGCGGTTTAATTTTAAAAGGGACTTATCCGTCTCATGCTCAATGAGACGATGAGGTCGATGTGTTTGGCCGGATGTGTTTGAAATCAACAGAGTGGCAAGGTCGGTGTTGTGGTGCGCTAGGATCGATATGATGACCGAGTCCAAGCAGCGATGAAGTTGGCGCATAGGACCGTCGAGTGATCGCGTAACTTGTGTAAGAAAAAAATGGCACAAACCAATGAAATAATTTCTCGAGGAAATTTGATGTGTGTTGAAATGATTTTTGTAAATAACACCCATAGACACCCACTGGGAGTGCAAGAGGCTTGCTGGTTAAAAACCAGTAAGAGTCTAAAAGAGTGAAGGATCTAGTCGAACTTGACGAAGTGAAGGATCCAACTGGACATGTTGGAGTGCTGGCTCAAATAAAACGGAAGTGTAATGTTTCGACTAAGGTGCAGCCCCCGAGGACCGATGCAAACTCAAAAATGAAAAACACATGGTGTTCGTGAGTGACGTATGCGTTAAAATGGAAGTTGGACTCGGGAGTCAAATAACCAGTACAAAGCAAGTATGTGAAAATAACCAACCGAGCGTAGAGGTACAGTCGGTGGCATGGCCTCCGAGTGAACCTGATGTGTGAATTACGAGATACTCGGGAACGTGGAAGTAACAGAATGTAGTGCATGTAGAATTGCTTAGCTGTCTGAAGGTGCGTGAGTGCCGAGTGATGAAGATGTGTTCAACCGAGTGACGACGCGCGGGGCAGCCGAATGATGTAGATGTGTCTCACCGAGTGGCGACGCGTGGGGCGGCTGAATGGTGATGAGGTGACCGACCGAGTGACGATGCGCGAGGTAGCTAAGTGGTGATGAGGTGACCAACCGAGTGGCGCGCTCGCGGGGCGACCGTAGTGATAAGGTGACCAACCGAGTGGCGACGCACGGGCAGACGAGTGGTGATGACGTGACCAACCGAGCGGCGATGCGCTGGGCGGCCGACTGGTGATGAGGTGACCAACCGAGAGGCGACGCGTGGGGCGGTCGAGTGGTAATGAGGTGACCAACCGAGAGGCGACAAGCATTGCGGCCGAGTGGTGATGAGACGACCAACCGAGTGGTGACGCGCGGGGCGGCCGAGTGGTGATGAGGTGACCAACCGAGTGGCGACGCGCGGGGCAGCCGAGTGGTGATGAGGTGACCAACCGAGTGGCGACGCGCGGGGCGGGCGAGTGGTGATGAGGTGACCAACCGAGTGGCGATGCACGGGGCGGCCGTGTGGTGATGACGTGACCAACCAAGTGGCGATGCGCGGGGCGGTCGAGTGGTGATGGGGTGACCGACCGAGTGGCGGCGCGAGGGGCAGACGAGTGGTCACGAGATGACCAACCGAGTGGCGGCGCGCGGGGCGGCCTAGTGGTGATGAGGTGACCAACCGAGTGGCGACGCGCGGGGCGGCCGAGTGGTGATGAGGTAACCAACCGAGTGGCGCCGCGCGGGGCTGCCGAGTGGTGATGTGGTGACCAACCGAGTGGCGACGCGCGGGGCGGCTGAGTGGTGATGAGGTGACCAACTGAGGGGCGGCGCGTGGGGCGGACGAGTGGTGATGAGGTGACCGACCGAGCGACGACGCGCGGGGCGGCCGAGTGGTGATGAGGTGACCACCCAAGAGGCGACGAGCGGGGCGGCAGAGTGGTGATGAGGTGACCGACCGAGTGGCGACGCGCGGAGCGACTGAGTGGTGATGAGCTGACCAACCGAGTGGCGACGCGTGGGGCGGCCATGTGATGATGAGGTGCCCAACCAAGAGGCAACGCGTGGGGCGGCCGAGTGGTGATGAGACGACCAACCGAGTGGCGACAAGCTAGGCGGCCGAGTGGTGATGAGACGACCAACCGAGAGGCGACGCGCGGGGCGGCCGAGTGGTGATGAGGTGACCAACCGAGTGGCGACGTGCGGGATGGCCGAGTGGTGATGAGGTGACCAATCGAGTGGCGACGCGTGGGGCGACCCAGTGGTGATGATGTGACCAACTGAGTGACGACGCGCAGGGCGGCCCAGTGGTGATGATGTGACCAACCGAATGGCGACGCACGGGGGCGAGCGAGTGGTGATGAGGTGACCAACCGAGTGGCGACGCGCGGGGCGGTCGAGTGGTGATGAGGTGACCAACCAAATGGCAACGCGCGGGGCGGCCGAGTGATGATGAGGTGACCAACCGAGAGACGACGCGTGAGGCGGTCGATTGGTGATGAGGTGACCAACCGAGTGGCGACGTACGAGGCGACCTAGTGATGATGAGGTGACCAACCGAGTGATGACGCATGGGACGGCCGAGTCGAGCATGTTGTCGAAGATGTACCCAACCAGGTGACGGTGCGTCGTGCGGCCAAGTAGGCAGGTTTATGAAGACGTGCCCAACTGATTGGCGGCTCGCGGGATGCCCAAGTCGAGCATGTTGTCGAATATGTACCCAACCGAATGACGGTGCACCATGCGGCCGAGTGGGCAGGTTGATGAAGACGCGCCCAATCGATTGGCAGCATGCAGGATGGCCGAGTCGAGCATGTTGTCGAAGATGTACACAACTGAATGACGGTGCGCCGGGTGGTCAAGTGGGCAAGTTGATGAAAACACGCCCAACAGGGTGGCGATGTGCGGGGCAGCCGAGTGACGAGGACATGTCCAGCCGAGTGACAATGCATGATGCAGCCAAGTCGGACATGTTGATGAAGTCGCAGACATCCGGATGACGACGATCTACGGGCGGCCGAGTGCCAACGGACCGTCCTAGTGGATGTTGATCGGAGTGAATGTCGTTCGTGTAAATCTCCCGACCAAGTGAACGACCGAGTAAATCCGTCCGAGTGACGCTGTCTAGCAGCTGACCAGAGGGAGGCATCACCATGTGCGGGACATGGCCGGCCTCGACGCTTGTGTCGCATCGGGTCTGTGCTTCGAATGCACAAGCCACCGCCGAGCCTCCGACCGGATGAGAGTTGCTGTCGGGCAAACATTACATGAGGGATGAGCTGGCGTGGATGTGTCCAACCGACGATGACATGCGGAACGGACAAGTCGAGTGTGTCACTAAAGAGGCGTCCGAGTGAGTGGGAACACACGAACGATCGAGTGCCTGGACGTTAGTCGTCTCAATGCAGATTTCATGAAAAATGTATCTGAATGAACATGGACGTGTCCAAGTAAACTAGGCATGCCCCAATGTAGCATCTATCCAAATGAACAAATCCGTCAGAGTAAGTCGGAGGCGTACCTGTCCGAGTAAACAGAGCCATACCTATTCGAGTGTAGACTTATGCCTGTCCGACTGTACAAGAGTACCGGCTTGGAGTAGCGGAGCATCTAGGCCGGCTTGTAAGCAACGTAGGGTGTGTGTGCGCTGGAGGCTGGTGCCTGTGGCTTTGAAAAAAATCGATCAACGCACCTTGTTTTGGCCGTGACTAGCGCTGGAGATCCTCATTGAATGGCCAATTAAGGAGGTAGCCAATTAATCCGGCGTTACAGATCACCACGTCCTCCCGTTTCCTTCTTTCCTCCATGCAGTTAATTGATCATGGAAGTGGCCACGTTATGCATGCACTTACCAGGGAATTTAGGAGGCATTGACTCCTTCGATCCCGAACAGGCATCGGTTGCGGGTTGCAGGCCGAGACTGTTTTGTAGGTTGTCGCCGCAGCGCGCCTCCGCCGCCAAGACCATCGCTGGCGACCGGCGCCAGAGGAAGGAGCACTGCGCGCCTGCACCGCGTCGGGCCTGCGCCTTCGCCGCGGAGGCCGAGAACACGAGGCGGAGTCGACAACAAGGTGAACGGCATCGACGGCCGTGCGTGGGGGCTCAACGACAAGGTTAGAGACGATGATGAAATAGACGACGCCGGCAGCCGTGCATAACGACGATGAGGCGGACGGCGCCAGTGGCCACGCGTGCGGGCTCAGCCACGACATCAGAGACGAGGTGCAGTCGGTCGTGGTTGGAGAGCCGCGCGCGCACTCGGTTGTACCGAGGTTTGGAGACAACACGACGCGGACGGCGCCGGTGGCCACGCGCGCACTCGGCTGTACCGAGGTTTGGAGACGACGACGACATGGATGGCGCCGGTGGCCGCACACGCACTCGGCCTTACCAAGGTTTGAAGACGACGACGACGCGGACGACACCGGTGGCCGCGCGCGCACTCGACTGAACCAAGGTTTGGAGACGACGCGCGGGTGATCGTGTGTAGAGGTGCAGCCGGCTTCCTGCTTTCGCGCCAATTCAGGTGGTCAGCTCATGCGGACGGGAGGCTAGCAAACCAGCCGCAATCGATCTGCTGCCGGTGGTTGAAGAAATAACCATCTACATCATGGCTCGATAGACGCCATGATCTACGGTGGGCGCCAACTATAGTGGGAACGATTCCGACAATAATGAGGGATATGGTAAAGGAGCATGATCTATCGAGATGCAAATGGGTGACACGGTGGTTTTAGCGAGTTCGGGCCTCTCACAGTGGAGATAACAACCCTACGTCTCGTGCTCCGGAGAGGCTTTGTTTTTCAGAGTGTATCCGGAGATTACAATGAGAGAGAGAGGGGGAACGGATCCCCATGCCAGAGCTAAGTCCTGGGACTAATAGCGAGAGTAGAGGGAGAAGAATGAGAGAGGAAAGAGTCCCCTGCACTACTAGAAAAAAGCTTATTAGTGGCGCACCACTTTTGGGTATTAGTGGCGCACCTCTGGTGCGCCACTATTACCACGCCACTAGTAATGTGTATTAGTGGCGCACCAGAGGTGCGCCATTACTAATCCAGATATCAGTGGCGCACCACCTGGTGCGCCATTGATATCCCCCCGGGTGCGCCACTGATAATGTATAGGGGTGGCCTGCTGGTGCGCCACTACTAAGTATAAGGGTGCGCCACTGATATTTTTTCAGAATTTTTTTTTTCAAATTTTTTTTTCACAGAACAAACTTACTAGTGGCGCACCACACATCAGGTGCGCCACTAGTAAAAAAAATAGTAATGGCGCACCTGTTTATGGTGCGCCACTGCTATATAGCAGTGGCGCACCACATCCACGGTGCGCCACTAATAGTGATATTACGGATAGCCCTTTTTCTAGTAGTGCCATATGGGTGCGCCACTGTTATTTAACTGGGTGCGCCACTAATGTGCAATATGGTGCGCCACTACTATTAATTCTAGGAATTTTTTTTTGCATTTCTGGTATTTGCACAGGTTACAAAATACAATACATCACAGAATATAAACAGCACATAATACAAATCATCACATTAGTCTCCGAATTCGAAATAGCGAACAAAGTTCAAATATTAGACAAGTTTAGGTCTCGAGACCGAGTAGCGAGTTTGTCGTCACATTACAAAGTTGATATCATCTAAACTACCATCACATAGAAGAGAGCTGCGGTCACGATGAGCATCATCGCGATGAAACTAGTCTTCATCCGGTTCCTCCTCCGCTCCCTCCTCTCTCCCTCTAGATAGCGCTCGTATCTAGCTTCCGCCTCCGCCCTAGTGGTGTACCCTTTGTAACTGTTACCGCTGAAACGGTGAACCTGTCTCCGACACTCCTCCCAGTCGTCATAGACTCCGGGAACCCTACCCTTGTACACGACATACGACGGCATCTCTATGCACTAGACAAACAAAACGTTAGTAGCAATTCACAGATAATATATAAGTATGCAACAAAAGGATCGGAAGAGAAAAGCAACACATTAATAGCACGGTTCATGGTCCTACTAATAAATAGCATCGATTACATATAAGTTGAACGACTCTCCAAACTAAAGAGACATACAAGTTCATTAAAGTTTAATTACAACACGAGCTAATCGACATTTCAGAACTATATACCATCAATACTTTCTTCGACTCGACTCAGGGACCGGAGCGTGGATGAAGCCGCCGTCATCCGTCGGCGTCATGAATGTGCGGTAGTTGTCAGCCTGCATTTGTAGCGTTGTTTCTATTTCCCTGTTGGACGGTTGATATTTGAGGTGGAACTGCCCCGAGGTACGAAGGACATCTTGACAGATGATTTCCGCAAACTCCGACTGGATGCGAAAGAATTCTTGTTTGATGTCCATGTCCTGGATTGCCGACAAGCGTGCGGCCCAATCTTGGAGACCCTTTGGTAGCATAAGGTGATTATGGTCCCGTACGATCGCCCGCATGTGATGGAGGGCGTAGTAGGCATCCTTCTGACTGCTAGGCGGCTGCTTAACGCAGGGGAACGTCGTTACGTGGGTGAACACGTGCTTGCCGTACCTACACATTTCCTTCCTGAAGGTGCCTCCAGATTTGGCGTAGCCGGGGAGAGCATCATCAAGAACTTTCTTGATATTTGTGTAGTCTTTCTTCGACTGACGGTCCGAGTCGAAATACGTGGCCGTGGAATATTTCGGGCTTAAGAGGATGAGTGTGCAACGTGTGTCACTGCACAAAACACGGAATGTTAGGAAAAAAAAGAACGATCGAAATCTAAGAAATCATATGTTACGGGGCGGTGAGGGGATGACTTACTCGGGAAAGTAAGGCACGAGGAAGGTATCCTTATCTTTGTTCGCCATAATGACGCCTTCGAGGTATGAACTCGCGATTTGCCGGTCCCCAGCGCTGTCCAAGTGCTTGGCACGCATGTAGAAGGGGTCGACTATCACGATGTCCGGGGTCTTGTCTCTAATGATCTGCATCTCCATATTGAGCGAAAATAGCCGAATGAAGGTGTAGTGCAGCGGATGAAGGTTAAACATAGCGAAGATGTCATCAAACCGCAGGACGATCATACTCCCGATGGTGCCATCGACAAAGCCCTTGCCCTCTGGCACCTTGGCCACGAAAACCGGGTATGAGTCATCTTTCTCGGAGAGACGCCGCTTCTCCATAGAAAGAACACTGTCATGCAGACTCCGCATAGCACCGGTTGCAGCCTTGAGCAGATTAGCCGGTAGCATCGGCCTACCCGCCACATGCACCGCCCTCATGATATCCTTAGGTATTGGTGGCCCGTCCTGAGCACGGATCGTACTCGGTGCCGGCTGGCTCGCACCCTTGTTAGTTTTTCTTTTCCGTCCCTTCTTTGGCTTCTGCTGATGTAATGGGATCGAGGTCTGCTCAGAGACCACCTTCTTGAGTGTGGTGGGGCTGATAATATTTCCCACCTCGGCTGTTTGAGTCTCGGTGAAGGCGGCAGCTGGAGGCGTCTCCTGAGAACCGAACAGACGACGCCTGTTGCAATTGGGTTTCTCCGCGGTACCAGCTAGATCGCGATCGACTTTTGCAGGGTTGGGTTCTTGAGAAGGAGGCGCCAAGAATTCGTCACCGTACCCACCATGTTCGTTGAAGTAGTCATCGACGTTGACAAATGTACCGTCGTCGACGTCCGGATCCTGTGCCATATGCATGCCCGGATCAACTGACGGCGGTAGCGTTGCGGCGGTCTTGCCATGGCTTAGCGCCGGCAGGACTGGCGGTGTTGTCTGTGGGGTGGTGACCCCCGCCCCCAAACGAATCTGGCTCTTCGGCCAAAGCAATGGCCAGTTGAAGCAGGCGCCGAGGGTCATCACATCCTCTTCGTCGGCCCCATGGGGTCGATACGGAGGTAACAAGTCGTCGCAGCCCCGCAGCACCCGAACCAGTTGAACCCTATACACGGTGGGTGGCATCGGATTATGGTGGAACACGCGGTTGCCCGGTTCAACGATTTTGTCCTTGGCGACATCGATCAACTTGCCGTCCACGAAGTGCAGGAGAGTGCATGGAACTTCGTTGGCGGCGCCCTGCGAAAACATGTAGGGCGTCAGGGATGCCCAGTCAAAGGCAAGGAGATGAAGTCATCGGCCGAGGCTTAGTTACCATGATGGCGTCGAGCTCGGCTAATGTCGAGGCACCGCCAACGGCGGGCGTGCAAGTGACGGAGGGGCCGCTTGCTGCCGAGGTGCCGGCCGGCGTATTCTTCCCACACCCGGGTGCATCAAGCTCCAATGCCGGCGCCGGCACCGGAGACACCAATGACGCCTCCGCCGGAGACACCACTGCCGGCGCGTTGTGCGAGTTGCTGCCCGTCAAGCTGGGAATCGGGGGCGGCCCCTGTTGGCCGCCCACAAACCACCCCCGCAGCCCCTCAACCAAGGTAGGCATAATGGCGGTGATCGTCGCTCCCAGTTGGTCTCGCACTTGCTCTTCGACTATCTGAGGAATCTGCGCCACTTTTGCCTTGAGTTCTTTAACCTCCTGGCTTTCCAAGCTGGTCTTTCTCTCCTTTCGCCCAGTCTTATAGTATTCCGACCATTTCGTGGACAAGCCTTCGCCGGCCACACGACCAGCTGACGTCGGCTTAGTTAACTTATCCTTCTGTTTCATTACATTCAACGCCCTATTTAAAGTGGTGTCCCAAGGGGCAGACGGGGAGCTCTGAGACCCCGCGCTACTGCTTTCAGTTTCCTGCGGAAGGAACGTGAACCATTTAGAAATTTGGCTTCATTAATTAGAATGCAACCATATGGAGCTAATTACGCGGGGGTGTATTCCTTACCAGAACAAGCTCAAGCGCCTTCACCTTCGGATCCGTGGTAAGCTCCTTTGTTACCGGGTCCTCCTTGTACCGGGCTCTGATATAGTTCCTGGTCTGCTTTTCATGGCGGTATTTATCGAAGAGGGGCGGTAGGCCTTGCTCGACACGCTCCGCGTCCTCCTTGTCCCATTTAGGTTCCGCCACTCTGTAACCGCCGGGACCGAGTTTGTGGACCCCTAAGTTCAATTCCCGCATTTCTTTCCCCCACTGACTTGATTCCACGGATGCGTTGCTCTCGCACTTGGTCTTGAACTCCAGGTAGTCAGCTTTGCTGATCGAAGGATTTTTCTCCTTGATCTTCTCATAACTATCACCTCTTTCAATCATTTTCTTCACCCGGGCTCTCCAAGAAGCCAGGGCCGTGCTCATCTTCGTGAGGGCGGCACTGTTCACTTTATTCCCTGAGAGGCGTGTGTTTGCGAAGTCACCGGGGAACTTGTATCGTTCGTGCAGCTTCGTGAAGAGGAGGATCCGCAAATTCCCTCGTTCACGATGCCTTAGGTTCTCGGTGTTGATCGTGACGGTGCTCCGGACAATGCACCCGAGTTGTCCCGCGTACCCACTGACTAATTCTTTGGGCGCCGTTGGATGCCCACTGGAGGACACTTCAGTAAATTCCTCCTTGACGGTGCCGAGCACGTTCGGGCGCCGGTCCTTCCGTTGCCTCTTCGGTTGGCTGCCATCTGTGCGTTCGCTGCCATCATCAGTGGTGGCATCCCCGGCGGCACCATCAGTGGTGTCATCCCCGACGCCACTAGGGGTTGTGTAGTCGGGATCGGTGTCTTCCGCGGCGTCCTCATAGCGGTGAGGGTATTCCTCCATCTCCTGGGACAGCTCCCAGAATGGCTTGCCGCCCGAACCGCCGGCCTCATCGTTGTCGGCCATGTTCGCTCTAAATAGGAAAAAAGTTTGGTCAAAAAGTTGGTTATTGTCAAGGAACAAGATCTCATCATTTAGGGTTTGTGAGGAATTATCATGGTCTCATCACTTAGGGTTTGTCGACACCGAGGCATCCTAAAAGCTACGGTTTTATCATTTAGAGTGCCGTTGATAGAAGCTATTCAGAACTAGTCCTACTTAATTCTTGATCCTACTTAATTAAGTACTAAGATACCCCGGCCCATGCATTAGTCGCAAGTACCCCATATGTCCTATTTTTAGCAAAGTCATGCTAAAATTCACGGAAAATTTCAGCATGACCTTTGCTGAAAATAGGACATATGGAGTACCCGAACTTGCCGGAACGGAAGTTAATCGACATTCCGGCAAACTCAAGGGCCTCTCAGGGTACCTGCAAAATCATCACGACACGATGGTCGGAGACAAAACCCAGCAAACTAGCACCACAATGTGCCTCTACTTTCATATGGATGAAAAGGCCACAGACCATATGGTCCTCTGCTTTCATATGGACAAACAGATGTTTTGCAGTTCAATGGTACCAACAGTACTGCGGAACATCATTATTTGGTGAAGCAGCAGTTTTCATTTATGATCATATAGTTTGTGATGCCCTTTGTTGGGGCTACATTAACAATCTTTCTTAGTAGTAAAAAATATATCATATTGTTGGGTTAAATTATAAAGGGTTTATTGCCTTATTGGTTACTAACTAGTATTTGCTATTTTGGTTCAGGTGTGGAAGTGAAGCCGGGACAGACAGTTTATTGCGATCCTGATGAAGGGCGTGCTGTTCATATGTCACAGGTTTAGCCATGCCCCTCATTGCCTTTGTGTCTACTATTCTCTTAAGCTTAACCAGTGGTCAATCCTTAAGCTAATGGATTTACTTGCATGTTCTGATTACTGATTTCAGGTTGCCCTGGGTGAAACAGAGAAATTGCCAAGTAAAATGCCGGCTGTCTATTGTATCAGACCACAGAGTAATGCACACAAAAATTCCAGGTTGTTCATGTACTAGTGTATCAGACCACAAAAATTCCAGTAAGCACTATCTACAAACAACAGAGTAATGCACACTATCTCCACAAATATCAATTGCCAAGTAAAATGCCGGCTGTCTATTCGGGGAAAATAAATGCCCACTGTGTACACATGCTTCAATTGAAAAATTGACAAATTTCCGAGAACAGCAGCCACTAGCTAGCATCAGCACAATCACCCATCCATGGCACAACAGTAGCGGCAGCACAACACCAGTACCTCAAGCGGCGGCAGCTAGCGCACGCACGAGAGTAGAAGAGGAGCTCACCGTCCGGCGACGAGGCAGATGCAGATCCGCGGGGGCCAGCGTTGGAGAGGAGGCCGATTCGGGTCGTTGGTGAGGAGGGGGCGTCTAGGAGGGCGGTGGCGAGGACATGAGCGTCGAGGAAGAGGGAGGGCGTCGGCGTCCCGCCTGGATGCTCTGCGCCACGGGGGAGGTGGGGCGGCGTCCGGCGGAGGATGCGTGCACTACGGAGGAAGCGAGGGGGCGGCGTCGGAGGATGCGTGCACTACGGAGGAGGCGAGAGGGCGCCGACGGCGGGATCCGGGGGAGCGGCGACCGGCGACCGGCGGCTTGTGGCGGCGCTGGTGGGATTTGGGAACAGCTAGCACGCGGAAGCAAGAGTGAAATGAGTTTTTTTTTCTTTGAAGAAGAAGAAGAAAGGAGTCGGGTGGGGCAGCGCTAACAATGGCGCACCCCTCGCAGGTGCGCCATAAACAGAGCATTTCAATGGCGCATCTCTGGTAGTGCGCCATTACTACTCGTAGTAATAGGTTAAAACTGTCCGCGTCTGTGTTATGGACAGAACTACTGCCATGGCCTAGTGGTTGGACCCTTGATGCATAACCCAGCCAGCCAGGGTTCGAATCCTGGCGGCCCCATTTTTTTCAATCTTTTAAAAAAATGTTTTTGATGTATATATGTCTATTGGTTGCACTAGTCCGGTCTTTAAACATTTTTTTACCTTTTTCTGTGTTTTTTCTTTACTGTTTTTGTCAGTTCTTTTTTAGTTTTCTATTAAATATATTTGAATGTATTTGAATATTTGAATGTATTTGAATGTAAATATTGTTAAACAACATACATTTGAATGTAAATATTGTTAAACAACATACATTTTAATGTATTTGAATATTTCCTATTAAATATATTTACATCTTTTAGGACAATATACGTGGGCTTATGTGTTTAGATTTAAGATTTGAATCATTGTGATAATTTAAGATTTGAGATAAAAGAATAGGAAAATGCAAATGGAGTGATAAAACCATGGTTGAAATCAAGTGATACATGTAATAATTTAGTTGCATGTAATAATTGAGCTTGCCACTGACACACACACACACGCGGCCGACACGTCGTGATTCAATCTTAGCTATCTTTTCACAATCTTCTTGCCCTTCTTCCTCGCGGTTGAATAATTTAGCCCCGGAACCCCTTGAATTGATCTTCTCTTGAACGGACGTCCTTTAGGTAGGGTGGTCCTGCTTCTTCTTGTGGTGTATGGTACTTCATCGTCGTCGTCATCTTCCATCTTCGGGTCGCCGTACTTGTCAAAGTCTTGCTCATTGGCGACTCCATCCATTCCGATGATGTTCCTTTTGCCTCTCCTCACGACAACACGACTTGGCTTTGACGGGTCGGTAATGAAGAAGCATTGGTCCACTTTGGAAGCCAGTACCCATGGCTCATTTTTCGCGGTGACGTTTGCGCCCGCGGTCTTGGATTTGGCTTCTGGTATAACCATGGTGGTGAAATACCGGTCTTCTTTTAGGACGCTCTTGGCCCATCTGACACGGAACATCGGGACCTTCTCTCCAGCGTAGCTCAGCTCCCAGATCTCCTCGATCCTTCCGTAGTATCTGTCCTTGTCGTTACCGGTGTAGGATTCCATCGTTACCCCGGAGTTCTGATAATCGCTCTTCATGTCCTTTTCCTCGGTGTAGAATGTGTAGCCGTTGATATCGTACGCCTCATAGGTCATCAGGTTGTGCTCGGCGCCCTGTGACAAGGCGAATATGAGTTTTTCTTCCGCGGAAGAATCCTCATGTAAAGGGTACGACAGAAGCTTCTCCTTGAACCAACGCGTGAAACATGAGTTGTGCTCTTTGATTATAGCTCCCTCCGTCCTCTGTTGGCCTCGGTCATTGTACGTCTTCTCAATAAAGATTTTGTGCTCTACCACCCAAGGATCGACCACGTCTATGTGTTGTAGCGCGACTAGGTTTGCTCTTTCAAAGTCGGCGAGTCGACCCATGAAGTCGACATGCATTTCGCGGCGACCCTCGCGGTGACCCCATCCAGCGAGCCTGCCGAGGTGCCTGTTGACGGGCAGACCAACGGGGTTCTCGATGCCTAGATAATTCGTGCAGTACAAGATGCACTCTTCGGTCAGAAAGCCCCTGCCTATGCTTCCCTCTGGACGTGACATGTTGCGAACGTATCCTTTGATGACACCATTCATCCTTTCGAACGGCATCATGCTGTGCAGGAACGTCGGCCCGAGTTGGATGATATCCTCCACTATATGGACCAGCAGATGCACCATAACGTCGAAGAATGCGGGCGGGAAGTACATCTCAAGCTCGCATAGTATCACCACGATCTCTTCCTGTAGCCTTCTGAGTTGCCTCACGCCAACCGACTTCCGAGAGATGACGTCGAAAAAGTTGCATAGGCCAAATAGCGTGTCACGGACGTGCGCGTCCATGATCCCACGGATTGCAACTGGAAGTATCTGCGTCATCAGCACGTGACAGTCGTGAGACTTCATCCCGCTGAACTTCTGCTTGGCTGAGTCTAGGTATCTGCTTATCTTCCCCGCGTAACCGTAAGGAAGTTTTACTCCTACGAGGCAGGTGAAAAACTGCTCGATCTCCTTCTGACTTAGAGTGAAGCACGCGGGAGGGTAGTCATATTCGATCTTCTTGGCCTTTTTGCCTTTGCGATGACTTTCCGTGTCCTTCGCCTCATCATCATCATCATCATCATCATCATCATCATTAGGGCGCCAGAGCTCCTCCCTGATGCCCATTTTTTGCAAGTCTGCCCTTGCTTTCGGCCCATCTTTGGTCCTCTCTGGCATGTTGAGCAGGGTACCAAGCAGACTCTCGCACACGTTCTTCGTGATATGCATGACATCAAGGCTGTGAGGCACACGGAGGATCTTCCAGTACGGCAAGTCCCAGAAAACAGACCTCGTTTTCCATACCTTCAGCAGCGGCTCTGGCGCCTTTCGCTTCTTTCCCGGCAGTGGGCACTCTTTCCAATTTTTCAACAGCTCGTCTATTTCCTCGCCGCTCCTCGTACGTGGGGGTCTTCGGGGTTCGGTTTCACCATCGAACAGATCCTTGCGTTTTCTCCATGCGTCATCGTCGCGAAGCCACCTTCGATGTCCCATGAACACGGTTTTCGAAGACCCGGGATCTCTATCTAGCTGGCGATACGTTGTGTCATCCATGCACCGTACGCATCCAGAAAATCCATGGACTACCTGCCCCGCGAGATATCCGTAACCGAGATAGTCGTGCACCGTCGTGAGCAGTGCGGCTCTCAAAGGGAAATATTCTTTCTCTGCGGCGTCCCACGTATTGGCTGGCGTTTTCCACAGCGTGTCTAGCTCCTCCTTCAGCAGCCCCAGATACAGATTGATGTCGTTCCCTGGTTGTTTCGGCCCTTCAATTAGCATACTCATGTGAATGTACTTCCTCTTCATGCACAACCAGGGGGGAAGGTTGTACATCCACACAAACACAGGCCAGGTGCTATGTGTGCTTCTCTGGCTGCCAAACGGATTGACTCCATCGGTGCTCGCGCCGAGCACGATGTTCCTTGGATCCTTCCCAAATTCTGGGTATTCAAAATTCAACGCTTGCCACTGGCTCGCTTCCTTAGGGTGACTCAGCATCTTGTCTTTTTTATCTATCTCCGGATCATTTGCGTCATCTTCTCGCTTCTTCTCCTCCCTATCCGCGTGCCAACGCAGGAGCTTTGCTACCTTAGGATCCGCGAAATACCGCTGCAGACGAGGAGTGATCGGAAAGTACCACACCACTTTTCGAGGAGCTTTCTTCCTCTTCTTGTATCGAGTGACGCCGCACACCGGACATATGGTAGACTCCGCGTGCTCGCCCCGATAAATGATGCAATTGTTCATGCAGACATGGTATTTCACGTGCGGTAAATCCAGAGGACACACGATTTTCTTCGCCTCCTCCAAACTGGTCGGGCACTTGTTCCCCTTCGGAAGACGTTCGTGCCAGAATGACATGTTCTCGTCGAAGCATGCGTCCGTCATTTTGTGTTTTACCTTCATCTCCAGAGCCATGAGCGTTACTTTCAGGCGGGTATCCTCGGGCCTGCATCCTTCATACAATGGAGTAACCGCGTCTGTCTCCAGTTGATCCAGCTTGGCTTTCTCTCGGGCGGCAGCTCTTGCGTTACCCGTCTGCTTGCGAAGCAGCTCTTGAATATGAGGGTCATGCACCCAGCCCATCGATGGTCCATCGTCGTCTGCTCCGGCATCTTCATCTTCATGATGATGCCCTTCGTCTTGATCTTCCTCATCATCATGTCCGGCATCTTCTACATGATGACCGTGTCCTGCATCTACTTCGTGATCATGTCCTGGAGATTCTTCGTCTTCTCGCCCGCCCTCGCCGCTATTGTCTTGCTGCCCTTCCTTTTTTCTGCTTGCCCGGCCCCCATGGATGACTTCATAGTCATCTTCATCACCTTGCCACCGATAGCCATCCATGAAACCACGCAAGAGCAAGTGGTCCCGCACCTGCCCGGAATCCGGGTCCGCAATAAGGCTCTTCAGCTTGCATCTTCGACACGGACATCTTATCTCCGTCTCGTTCTTTTGAAGCATCTCGGCCTTCGCGGAGCTCAAAAACCTATTTACGATGCCTTCGGTCATCGTGCGGACCATGGTCGCCTGCGGGGTAGAGCAAAATGATATTTTAGAACAAAAAAAAAATTTGGCATGACTTTGCCTAAAAATAGGACCAAAAAGAATGCATATAGTGCCAAATTCTCGCCGAAACGGAAATGAATCAACATTCCAGCAAAATATTGGCAACTATCGCATTTCAAATACCGGTACCTGCAAACACAAACATATGCAACACCACAAACATACGTAGATCTCTAGGCCATAAAAAGTGTGTACGTTGTTGGAGACGGAGAGAAAAGTAGATCTAGAACATAAAGAAAGCTTTCCCCTTACTTACCTATCAAAAAAAGGAAATTTGACCACTTAATTTGGGTGAATCTATGGTGCAAATGAGGTGAGGAGGAGGAGCAAGAAGACCAAATCTGTTTTGGTGGAGGGGGGAAAGTGAGTGTGTGGTAGGTGTGGCTGCCTAATTATAGCTACTGCTCCCAGGTTACCAGTGGCGCACCCCTTCAGTGGTGCGCCACTAGTAGCCAGCAATACTAGTGGCGCACCAGTGAAGGGGTGCGCCACTGCTATGTTTTTTTTTTGGACCACCATGCCCAGCTTTACCAGTGGCGCACCAGGGCAAGGTGCGCCACTACTATCAAAAATAGTAGTGGCGCACCTTGGCCTGGTGCGCCACTGGTAATCCTGGGCATGGCTGGCTACTGTTCAAAAAAAATAGTAGTGGCGCACCAGGGCAAGGTGCGCCACTACTATCAAAAATAGTAGTGGCGCACCTTGTCCTGGTGCGCCACTTGTAAGCCTGGGCATGGCTGGTTACTGTTCAAAAAAATAGTAGTGGCGCACAGCACACCTGGTGCGCCACTAGTAATGTCACTATTAGTGGAGCACCTGTTTGTGGTGCGCCACTGCTATATAGTAGTGGCGCACCACTTCTCTGGTGCGCCACTAATAGTGATATTACCTATAGCCGTTTTTCTAGTAGTGCTGAGCCTAGTGGTGGGGGTGGCTTATATAGAGTGCGCCACCCCCTCACCTCCTATGTCACAAAAGTGGGGCATGAATGCCATAATGCCAGCTCACTATCAAGCCTTCACTATGAGAATGATGCTTTGATTGCTTTGCTGCCTGCTAGCCTTCGCATACCCGAGTGAGTCGTATCGTCGAGTGGTGAACTGTCATCCGAGTGGATGGTAGTTGTTTGTCTGAGTGGATAGTATGCTGCTTGTCCGAGTGGATAGTATGGTTGTATGAAATTTATCTGGACCCACATGTTGTGTGGACCCCATGCTTTATGATATTTCGACCCTTCGTGGGCCTACCTGTTATGTGTATCCCCAACACCAGACCCCTCCCACCCTCAGTTACACAGGGTTCAATGTAAGTTAAGACAAGGGTGTTACTGGTAACGCCTGCTATAATGACTATTAATGACCTTTAAGACTACGGAGTGAACGCATGACCGGTGCCATCCTGGGATGGCTTTAGATCTTCTGTACCCCGAGTATTTTTCGTATGGTCGAGTGACTCTATCTTGGTCGAGTGGAATTGGGGTATCCGAGTGGAATAGCTGGTCGAGTGGATTGCACTCCAGGGTGATTTCAGTCGGTATCTTCTGTTGTACTTTGAATGTCCTTGACTCTAGGGAAGTGTCCTTGGATAGGCCGTCTAGGTCAGGCCTATGACCCTACCCTAGGTACATGTCATCGTCAGCTAGCTTGAAATTTCGGCATAACAAGGGGCGGCTTGAAATTTTGGGAGAACAAGCTTAGCGTGTACAAAAAAAGACAATTCTCACCTCATCACTAGATAGAGCCATGTCTCATTTTACTATATTACTAGAAATGCATTCAAATATAACAACAACACAAACTAAAAAAATCGGGACAACAAACATAAAGTGTACAGTACCAAATCAATTTGCACTTCCCTCAACAATAAAAAAACAATTCGTGTTGTCTAGCATATGGACTAAATTTGAGTACATTTTTGTCGGTGGAAACGACACCTATGGAATCACTGGGATCCCTTCTACGGTTGGCGGCCGCGGGGTTGTGCAAAGAGCGGTTCTGGCGGTCAGCACAAGGATCGTTTACTCAGGTTTGGGCCGCGAGGATGCGTAATACCCTAGTCCTGCTTTGGTGTATATTTGAGTATTCTTGAGCTCTTGAACTAGCTGTGGCACGTGTGTCGTCCAAAAGATCTGAATCCCCCTCCAGTATGCCTCGGGCCTCCTTTTATAGACAAAAGGGGCAGCCAAACTGGCACATAGGAGGTGAAAAGGTATACAGTGTACAAGCTTATCGCCCGTCATTATGGGAGAAGGTGCATTAAATGCGCTCCTTAGGTGTCCCATTGCTTTATTGGGGACGGCAATGAGGCCCGTCCCATCCGTCGCCGCTCCGCCTCACTCCGACAAGCGTCCGGGCCAATGAGGCATGCAGCGCCACGTAGGCTGGCAGGCTACTGAGATGGCGTGGCGGTAGGGTCTTCACGAATATCTGCATGTCACCATGCAGGTGCTTGCTGAGTTGGCCTGAAAGCCGCACGTTGCCACGCAGGTGCCTGCCCAGCTGGTTGGGCTGGCAGCTGTATGGGAACGGCGGTGGAGTCTTGGCAGACACGGGCCTGGTTGCGGCCCCGCAGGTGTCCTCGGCAAGGGCCTTGCCGATTCCTCGGCAAGGGTCTTGCCGTGACATCACGGTCGTCCCCGGCAAGGGCCTTGCCGATGCCTCGACAAGGGTCTTGCCGTGATATTGCGGTCGTCCTCGGCATGGATCTGGGCGAAGGTCTCGTGGATTGCCTCGGCGAGGATCTCACGAGGATCGTCGTCTTCTGGTCCTCATCTGATCTTGTGTCTTTATGATCTTCACAAAGATCTGCATGCCACCATGGGGGTGCCTCCCGAGCCTTGGTTCCAATGTGGCTGATGGTGTTGGAACCCTTGGGCTCAAGGGTGGCGTGCTCTGCTGGCGTTGGGCAAGTTGCCCCGGCAAGGGTCTTGCCGGGGCCGCGGAGGTCGCCCCGGCAAGGGTCTTGCCGAGGGAGTCCATCTCGCCCTCTTGCTCTTTGTGTCTCTGGTCTTGGCGTTGCTTTGCCTGTCTTGTGCTTTTACTTCCTCCCTTTGCCCTACTTAAGTGTGGCCGCAGGTGCGACTCTGACTACCATGCACAAGTAGAGGGGTAAAAAGGATAGCCCCTACTTTTGTACACCGACAAGAGCCCCCGGGCCTGGACCACACATATGGCAACGCCTTGTTGGGCTAGGCCCAGAATGGTGCGTGGGCAGACGGGGCGGATTTTTACCGCAGTAACTCCTTCGCTCGTTGCGCTTCCCCATGACCCGCGTTGAATGCGCGACATGGAGGGCCGTGCGTGACGTGGGGGTCGTGCGTGGGGCGGCTTCTTCCCTCATGCGTCACATCGCGGTAAATGGTAATGAAGCAGCCCGTTCCTTCCCCATAAAAAGGAGAAACCGCAGGCGCGACGCTCATTTACCCTCTGTGCCTTCTCCAATTGTGACGCCCCCGATTCAATCGTACACTAATCATGCACGCAAATGTGTACGATCAAGATGAGGGACTCACGGGAAGATATCACAACACACTCTAAAACATAACTAAGTCATACAAGCATCATATTACAAGCCAGGGGCCTCGAGGCCTCGAATACAAGTGCTCGATCATAGACGAGTCAGCGGAAGCAACAATATCTGGGTACAGACATAAGTTAAACATGTTGCCATTAGATGGCTAGCACAAACTGGGATACAGATCGAAAGAGGCGCAGGCCTCCTGCCTGGGATCCTCCTAACTACTCCTGGTCGTCGTCAGCGGGCTGCACGTAGTAGTAGGCACCTTCAGTGTAGAAGGAGTCGTCGTCGACGGTGGCGTCTAGATCCTGAGCTCCATCGTCTGGTCGCAGCAATCAGGTAGAGGAATGGGGAAAAGGGGGAAACAAAGCAACCGTGAGTACTCATCCAAAGTACTCGCAAGCAAGGAGCTACACTACATATGCATGGATATTTGTGTAAAGGGCCATATCAATGGACTGAACTGCAGAATGCCAGAATAAGAGGGGGATATCTAATCCTATCAAAGACTACACTTCTGGCAGCATCCGTCTTGCAGCATATAGAAGAGAGTAGACTGAAGTTCTCCAAGTAGGATCGCATAGCATAATCCTACACGGCGATCCCCAACTCGATGCCCTGTTAGAGAGCGATCACCGGGTTGTATCTGGCACTTGGAAGGGTGTGTTTTATTAAGTATCTGGTTCTAGTTGTCATAAGGTCAAGGTACAACTCCAGGTCGTCCTTTTACCGAGGGACACGGCTATTTGAATAGATTAACTTCCCTACAGGGGTGCACCACATAGCCCAACACGCTTGATCCCATTTGGCCGGACACACTTTTCGGGGTCATGCCCGGCCGCGGAAGATCAACACGTTGCAGCCCCACCTAGGCCCAACAGTTAGGTCAACACGCCGGTCTAAACCTAAGCGCACAGGGGTCTGGGCCCATCGCCCTTAGCACACCTGCACGTTGCGTACGCGGCCGGAAGCAGACCTAGCCTAGTGGCGTTCCAGTCCAATCCAGCGCGCGCCACTCAGTCGCTGACGTCACGAAGGCTTCGGCTGATACCACGACGTCGGGATACCCATAACTACTCCCGCGTAGATGGTTAGTGCGTATAGACCAAATGGCCAGACTCAGATCAAATACCTAGATCTCGTTAAGCGTGTTAAGTATCCGCGAACGCTGAATAGGGCCAGGCCCACCTCTCTCCTAGGTGGTCGTAACCTGCCCTGTCGCTCCGCCACAAAGTAACAGTCGGGGGCCGTCGGGAACCCAGGCCCACCACTACCTGGGTGGAACCACCTGCCCCTTCAGCCCCCATCTCCGAACAGTATCACAGGAAATGTAACAGTGTAAAGTATATAGTATATGCCCGTGATCACCTCCCGAAGTGATCACGGCCCAGTAGTATAGCATGGCAGACGGACAAGAGTGTAGGGCCACTGATGGAACACTAGCATCCTATACTAAGCAGTAGGATAGCAGGTAAGGGTAACAACTGTAGCAACAATGATAGGCTATGCATCAGAATAGGATTAACGGAAAGCAGTAACATGCTACACTACTCTAATGCAAGCAATATAGAGAAGGAATAGGCGATATCTGGTGATCAAAGGGGGGGCTTGCCTGGTTGCTCAGACAAGAAGGAGGGGTCGTCAACAACGTAGTCGATCGGGGCACCAGCAGCGGCGGCGGTCTCGGTGTCTACCGGATAGATGTAACGGAGGGGGAACATAATAAATAACAGAGCAATCAAAGTATCACAAAGCGTAACATGGCAATACGCGGTGCTAGAGGTGACCTAACGCAGTAGGAGGTGATACCGGCGAAGGGGGGAAACATCCGGGAAAGTATCCCCGGTGTTTTGCGTTTTCGGGCAGATGAACCGAAGGGGGAAAGTTGCATGTTTGCTATGCTAGGGATGCGTGGCGGACAAATGGGTTGTGTCACCGGATTTGTCTCGTCGTTCTGAGCAACTTTCATGTACAAAGTTTTTCCATCGGAGCTACGGTTTATTTTCTATTAATTATTAAAGTTTTAAATCATTTTCTAAATTACTATCTATTTAATTCTAACATTATCCAGAATAGTGTATGCTGACGTCATCGTGACGTCAGCAGTCAACAGGGTGTTGACTGGGACAAACTGACATGTGGGTCCAGCTCTCATTGACAGTTTAGTTTAATTAGGGTTTAAACTAATCTAATTACTGCTTAATTAGACTAACAGGTTAATTAGACCAATTAAGTAGGATTAATTAACTTAATTAATTAATTAATTACATTTATTTTTATTATATTTTTTTCTAAAAACGTTTTGGGGCTAGGCCCCACATGTCATTGGCCCGAGGGCCATAGTGGGTTCGGGTGCTACGGGCGCCGCCCAAACAGGCGCCGCGGTTGCGGGCGGTGGGTGCATCCCGAGCAGGCGCACAGCCTGGGGCGCGCGCGGGGGGGGGGGGGGGGGTCGGCGGACCTCGCAGGTCGCCAGGTCGGCGCAGGCGAGGCCAGCACGGGCCGACCGGTGAGTGAGCGGTGGCTGGCACAGCCACACGCGCATGGGCGTGCAGCAAAGATGCAACAGGGGGGCGCACGAGGCACGATGCAGGAGGGCGCAAGGCGCAAGGCGCAGACGGGCGCGAGGCGTGGCGCGGCCGTGGCATAAACGGGGCGTTGCCGGCGAGGTAGCGGGAAGCAGTAGGCAGCAAGGCGATGAGCGACAGGGAAGGCGCGGGGAGCAGTAGGGAGACCATGGCGCGGTTGGCACGTGCTGCAACGAGGTGACGGACGAACCAGTGCGGGGGCCGAGCGGCGACAGGAAGGTGAGAGGGAAGGGGGAATTCCTCACCCCATGTTGCAGGGGAACAAGTGGCGAGGCTCAATGAAGCCTTTGGGGAGGAGACGTGGACGGCGGCTCCGGCGAAGTCGACGCGGAGGAGCTCCGAGTGGCCGTGAGAAGCGACGGCGGGGTCGTCCTCGAGCGCTGGGGACGGCGGTAGGCGGTGGTTCCTCGGGCGCCGGCGCGTCGGCGAGGTGGGGCTCCGGCGCGGCAAGGGATCGGGCGCGGGGTGGTCGGCGACGCTGGAGAACGAGAGGGAGTGGGGATCTCAGTCGGGAGGAGTGGGGGTGTCGTGCGGTAGGAGTGGGAGGATCGCGCGGGACGACGTGGAGGGACGCCGTCCAGATCCAGGGGGCGAGGGGGAGTGGGAGGGGATGGGAGAGTGGAGAGGCTAGGGTTTCCCCCTCGCGGGGATAAGGCAGGGGCGGGTTGGCCGGCTGGGCCAGGTGGGCCTGGCCTGGCCTGTGAGTTGGGTCGTCTGGCCCAGTTGGCCAGGGAGCCTTTTTTTATTTTGTTAGATTTGTCTTTCCCTTTTCTTTTTATTTTCTCTTTTCTGTTTTATTTCATTTTAAATTATTTAGGCATTTTATAAAATTGTGTTTATTACACCATATTTACATATGCAATATTTAGTACAAACCAAACATTTTTATTTTAATGTTTGAAAACTTTTATTATTTACCAAACTTTGAATTTGAATTTTGGACCGATTTTGACCTAACGATAGATTAGCAACAGTAACCGAGGTGACGTGGCATGATTAGCATGGGATTACTGTAGCATGATTATCCGGGCTTCACAATTCTCCTCTACTACAAGAAATATCGTCCCGAGATTTAAGAGGGGAGTAAGGGGGAAGGTTTGGTAACGAATCTAGCGGGTCTTCTCATCCTGGCTTGCTCTTCTCGAAGAGGCCGGTCCAATACATTGATGTCTTCATTTCTCTGCTTCAGGTCATCATGATGAAGTCGTCGTCCTTTCTTCGGGGAACTCCATCGTACTAACGAATAGGTAAGGGGCAGCTCTACAACGATAGGATGTTATAAGAGAAAATCACCTGGGGGTATCCCAAGGATGAACACAAGAGTATCTCTCGAGTTGAACGGATGAAACATATCGAGAGCCAGGTAAGAAGGTACCATGAGAAGTTTCAAGCGGGTAGGCAATTGTTTGATGCCCAGAACAAAGTGTGAAAGGGGTTCAGAGCAACGGGATTAAGTATTGCGTCTGTTACCAGAATAGATCACTAGGAAGGTGGCCCGTGAACTACATACGAGGCCACGCGCGAGGAATAACTTTGGAAACAGGGGGTGTACCAGAGAGTCAAGTTTTGATCCTGTGGAGCTGTTGGTTATGGGCCCACCACGTGGGTTAAAACTAGGAAGGGGGATGACGTCTTGCATGATCATGTAAGCAAGGCATGTCAGAGGATATACTATCGATTATGTTGGCAACAGCCAATAGTACCAAGGGCGAGGGATGAAGAGAACCATTTTCCCGCTCGTTGAACAAGGCGGACCAATAGGCAAAGTTCTCGTCCATCTGTGGTGACCGGAATGCTATCGACAATTTTCAACAGGGTCTTACTGACACGGTTGTACACCAAGGTGTTTACATAAGCAGAAGAATATTACTGCTTAGATCCTATGGATCACAAGGAAGGTTAAACAATCAATGGAAAGGAAAATGTGATCATCAGATCAGACAGAACAATGGAAAGGAGAATGTGTTTGACACATATACCAGGGGTACACCCTTCCCAAGGACAAGCAGAGCAAAATATCCACAACGAGATAGAAAGTAGAAACCATTTAGGTAAGGGGAGAGGAATTTGATGGAAAAACCCATACAACGGTGTTTTGGATAATTGATAAAGAAAACATAACATTTTGTTCGAAATGTTCTTATCGAAGATCGGAGTATCACAGACATGCTTCGAGATAGCATTGACATGGTCATCAGGTGAAGATCAGACTTTGGAGACACAAAGGATCCACCAGGAATAACTTATTAAAAAAGTCATTCAATTTCCTCAGGGAAGAATGGTTAACCTTGTTAAAAAGGAAACTATAACACTAGGTCCTCCGGCCAGGTGTGCTAGGCATGACATCACCTTACCGAGTCATAAGAGGACCAATGTTATAACTCTTGAAAATATGTTCCAACCATCATATCTGACCGAGATTTAGATTTGATTGGTGTGAGGATACCTCAGGCTCAGGATGCCTGAGAAGACAAGGTGCGACAAAATGACGAGAAGACATTATAAGATTGTCGGGAAATGAACTATGGAACCGAGTTCCGATACAAGAGTTCATCAGAAAACCAAGGAGAGGATGAGGAGGTGGCTGATGGACTCAGCGACAAATCATCGAGATTTCCAAAGGATGGATTTCCACAATTAGGTGAACAAGGGGATGACAATTGTCAGTTAAAATGATACAATGAGGTATGCTCGAGGAAACATACCCATTTAAACATTGGTTGAAAGGTGCACACGAAATATGGGTTGGGTCGCACGAACAATGTTAAAATGGTGACTTAATGTACAAAAGAATTAGAATGAAACTATCGATCATTCACTTCAAGCAATAGGGTTGCTAGAAGTTTTGAATTCACACCTCAAAGTTCAATTGCCGGTATTCCGATTAGAATCGACACGGGGACCAAGAATTAATGGCGATGGCGAGAAGTATTACTATACCAAGAATTCTTAAGAGGTGGTGAAATTCTCAAGACATTATTGACACAAAAGATGGTAATACTCCAAGGTAAAGAAGAACAATTGCTGGATAGCATGGATCTCAAGGTATAACACGAAACACTAACAAGTTTGTGTTCAACGGAAGGCAATAAAGTGGTCGATGATAACACAAATCATCGAGGGCAAGGATGGTATTTCTCATCATGAATTCAATTGATACCCTGGAAGAGTTCAGAATGCTGATGATGATCATGACACATTTGTCAAGAGATTTCATGAAGATGTAATCGATCGGCGATGACATCAAGTCAAGGAATGATGAAGCAAAATGTTATTGGAACCATGGGTACGACACAAACTCGGAATTAAGCTTGTTGTTTGAGGTGAAATGGTAAGACAAGGAATATCAACGTAAGTTTAGCTCATCATCGAAAGTTGTGCTCTGGGAATAAGGACCAGGTAGCACAGTTAAAATTTAGCACATTAATGATATAGCCGATAAGGCGAGGAATGACTTGAAGGATTAATAAACTCATAAGCAACGGAGATTACTTAGAGTTATCGAATCGGAGTATGAAATTGATTCACTTATCAGTGTCCTTGAGTGTCTAACAACTCAAAACCCGGGGAAAAATTGGAATCGGTGGGAAATAATACTTGAAGAACTCATAAGAAGTAATATGGTTCTGTACTAGTATCGAGATACCATGGGGTAATACTCGAAGGTAGATCATAATAGAGGTTGGACGGGTGCATTGATCTGCAGAGGATTTGTCCGAGAAAAGGATCAAAGATGATCAATCATGGTCGGAACCACGGTTGCAAAGGACCAACATAGATACAAGATGAACTTATAACAAGGGGACCATTATTAATACAAGAAGCTTCCATGATAGACTCCACATTGGGTCCATGGGCATGAACACAAAGTTCAAGGTCGACTCCCACTTCTCCAAAGCAGAACCTTACATTCGCTTCTCGTTTTGATAATGGCATTAGTGTTGAAAGTTTTACCTGGTGAAATACCAGATGAGTATGCCCGTGAAATCTTTCAGGCTCACATAGATTAGTTAAGGCATTGGTTCAAACCATCGAGGCATCTTAGGAACATATACCACAATTTTTTTGATTAATTAACACAAGCTCGAAAGTAGAGCATGGCTCACAATGCAGGGGATACAATTTTACCAAAGGCATTTTATACCCGTGGAAAGGCTCACAAGGTTATTGAATATGAAGGACGCTGTCGGATAAAATCCATTAAAGGATCTGCCGGTCCATAACAGAGCTGATGTGAGTATCGGCACACAACCAGAGGAAGTAACAATGCAAAGGCATTGGATTAGAGAAACAACTGACTAACCTAGAGCTCAAAGGCAAAGGAATTATGATTTTCAAATCAAGGGATCAGAAGCAATGTTCTGATTAGGGATGGATAAGTTGAATAGCCTTAGGGGTACAATCGACGACAATTGGATTGGTTGAGAACCAGCTCATGTTTAAGATGACGTCTGAGCCGGAAAGATAATTTAAAAGAATCAACTGATGATTGCGTGCATTCGCACTCATGTTGAATCAGAAGGATCAAAATGATGGTGCCTAAGGATACTAACGAATATTGCCAGACATATGGAAAACATCCATCATTCAAGCAGACAAGTATTGCAGAGCAATAAGCTACTAAGGATTTTTGGAGGATCGAATAGTATTTCGAAGACCATTGTGAAACACATGAACAACTGGGGGATGAGCGGATACTCGATAAGTGCGAGAACTATCCGTAGGGGTATTCAGGTGACAAAGAACAGCAAGGCAGTAAGCTCAAAGGATTATCGAAGCAACGACGAGTATTTCGGGGTATCTTGTAATAACAAGACCAACTGGGGATGAATGTAAGAATAACAACTGCAAGTAGTTTTCCATAAGGGTTGATGGTGGAAGGGAATTGCAAACGCGATGAACACAAGTTCTCGGGTTAACAGCGGAGTGTATCTTCAGGGTCTTCACGTGCAGCAGACGATCATCAGTAATAAGGGGCTCTCCGGGTGAAAGTGATAACGAGATCCTAATGTTAGATTTAGCAAAATTCATTTAACCTGAGTAGAAGAGAGATAAGAGTCCTAGAGTAAAGGTCGAGGAGTAAAAGATCCTAGTACCACCCAATGGCGACGTGGGCCCGTAAGGCACACAGCCATGTTAGTAAAAGTTTTTGCAATGTCTAGACTCGACTTCGGCCAAGGAGTGTGGAAGGGGGATTCCTACAGGCAGTCGGCTCTGATACCAACTTGTGACGCCCCCGATTCAATCAAACACTAATCATGCACGCAAATGTGTATGATCAAGATCAGGGACTCACGGGAAGATATCACAACACAACTCTAAAACATAACTAAGTCATACAAGCATCATATTACAAGCCAGGGGCCTCGAGGGCTCGAATACAAGTGCTCGATCATAGACGAGTCAGCGGAAGCAACAATATCTGGGTACAGACATAAGTTCAACAAGTTGCCATTAGATGGCTAGCACAAACTGGGATACAGATCGAAAGAGGCACATGCCTCCTGCCTGGGATCCTCCTAACTACTCCTGGTCGTCGTCAGCGGGCTGCACGTAGTAGTAGGCACCTTCAGTGTAGAAGGAGTCGTCGTTGACGGTGGCGTCTGGATCCTGAGCTCCATCGTCTGGTCGCAGCAATCGGGTAGAGGAATGGGGAAAAGGGAGAAACAAAGCAACCGTGAGTACTCATCCAAAGTACTCGCAAGCAAGGAGCTACACTACATATGCATGGATATTTGTGTAAAGGGCCATATCAGTGGACTGAACTGCAGAATGCCAGAATAAGAGGGGGATATCTAATCCTGTCGAAGACTACGCTTCTGGCAGCATCCGTCTTGCAGCATATAGAAGAGAGTAGACTGAAGTCCTCCAAGTAGCATCGCATAGCATAATCCTACCCGGCGATCCCCTCCTCGATGCCCTGTTAGAGAGCGATCACCGGGTTGTATCTGGCACTTGGAAGGGTGTGTTTTATTAAGTATCCGGTTCTAGTTGTCATAAGGTCAAGCTACAACTCCGGGTCGTCCTTTTACCGAGGGACACGGCTATTCGAATAGATTAACTTCCCTACAGGGGTGCACCACATAACCCAACACGCTTGCTCCCATTTGGCCGGACACACTTTTCGGGGTCATGCCCGGCCGCGGAAGATCAACACGTCGTAGCCCCACGTAGGCACAAAAGAGAGGTCAACACGCTGGTCTAAACCTAAGCGCACAGGGGTCTGGGCCCATCGCCCTTAGCACACCTGCACGTTGCGTACGCGGCCGGAAGCAGACCTAGCCTAGTGGCGTTCCAGTCCAATCCGACGCGCGCCACTCAGTCGCTGACGCCACGAAGGCTTCGGCTGATACCACGACGTCGGGATACCCATAACTACTCCCGCATAGATGGTTAGTACGTATAGACCAAATGGCCAGACTCAGATCAAATACCCAGATCTCGTTAAGCATGTTAAGTATCCGCGAACGCCGAACAGGGCCAGGCCCACCTCTCTCCTAGGTGGTCGTAACCTGCCCTGTCGCTCCGCCACAAAGTAACAGTCGGGGGCCGTCGGGAACCCAGGCCCACCACTACCTGGGTGGAACCACCTGCCCCTTCAGCCCCCATCTCCGAACAGTATCACAGGTAATGTAACAGTGTAAAGTATATAGTATATGCCCGTGATCACCTCCCGAAGTGATCACAGCCCAGTAGTATAGCATGGCAGACGGACAAGAGTGTAGGGCCACTAATGGAACACTAGCATCCTATACTAAGCAGTAGGATAGCAAGTAAGGGTAACAACTGTAGCAACAATGACAAGCTATGCATCAGAATAGGATTAACGAAAAGCAGTAACATGCTACACTACTCTAATGCAAGCAATATAGAGAAGGAATAGGCGATATCTGGTGATCAAAGGGGGGGCTTGCCTGGTTGCTCAGACAAGAAGGAGGGGTCGTCAACAACGTAGTCGATCGGGGCACCAGCAGCGACGGCGGTCTCGGTGTCTACCGGAAAGATGTAACGGAGGGGGAACACAATAAATAACAGAGCAATCAAATTATCACAAAGCATAACATGGCAATACGCGGTGCTAGAGGTGACCTAACGCGGTAGGAGGTGATACCGGCGAAGGGGGGAAACATCCGGGAAAGTATCCCCGGTGTTTTGCGTTTTCGGGCAGATGAACCGGAGGGGGAAAGTTGTGTGTTTGCTATGCTAGGGATGCGTGGAGGACGAATGGGCTCCATCACCAGATTCGTCTCGTCGTTCTGAGCAACTTTCATGTACAAAGTTTTTCCATCGGAGCTAAGGTTTATTTTCTATTAATTATCAAAGTTTTAAATCATTTTCTAAATTATTATCTATTTAATTCTAACATTATCCAGAATAGTGTATGCTGACGTCAGCAGTCAACAGGGTGTTTTTTTAAGGCGCAGTCAACAGGGTGTTGACTGGGTCAAACTGACGTGTGGGTCCAGCTGTCATTGACAGTTTAGTTTAATCAGGGTTTAAACTAATCTAATTACTGCTTAATTAGACTAACAGGTTAATTAGACTAATTAAGTAGGATTAATTAACTTAATTACATTTATTTTTATTATATACTCCCTCCGTTCCTTGATATAAGGTGTATAGATTTTTGAGAAAAAGTCCGAAATATAAGGTGTATTGCGTTGCACCACTCGTTTGGATAATTTTTTTAGGGATTTGATTACATTTCCTTATATCATGTATGCTCCTCTATTTTCTCATGTCAATTAGTCATCTGTAATCTCACTCAAAACTTGTGAAATTTTCCCTTCATGTCTGTTTTTTAATTTTCGTGCTAAAAACTATACACCCTATATCTAGGAACGGAGGGAGTATTTTTTTCTAAAAACGTTTTGGGGCTAGGCCCCACATGTCATTGGCCCGAGGGCCATAGTGGGTTCGGGTGCTATGGGCGCCGCCCAAACAGGCACCGCGGTTGCGGGCGCTGGGTGCAGCCCGAGCAGGCGCACAACCAGGGGCGCGCGGGGGGGGGGGGGGTCGGCGGACCTCGCAGGTCGCCAGGTCGGCGCAGGCGAGGCCAGCACGGGCCGACCAGTGAGTGAGCGGTGCCTGGCATGGCCACACGCGCATGGGCGTGCAGCAAAGATGCAACAGGGGGACGCACGAGGCGCGATGCAGGAGGGCGCAAGGCGCGGCGCAGACGGGCGCGAGGCGTGGCGCGGCCATGGCACAAACGGGGCGTTGCCGGCGAGGTAGCAGGGAAGCAGCAGGCAACAAGGCGATGAGCGACAGGGAAGGCGCGGGGAGCAGTAGGGAGACCATGGCGCGGTTGGCACGTGCTGCAACGAGGCGACGGGCGAACCAGTGCGGGGGCCGAGCGGCGACAGGAAGGTGAGAGGGAAGGGGGATTTCCTCACCCCACGTTGCAGGGGAACAAGCGGCGAGGCTCGATGAAGCCTTTGGGGAGGAGACGTGGACGGCGGCTCCGGCGAAGTCGAGGCGGAGGAGCTCCGAGTGGCCGGGAGAAGCGACGGCGGGAGCGCTGGGGACGGCGGTAGGCGGTGGTTCCTCGGGCGCCGGCGCGCCGGCGAGGTGGGGCTCTGGCGCGGCAAGGGATCGGGCGCGGGGTGGTCGGCGACGCTGGAGAACGAGAGGGAGTGGGGATCTCAGTCGGGAGGAGTGGGGGTGTCGTGCGGTAGGAATGGGAGGATCGTGCGGGACGACGTGGAGGGACGCCGTCCAGATCCAGGGGGCGAGGGGGAGTGGGAGGGGATCGGGGAGTGGAGAGACTAGGGTTTCCCCCTCACGGGGATAAGGCAGGGGCGGGTCGGCCGGCTGGGCCAGGCGGGCCTGGCCTGGCCTGTGAGCTGGGCCGTCTGGCCCAGTTGGCCAGGGAGCCTTTTTTATTTTGTTAGATTTGTCTTTCCCTTTTCTTTTTATTTTCTCTTTTTTGTTTTATTTCATTTTAAATTATTTAGGCATTTATAAAATTGTGTTTATTACACCATATTTACATATGCAATATTTAGTACAAACCGAACATTTTTATTTTAATATTTGAAAACTTTTATTATTTACCAAACTTTGAATTTGAATTTTGGACCGATTTTGACCTAACGATAGATTAGCAACAGTAACCGAGGTGACGTGGCATGATTAGCGTGGGATTACTGTAGCATGATTATCCGGGCGTCACACCAATCTCGGAACCGCTGCCTCTCCCTTCTCTCTTCTCAAGTTCTTGCTTTCTCTCGCCGCCGCCGCCGTGCCTTGTTGTCCCTCATCCTTCGTCTCTCTCAGCTGCTATGGCACCCAAAACCAGCAAAGTCAAGGGAGGAGCCAAAGACGTGAGGGGGAAGGAGGCGCCGGAGAGTGAGTTGGCGGTGCGGCGGACGCAGCTCGCCTACTTTCCTTCGACGGTCGATGCGGTCCACCTCCGGGACTACTTCAAGCCCCTGTGGGGGTGCAAGATGAAGGGGCACCCTGCCACGCGCATCATCCCCGCCGGTTTTGCCGAGGCCAGCCCGAATCGGTACCCCTTCTTCGTTGACTACTTTTTCTTCGGGCTCTGTCCCCCTTTCTCCGATTTCTTCAATGACATCATGCACACCTACGGTTTCCAGCTTCTGGATTTCACTCCGAAGGTCGTGGCGTGCATGGCCAATTTCGCTCATCTCTACGAGGGCTTTGCCAGAGTGCATCCCAGCACGGCGCTTTTCCGCCACTACTTCTATCCTCGTATCCAAAAGGGAGGCGCGATTTCCGGTTGTGTCGCCTGGAACCCAAGGAGTCAGGGGAAGGAGACATATCCGGAGGGTGCTCAGAAGGAGAGGTGGGAGGAGTGGCGGGGCCGATGGTGCTAGAATGTGGAGGAGGACTCGTAGGAATTTTGTCGGGTCCGCCAGACGTCGCCGGTTCACACAGATGATTGGGGTGAAGTCGACGCCAAACGATGAGAAGCTCACGGTCGCCACCACCAGGATCCATCACCTCACCGTGGCCGGGCTCACCCTTGAGATGATTGGGGCGGATTTCCTCCGTCGCCGAATCGCCCCACTGCGTAACAAGGGGAGGCCGGCCTGGCTTTTCAGGAACGCGGCCGACATCATGAGGCTTCGCCCTGGCTTGAATCACAATTTCACAGTGATGGGGCATGCCCACTTTTGCCAGAGGCTTTTTCAGCACGACGTGTACCGCGACGGCATGGCCGAGAGGTCCACCAAGGCCGCGAAGGCCGACAAGGTCGTCAAGGGGCCCCTGTTTGGGTTGCCGGCGGGGATGGTCCCGCTGAGCAACAACTCTCGCCAAACCGACATCATCGCCATGATGCTGGACTTCAACGCGCACGGCCTTGACCCAAATTGGGCTGAGCCGGGGGCGGATCAGGTGCAGGAGGTCTTCGACAAGCTGTCGGAGAAGTACGTCCATGTCGAGCCATTGCTCGTCCAGGACACCACCCAGGCAGAGCTGGACTTCATCACCACCAGGGCGGCAGAGGCGGAGCTCGTCAAGGAGGTTGGCAGCGCCGGCCACGTGGAGGACGAGGCCGAGGCTGCTGCGGAGGAGAAGGAGCTTGCCGAGTGGGCAGAGTCTGCCGGGGAGGCGAGCAGCACCGACACCGGGGCCCCTCTCATCGAAGATGTGGTCGATGAGTCGACCGAGGAAGAGACCGAGGCTGACGATCCTCCGGTCTTGGAAAAAAGGCGTGTTTTGCGGCGGGCCACCTCTGGCGAGCCGGTCCGGCCCGACAGGACCGTGCAGCGGCAAGAGATCCCATGGGAGTCTGTGCGCCTGACGAGGGCCGCGGCAGCAAAGAAGGTGGTGAAGGCCACGGTGGCGAAGAGGAAGGTGGCCGCCTCTTCTTCTTCCAAGCGTCCTCGGACTCCACCCGCTTCCCCCCCTCCCGCAGATGTTGACACGGAGGTCGTCTTCGACCTTGGGTCTCTCAGCCCGAGGAGGAAGAGGAAGGCGGCAGAAGAGGAGGCGGAGGATGAGTAAGTATCTTGTCTTGTGTCATCTCCGTCCCCCTAGACCGTGTCGCTTTTCTTGACTTGTCTTCATCTTTGCAGGGACGTGGAGACGCTGGCCCAGAGGGTGGCGAAGAGAACCAGGGCCTCGACGGGCGGCCAGCCCCCGGCGGGCACCTCGAGTGCGCCACTGGTGGTGGAGAGCAGCCCGGACAGCAGCCTCCGGCACAGCCCCCAGGTGTGTTCATCACTCGCTCCCTATCAACGTGTGTTGGGGTACGATCTCTTGGCGCTGACCTTGCCGTGGTTGTAGGAGGAGGATGGCAGCAGGAGGAGCCACCGAGGGCCACCCCCAACACGCCGCCCCCATCAACCACGCCGCCCCGAGGGGCGTCCCCGGCAAGGGCGCCAAGCACCGAGCCCATGCGCACGGAGGAGGAGGCAAACCCGGGCGCCGGCAGCTCCGTCCCGGCACCGAATGTTGGTGAGGACGAGGCCACTTCTTCCAAGCCTGGCACGGGTGAGTTGTTTGCCTTCTGTCCCTGTTTTTGTTTCTTCTTTTTGAACCTTGGTCTTTGCTCTGCCTCACCCTCCTTCTTGGCATCTAGGCGCTCCCTTGGCGGACCAGGAGAACATCAATACTGTCATCGAGGAGGTCGTCAGGGATGCTGAGGCCGAGGCCAGCAAGATCGCCCCCGAGGAGGCCGCCAAGGGTGTTGCTGAGGATGCCGCCAAGGAGCCGGCCGGGGATACTGGCAAGGCCGCTGCCGAGGAGGCCGGCAAGGGGCCTGCCGGGGAGGCCGGCAAGGCCGCAGCCAAGGAGGGGCCGGTTGAGGACCAACCTTCCTCCTCCGCTGCCTCTGGCTCAGGCAGGTACCTGAAGGTGAGCGACGACCTATTCGTCCACCTCCCAGGGACGGCGAGCACCGGGACACCCACCGAGGGGGAGGTGTTTGATGATGAGGTGCTCGCCACCGCCGGGCTTGAGGTTGTTGACGTACCGAGCGCCGGTGGCTGCGGTTCCCAGGAAGAGCGGCTCCTCCAGGCCATGGGCGCTAACTTCCACAAGCTCCAATCGCTTCACCGTGCCCGCCTGGACAAGGCCAAGTCCAGGATGGCGGTGGTGGACAAGGCGGAGGCAGACCTCAAGGAGCGCATCACCGAGATGCAGGCCTGGTACCGCCAGGCCCACAAGCAGCTGAAGGCCGCCCAAGATGTGCTGGCTGAACGCAAGCTGGAGCTTGTCATGAAGCAGACCGACATCAAGAAGGCCCAGGAGCTGGCGAAGGAGCAGGCCGCCAAAGACGAAGCCGCTCGGCACCAGCACCAGGCCGAGCTAAACTCCCAGGAGGAGGACCTTGCCGCTCGTGAGGAAAAGCTCGTCACAACACTCCGTGGCAAGGATGAGGAGGTGGAGAAGCTTGTCGCATAGCGGACCCAGGAGCTGGAGCAGAGGCAGAAGGAGGCACTCGATGCTCAGGCCAAAGTCCAGGTCGGCAAGGTGGAAGAGCTAGAGGTGGAGCGGGATGGGCTGAAGGATCAGGCCCTAAAGCTGGCGAAGGAGAAGGACACGCTCAACGGTGCTCTAGTTGAGGCGCAGGGCGCAGTCCTCGGCAAGGCTGAGCAGCTCTCCAAGGCCAACGACTCCATCAAAGACCGAAAGCTAAAGCAGGAGGGTCTTGAGGGGACGCTCTCGGAGGTCAGGGCCCGGGAGGAGACCCTGACCAAGGATCTAGAGAAGGAAAGGCAGTTGCGGAAGAATATCGCTGCCAACCACGAGGAATTCGTGAAGGGCGAAAACCTCTTGATCAACCGCCTAGCCGACGTCGCCGGCACGATCACCACGAAGCTGGCCGCCATAGGGGTGCTGAGGACGGGCATCCACTCATCCCACTGATGAGGTTCCTCCGCTGCCTCTGCAACAGCCTGAGCGTTCTGGTAGGCGATGATGTCCGTAGGCATGATCCTATATCCGTCCCTGGCAACAGGATCAAATAAAGCAGGAGCAGGCAATGGAACAATATCACGAGTCCTCACACTAAAAACCTGGTTATATGGAATAGGGATGTTAGGAGATCCGATATCAGTAAAATGGTGGTGATCCATGGCTGCATGGTCTAGGTAAACTTTGGTCAAAGGGTAATCATGAGGGCATATCTCAACATTAAAGTGAGCCGACAAACGAGTAGCATAAATCCCACCATGTATTTTACCGTGGGATTTATTAATATGGAGGCGACGAGCCACAATAGCTCCCAAGCTATAAGTGTTGTCGCCCTATAATGCAGGACGTAAAACAGCAAGGTCTGGTGAACTAAGTGCACCCACCTTCTCCCTAGCAAGCAAGCATTTTGTAATGAAAAGTGCAAAGTAATGAACAACAGGAAAATACAAGCTAGTGGCAGTGGTAGCTGACACCCCTCTCTCATCTCCCACTGTCAAAGTGCGATAAAAGGCCTCAAACCCAGCCGGCCTATGCTCGCCTAAGCTCCCATCAGAAGGGATCATGCATATGTCACAAAATTCAGTAAGTGGTATCTCATGGTTTTCAGCAAATAAATCAAAGCTCACTTCAGGAGGATTATTCCTAGGCAGGAAAGTAAAAATTTGAACAAAGATGTTTGTGAGGATTTGGTGTTGTTCACACTCATCTGCGATGCAGTCGGTGAGGCCGACATCGGCAACATATTGTGTGAACTCCTCAAGGATTCCAGCCTCTTCCAGGAACGGGGTGTGCAGCCATTCACACGATCGTACTTCCGCCAACCTCCGAGGATGGAGATCACTATCAGATGACTCCCCAATAACACCCTTGGAATTCTTCTTAGAGCCAAACTTCCTAAAGATATTCATGGTTTTCCTATGAACAAAAATTCTGAAATTTATTAGCTCACAAAATTTCTCAACAAAAATGATACCAACTACTCATAGGGATACATAGAGGCCATAGCAAGCATTCAAACTACTTAGAACTCTAAGAATTCAACATGCAATCTCATCTACAGCAACACCAAGAGTAGCTAATTATTCAAAATATAAACCACTATAACAAAAACTAATTGGACAAATGGTGGAGTCACATACCAAGCAACAATCCCCCGAAACAGTTTCAGAAACGAAGCTTCGAGCAAAGAGATCGAAATCCGCGGGTTTGAAAGAAAGAACATGGGAGAGAGAGCAATGGAGATTTTTTTGTGGAGGTAAGTGATGATGTGGTGTGAAGGGATAAGTGAGGGGGCCCACGTGAGGACCACAATCCACCAGGGCGCGCCTGGGGGTCCTGGCACGCCCAGGTGGGTTGTGCCCACCTGGTGCACCTTCCTCTGATATTATTTGCACCAGAATTCAGAAATATTCAAAAAAATCGTATTAAATTTTGAGGGCATCCTGAGAACTTTTATTTTTGGGTCATTTTTTATTGCACGGGAAATTCAGAAAAGAGACAAAACATGGCATTTTATTTTATTTAACTAATAAAAACAGAAAACAAAAGGTAGGCACAGAAGGTAGTGCTTACTAAACTCATCAACTTCATACCATTCAAAAATGATCCGTTAATAAGGCTGATCAAGTCTTATTAACAACCACTTTCGATTAGCATGAAACCGAAGAACTCTCGTAAATCACTAAGTCCAACAATAAGCATTTCATATTTCTTTTTGACAGTAGGTAGAGGTATTTGAAAACTTCCAATAGTGATTGTCGGAGACTTTTCAATAACATTAATACCATTCACTTGGAATTGTTTCTTCGGAAAGTGCACCGTATACTCATCGCCATTGGTATGAAAAGTGATATTGTTTTTATTGCAATCAATAACAGCCCCTGCATTATTCAAAAAGGGTCTACCAAGGATAATCGACATGTTGTCGTCCTCTGGCATCTCAAGTATAACAAAGTCAGTCAAAATAGTAACATTAGCAACAACAACGGGCACATCCTCACAGATACTGATAGGAATGGCAGTTGATTTGTCAGCCATTTCCAAAGATGTTTCAGTAGGTGTGAGTTTATTCAAATCAAGTCTTTTATATAAAGAGAAAGACATAACACTAACACTAGCTCCTAAATCACACGAAGCAGTTTTCACATAATTCTTTTTGATAGAGCAAGGTATAGTTGGTATTCCTGGATCTCCAAGTTTTTTAGGTACTCCATCTTGAAAAGTATAATTAGCAAGCATAGTGGAGATTTTAGCTTCCAATATTTTTCTCTTATTTGTGAAGATGTCTTTCATATACTTTGCATAAAGAGGCATTTTTTATATCAGTAAAGCGAGTACGCAAACAGACTGGCCTCAGCATTTCAGCAAAGCGTTCAAATTCTTCATCATCTTTCTTTTTAGTTGACTTGGGTGGAAAAGGCATAGGTTTTTGAACCCACGGTTCTCTTTCTTTACTGTGTTTTCTAGCAATGAAGTCTCTTTTATCATATCATTTATTCTTAGCTTGTGGGTTATCAAGATCAACAGGTGGTTCTTTCTCAACATCATTATCTGGTTCTTTTTCATTGTTTCGTTGAGTGTCTTCACGAACTTCATCATTATCTGTTTCATTATCACTAGGTGAGGTATCATTACCAGACTGAGTTTCAGAATCTGAGATAGAAGTTTCATTATCATTATCGGGAGGTTTTGTATTTCAGGTTCACTAGAAGTATGCAAAGTCCTATCATTTTTCTTCTTTTTCTTTCTAGAAGGACTAGGTGCATCAGTGTTAACTCTTTGTGTCGTGGATATACCCCGCGGTATGACCCGACCGGACTGGGCGACTCACTGATGCCCCGACGGTGGGTCAGATGGACGACAAGGCCCAAGGCCTAGTAGGCCGGTTCATATGAAGGTGGGTCGGCTTAAGAGGAAAGGCATAAGGAATATTCTCCTACAAAGGAAGCAAGACTAGGACTCCACTTGTAATAGAGTAATCCTAATCCTACTAGGACTAGTCATGTAACCCGCCCTTCAACATATATAAGGAGGAGCAGGGCACCCCAAGAGGGACAAGAAAATAATCTCTAAGGCTAGACACAACTAAAGGGGAGCCAGCTTATGTGGCGACTCCCTCATGAGCATAATGAGACCTAGTCACAAACAGCATGTAGGGCTATTACCAGATGAAGTTTCCCGAGGCCCGGATGGTGTTGAGTTCTTGGAGGGATCCTTCCTAGGGTTCGAGAAATTTGCAATTTTCTAGATAAAGAAAAGTCGGCACGGTAGGATTTACATCATGGACAAGCAAGCGCGTACAAGATTGAAACCGAGACTGAGCTTTTAGGGTTGCATGCTGTGCGGCCATGATAATCTGTCGTGTCTGAAACAAAAGTTTTTGGCGACAGCAGATTATAGGGTTACGTGTTGTATGGCCATGGTAATCACAAGTTGCCGAAGAAAGCATATCCCACGAGAGAAGTGATGCAGTCATTCCAAGTTTTCCACTGTTCCATGTCCGTGATTTCTAGACTTTAAGTGCTAAGGGAATAAACTATTGCTGCTACTACTTTTTCCTGACATGAAGACCAGTCAAGTTCAAGAGTACACGGTGAGCATCTTTGACTCATACATGATTTGAAGCCAAAACCAGTTCTTTCCTTTGGTCAGCTCTGATTGATGCACGCACACAAGGAAGCTACTAGGAGACCGATTCAAAGAAATATGGAAGAAAATTATTACGTGAGTCACCATGAGCCGGAAACAGAGCCGGCCATAACCCGGACTCGCTCATCGACCGCGCCTACATCCACACCTTGAGGCACCCGCTTTCGCTGCCGCTCCAAGCCTGAGCCAGCCTCGCCGCGCTGACCTCCGGGTCAAAACGACCCCGCGCTCACTCCATTGTCGCGCCCTGTAAACTGCCTCCGCCAGCGCTCCTCTATGATGGTTGCTGAGCCGCCCGGTCTGCCTATGCCTCCGGGCCGCTGTTCCCTGCGGCCACGCGTCGAGTAGCCGGCGTTCGTCATCGCCCCCGCTGAGTCGACCACACCACAAGCCGCCTTCGTCTCTAAAGTGGTCGTCGTCTTCAAGCCTGCCACGGCCTTCCTGCTGCCGCTAAACCGCCACTTCACTTCCACTGTGGCATGAGCCGCCGCTCATCTCCGTATCTGTTGTACACGAGTCGCCCTGCGCTGCCCCCTCCCCCCCTGCGGGTTTCCCATGCTGGCTCCTTGGTTTCTCACGCCTGCCTCTTTTACACCGCTCATCTACTGTCGATCCGCCGGCCCTGACTAGCACCGCCTCGCGGGGTTCCGCCCCGACGAGTCACAACCCACACTTCTAATCGCAAGCCGGCCATGGCCATTTCCTCTAAGTCACCGGCCTCACCTTTCCTTGAATCGCCAGCCTATTCGAGCCGTAGGCTGCCTCAGCCCTCAAATCCACGTCGATGTCTTTGTTCCATCCTGACGAGATGTTCAGTCAAGAGAGACAAGTTGATTCAACCCGCTCATAGTGCAGTACGTCTACGGTGTACAACAGCTATTGTGTCCTCCATTTGACCGAGTCACATGGAATCCGCTGTCAGCTACTGCTCCTGAGATATTACAAAGTCTTGCCGATGTTGCTTCCCATTAGGCCATCATCAATCGGAAAATAGTATTACTCCTCACGTAGTGGTCAAGCCTGGTCTGCAAGATTAGATTTTTGTCTCATGTTGCACTGTACGGGATGCCTCGCCGCTCATATACTGCAGTGTCAATTCAAAATCGCCATGGGGTCAGGCCACTGCCTTGCGCTGAGCCGCCCTGCAGCTGTGGTCTTGATTCGCCGCCACGTCCTTCCGACTCGCCATGGCCTTGATTCGCCTCCGCCTCACTGTTGCGGCCTCGCCTGCGTTAAGCCGCCGCCATGGGTTTGCCTCGTGACAGCCGTTGACTTGCCTGGCGATTCGTACGTCTGTGTCCTCGTCTCCACTGTCGCCGCCTCGACATCCTGCTGCTGAGCCGTTTCATGATGAACCGCCGCTCCTGTCGTACTGTTGAGTACTAGTGGGTCGCCGCTCGCTGAGGGCCAGCCCCTGTTCCGCAGTACTACATGCCCAGCCGCGTCAAGTGGCCTTCGCGGCCCACCTCGTCTGCTGCAGTTTTATTAAGCCGCTGTCGCTGCTGCCAGGCCTGACCCGGCCTCTGTCTGGGCCTCGCGCTGCCCTCGTCGAAGCAGGGGTTGAGCTGCTACCTCCGCCTCTATAACGCACCAAGGGGGCACGACTTATTTTAAAAAACTGAATGGTGGCGTGGTTATATGTTTGGACGTAAGGCCATCATTTGGTAAAATTTCTGTGCAATCACTTCATCCGAAAATACATCAGGTGATATCCGTCCAGACTATTTTAAATAGCACATATTAACTTTTTCTTTTGAAGAACTACTCTGGCCTGTGTTGATTTTGATGCAGGACAATTGTTCACTACATCAACACGACGTGGTTGACTTGCCCGTCCGCGCGGCTTACCGCACCCGCGATTGACTCACCCGTCCACGCCGGCTTACAACACCACGACCGATTCATCTGTCTGAGCCGCCTCTGATGATGCGGTCGTCTTTTCCGTCCATCTCTCGCGGCCTAGTCTACATCAACACACCGGGCCGCACCTGCCTGCATGAGCTGTTTATTGAGTATGAGCAAGTCACTGCTTGGGTAGCCCGGTTTTCTTCCAACAAAATTGGAGGCAAAATATCATGTATTATCAGCCGTCGTCTGCACTGGATGGCTCAATGGGCATGCGCACAAGTTGTCGCCACTACAGTTTGGTTAACTTCAAATAGCCAGTTGGAAGGAACCATTGGCCGACTTGCTGACATGGCTCATACAGGATCATTTATAACCCGCCGCAGTCACTTCAACATTCTGTGGATTCACATTGCGCTATCAACGCCAATGATATACACCTTCTGCTATGGTCAAATATGGAGAATCTCAAGACAACTCCTCGAGTTGTCTTAAGAGTTGGAGGCTACAATGATATGACTCAGCAAGTCTTACCAATTTCAGTAAATTCAAGAACCCTAGGACATTGGAGGGAAAAATAACCCGGCCCCGGAGATTACTACTATATCGATGAAAATTTAAAAGGCCGTCAGAAAAAATCCGGCTCACAATGATGCTTCCGGTTTATAATCCGGTTCAAGGGAAATCCCGTCTCCCACACGACCCTGAGGCTCTCAATATCCGGTTCAAAATCCGGTTTAAAAGGAAACTGTCTCCCACAAAGCTCTGAAGCTCTTAAATCCGGTTTGAAATTCCGGCTCAAGAAGAATTATCTCTTGCAAAGTTAAGTTCTCAAGAAAAATTAAAGGTTGCCAAAGAGAATTTGTTGCCATGGTGCACAGTTCAAACATGGGTATCTGATCCAGCTTACACGCGTTGTTACAAATCACTTGGAGGCTTAATGCCCGAGTTACAGGGACCAAAGAGAGTTTGATGCACAACACAACTCAAACATAGGTACCCGAGGAGCACAACTCGTAAGTATGTCACTTGGGGGCTTGCTGTTCAAACATAGGCGTATTCGACAAAAGAGAACATAGTGTGACTACCCTTTTGACTAGGTTATATTCAAACATAGGCATATTCGACCAAAGAGAATATAACCTCTCCGGGTCATCCTACCTGTAGCCAGCTGCTTCAACTCCATCAGGTAATCCTGATTGACCCGTCAAACTCTTAACGATCAATCTTTACGGCATATTCGACCAAGATCTGATCTTGTTAAGGTTCAAACGGCGGTTTGTCATGTGAGAGCACGGCTTACAGATCCAGGCTTCATAAGCCGCCTTCATTGAAACTTGGATAAATCAGCCCGTGATGTATGCTGTTACTCTGACCCCGCGTACTCCTGATAAGTCTATAAAGCAAGACCTGACTTTATCTGGGTTCAAATGTCGATTGGGTACTGTGAGTCAGGCTCACGGAAAACACGTACCTTCCAGTGGCTCGGGCTAGTTTCATTGAAATATTCTGTCATCATACACATAATCATCATACATTGCATCATACACATACATCATCATATAATGCATCATATATTATACCATCACTAGACCATGATGGCGCGCGTTGCCGCGCCCGTCCATTTTAGTAATAAAATATTCAAAATTCACACCATTCATTTTGACTATCAAATGGTATAGGAATTAATGTAAATATAGAGGCTATATATAAGACTATTTGGCCATAACAGTACTCATATGCTCGTCAATTAATTTTCAATCAATTTTTGGAGCGGCTAGAGTGGTTGAAACAACATACCTCTCTTTTCTTGCAAATAAAGTGCAAAATCAGTTATGTGTAACAAAATATAAACCTTCTTGTAATCCATGGAGCTTCGTTCCAGCCTTTTCAAGGACATAACTCAATTTACCTTTGCTGTAAGATAGTCCAGCAGCCTCACCGCAACAGCAGATACCTATCCCCCGGCACACCATGGTCGATGAGGATGAGCTAGTCAAATGTAGACCCTGATTCAAAGTTTTAGAATTTAAAAATATATCATTAGATAGAGAAAAATATTAATCAAATAACTAAAATAAAAATAGATTGGAAGTCGAAATTATGAAGAGTAATTAAGAAAATGAGATGCATGCAACACTACTACATTAGACGATTACATACAAATTGCAATGCATGCCCACCTCTTAGATTGGACTATTAGTATGCATCCAGTTTCATCACTGCAACCAATAGAGATAAGAAACCTAACCATATGATATGAATAACAAGCTCCATAACACTATCGCCTAGACAAAGCCAGAAAAATGAAGTTATACATAATATCTGAACATGATTTTGTATAATGCTCGAGACAGATGCTGATTAATAAATTTCACTCTGATTACCAAAAAGTTCCATGATTTTATTGTAAAACTCTGAAAAGATGTTACTTGTGAAAAATTGTGAAGTCAATCAACTTGCCTATATGGTGAATTGCAAGAGTAAATTAGAAAGGGTTAAAGTCTGAAAAATAACAGAGGGAAAACTGAAGGGAAAAGATAACACTTGCTGTGGTGTTTCAAATGATGGCTCTACGACGACGGTGCAAGCATAACCCTTGTTGACCTATCCTAACACACTCTTGACGTGAGTAATACTAACACAGTGCCAGTGACAACATATAGCTAGGAAAATTGTGTGTTCAGCCTTTGTGAGGGACATGGGAGCTTTACTTATCGAGTCATCTTGCCGCATAAATGATAGAGGGTCCTTGTGGCTGCACATGTCATCTTCCTGTGCTCTACTTACACATGCGCCCCTAAAGAAATCACCAATGTGAAATCGGCATTATTGCAGGCCAAGGGAAGGTGTTAGCGTGGGTAGGGAAGGGGTTTGTTCCGGCAGTGGGCAGAGCTCCAAGGAGAATAGAAGACAAGTGTTGGATGATTCAGAAATGCCAAACCCATCCTGAGCATAAACTGATGCCCCAAAACATGCAATTTTGATGCAGAAATGCCTCTGCATCTAGGCGTAACCTGATGCCCAAATCCTGCAATTTTATCGATTAGCATGAGTGATGAGCTAGTGCCTGAACAGAAAAATGCCACAATTTTTTTTCATATGAGTCAGTCTTGGAAAAATACTGTAAAATGAAGATCCAGCATGACTGAAGTGACTGTTGTCAAACCTTATTGTCGATGATTCCTCGTTGATAGTATATTGCCATCAGCAGAAAATTTTCCTGAAGGTCCCATTTTGTCATCTTCAATCATGTTGTCCCCATTTTGTCAATTTTCTATAAAGAAAAAGAAGCTGCACAGTTCATCTATAGGACTGTACTACGGGCGCAAATAGCACTGCAAGCACATAATATTATCATACATTAGGCCATGTTTGGATTATATTTTTTCTTCTAAGTACCCTGGAAAAAAATACACGCCTCCATCTGTCATTTCGTATCCAGCCGGCCGGAGATTGCTCGTAGCCCTGGTAAGATACACCTGTAAATTAAATATCTTTCTATTAAAATACACCGATGCCAAGCGGGGACTTATCTTGTATAGCTCCACAATCTGATCATGTAAATATACACTATACATTTTTACACGAAAATGAGGATAGCTTGTTTCGCCTGATACAACAGGTCGTATGGAGTGGGATTAGATGCCTCAACAGATCAATCAAACTACAACCACGCCCCATGTTCCTTGTGCTCAGTGACCGAAAGCTGATCCGCTTACATGGTGAGTGGAGCGATGACACCGCCGAGCAAAGATCTGCGTTCTTGTGAGGGTGGGGACGGAAGGCAGACTGAAACCTCAAGCCCATCGCCGCCACCGCTATCATTTGTGTGGCCCGGACCGCGGAGCGGCGAGATGGAAGGCGAATGGAGAAGGCATAGTGAAGGTGGAGTAAGGCCGAGGCGACGGAAAAACATGCTTTGGCAGCGGAGGAGGAGGCTGACATAGTGGCGGAGGCTGCAGCGCACCTAATTTTGCATGTAGTAGATCATAGGCCTCACGACCTGCCGGGTAAGAAGGGAAACAGGGAGAGCTTGAGGCCACAAATAATATATAGGCAGCAAAGAGCAACGTACCTCTTATTGGTCGCCGCCCTTAATGGCATCCAGTAACTGATGCTTTACTGCCTGCTTTTCAATGGCCCACGACGCACAACTCAACAGCTACGGCGCCCATTCGCATCTCCCTGCCGCATTAGCTACAGACGCGCGCTGACGAGCGAGAAGATCCGGTCCACATCGGCCAGCGGTATATTTTGGCATCGTACGCCTGAATGTTCTTTTTTGGGCCCAGCGTAGGCGGAGCGCTCGTGCAGACGAAATGTTGCCTAGAGGCCTTTTTCCTGGATGGTTGAAGCCCATTAGGCCCTATTTTACCACAGTAGCTCAAAATTGCCACCGGAGCAGCGGCCCAGCAAGGAAAGCGCTTGTTCACAGCGAAAGAAGGGAGCGGACCTGTGATTAAGAGCAATCAAACGGCCAAAAACGCCCAGTTCAGAAGATCCAATGGCTGCGAATGCAAATGGTCTGAGAGGGCCAGAAAGGTGCGCGGTTATAAAGTCTTTAAATAGCATGTATCATATATGCATAGATATACTGGTTTATATTGCAGGAACCGCTTTTCAAACCAGGTTATATTATTCAAATCTTTAATAGCCAACATGCCTGGATTTTTATTTTGATTATCAATAACCAGTATTATGATTGAGGTTTTCAAAGTCGCTTTCGCGCAATGGCTATTATCTTATTAATGAATATGATTTATTCTACAATGGAAGGAATAGTCCCGAGTTGCTGTAGGCTTACGACCCGGCACTTGAGGGCTACATTATTCAAATTGTGATTACATCAAATACGCAAGTCCCATGTCACTGCCAGCATGCACCATGGCACTTGGGGGCTAATGCAAAGTCATTTTTTCTCATCTTATTAAAGACCCAACTCATCACATTGTAATGAGCCGGCCCTTGGGAGCTACCAATTGCTCATGTCAAAAGTTCAAGGTGCACAAGTCTTAATCCATTATATTGAAAGGTCCACTACTTAGTTGATAAAGCACAAAGCTCTTAACCTTGTGGACGTGGGTTCAAGTCCCATGATGAGGGTTGCATCATATGATGTTCTTTTCAAAGAAGTATATATAAAGTCCCAGCTCAATATTATATTACTGAGCTGGCCCTTGGGGGCTACACGTTGTTGTTCAAGTCTACATGATCATATTTACAAAGTCTCTTCTCATTATTGCATAATGACCCGGCCCTTGGGGCTATATTGGTTGAAGTTTTTATGAGTATAAGGCAATTACAAGTACCAGATTGCTGCAAGCATAACAACCCGACACTTGGGGGCTACATATGTGGAATATTCAGTTTTGACTAGTGACTGAGATGAACAATCTGGATTTCTTCAAGGTTGCAACATTTATATTGAAACAAGTCTTAAGCTATCACTATGGTCTCCTCTTAAGACTTGGGGGCTACAGGTAATATGCATATAAAGGAGGAACATCTTCAAATTCTCAGTTTTGGGAAAATCAGGAAGATTAATTATGTGACCCGGCATTGGCAACAATCATGACCCAATGTCTATAAACAGTCATGACCTGAAATCATCAGTTTTTTATAAACCGGCAATTTTGGCAATGGTAAACCCGCAAGTTTTTACATCTTCAAACCGGCTGAAAGTAAGATGAGTATTTCAAGATATATATTTTTTATTAAGCACTCGGAGTTGAATCAAATGAAGTATTCTTCACAATATTTTTCTGTGAGAAGCCAACATCAGCAAATTGATTATGAGACTGACCTATTGACTCAGATTTTCTAGAAGAAGGAAATGACAAAGACTTATGGAGGATCAGGTGCCGGCTTACAAGAATATTTAAACCGGAGCACAACCTGTAAATTTATTCAAACTTGAATTATTTTTCTACCTCTAAAAATGCCCGAGGCAATTTATTCAAATTCTGCACAAATTCTGGACCCCAAGGATATACTCATATCTCTCTCAATCTTCTTCATTGTACTTGTGCTTTTCTGTCTTGTTTTCTGTTTCAAGAAAAGAGAAGAAGGAAAGCAGCAGTAGCAACATTGTAGCCCAGCACCAGCACCAGCAGCCCATCTCCCCAGCCCACCTGCACTCACCTTTCAGCCTAGCCAAGCCTACGTGCGCCGATCCCTCCTGTTCTTCTCCTACCTCTACGGCAGGCCATCAGGAGGCTCCACGTCGACGCTTCGGCTGATTTGACGATCGGTAGCTTCCCTACCGTCCTATAAAACTTCTCCAAACCCTACCCTAGCCTCTCCTCTCTCCATTTCCCCCTCTCCCTGCCGCCGCCACCAGGTAGGTCGCCAACCATAGCCGTCGCCATGGATGAGGAGAGCTTAAGCTAGTCCCCGGCCTGAACACCTCCGCCGTCTGGGTTGCTGCCACGGGGAGAGAACCCCGACCCTCTTCGTCGTCTTCCTCACCCTCGCACGCAACTACGAGGACCCCGAAGGCTTCTTCCTTGTCGTATGCTTCTCTGCTTCCTCTTCTTCACGGAACCGACGACGTCTTCGTCAGCATGCTCCTTCTTCGTCCCCGGTCAGCCTCGACCTTGTACGACTCCAGCAACACCCTCACGGTGAACCTCTGCTCCTCTCCATCTCTCTCTCTAGTCCCGTTGTCCGCATGTCCGTCGTTCCACGCAAGCCCGAGGCCGTCCGCCATGGCCGACCAGGGGAGCGAGTTCAAGCTCGTGCCTTGCCTCTTCCGCACTGCATCCACACATGCCTCCTTCCGCAGCTCTCTGCACGAACACGCGCACCCTAGCATGTTTCCGCACGCCTGCTGTTGTAGCGCTTGCCACGCCATGCATCGCCGCCATGGCTGCAAGCTCCTGCTCCCACACATGTCGCTGGCTTCGTTGCTTTGCTGCACCTTCGCTGCACACCTCCACGCACACGCATCAACACCGGCGTACGACTGTGCTCGATTGTGACTTGTGACTTCATGAGCCCGTGGCCCTGCTTCGTCTTGCTGCCGCCATGTCTGAGGCGACCTTGAGCTCGTCCTCGAGTCTTCCCGCGCACCCGAGCCTTCTACATGGTCTCACCTCACAGCGCACCAACGTCCCTGTTCCGCACGCCCGCCGGCGCTCTACAGCCTCTGTAGTCGCCGTCTTGATCAAGTTCACCGCCGGCAAAGATTCCTGTGCGCTCATGGAAGGTCCAGGCTTGGCCTTTGAATCCATTCAAAAGGTGTCGTGCTCCTTCTCTTGCAAGATCACAGCACTAGCTCAGCTGGTTAGCCACACGCACTCGCATCCGGGAGGTCCTGGGTTCGAGTCCCAAGTGTCCCAATTTTTTCTCTGTTTTCCCTTTACTGTTGCACACACACACTCAGCGCTCACTCGGGCCTCATTCGCCTCCCGGGCAGCTGCACTGCGCTGCTCTTGGGTTCGAGTCCCAGGCGTCCCAATTTTTGCTCTGTTTTCCCTTTACTGTTGCACACACACTCAACGCTCACTTGGGCCTCATTCGCTCCTGGGCCGCTGCACTGCGCTGCAATCCGGCCCGTGCATGTTTTTTTCCACTTTGTGATTTTGGCATATTTCCAGTGCATACATATTTTTAGAAATGCCATTAATTTGCTTTGCTCATATCTAAATATCCATGCATCATAATAAAGCATGTAATATATGTAAAATGCTTAGGATTTCATGTTTTCATAATATGCAACTTTCACCCATGTCAAAATGTTTAAACTTGCTGTTTGCATTTCAGCGTCCCAATTTTTGCTCTGTTTTCCCTTTACTGTTGCACACACACTCAGCGCTCACTCGGGCATCATTCGCTCCCGGGCCGCTGCACTGCGCTGCTCCTGGGTTCGAGTCCCAGGCGTCCCAATTTTTGCTCTGTTTTTCCTTTACTGTTGCACACACACTCAGCGCTCACTCGGGCCTCATTCACTCCTGGGTCGCTGCACTGCGCTGCAATCCGACCCGTGCTTGTTTTTTTTCCACTCTGTGATTTTGGCATATTTCCAGTGCATGCATATTTTCAGAAATGCCACTAATTTGCGTTGCTCATATCTAAATATCCATGCATCATAATAAAGCATGTAATATATGTAAAATGCTTAGGATTTCATGTACTTTCATAATATGCAACTTTCACCCATGTCAAAATGTTTAAAATTGCTGTTTGCATTAATTTGCATAAATGATTTGTTAAAATGGTCTATTTCATAACTAAATAACCGTAGCTCCGAATTTAATAAATCATATATGTAACTTGTCTAGAAAAAATGCATAGATTAACTTGTTGCACTTTATTTTGCTGTTTAACAACATTAAACATTCGCTCCCGGGCCGCTGCACTGCGCTGCAATCCGGCAAGTTTTTTTTCCACTCTGTGATTTTGGCATATTTCCAGTGCATGCATATTTTCAGAAATGCCATTAATTTGCTTTGCTCATATCTAGATATCCATGCATCATAATAAAGCATGTAATATATGTAAAATGCTTAGGATTTTATGTACTTTCATAATATGCAACTTTCACCCATGTCAAAATGTTTAAACTTGTTGTTTGCATTAATTTGCATAAATGATTTGTTAAAATGGTCTATTTCATAACTAAATAACCGTAGCTCCGAATTTAATAAATCATATATGTAACTTGTCTAGAAAAAATGCATAGATTAACTTGCTGCACTTTATTTTGCTGTTTAACAAAATAAATCATATATGTAACTTGTGCTTTTCTGTTTTGTTTTCTGTTTGAAGAAAAGAGAAGAAGGAAAGCAACAGTAGTAACATTGTAGCCCAGCACCAGCACCAGCAGCCCATCTCCCCAGCCCACCTGCACTCACCTTTCAGCCCAGCCAAGCCTACATGCGTCGATCCATCCTGTTCTTCTCCTACCTCCTGTACGGCAGGCCATCAGGAGGCTCCACGTTGACGCTTCGGCTGATTTGACGGCCGGTAGCTTCCCTACCCTTCTATAAAACTTCTCCAAACCCTACCCTAGCCTCTTCTCTCTCCATTTCCCCCTCTCCCTGCCGCCGCCACCAGGTAGGTCGCCCACCATAGCCGTCGCCATGGACGAGGAGAGCTTAAGCTCGTCCCCGGCCTGAACACCTCCGTCGTCTGAGTTGCTGCCACGGGGAGAGAACCCCGACCCTCTTCGTCGTCTTCCTCACCCTCGCACGCGACCACGAGGACCTCGAAGGCTTCTTCCTCGTCGTATGCTTCTCTGCTTCCTCTTCTTCACGGAACCGACGGCGTCTTCGTCAGCACGCTCCTCCTCCGTCCCCAGTCAGCCTCGACCTTGTACGACTCCAGCAACACCCTCATGGTGAATCTCTGCTCCTCTCCATCTCTCTCTCTCTCTCTCTCTCGCTCTCTCTCTCTCTCTCTCTCTCTCTCTCTCTCTCTCTCTCTCTCTCTCTCTCTCTCTCTCTCTCTCTCTCTCTCTCTCTCTCTAGTCCCGTTGTCCGCATGTCCGTCGATCCGCGCAAGCCCGAGGCTGTCCGCCATGGCCGACCAGGGGAGCGAGTTCAAGCTCGTGCCTTGCCTCTTCCGCACTTCATCCACACATGCCTCCTTCCGCAGCTCTCCGCACGAACACGCGCACCCTAGCATGTTTCCGCATGAACACGCGCACCCTAGCATGTTTCCGCACTGCATAAATGATTTGTTAAAATAGTCTATTCCATAACTAAATAACCGTAGCTCCGAATTTAATAAATCATATATGTAGCTTGTCTAGAAAAAATGCATAGATTAACTTGCTGCACTTTACTTTGTTGTTTAACAACATTAAAATTGTGTATAGGGCAGAACAGTACCAAATTCAAAAAATGCATATGAGGATTTTCCGGGATTGTTGTTTGTTGTTCCGGTCTCATTTAAACTTGCTTAGATAGGTAGTTTTATTATGCTTCACCCCTTGCCATGTTTAATAACATTTAATATTGTTGGGTTCATAAACGAGAGTGAACTAAATACTTGAATGTGGGGTTTCGTCGAATATGCAACTCGTTGCATATTGAGCTCCACTTAATTTGTAGTATTGTTTGTTGCACTATACCATGCCATGCCTCTTTAAACCGGACATGCATCATGTTTGATTGTGCATCATGCCATGTTTATGTGATGGTTGTTTACTATGTTGTTTGCTTCTTTCTGGTTGTGCTTCATCTTGTTAGTTTCGGTAACGTTGCGATTGTGAGGATCTGTTCGACTACGTTGGTGCATCTACTTCATGGATTCGGTCTTCTTCCTAGCGGGATTTCTCAGTCAGTTGCACAAACCTGACTTTTGCTCCTTTCCAGTCAGCATAGTATGCATCAAATTCATCGCTGAGGGTTTTGATGTCAGCCTGCATCTTGATGAGTTCTTCAGGTTTCATCGTGAGAACATTTTTCCTCAGCAGTTTTTCTTTCCTGTACTGCGATTTCTTGATCTGCCTGGCTCTATCATATTTCCACTTCTCCTCTTGGATGAAGTGAGTCAGCATGTGACTTTGGCCAGGTGTCAGCTTGAAGTCAGGCATAGGTGTGTTGGGATCCTTATGCCAGAGATTGATGTAATCGAGGATCGCCCTTGGATCCAGCAGCAGTGGCAAGGGTGTGCCTTTGGCTCTTGCGGACCTTTCTTGGCGGTCCCTGATGATTTCTGCAAGTTCTTCTTCATCAGCTTCATCATCATCAGACGACACACTGAAGACTACCTGCTTCTTCTTAGGACTTGGGCGAGTACCGCGTCCAGCAGTAGCCTTTTTCTTCAACAGAGAGGGTCCAGCTGAGGAACTTGGTGCAGCTGAGGAACTAGCTGAGACACCAGAGGCAATAGAGATGCCTACAGTCCTTTGGCATGTGGCAGGATGTGCAGGTGCTGAGGACTTTGTCGGATCGGCTGAGGACTTGGTCGGAGGTGCTGAGGATTTCGGAGGAGCAGGGGCAGCTTGAGGAATTTGCTTTGAAGATTTTGAAGTTCCAGGCCGTGAGGGCGCAGCTGAGGAACTTGGCCTTGAGGGCATTGATGGTGAAGCACTTGGCTTACGAGCGGGCTTCTTAATCATTGATTTCCTCGGCTTGACAGAGGCCTCAGTGGCAGCAGCAGCCGCAGAATCTTCATTGAATTTCCTCACTGCTTCTCTGGCTTGTCTTGCCAGTTTGGCTTGGCGCTTGGCCCATTCTTCAGGAAAATCCTCACCGCGCTTGATGCTAGTGGGATCAGCCACTTGGCCAGGTGCCAATGGGGCTCTTGGGCATGGAGGATTCAGTGTGAATTTCTTCATATACTTTGGAGTGACGTATCTGTACTCTCTCCATTCACGTGCCCATCTCCGTTCAATCCTCTGAATGCGCACCTTGCGCTGATTTTTATCTTCTTTGCCAAACTTGGCTTCATCAGGCGTGCAGTAATATTTATATAAATCCTCGGGGATTTCAAAGGCAGTCATGACCTCAGGCTTCTTTCCTCCTTTCTGTGGCCTTTTACCTTCAGCCATTTTCTTCAGTTGAGGAATTTGAACAATCGAATTCTCTGAAGAAGTATGCAACTTTTCTTCAAGGAACGCTGCAAATGAGTTAAGTTGATGAGAACCTAGAGATTCAGCAGCGGACATGTGTACCTGTGAACTGAGTATAGTTGCGAGGAATTTGGAGAGGTCATATGCGTTCTTAGAGGGTTTTTCAAAAAGAACAAGTTTGAGGAATTTGACCAGATGCGTCTTGAAGAATTTCACTAAGCGCGTTATATCTTAGGTTCCAGAGTTGTATAGATCGAAGATCCACACAATTGAGGAATCTTGAAGAAAAATGATGCTTAGGGAAATGAATCAAGAACAGATAACATGTGAGGTGTTTTGTGTGTGAGGATTTGAAGAATAAAACAACTTTGAAGATTTTGTAGAAAAGTTTTTAATCAAAGAGGGCAGTAAAAGTAACTTTTAATTACCCTGAACGAAGAACACGACGAACAGTGAGGTGAAACAGTGGAGTTCGTCGATCCAGATCTTCCACGCCCTAACTCGGCGGAGGAAGACGTCTACGGCGGCGGCGGAGGTGAAGATTTCCGCGGTCGGCGCGAGTACGACGGCGACGAGGTCGAGGCAGTGAAGCTCTTCCTCACCGGCGACGATGGAGTAGCGGCGGCGCTAGGGTTCGGGAAGCTCGAGTGGGAGAGAGAGATCGAGCGAAGTAAAGGAAGTGAGGAAGGGGAGAGGGGTATTTATAGAGGCAGTGAAAAACTGTTTGCCCGAAGATTTAGGACGAACATGCCCCTGACCATTCTCCTTCTCACGACATGTGTCACCCACGTACTGTGTAATGGAGATCATGTAAGATCGTGGGTGAGTAAAATAATGCATCATGGGATGCGGAACAGTTTGAGCGGCAAAGCCGAAAGTTTGGATAAGATCAGTTTTAACGTTCCGTTTGCAATTTCTTCAGCTGACAAGGACACAGTGAAGAATTTGAATGAGTTTCAAATAGAATGCACATGAAGAATTTGTGAACGGATTGGATTGAGTATAGCATAGAGGGGAAGGGTCCGGTCACATTCACTTATCAGAAGATCCAACTTGAAGAAATAGCTATAATTGAATGCTGTAGAGGACATAAACTCATATATAAATATATAGCCAATGAAGAAAAACGACGGCATACGTGAAGATTTTGCAAGTTGAAGAATTTGAACAACTGAGGAATTTCAAAACTGAGGAAAAACTCAAATTGAAGATTTTCAACTTTTGTGGTGGCGTGACCCACCGTATAAGAATGATGATTTCAGACACCGCGTACAATTGTCGTAGGGTTCTGAGAATCAAATTATTCGTTAATTTCTTCACACTTAGAGTGTTATTCTTCATTGATTGAAGAAAAACGTTTCTTCATGTTTTGCACATCTAAGTCATCAATTTTGCATAAGTGTTAGGATGAGTGCCTTTTCAAAGTACATTCGAAGACTCTAAGATATTTAGCTCACACCGCAACTTGCTAAATCTCTTCTCATCCAAGGGCTTAGTGAAGATATCGGCTAGTTGTTCTTGAGTCTTCACATGCTCAATAGAAATGTCGCCCTTCAACACATGATCACGAAGAAAATGATGACGAATCTGAATGTGCTTGGTCTTCGAGTGCTGAACTGGGTTGTGAGCAATCTTGATGGTACTCTCATTGTCACAGAGGAGAGGCACATTCTTCACGTTGATGCCATAGTCCTTGAGTGTTTGCTTCATCCATAGCAGTTGAGCGCAGCAAGAACCAGCAGCAATGTACTCAGCTTCAGCAGTAGACAGTGATACGCAATTCTGTTTCTTCGAGGACCAACAGACCAAGGATCGTCCGAGGAAATGACAATACCAGATGTTGACTTGCGGTCCACATGATCACCAGCATAGTCAGAGTCAGAGTATCCAATGAGATCAAAATCCAAGCCCTTGGGATACCATAATCCTAGTGTTGGTGTGTGAGCTAGATATCGAAGAATATGCTTCACAGCCTTATGGTGTGATTCCTTCGGTGCAGCTTGAAATCGGGCACACATGCAAACACTAAGCATTATATCTGGACTAGATGCACATAAGTACAATAAAGAGCCAATCATGGAGCGGTATACCTTATGATCGAAGTCAATACCATTTTCATCAGTGCATAGATGACCATTTGTGGGCATAGGAATTTTGATGCCTTTGCAATCTTGCATGCCGAATTTCTTCAGGACATCCTTGAGGTATTTCACCTGAGATATGAATATGCCATTGCGCTGTTGACGAATTTGAAGACCTAAGAAGAATTTCAACTCTCCCATCATACACATTTGATATTCTTCACTCATCATATAGGCAAATTCATCACTATGACGTTGGTCAGTACATCCAAAGATGATATCATCAACATATATTTGGCACACAAACAGTTCACCATCATAAGATTTAGTAAAGAGAGTGGGATCGAGTGAACCGGGTGTAAAGCCTTTCTTCATGAAGAATTCCTTCAATGTATCATACCACGCCCGTGGGGCCTGCTTGAGGCCATAGAGGGCCTTGTTAAGTCTGAAGACTTTGTCAGGATGTTTTGGATCTTCAAAACCTAGGGGTTGAGCAACATATACTTCTTCCTCAAGCTTACCATTGAGGAATGCACTTTTCACATCCATTTGATATAAGATGATATCATGATGGTTAGCATAAGCAAGTAATACGCGAATAGCCTCAAGTCTAGCAACAGGTGCAAAAGTTTCATCGAAATCAATTCCTTCAACCTGTGTGTAGCCTTGAGATACTAGTCGTGCCTTATTCCTCACCACAATACCATTTTCATCTTGCTTGTTGCGGTAGATCCACTTTGTGCCAATGATGTTATGCTTGCGAGGATCGGGACGATTGACTAGTTCCCAGACATTGTTGAGCTTGAACTGATGTAATTCTTCTTGCATGGCCTGAATCCACTCAGGCTCTAGAAATGCTTCATCTACCTTAGTGGGCTCTGTGATAGAGACAAAAGCAAAATGCCCACAAAAGTTAGATAGATGTGAAGCTTTTGAGCATGTGAGAGGACCTGATGCTCTAATGTCATCGATTATCTTCTCCACTTGCACTTCTTTTGCAATGCGAGGGTGAGCTGGTTGTCGTTGAGGAATTTGATCAGCATTTTCTTCAGCATCAATTTCCTCAGCATTTTCTTCAGGTGCATCAGCTCGACGTTCTTCCCGTTCTGGAATGAATTCTTCAGCAGATTCTTCAGTAGGAATGACATCTTCAGTAGCCTTGTGCTTGATAGAATCCTCAGGTGCTGGTTCATCTAACACAGAAGGTAGGTGCTCTCTTTGCGAGCCATTAGTTTCATCGAACCGCACATCTACAGTTTCAACAATCTTGTGAAGAACATTGTTGAAGACTCTGTAGGTGTGCGAGTCCTTTCCGTAACCAAGCATAAAACTTTCATGTGTTTTTGGTGCAAATTTAGAGTTGTGATGAGGATCTCTAATCCAGCATTTAGTACCGAAGACTTTGAAATAACTCACATTGGGTTTCTTGTCAGTGAGGAGTTCATAGGTAGTCTTCTTGAAGAATTTGTGAAGATATACTCTGTTGATGATGTGGCACGCAGTATCAATTGCATCAACCCAGAAACGACGAGGGGTTTTCTACTCATCGAGCATAGTGCGAGCCATCTCAGCAAGAGTCCTATTCTTGCGCTCCACGACGCCATTCTGTTGAGGAGTATAAGGAGCAGATAACTCATGAGTAATACCAAGTTCATCAAGATATTCATTGAGACCCGAATTCTTGGACTCAGTGCCATTGTCACTTCTGATGTGCTTGATCTTCACACCAAAGTTGGTTGAAGCCCTCGAGGAAAATCGTTTGAAGACTTCTTGCACTTCATGTTTGTAAGGGACAATGTGTACTTATGTGTAACGAGAGTAATCATCAACAATAACAAAGCCATATTGAGATGCTTCATTTGAAACAGAAGAATAATGATTAGGACCGAAGAGATCCATGTGAAGCAATTCAAATGGACGAGTGGTGGTCATGATGGTCTTTGCTGGATGCTTGGCCTTTGTCATCTTTCCAGCTTCACAGGCACCACATAAGTGATCCTTGAGGAATTTGACATTCTCAATGCCAATGACATGCTTATTCTTCGCAAGCGTGTGCAAATTCCTCATGCCTGCATGACCAAGTCGTCGATGCCATAGCCATCCTTCTGAAGCTTTTGCAAGTAGGCACACGGCTGGTTGTGAATCTGCAGAGAAATCAACAATATACAAGTCTCCTCTCCTAAAGCCTTCGAAGACTTTGGAATTGTCAGCTTCTATAATCACAACACAACGATACTTGCCAAAGACAACAACCATATCCAGATCACAAAGCATTGAGACAGACATAAGGTTGTATCCTAAGGACTCAACAAGCATGACTTTGTCCATGTGTCGATCCTTTGTGATAGCAACCTTACCTAGACCCAATACCTGACTTTTGCTTTTGTCAGCGAAGATGATATGCTTCAGATGTGATGACGATAAGGGAGCATCCATCAACAGATTCCTGTCACCAGTCATGTGATTTGTACATCCACTATCAAGTACCCATTCAGTGGCTTTGGGTTGATCATCCTGTAGATGAATTAGTGCAACTTATGAACCTCATATACTTCAGCAGTGAAGAATATGATATCACAATTCATCAGATCAATTTCATCAAGTAGTGAGACAGATAAAACAGAAGGGAGGACGTGTGAAATGATAGTTCATTTCATCATGATTAGCCTGCGTCCTTTCAGGAAATTTGTCAGGTCCCCAGCAAATTCTTCAGACGTTTGAGCACGTCTGGAGACCTGACCCTGCAGAAGAGATTAGTTCTTTTTCTTCACCACCCACATCTGAAGGGGTGGCAAAGAGTTCATCACTCTACGAGCTCCATATGAGAATGGTGGCATAGCGGCCAAACCATTACGTTTCACATAGGAGGGATTAGGGTAAGCATATGAATAAGCAGAGAAATTCTTCGAGGACTTATGAACATAATGATTAGAAGAATAATGCTCATATTCATAGCCCTTGGCTCTTCCCTGTGACACAGAGTTGTTAGCACGATGATGTTCATATGAGGACTTTGATCCATGTGAGGAATTTGATCCCCTTGAGGAATTTGGTCCGTATGAGGACTTGGATCCATATGAAGAATTTGGTCCATATGAAGAATATGATCTGGGGTTCCTTTTCTTCACAGGTGGTGTCATGAGGACATTCACCTGAAGACTTTCAAGATACCTTTTGGGAACCCAGATTTTCTTCATAGGGGAACCGTTCCTGCAGTTAGTGCCAACATATCTAGCAAAAACTTCACCATTCTGATTTTTAAACAGTTTATAGTTGGAGTCAAATGACTCAACAGAAGAATGAGAAGATTCACATGTATAGCCAGATAAATTAGATGGATCAACTGCAGGTCCCTTTGCAGCAACCCATGAGGTTTTGGGGTACTGCTCAGGCTTCCAATATGTACCATCAGCATTGAGTTTCCTCTCAAAGGCAATACCCTCTTTCCTAGGGTTCCTGTTGAGGATCTGCTTTTTAAGCACATCACAAAGAGTCTAATGCCCTTTGAGGCTTTTGTACATGCCTGTCATGTACAATTCCTTCAGCCCTCCATCGTCAGTGATACTAGCAATGTCCTCAGATGAGGAATTAGTGATAGCAGAGACATGTGAAGAATTTGCAACATTAGAAGCATTTGAACATTCAGGTGAAGAATTAGCAGATTCTCATTTAATGCATTTCAAACATGGAGGAATAAATTCTTCCTGAGCAGCGCTGATTTGTTGAGCAAGCAATGAATCGTGCTCCTTCTGAAGATCTTCATAACTCACTCTTAGCTTTTTAAGATCTTGCTTCTTTTGAAGATATTCATAAGAAAGCTTCTCATGATCAGATAAGAGAGTGTTATGATGACCTTGAAGGTTATCAAACCTGGTCTGAAGTCTATGAAGATTTTCAGTTAAGGCTTTAGTGTGATCCATTTCTTCACCCAACATATCATCACTTTTATCTAGCATGTTTTGAACCTTTTCAAAAGCCTTTTGTTGTTGCACAACAATCTTAGCAAGTTTAGAGTAGCTAGGCTTAAGATTTTCATCAGATTCATCCTCACTAGATTCAGAAGAGGTATATTTGAGTACCTTGGCACCTTTTGCCATGAAGCAATAGGTGGGAGCGTAGTCATCACTATTTTCATCAGCCTTGTTGGTGAGATCACTCTCTTCAGAGGTGAAGATGGGCTTGCTAACGAACGCAGTTGCATGGGCTAGGCTCGCCACACCAGACTCAGAATCATCAGATTCCTCTTCTGCTTCATTTTCTTCAGATTCAGCCTCAGAGTCCATTTCCTTGTCAATGAATGCCCGAGCCTTCTTGGGGTTGCTCTTCTTGTGAGACGAAGACTTCGAGGATTTTGATGATGAAGATTTTGAGGACTTCTTCTTTTTCTTCGCATTATCAGAACTGTAATCCTTGTATTTCTTCTTCTTTGATTCCTTTTCCCACTGAGGACAATCTTTAATGTAATGTCCTGGTTTCTTGCACTTGTGACAAAGCCTCTTCTTATAGTCACTGGATGAGGAATCATTGCTCCTTGAGGGTTTTCCAAATCGACCACGTCTTGAGAACTTCTGGAATTTCTTCACTAGCAGTGCTAGATCATGACTCAGTTCTTCGGGGTCACCAAGGCTGCTATCAGAGTCTTCATCTTCGGACTCAGATACTACCTTGGCCTTCAGTGCACGTGATCTGCCATAGCTCGAACCATAGAGATCTCTCTTCTGAGCAAGCTGGAACTCATGAGTGTTTAGTCTCTCGAGGATATCAGCGGGGTCAAGTGACTTGTAATCAGCACACTCTTGTATCATCAGTGCCAGAGTATCAAATGAGGAATCAAGTGATCTCAGCAATTTCTTCACCACCTCATGGTCGGTGATGTCAGTGGCACCAAGTGCTTGCAGCTCATTTGAGATGTCAGTGAGGCGATCGAAGGTTTGCTGAACATTTTCATTGTCGAGTCTTTTGAAGCGGTTGAAGAGATTGCGAAGAACATCAACTCGAGAGTCACGCTGAGTTGAAACTCCTTCATTGACCTTAGACAACCTATCCCAGATAAGCTTAGCAGTTTCCAAAGCACTCACTCTACCATACCGTCCTTTACTCAGATGGCCACATATGATATTCTTTGCTTGGGAATCGAGTTGCTTGAATCTCTTCACATCGGTAGCGTTCAGTGAGGGTCAGACGGAGGGAACACCAATTTCCACAACGTACCAGAGGTCGTTATCAATTGCCTCAAGATGCATTCGCATCTTATTCTTCCAGTAGGGGTAGTCCGTCCCATCGAAGGTAGGCCACCCAGCAGAGACCTTGATCATACCTGCGGTCGACATAACTAAAACTCCAGGCGGTTAAACCAAAATCACACAGAACAAGGGAGTACCTTGCTCTGATACCAATTGAAAGTGCGTTATATCGACTAGAGGGGGGTGAATAGGCGATTTTTATGAAATTCTTCACTAAGGAATTTGCTCGTGAGGAAATTCCTTAGCGAAGAACTACTAGCAGCGGAATAAGTACTCAGATGAAAACATAACAGAATCCTAGCATAGTCATCATGATGAAATGAAGACAAACACTGAGTACAGAAAGCGTAAACACAGGATAGCACAAGTTGAAGACAAACAGACTGAAGAAATTGAACTGAGGAAATTGAGAAATTCTTCAGTCAAAGTCTTCAAACACAGATATGATACACAAACAGCACACTACTGAGGAATGAAAGAGTTGAGGAAATAGAACCAGTAAGCTTGGTGAAGACAATGATTTGGTAGACCAGTTCCAACTGCTGTCTCAGTTGTACATCTGGTTGGAGCGGCTGAGTATTTAAACTCGAGGACACCCAGTCCCGGACACACAGTCCTCACCGTATTCTCCTTGAGCTAAGAACACACAGTCCTCGCCCAATCACTCGTGGTAAGTCTTCAGGTGACTTCCAAACCTTCACAGACTTGGTCACTCGGCGATCCACAATTCCTCTTGGATGCTCTAGACCTTGACGGCTAACCGTCTGGAAGAAGCACAGTCTTCAAAGGTAACAAGCGTCGGATCCACGCAGGATCAATCTCTTCAGTGATGCTCAATCACTTTGGGTTTGTAGGTGTTTTGGGTTTGGGGTTTGGATTTTCCTCACTTGATGATTTTCGCTCAAAGTCCTCGGAGGATGGGTTGCTCTCAAATGACAAGTGTCAAGTTCTCGCGGAGCAGCCAACCAGCTAGTGGTTGTAGGGGGCGGCTATTTATAGCCTAGGGAGCAGCCCGACATGATAAGACATAAATGCCCTTCAATGATATGACCGTTAGGTGGACAAGATATTTTGGGACAGCTGGCGCGCAGCACAGCAATGGTCGGAAATTTGAGGTACAAATTCCTCAGGGCTATCATGTTCCTCACTATGTAGGCAATTCGCACTGGCGAATTCCTAGCTCCTCAGTCAGAGCAAAGTCCTCAGTGACCAGAAGAACTACGTCTCTGTCACTGAAGAAATCGACTGATCTGTATGAGATTTCCAATGGCTTCACTCGAAGGGATTGGTGGGTGTAGGATTTGAGTTGAACATCACATGGAAATTTTCTCCTTAGTATTTCCTCGACCCCCTTTAACAGTACGGTGTTTCCTATGACTCAAGAAAGAGAAAATGAAACTACGAAAACAAAAGTCTTCACGCTTCATGTTCCTCGAATGAATACCAAGTCTTCAAGGTGACACCAATTTCTTCACTTTCAAAGTCTTCAGAAAGTCTTCAGTATATCAAAGTCTTCAGTCGAAGAACTTCATTTTTAGGGGTCGACTTCCTCTGTAAATATCAAACTCCTCATAGACTTATAGACCTGTGTACACTCATAAACGCATTAGATACTTAACCTATAAGTCTTCAATACACCAAAATCACTAAGGGGCACTAGGTGCACTTACAACCCTCCTTTTATAGGCTAAGGGGTTACTATAGTGGCAAAATAGACATTATCTACTTATTAGATAGCCAACAGTGCTATCATACCTAACTATTGTTGTTAGGACAAAGTGCATTAGATGCACTACTTGGTGTCACGCGGAGGTTGCAGCCCGGCAAGCCTACTGCACCGCTTAATCATCTTCTATCTGTCTGCATTACACGCCTCTCGACGGGTGTCATGTAGGGGGAGTCTCCTTTCCAAATGGTTGTCACGTGCCAAATGATAGCCACTTAATCACTTGGGGGCACGACACCACACTGATAAGTGACTTGCGTAGCTGTGCGGTGGAGTGGTGCAGTCTTGGCGGGGAGACTTGCCCTTGGCGGCCTCGGCAAGCCTGCTGGGGAAATCTTGGGACTTGTTCTTGGTGAGGCTTCGACCAGACCATGCTTGCCTGCCCGATAAGGGAGGTCTTTTCTTAGTGACATCTTGTTCCTTTAGCTTGTCTTGGTCTTCTTGATCCGCCCTTTGATTTCTCAAAGGGCTATTTCTCTGGCTTGGAAGCTTGGTGTCGTTGGATCCTCATTATTGTGCCTGTGTACAGTCTGGGCAACATATGTGAAGGTCTGTTGTACCGACAGGAGCCCCCAGGCCTAGGCAAATAATGCTGCCACAATAGCTCCCAAGCTAAAAGTGTTGTCGCCCTATAATGCACGACGTAAAACAGCATGGTCTGGTGAACTAAGTGCACCCACCTTCTCCCTAGCAAGCAAGAATTTTGTAATGAAAAGTGCAAAGTAATGAACAGTAGGAAAATACAAGCTAGTGGCAGTGGTAGCTGACACCCCTCTCTCATCTCCCACTGTCAAAGTGGGATAAAAGGCCTCAAACCCAGCCGGCCTACGCTCGGCTAAGCTCCCATCAGAAGGGATCATGCATATGTCACAAAATTCAGTAAGTGGTATCTCATGGTTTTCAGCAAATAAATCAAAGCTCACTTCAAGAGGATTATTCCTAGGCAGGAAAGTAAAAATTTGAACAAAGATGTTTGTGAGGATTTGGTGCTGTTCACACTCATCTGCGATGAGGTCAGTGAGGCCGGCATTGGCAACATATTGTGTGAACTCCTCAAGGATTCCAGCCTCTTCCAGGAACGGGGTGTGCAGCCATTCACACGGTCGTACTTCCGCCAACCTCCGAGGATGGAGATCACTATCAGATGACTCCCCAATAACACCCTTGGAGTTCTTCTTAGAGCCAAACTTCCTAAAGATATTCATGGTTTTCCTATGAACAAAAATTCTGAAATTTATTAGCTCACAAAATTTCTCAACAAAATTTCAGAAAAATGATACCAACTACTCATAGGGATACATAGAGGCCATAGCAAGCATTCAAACTACTTAGAACTCTAAGAATTCAACATGCAAGCTCATCTACAGCAGCACCAAGAGTAGCTAATTATTCAAAATATAAACCACTATAATAAAAACTAATTGGACAAACGGTGGAGTCACATACCAAGCAACAATCCCCCGAAACAATTTCGGAAATGGAGCTTCGAGCAAAGAGATCGAAATCCGCGGGTTTGCAAGCAAGAACACGGGAGAGAGAGCAATGGAGAATTTTTTGTGGAGGTAAGTGATGATGTGGTGTGAAGGGATAAGTGAGGGGGCCCACGTGAGGACCACAACCCACCAGGGGCGCCTGGGGGTCCTGGCGCGCCCAGGTGGGTTGTGCCCACCTGGTGCACCTCCCTCTGATATTATTTGCACCAGAATTCAGAAATATTTAGAAAAAAATTGTATTAAATTTTCAGGGCATCCTGAGAACTTCTATTTTTGGTTCATTTTTTATTGCACGGGAAATTCAGAAAACAGACATAACATGGCATTTTATTTTATTTAACTAATAAAAGAAGAAAACAAAAGGTAGGGATAGAAGGTAGTTCTTACTAAATTCATCAACTTCATACCATTCAAAAATGATCCGTTAATAAGGCTGATCAAGTCTTATTAACAACCACTTCCGATTAGCATGAAACCGAAGAACTCTCGTAAATCACTAAGTTACCTCAACGGGGATATGAATGTCCCCAACAATAAGCATTTCATTTTTTTTGACAGTAGGTAGAGGTATTTGAAAACTTCCTTGTCGGAGATTTTTCAATAACATTAATACCATTCACTTGGAATTGTTTGTTCGGAAAGTGCACCGTATACTCATCGCCATTGGTATGAAAAGTGACCTTGTTTTTATTGCAATCAATAACAGCCCCTGCCGTATTCAAGAAGGGTCTACCAAGGATAATCGACATGTTGTCATCCTCGGGCATCTCAAGTATAACAAAGTCAGTCAAAATAGTACATTAGCAACAACAACGGGCACATCCTCACAGATACCGATAGGAATGGCAGTTGATTAGTCAGCCATTTCCAAAGATATTTCAGTAGGTGTGAGCTTATTCAAATCAAGTCTTTTATATAAAGAGAAAGACATAACACTAACACCAGCTCCTAAATCACACAAAGCAGTTCTCACATAATTCTTTTTGATAGAGCAAGGTATAGTTGGTATTCCTGGATCTCCAAGTTTTTTAGGTACTCCATCTTGAAAAGTATAATTAGCAAGCATAGTGGAGATTTTAGCTTCCGGTATTTTTCTCTTATTTGTGAAGATGTCTTTCATATACTTTGCATAAGGAGGCATTTTTAAGATACCAGTAAAGCGAGTACACAAAAAGAGTGGCCTCGGTATTTCAGCAAAGCGTTCAAATTCCTCATCATCTTTCTTTTTAGTTGACTTGGTTGGAAAAGGCATAGGTTTTTGAACCCACGGTTCTCTGTCTTTACTGTGTTTTCTAGCAATGAAGTCTCTTTTATCATATCATTTATTCTTAGGTTGTGGATTATCAAGATCAACATGTGGTTCTATCTCAACATCATTATCTAGTTCTTTTTCATTGTTTCGTTGAGTGTCTTCATGAACTTCATCATTATCTGTTTCATTATCACTAGGTGAGGTATCATTACCAGACTGAGTTTCAGCATCTGAGATAGAAGTTTCGTTATCATTATTGGGAGGTTTTGTATTTCAGGTTTACTAGAAGTATGCAAAGTCCGATCATTTTTCTTCTTCTTTTTCTTTCTAGAAGGACTAGGTGCATCAATGTTAACTCTTTGTGTCGTAGATATACCCCGCGGTATGACCCGGCCGGACTAGGCGACTCACTAATGACCTCGACGGTGGGTCAGATGGACGACAAGGCCCAAGGCCTAGTAGGCCGGTTCATATGAAGGTGAGCCGGCTTAAGAGGAAAGGCATAAGGAATATTATCCTACAAAGGAAGCAAGACTAGGAATCCACTTGTAATAGAGTAATCCTAATCCTACTAGGACTAGTCATGTAACCCGCTCCTTCAACATATATAAGGAGGGGCAGGGCACCCCAAGAGGGACAAGAAAATAATCGCTAAGGCTAGACACAACTAAAGGGGAGCCGGCTTATGTGGCAACTTACTCATGAGCATAATGAGACCTAGTCACAAACAACATGTAGGGCTATTACCGGATGAAGTTTCCCGGGGCCCGGATGGTGTTGAGTTCTTGGAGGGACCCTTCCTAGGGTTCGAGAAATTCACAATTTTCTAGATAAAGAAAAGTCGGCACGGAAGGATTTACATCATGGACGAGCAAGCACGTACAAGATTGAAACTGAGACAAAGATTTTAGGGTTGCATGCTGTGCGGCCATGATAATTCGCCGAGTTTGAAACAAAAGTTGTTGGCGACAGCAGATTCTAGGGTTACGTGTTGTACGGCCATGGTAATCACAAGTTGCCAAAGAAATCATATCCCACTAGAGAAGTGATGCAGTCGTTCCAAGTTTTCCACTGTTCCATGTCCGTGATTTCTAGACTTTAAGTGCTAAGGGAATAAACTATTGCTGCTACTACTTTTTCTTGACATGAAGAACAATCAAGTTCAATTGTACACGATGACATCATTGACTCATACATGATTTGAAGCCAAAACCAGTTCTTTCCTTTGGTTAGCTCTGATTGATGCACGCACACAAGGAAGCTACTAGGAGACCGATTCAAAGAAATATGGAAGAAAATTATTACGTGAGTAATCATGAGCCGAAAACAGAGCCGGCCATAACCCGGACTCGTTCATTGACTGCACCTGCATCCACGCCTTGAGGCGCCCGCTTCCACTGCCGCTCCGAGCCTGAGCCAGCCTCGCCGCGCTTACCTCCGGGTCAAAATGACCCCGCGCTCACTCCACTGCCGTGGCCTGCAAACCGCCTCTGCCAGCGCACCTCTACGATGGTTGCTGAGCCGCCCGGTCTGCCTATGCCTCCGGGTCGCCGTTCCCTGCGGCCGTGCGTCGAGTAGCCGGCGTTCGTCATCGCCCCCGCTGAGTCAGTCACACCACAAGCCACCTTCGTCTCTAAAGTGCTCGCCGTCTTCAAGCTTGCCACGGCCTTCCCGCTGCCGCTAAACCGCCACTTCACTTCCACTGTGGCTTGAGCCTCCGCTCATCTCCATATCTGCTGTACGTGAGTCGCCCTGCGCTGCCTCCCCGCGGGTTTCCCACGCTAGCTCCTTGGTTTCTCACGCCGGCCTATGTTACACCGCTCATCTACTGTCGAGCCGCCGGCGCTGACTAGCACCGCCCCACGCGGTTCCACCCCGACGAGTCACAACCCGCACTTCTGATCGCCTCACCTTTCCTTCAATCGCTAGCCTATTCGAGCCGCGGGCTGCCTCAGCCCTCAAATCCGCGTCGCTGCCTTTGTTTCGTTCTGACGAGATGTTCAGTCAAGAGAGACAAGTTGATTCAACCCGCTCGTAGTGTAGTACGTCTACGGTGTACAACAGTTGTTGTGTCCTTCGTTTGACCGAGTCACCTGGAATCTGCTGTCAGCTACTCCTCCTGAGATATTACAAAGTCCTGCGTTGTTGCTTCCCATCAGGCCATCATCAATCGGAAAAATAGTATTACTCCTGACGTAGTGGTCAAGGCTGGTCTGCAAGATTAGATTTTTGTCTCATGTTGCACTGTACGGGATGCCTCGCCGCTCATATACTGCAGTGTCAATTCAAAATCACCATGGGGTCAGGCCACTGCCTTGCACTGAGCCGCCGTGCAGCTGTGGTCTTGATTCGCCGACGCGTCCTTCCGACTCACCATGGCCTTGAGTCGCCTCCGCCTCACTGTTGCGGCCTCGCCTGCGCAAAGCCGCCGCCATGGGTTTGCCTCACGACAACCGTTGACTTGCCTGGTGGTTCATACATGTGCGTCCTCGTCTCCACTGACGCCGCCTCGACATCCTGCTGCTGAGCCGTTTCATGATGAACCGCCGCTCCTGTCGTACTGTTGAGTACTAGTGGGTCACCGCTTGCTGAGGGCCAGCCCCTGTTCCGCAGTATTCCTTGCCCAACCGCGTCAAGTCGCCTTCGCGGCCCACCTCGTCTGCTGCATGTCGCTGCAGTTTTATTAAGCCGCTCCTGCCAGGCCTGACCCGACCTCTGTCTGGGCCTCGCGCCGCCCTCGTCGAAGCAGGGGTTGAGCTGCTACCTCCGCCTCTATAACCTGCCAAGGGGGCACGGCTTATTTAAAAAACTGGAAGGAGGCGTGGTTATATATTTGGGCGTGAAGGCCATCATTTGGTAAAACTGTTGTGCAATCACTTCGTCCGAAAAATACATCAGGTGATATTCGTCCAGACTATTTTAAATAGCACATATGAACCTTTTCTTTTGAAGAACAATTACTCTGGCCTATGATGTTTTTGATGCAGGACAATTGTTCACTACATCAACACGACGTGGTTGACTCGCCTGTCCGCGCGGCTTACCGCACCCGCGATTGACTCGCCCGTCCGTGCCGGCTTACAACACCGCGGCCGATTCATCTGTCTGAGCCGCCTCTGATGTTGCGGTCATCTTTTCCGTCCGTCTCTCGCAGCCTGGTCTACATCAACACACCGGGCCGCACCTGTCTGCATGAGCTGTTTATTGAGTATGAGCAAGTCACTGCTTGGGAAGCCCGATTTTCTTCCAACAAAATTGGAGGCAAATTATCATGTATTATCAGCCGCCATCTCCATCTGCACTGGATGGCTCAATGGGCATGCGCACAAGTCACCGCCACTACAGTTTGGTTAACTTCAAATAGCCAGTTAGAAGGAACCATTGGCCGAGTTGCTCACATGGCTCATACGGGATCATTTATAACCCACCGCAGTCACTTCAACATTCTATAGATTCACGTCGCACTATCAATGCCAATGATATACACTTTCTACTATGGTCAAAATCCGGTTTAAAAGGAAACTGTCTCCAACAAAGCTCCGAAGGTCTTAAATCCGGTTTAAAATTCCGGCTCAAGAAGAATTATCTCTTGCAAAGTTGAGTTCTCAAGAAAAATTAAAGGTTGCCAAAGAGAATTTGTGAAAGGATCTAGAAGAGGTGTCTAGAAGGGGGTGATTAGACACTAAGTGCCAAAAGGTGCAGTTTTTAATGTTCTTAAGTTTAGGTGGAGTTTAGGCACAAGTTTAACAAACACAATACATATCAAGCAAGCATGCAATGAGTATATGAGCAGCGGAAAGTAAAGCATTCAACTTGCAAGAATGTAAAGGGAAGGGTTTGGAGTATTCAAACGCAATTGGAGACACGGATGTTTTTGACGTGGTTCCGATAGGTGGTGCTATCGTACATCCACGTTGATGGAGACTTCAACCAACGGAGGGTAACGGTTGCGCGTGTCCACGCAGGGCTCCACCCATGAAGGGTCCACGAAGAAGCAACCTTGTCTATTCCATCACGGCCGTCGCCCACGAAGGACTTGCCTCACTAACGGTAGATCTTCACGAAGTAGGCGATCTCCTTGCCCTTACAAACTCCTTAGTTCAACTCCACAATCTTGTCAGAGGCTCCCAAGTGACACCTAGCCAATCTAGGAGACACCACTCTCCAAGAAGTAACAAATGGTGTGTTGATGATGAACTCCTTGCTCTTGTGCTTCAAATGATAGTCTCCCCAACACTCAACTCTCTCTCTCTCACACAGGATTTGGATTTGGTGGAAAGAAGATTTGAGTGGAAAGCAACTTGGGGAAGGCTAGAGATCAAGATTCGTATGGTTGGAATGGAATATCTTGAGCTCAACACATGAGTAGGTAGTTCTCTCTCAGAAAATGTGTATTGGAAGTGAAGGTATGTTCTGATGGCTTTCTCCACGAATGAAGAGTGGGTGGAGGGGTATATATAGCCTCCACACAAAATCTAACCGTAACATACAATCTACCAAACTCGGTGGGACCGAATCGTTAAACTCGGTCGGACCGATTCAGCAAACCTAGTGACCGTTAGGATTTTCGGTGGGACTGAGATGCAACTCGGTACGACCAATATGGTTAGGGTTAGGGCATAACGTAATCTCGGTGTGACCGATTACACAAACTCAGTGGGACCGATTTTGGTAATAAGCAAACCAGAGAGTTGGTCAGGCAAACTCGGTGAGACCGATTACACAAACTCGGTGGGACTGATTTTGGTAATGAGCTAACCAGAGGATTTGCATTGTAATCTCGGTAGTACCGATTCAAACTCGGTGAGACCGATTTTGGTAATGGACATACACAGAGAGATTACAATCCCATCTCGGTGAGACCGAGATCCCTATCGGTGAAACCGATTTGCAAGGGTTTGTGGCAGTGGTTATGACATGTGAAACTCGGTGGCGCCGGATAGAAAGAATCGGTGGGGCCGAGTTTGACTTTTGGTTTAGGTAATATGTGGATGTGGGAAGGTAGTTGAGGATTTTGGAGCATATCACTAAGCACATGAAGCAAGAGGCTGATTAAGCAACACCTAATCCCTCCTTGATAGTATTGGCTTTTCCTATAGACTCAATGTGATCTTGGATCACTAAAATAGAAAATGTAGAGTCTTGATCTTGAAGCTTGAGCCAATCCTTTGTCCTTAGCATCTTGAAGGGGTTCCACATCCTCTAGTCCATGCCACTCCATTGTTGAACTTATCTGAAACATGCTAGGTAAAAGTGTTAGTCCAACAAGAGATATGTTGACATTAATTACCAAAACCACCCAGGGAGCACTTGTGCTTTCAATCTCCCCCTTTTTGGTAATTGATGACAACATACATCAAAGCTTTAGATAAAGATATAGAGAATAGCAAGTAAAGCTTTGGAAGGACATGTAACATGCATAGGCTCCCCCTACATGTATGCAAACATGTGAAAATGGAATATAGGAGCATGTGAATGCATAAGCATGATAGAGTAAGCAATGTGTTACATGTATCTTGGCTATATGCATCAGAGCAAATGATGTGAATATGATAAATGTACCTTCATGCTCATGAGTCCTTCTTGCAAATAGTATTTACATCAGCAAGAACTTCTCATTCACATGACTGTGATGCATATACTTACCTTGTGGTCTTGAGTTGGCTTAGGATGGGATGAACCTGCGCAAACAAAGTTAAATAACACAGATACACCTACCGACCAGAGCAAACAAGAGAAACCACAAGAGAACCAAGACCGGGATGACATGTAGAGTGAGTACTAAGTACCACATTGGGTATAGACATGTCCCCAAAGGTAAAGATATGCAATAAAATCAGAGATTTCCTTCCCTTAGATGTCTTGCTCCCCCTGAATCTGATCATGAGATATTGGGAGAAGATAGGGAACAGAAAATCAGAGCAACAGAAAAGAAACAACAGAGCTTGAGCTAAAGCAAGCAAGTAAACATGTCTTTCCCCTCTTAAAGGCATGTGACATCTCTCCTCTTGAACACCAAGCATCTGGGGTCATTGATATTACTTTCTCCTTGTTGAGAAACTCTCTCCCCCTGAGTATTCTCTCTTTCTCCCCCTATAGTAAAGATTAAGCTTTGATGTGATCTCTCTCTCCCCCTTTGACATCAATTTCCAAGAAGGGCTCTTCTGGACTTGTGATACAAATGGGTTGGTCCTTGAGTCACAGAGCAAAGCAGCATGTCTAATATGATGTTGGTAGAGGACAAGAATCATTGAGTGGAGCTGGAGCAAACAGAAATCAGGAATAAGTGGCAAGTTGGTTGTCCTCTGGTGGAATCGATGACTCTGAGTTGTGTGCTTTGGTTGCACCGAAAGGTTTCGGTTGGGCCGAGAAACAAACCGGTGTGACCGAGTTCATCAGAGTGAAACCACTTGTCACCTCAGCTCACTAGGCAAGTAAGATCTCACAAGGATTTGCAAGGAATTAACTGAAAGATTTGCAACGAATTGGATGCAGAGAATGTAGAACAGAAACAAAGAAAGGAAACTAGAAGTTCTAGATGAAGTGTTTTTTAAAGGGGAAACAAATATGCAAATGACAAATGCTATAACACAGAAAAGAACTCAAGAGAACTTCATCTAGAGTTGGGCGGCGACAAAGTCACCTATGTTAGAGTATATTGACTTAGGAATCAAGTGAGAGCACTTGATCATAGGTCATACTCGTCGTTTAAGCTCAAAATGGGGTTACCATTTTTCGTTTAAGCATCTTGATGTATTCACATCTTGTCGAGTTGCTTTGACTCATGACTTGGAGTAAAGCTTCTCTAAGATGGAATAACATACCTTGGGTGGTGGTGTTGATCTTGCACATGTAGTCGAACTTGTGTGGGTTGCTCAAGGTTGATTTAGTTCATCAAGTGTTGGGAGCACCACTTGGAGTTTGAGTTCATCTACCTACATGGATTAGTCATGCAAGGAAGAGCACTTGTGTATCCAAAATGACAATCATGAGACTCAACATAGAATTTTCCAAAGGATATGTTTGAATGATTTTGTGCTTCCTTGTCTTCAACCACCATTGTGTAGAGACTTGGTGATGTAGAAATTGCTCAAGATGTGAGTGAGTTGCAATCTCATAGATTTAGATTCAACCAAGTACCTACACGGGTTAGATAACATGCAAGGTACAAATGTATCCAAGACATATGAAAGGCATCATAAGAGAAATATCGAGGATTAGTCATATGCTCATGCCCTGCATGTATCAAATGGAGTTCCTACTCCAAGTTTGAAGCATCAATGATGTTCAATTCACCTCTCAACCTGCAAAACACTTTCTCATCAAGTGGTTTAGTGAATATATCCGCTAATTGCTTATTGGTGCGAACATGCTTAATGTCAATGTCCCCTTTTGCAACATGATCTCGAATGAAATGATGACGAACTTCGATATGCTTAGTTTGAGAGTGTTGCACGGGATTGTGAGCAATCTTAATAGCACTTTCATTGTCACATAGCAATGGAACATGTTTCACATATATCCCATAATCTTTAAGAGTTTGGGTCATCCAAAGTAATTGAGCACAACATGAACCAGCGGCAATGTATTCCGCTTCGGCGGTGGATAAGGATACCGAGTTTTGTTTCTTGGAAGACCAAGATACAAGAGATCTACCAAGGAATTGAAAAGTACCCAAAGTGGACTTTCTATCAACCTTGTCTCCGGCATAGTCCGAATCGGAGTAGCCGACAAGATCAAAAGAGGACCTCTTAGGATACCAAATGCCAAAATGTGGTGTATGGATTAGGTATCTCACTATCATTTTCACAGCCTTAAGATGACATTCTTTAGGAGCAGCTTGATATCGTGCACACATGCACACACTTAGCATAATATCGGGACGCGAGGCACATAGATATAACAATGAACCAATCATAGAGCGATAAACCTTTTGATCAACCGGTTCACCATCTTTGGTCAAATCAAGATGTCCACTAGTAGGCATGGGTGTAGTCATACCTTTGCATTCTTGCATATTGAACTTCTTGAATAAGTCTTTGGTGTACTTCGTTTGAGAGACAAGGGTACCTTCCTTAGTTTGCTTGATTTGCAAACCGAGAAAGAATTTGAGTTCACTCATCATAGACATCTCAAACTTCTCCGACATTAGCTTTCCAAACTTCTCACTAAATTGAGGGTTAGTTGAACCAAATACGATATCATCAACATAAATTTGGCACACAAATAGTTCTCCATTAACCCTTTTGATGAAAATAGTAGAGTCAATTTTACCAATTTCAAAGCCTTTTTCAATAAGGAACTTGTTCAAGCATTTATACCATGCTCTAGGAGCTTGTTTAAGACCGTAAAGAGCTTTGTGAAGTTTTTAAACATGATTAGGTTTCTTAGGATTGACAAATCCGGGAGGTTTCTTAACATAAACTTCCTCCTCAATTTTGCCATTTAGAAAAACATTTCTAATGTCCATTTGGTACAAAGTGATATCATGGTGATTAGCATAGGCAAGTAAGATGCGAATGGACTCAAGTCTAGCAACGGGAGCATATGTCTCACCATAGTCCATACCTTCAACTTGTGTGTAGCCTTGGGCGACGAGACATGCTTTGTTGCGAACCACTTGTCCATATTCATCTTGCTTGTTGCGAAACACCCATTTGGTACCAATGATGTTGTGGTTGTTGTCGGGCTTCTCGACCAATGTCCACACTTGATTTCTCTCAAAGTTGTGTAGCTCTTCATGCATAGCGTTTATCCAATCCGGATCCTCCAATGCTTCTTCAACCTTCATTGGTTCAATGCTAGAGATGAATGAGTAATGTTCACAAAAGTTAGCTAAACGAGTTTTAGAGCGAGTGATTCTCCCGGTTTGGATATCATTGTAGATTTGCTCGACGGGATGATCTTTGGCAATTCTTGCTCGAACTCGTGAAAGCTTTTGCTTGGGTCGGGGTGGAACATCCTCTTCATCTTCTTCTTCTTCTTCTTCTTGGCCTTCTTCATTGTTGACGTTGTTGTTCTCTTGTCATGGTGGAGAAGGAGGTTGTTGATGTTCATCTTGGTGTACTTCCTCGTTTTCTTCATCTTGGCGTGTCCCACTTGTTGATGCTTCCGTATCAACTCTTGGTTCACCTTGTCGTGAGGTAGAAGCTTCCACTTGGACGGACGAGGTACTCTCCTTCATTTCCGTTGGACGAATCTTGCTGATGGACAAGTCTTGAATTGCTTCCGAAGGGTCTTTGTCTCCTACATCAATTGGCAATTGCTCTACTTGCGAGCCGTTAGATTCATCAAACTTCACATCTACCGTCTCTTCAACCTTTCGGGTGAAATTGTTGTAGACACGGTAAGTGTGAGAGTTTGAGCCATAACCAAGTAGGAAACCTTCATGAGATTTAGGAGCAAATTTAGAATGACGATGCTTATCAAGAATGTAGCACTTTGAGCCGAATACTCGAAAGTATCCAACTTGAGGTTTGTTACCGGTGAGGAGCTCGTATGCCGTCTTGCCGAGTAGCTTGTGAAGATACAAGCGATTTGTTGCATGACAAGCTGTCTCAACCGCTTCCACCCAAAAGTGCTTTGGCGTTTTGTACTCATCAAGCATCGTTCTTGCCATCTCGATAAGAGTCCGGTTCTTCCTCTCAACAACTCCATTTTGTTGAGGTGTGTATGTAGCCGAGAACTCGTGTGAAATCCCTTCTTCGTCAAGAAAGGTATCCACATTTGCGTTCTTGAACTCCATTCCGTTGTCGCTTCGAACCTTCTTGATCTTTACGTCAAACTGATTTTGGGCCTTCCTAGCAAAGTTTTTGAAGATCTTTTGGACCTGTGATTTGTCATCAAGAAAGAACACCCACATAAATCTTGAAAAATCATCAACTATGACTAGACCAAATGAGTTACCACCGAGACTCTTGTAGGAATTTGGACCAAAGAGATCCATGTGAAGTAGCTCGAGTGGTCTCCTTATGGTCATGATGTTCTTCGCGCGGTGACTTCCTCCAACTTGTTTCCCTGCTTGACAAGAACTACAAAGTCTATCCTTGTCAAATATGACATCTTTTATTCCAAGGATATGATCACCTTTAATAAGCTTATCAAGATTTCACATTCCAACATGACCTAGTCTTCTATGCCACAACCAGCCTTTAGAAGATTTAGCAATTAAGCAAGTTTTAGGTTGAGCCTTTTTAGTGAAATCAACATGTAAAGATTTCCTCTACGTATACCGGTAAAGACCATTTTATGATTGTCTCTACGAAACACTTGACAATCTACTTCAGAGAATAGGACGTTGAAACCGAAATTCGCAAGTCTAGAAACTGAAAGTAAATTGTATCCAAGAGATTCAACGAGCATGACATTTTGTATGGAGCTATCATGTGAGATGGCCACCTTACCAAGGCCAACCACCTTACCCTTTGAATTATCACCAAAAGTGATATATTTTCGAGGGCCGTCGTTTTCAGCAAGCTCATTGAACATATCTTCATCTCCGTTCATATGATCAGTACATCCACTATCAAGGACCCATTCCTTTCCTCCAGCCATGTAGCCGCAAAGATTTGCCATAAGACCAAAATGCCTCATTGCATCATCAAGATCATAGTCACTATCATCATCTTCATCATACTATCCATGTTCAACATCATCTTGTGATTGATCAATTCCTAGAGAGGGTAATTCATTAGATACATGATCATCACAATGGTTACCTTTATGAATTCTAATAGCTTCGGATATGATATTGCTAATGATTCCAATGTTTCCTTTAGCGTGCATGAGATTGGTAAGCTCAAATTGACAATCACCAAAATTAGGATCACTAGAATTCATCTTACTCAAGGCAATTGACTTATGGAGAATTTCGTCTAGGTGTTTCAAGGAATAACTTGGAAATCGTTCCTCAAGAAATTTCCATATAGTATAGGCACAATCAAGAGTAGGCAAACTAGCAATCAAATTTTTGGGCAATCCTCTTATGATAAGATTGATGGTTCTAAGATTGCGAATCATGTCAAGATCTTCATCTAGGGTAGGGTGCAAAGGATCAACATGAGGTGCACAAGGGCTAGCAATGTACTTGTTCAAATGATATTCATTGAAAATCTCAAGCATTTCATTTTTCCATTCATGAAAATATTCTCCATCAAGAATAGGCACTCTATGTCTAAGACTTCCCAAAGTAGACACATCCATCTTCCTCCAATGGTGTTTAAACCAAGGCAATGGAGACCAAAGCTCTGATACCAATTGAAAGGATCGAGAAGAGGTGTCTAGAAGGGGGGTGATTGGACACTAAGTGCCAAAAGGTGCAGTTTTTAGTGTTCTTAAGTTTAGGTGGAGTTTAGGCACAAGTTTAATAAACACAATACATATCAAGCAAGCATGCAATGAGTATATGAGCAGCAGAAAGTAAAGCATGCAACTTGCAAGAATGTAAAGGGAGGGGTTTGGAGTATTCAAACGCAATTGGAGACACGGATGTTTTTGGCGTGGTTCCGATAGGTGGTGCTATCGTACATCCATGTTGATGGAGACTTCAACCCACGGAGGGTAACGGTTGCGCGAGTCCACGGAGGGCTCCACCCACGAAGGGTCCACGAAGAAGCAACCTTGTCTATTCCATCACGACCGTCGCCCACGAAGGACTTGCCTCACTAGCGGTAGATCTTCACGAAGTAGGCGATCTCCTTGCCCTTACAAACTCCTTGGTTCAACTCCACAATCTTGTCGGAGGCTCCCAAGTGACACCTAGCCAATCTAGGAGACACCACTCTCCAAGAAGTAACAAATGGTGTGTTGATGATGAACTCCTTGCTCTTGTGCTTCAAATGATAGTCTCCCCAACACTCAACTCTCTCTCATAGGATTTGGATTTGGTGGAAAGAAGATTTGAGTGGAAAGCAACTTGGGGAAGGCTAGAGATCAAGATTCATATGGTTGGAATGGAATATCTTGAGCTCAACACATGAGTAGGTAGTTCTCTCTCAAAAAATGTGTATTGGAAGTGAAGGTATGTTCTGATGGCTTTCTCCACGAATGAAGAGTGGGTGGAGGGGTATATATAGCCTCTACACAAAATCTAACCGTTACACACAATCTGCCAAACTCAGTGGGACCGAATCGTTAAACTCGGTCGGACTGATTCAGCAAACCTAGTGATCGTTAGGATTTTCGGTGGGACTGAGATGCAACTTGGTAGGACCGATATGGTTAGGGTTAGGGCATAACGTAATCTCGGTGTGACCGATTACACAAACTCAATGGGACCGATTTTGGTAATAAGCAAACTAGAGAGTTGGTCAGGCAAACTCGGTGAGACCGATTACACAAACTCGGTGGGACCGATTTTGGTAATGAGCTAACCAGAGGATTTGCATTGTAATCTCGGTAGTACCAATTGCTCAAACTCGGTGAGACCGATTTTGGTAATGGACATACACAGAGAGATTACAATCCCATCTCGGTGAGACCGAGATCCCTATCGGTGAAACCGATTTGCTAGGGTTTGTGACATGTGAAACTCGGTGGCGCCGGATAGAAAGAATCGGTGGGGCCGAGTTTGACTTTTGGTTTAGGTCATATGTGGATGTGGGAAGGTAGTTGAGGATTTTGGAGCATATCACTAAGCACATGAAGCAAGAGGCTGATTAAGCAACACCTAATCCCTCCTTGATAGTATTGGCTTTTCCTATAGACTCAATGTGATCTTGGATCACTAAAATAGAAAATGTAGAGTCTTGATCTTGAAGCTTGAGCCAATCCTTTGTCCTTAGCATCTTGAAGGGGTTCCACATCCTCTAGTCCATGCCACTCCATTGTTGAACTTATCTGAAACATGCTAGGTAAAAGTGTTAGTCCAACAAGAGATATGTTGACATTAATTACCAAAACCACCCAGGGAGCACTTGTGCTTTCAATCTCCCCTTTTTTGGTAATATATGACAACATACATCAAAGCTTTAGATAAAGATATACAGAATAGCAAGTAAAGCTTTGGAAGGACATGTAACATGCATAGGCCCCGCTACATGTATGCAAACATGTGAAAATGGAATATAGGAGCATGTGAATGCATAAGCATGATAGAGTAAGCAATGTGTTACATGTATCTTGGCTATATGCATCAGAGCAAATGATGTGAATATGATATATGTACCTTCATGCTCATGAGTCCTACTTGCAAACAGTATTTACATCAGCAAGAACTACTCATTCACATGATTGTGATGCATATACTTACCTTGTGGTCTTGAGTTGGCTTAGGATGGGATGAACCTGCGCAAACAAAGTTAAATAACAAAGATACACCTACCGACCAGAGCAAACAAGAGAAACCACAAGAGAACCAAGACTGGGATGACATGTAGAGTGAGTACTAAGTACCACATTGGGTATAGACATGCCCCCAAAGGTAAAGATATGCAATAAAATCAGAGATTTCCTTCCCTTAGATGTCTTGCTCCCCCTGAATCTGATCATGAGATATTGGGAGAAGATAGGGAACAGAAAATCAGAGCAACAGAAAAGAAACAACAGAGCTTGAGCTAAAGCAAGCAAGTAAACATGTCTTTCCCCTCTTAAAGCCATATGACATCTCTCCTCTTGAACACCAAGCATCTGGGGTCATTGATATTACTTTCTCCTTGTTGAGAAACTCTCCCCCCCTGAGTATTCTCTCTTTCTCCCCCTATAGCAAAGATTAAGCTTTGATGTGATCTCTCTCTCCCCCTTTGACATCAATTTCCAAGAAGGGCTCTTCTGGACTTGTGATACAAATGGGTTGGTCCTTGAGTGACAGAGCAAAGCAGCATGTCTAATATGATGCTGGTAGACAAGAATCATTGAGTGGAGCTGGAGCAAACAGAAAGCAGGAAGTAGTGGCAAGTTGGTTTTCCTCTGGTGGAGTCGGTGACTCTGAGTTGTGTGCTTCGGTTGCACCGAAAGGTTTCGGTTGGGCCGAAGAAAACAAACCGGTGTGACCGAGTTCATCAGAGTGAAACCACTTGTCACCTCAGCTCACTAGGCAAGTAAGATCTCACAAGTATTTGCAAGGAATTAACTGAAAGATTTGCAATGAATTGGATGCAGAGAATGTAGAACAAAAACAAAGAAAGGAAACTAGAAGTTCTAGATGAAGTGTTTTTTTGAAAGGGGAAACAAATATGCAAATGACAAATGCAATAACACATAAAAGAACTCAAGAGAACTTCATCTAGAGTTGGGCGGCGACAAAGTCACCTATGTTAGAGTATATTGACTTAGGAGTCAAGTGAGAGCACTTGATCATAGGTCATACTCGTCGTTTAAGCTCAAAATGGGGTTACCATTTTTCGTTTAAGCATCTTGATGTATTCACATCTTGTCGAGTTGCTTTGACTCATGACTTGGAGTAAAGCTTCTCTAAGATGGAATAACATACCTTGGGTGGTGGTGTTGATCTTGCACATGTAGTCGAACTTGTGTGGGTTGCTCAAGGTTGATGTAGTTCATCAAGTGTTGGGAGCACCACTTGGAGTTTGAGTTCATCGACCTACATGGGTTAGTTCTGCAAGGAAGAGCACCTGTGTATCCAAAATGACAATCATGAGACTCAACATAGAATTTTCCAAAGGATATGTTTGAATGATTTTGTGCTTCCTTGTCTTCAACCACCATTGTGTAGAGACTTGGTGATGTAGAAATTGCTCAAGATGTGAGTGAGTTGCAATCTCATAGATTTAGATTCAACCAAGTACCTACACGGGTTAGATAACATGCAAGGTACAAATGTATCCAAGACATATGAAAGGCATCATAAGAGAAATATCGAGGATTAGTCATACGCTCATGCCCTGCATGTATCAAATGGAGTTCCTACTCCAAGTTTGAAGCATCAATGATGTTCAATTCACCTCTCAACCTGCAAAACACTTTCTCATCAAGTGGTTTAGTGAATATATCCGCTAATTGCTTATCGGTGCGAACATGCTTAATGTCAATGTCCCCTTTTGCAACATGATCTCGAATGAAATGATGACGAACTTCGATATGCTTAGTTTGAGAGTGTTGCACGGGATTGTGAGCAATCTTAATAGCACTTTCATTGTCACATAGCAATGGAACATGTTTCACATATATCCCATAATCTTTAAGAGTTTGGGTCATCCAAAGTAATTGAGCACAACATGAACCAGCGGCAATGTATTCCGCTTCGGCGGTGGATAAGGATACCGAGTTTTGTTTCTTGGAAGACCAAGATACAAGAGATCTACCAAGGAATTGACAAGTACCCGAAGTGGACTTTCTATCAACCTTGTCTCCGGCATAGTCCGAATCGGAGTAGCCGACAAGATCAAAAGAGGACCTCTTAGGATACCAAATGCCAAAATTTGGTGTATGGATTAGGTATCTCACTATCATTTTCACAGCCTTAAGATGACATTCTTTAGGAGCAGCTTGATATCGTGCACACATGCACACACTTAGCATAATATCGGGACGCGAGGCACATAGATATAACAATGAACCAATCATAGAGCGATAAACCTTTTGATCAACCGGTTCACCATCTTTGGTCAAATCAAGATGTCCACTAGTAGGCATGGGTGTAGTCATACCTTTGCATTCTTGCATATTGAACTTCTTGAATAAGTCTTTGGTGTACTTCGTTTGAGAGACAAAGGTATATTCCTTAGTTTGCTTGATTTGCAAACCGAGAAAGAATTTGAGTTCACTCATCATAGACATCTCGAATTTCTCCGACATTAGCTTTCCAAACTTCTCACTAAATTGAGGGTTAGTTGAACCAAATATGATATCATCAACATAAATGACACGCCTCTCGACGGGTGTCATATAGGGGGAGTCTCCCTTCCAAATGGCTGTCACGTGCCAAATGACAGCCACTTAATCACTTGGGGACTCGACACCACACTGATAAGTGACTTGCGTAGCTGTGCGGTGGAGTGGTGCAGTCTTGGAGGGGAGACTTGCCCTTGGAGGCCCCGGCAAGCCTGCTGGGGAAATCTTGGGACTTGTTCTTAGTGAGGATTAGACCAGACCACGCTTGCCTGCCCGATAAAGGAGGTCTTTTCTTAGTGACATCTTGTTCCTTTGGCTTGTCTTGGTCTTCTTGATCCGCCCTTTGATTTCTCAAAGAGCTATTTCTCTGGCTTGGAAGCTTGGTGTCGTTGGATCCTCATTGTTGTGCCTATGTACAGTCTGGGCAACATACGTGAAGGTTTGTTACACCGACAGGAGCCCCGGGGCCTAGGCCGAACATGCGGCCACAATAGCTCGCAAGCTATAAGTGTTGTCGCCCTATAATGCATGACGTAAAACAACAAGGTCTGGTGAACTAAGTGCACCCACCTTCTCCCTAGCAAGCAAGCATTTTGTAATGAAAAGTGCAAAGTAATGAACAGAAGGAAAATACAAGCCAGTGGCAGTGGTAGCTGACACCCCTCTCTCATCTCCCACTATCAAAGTGCGATAAAAGGCCTCAAACCCAGCCGGCCTACGCTCGGCTAAGCTCCCATCAGAAGGGATCATGCATATGTCACAAAATTCAGTAAGTGGTATCTCATGGTTTTCAGCAAATGAATCAAAGCTCACTTCAGGAGGATTATTCCTAGGCAGGAAAGTAAAACTTTGAACAAAGATGTTTGTGAGGATTTGGTGATGTTCACACTCATCTGCGATGAAGTCGGTGAGGCCGACATTGGCAACATATTGTGTGAACTCCTCAAGGATTCCGGCCTATTCCAGGAACGGAGTGTGCAGCCATTCACACGGTCGTACTTCTGCCAACCTCCGAGGATGGAGATCACTATTAGATGACTCCCCAATAACACCCTTGGAGTTCTTCTTAGAGCCAAACTTCCTAAAGATATTCATGGTTTTCCTATGAACAAAAATTCTGAAATTTATTAGCTCACAAAATTTCTCAACAAAACTTCACAAAAATGGTACCAACTACTCATAGGGATACATAGAGGCCATAGCAAGCATTCAAACTACTTAGAACTCTAAGAATTCAACATGCAAGCTCATCTACAGCAGCACCAAGAGTAGCTAATTATCCAAAATATAAACCACTATAACAAAAACTAATTGGACAAACGGTGGAGTCACATACCAAGCAACAATCCCCCAAAACAGTTTCGGAAATGGAGCTTCGAGCAAAGAGATCAAAATCCGAGGGTTTGAAAGCAAGAACATGGGAGAGAGAGCAATGGAGAATTTTTTGTGGAGGTAAGTGATGTTGTGGTGTGAAGGGATAAGTGATGGGGCCCACGTGAGGACCACAACTATGGCACCCCGGCTCAGAGAAAACCGAAACGCCCCGTATTCCAGCCCAGAGATCAAGGAGAAGTCTTCTGGAATACGGCACTGCTTAGCATAGAACAAACCAACTTTCTATTATTACACGAGTATGATTACAAGGTTTCCGATATTACATTGAATAACATCGGCACGGCGACACTACGCCATCCTCAGTTGCTCTATGCAAGCAGTAGAACAACTCGAAGCAGCGGAATAACTCTAGCAGCGGAAAAACTACTGGCAGCGGAACAATGACGACGGTGGTGAACTCCACCCCGCAGGGACTCTAGCTGGAACGCTTATCCTTGCTCGCGAACACAGGAACAATCACCAAACAAGCAAGCAATCCAGGCACGACCTGCAAGCTGGCATGACACACCAGGTTAGTGCATTGAATGTACTTGCAAGCTCACAATAAATAGAAGCATTCAAGACAAACAACAGCATGGCAATTACAGGTTAAACAGGAATTAACATGAGATCCTCATAACAACATGACATGAGCAACATGACATCCAAAGTAATACTCCCAAAATAATACCAGCTACCATCATGAAAATAATCATAATAGCCACTAAGAATTCAAAGGCAACATGAACATGATACAGCTTGAACAATATGAGCATGGCATGAACATATGAATCTGATGATACTAGCATGCAACATGATAACACTACATGCACCAATTATTATGTTCGGGTTACCTCGTAACCATCACATGCATCACTTACCAACCTCGGACATCACACGATTATCTCAGGATCAAATCAAGCTTGGTATAAACAATACCGTAGTAATCATTAAATGACCATAAGGAGCTTGATCTTTACCCATGATTCTCGCACAAAACATCACGAATATCCAACAACTCGGTATCCTCGATACCACGGTGATCATTCCGGCGATCACAACCATGACCAACACTTGGTCTCAAACAGTGATCATTCCGGCGATCACAACCATGACCAACACTTGGTCTCAAACAGTGATCATTTTGGCGATCACAACCATGACCAACACTTGGTCTCAAACAGTGATCATTCCGGCGATCACAACCAACTTATCTCATCATCAAACCGGGGTTGTCATTAATCGAGTTATTATTAATACTGTTGACTCAGGGTGGGACCGACACGAACTAGGCCCTTATCCGCGGGCGCGGCTATTGATAGATTTAATATACACTCTGCAGAGGTTAGTACACTGTACCCACACCACGGAACCCATGGCCTCGCACTCCCATTTGGGTGAACCAACGGCGTTCCGACAAAACCGATCTACTGTCGTGACTCTCTCCCGGCCACTCCAACCCACTCCTAACTGGGCTAGTCCTGGGTGGCCCCGTGTCTACCAAAGACACCCGGACCACCGTCGTGGTCAAAACTCCCTCATGGGGACCGGATCCATAAAAATAAAAACAACGGGCACACAAGGTTATGTCCGCCTACCTGATCAGGGTAAGCACGCCCATAACCTTCCCTCGTGGGAGGCACCAACAAGATGCACGAAAATAGACCCAGTTAGGACCTTACCCATTAGGTAAGCGTGGTTGCACTGGTTAGTTTCGATCTGGCGGCACCATGACTTAGCCAACAGTTGTTCAAGTTCAATTAAATCCGGTTAAACTTGAATGCAAAATGTTGAGCCATGATAAAGTAACATGATGCATTTACAGAGCATGAGCATGATATCAACATGAACACGGGATGCCACATAACTGTCCATCATATCAACTATGAAATAATCTCCAACTAAACATGGCATAATGACGAGCATAAATATTACAAGTGCAACACTACTCATAGTATAACATAACATGACCACTAGCATCAACCATAAATAACATGCAAGAACTCATCAATAACATTACCGAGTAAGACTTAACCAACTAACAGCAAAGGAACAACGCATATTAACAGTACTCGGTAGCCGACGTTAGTCATGCACCGAAGAACATGACCAAACCAACATGTACTACAATCAAGCATGGCAATATGAAAATAACACTAGCAACTAGCAGGGTGTAACACCCCGGTGTAATGATGCTACAGTAACCCCTGGGGTTAAGTTAATCTTTTTTCTAAACATGTGTCTGACCATTATTGTCTCATGTTCTTTCAAATTCTAGTTGAATTCAAATTCAAATTCTGTGTGAAATTCAAAATGCTCAGACATGAAAACAAAAATATTCATCATGTGCCAAATATTCCACAACTAATATTGGTGGTGAATCAACATTTTTGCAAAGGGTTTAAGTGGCCTAAGCTACTTAAAACAATGACCTAAGCAATAAATTGAATGCCTTTTTAATTTATAAAATTGGCTTTCTTTTTCTAAAGACTCACAATATTTTTTTGTGGCAGTGCAATATACTTCTTTGAAATTATTTTGGCCAATGGCATAATTTTTGCAAAGTCTTTATTAGCTAAAAAAAGGCAAAAGCTGCTGGAAAGAAACAGGGAAAGCAAAAAAAAGGAAAAGGGCCAGAGCCCCGGGCCTCCCCTTGGGCTTCGGCCCATCCCAGTAGGCCGGCCCACCTGTCGGGGGTTGGGTGCGACATATGCCAAGGGATGGCTTATCATGGTGGGGGCGAGTAGAACATCGCCGGTGCCTGGAAACGGGATGAGGCGAAGACATGCACGCCAACGAATCTTACCCAGCTTCAGGGCTCTCTGGGGAGATAACACCCCTACTGCTGCTCTGCGGGGTCTCCGCATGATCACTATGGCAAAGTATGAACAAGGTTGCTCCTTGAGTTGTTTCCTGGAGGTAGGAGAAGGCAAGACTAGCTCTCTCCTTCCTATATGATCTGGTCTAGTGCTAATGGATTCGAACCCTTTGCATGGGTGCCCTGGGGGGTTTATATAGGCCTACCCCCCCAGGGGTACAATGGTAATCCGGCTGGCCGCGGGTCCCAGTCGTCTGTCTCTCAGGACGCCGTCTTCTCCATCGACTGCCGGGGCCCGCCGTCTGGTGGGCCCGCCGACTGGTCCGGTATGGAGCCGACAGGCCATGTCCGCCGCAGGCGGGTCTTGCCGGCTGCGGATTACTGTAGTCGTGCTTCTAATGACGCGGGCTTGGTCGTGGGGTCATGGCAACAGTGCCGCCGCTTGACGGGCGATCACTGTTGCCATTCCCCGTCTTGTCTGGTTAATGGCGTGCGGGGCCCGTGGGAGGGGCCAGCCGACTCCTGGGGGCCGACTCCCACCGGGTCCGACTGGTGGCACTCTTGCCGTCTTCTGGACCCCCGCTGACTGGTAGGACCCGCCATCTCTGGGTCGTACAGACAGACCATCGTGGGCACAGGGTTCCGCCCGCTGGGGCTGATGTCAAGGCTGGCATGGCAACAGTGCCACGCTGGACGGAGATCTCCGATGATACGGCGTACTGTGGCCATGCCTGCCCTTGGTAAGGGTCGGGAGTGGACCTTACTGAGGCCACGCCCCGTGCCGTCCCTCCTAACTAGAGCATGAGGTGGTTGGAGTCGTGGGCCGACTCGCCATAGACGGCTTCTCTCGAAGCCGCCAGCTAGGAGTCGGCTCATCTCAAAGTCGCCCCTGGGACTCGATCGTGAGTGGGTAGTCGGCTGCCCTGCTACCGACTCCCAGAAGGCGGCTCTCCGTCCTGGGGTCTTGAGGGGCGCAGCCTGCCCCGATGTCTTGAAAGGTTCTGGGCCTCGGGTTAGCCTACCCGTGGCCCATTACTCCGACAGTAGTCCCCGAAGCTGGTGAGGCACCGAGGGAGACATGTCGAGGAGCGTCAACAGTTTCTTCCTTCCGGTGGTTGAATTTGGGCCTGGCTCGCCGTCTTCCTTCGGGCCGACTAGCTGGAGCCGGACTCGCAGAAGGCCGACTTGCCCTCAAAGAGTTTGAAAGTCATAGCGGGGTCCAGGCAGCGTGCCTGATAAGCTTCCGGGTTGCCGCCCGTTGCGGACCCGCCGCGTGGCGCCACGTGGCCGGGCCAGTCTGCCCACCCACGCGCGCGACGGGACAGGCCTACAGGCGGGGCCCGCCACTACCGCACCTTGGCATGCGAACAGATCCGTTGTGGCCGCGCGGGCGGTTGGGGTTCCCGCGTAGTAACTGCGGCAGTAACTTCGTGTGGTAAATCATGGGGGTCGTGGGGCTCTGGGCGCAGTTAATCCCATGATCGCCCCATCGACTTCTCAGCCCACGAGCATATAAGTAGGCGGGAGGAGGGGGCGGCAAAGCACGCGCGCCCATCTTCCCTACTCCCTTTCGCTCCCTCTTGCTTCTTCTTCCTCTCGCCACCGCTACGCCGAACCACTCCACGCCCGCAGCGATGAGCTCTTCCTCCGCCGCCGCGCTTCCTGCCGTGCGCTCCGGCATGTGGGACGGCTCCGAGGTCGACGACGACCACATTGATTTCCTTCGCAAGACACGTCGCCTCCCCGGCATGGACCTAGCGCGGGCCCGCGCCGCGCTGACGGGGGAAGTATCGCCGGCGCCGGAGGAGGGCGAGCGGGTCATATTCCGCTCGCACCTCATGTGCGGCCTAGGGCTGCCAGTGAGCAGTTTCTTCCACTCCTTCTTGGAGTTCCACGGGCTCCAGCCGCACCACCTTACTCCGAACACGGTGGTGCTGCTGGCTGCCTTCACCACCCTGTGCAAAGGCTTCCTCGATGTTCTCCCCACCATCAAGCTATGGAGGGAATTCTTCCAGTCCAAGCTCGGCACGCACGTCACCGGCGTGCCAGCCCAGTGCGGTGCATTCATCGCGATGCGGAGAACGGGGGCCGATAATCCGTTTCCCACCATCACGCTGATTAAGTCGGTGAAGATGTGGCGGCGGTCTTATTTTTACATGAAGAACGTCGCCCCAGAAGGCGACTGGGTCAACCTGCCGGCTTACGAAGCCGGCGCGCCGGCTGGAAGGCTCCCCAGCAGGTCCCACCGAGCCAAGACGCTGACTCTTGCCGGCGCCGCCGCCGTCGTGCGACTCCGAGTGCTGACGCAGTCAGAGGGCTTGACCGGGGCCGACCTGCTGGCCGCCTTCGTGGCGCGCTGAGTTCTCCCACTCCAAGGCCGACCTCATCTGATCTGTCAGATGAGCGGCTACCGGGACCCGAGTCGGATGTGCTCCAAGGACATGCCCCACGTGGAGGTGGCAGACACGGTGAACTACATCGCGAACTACGGCCTCTCGGCGGATTGGCGGTTTGGCACGGAGCCGTACTCACGTGCCAACCCCCCGCGTGTTGTAAGTCGTCTCTCTTCTTCTTCTGCTTTCTTTTGCAGCCGAATCCGACTTCTAAGCTTCTATAGTCTTTGAATCAGAACCCCCTCGTCCAGCCTTTGGCCGGCACCGCGGGACCGTCCCGTCAGTTCGTCCCCGACCGATCGGAGAGCGACGTTGACGACCCTGACTTGGGGGCGTCGGCGATGGAGGCCGATGCCGAAGGAGGAGGAGAAGGCGCAGGCGGCTTCAGGCCTTCGGCCACCTTTGCCGACTGGCCTGACGACGACGCCGAGGGGGAAGTCGCCCCGCGCCACCAGCCAAAGGTCCGCCAGCCCGGCGCGAGTTCCTTCGCCGTCTTGGATGGTCAAGGCGGCGCGAGGAAGCGTCGGGCCGGGCCGAGTATGCTTGGCAGCCAGTCGAAGAAGTTCAAGGGGGCGGCCGCCGCGACCAAGCGTGAAGAGGCGGCCGCGAAAGCCAACCGCTTCCGCAGGGAGGTGAAGAAGCCACCGCTGGTCTCTGCGTAAGCGCCTCCGCCCTTTGTCCTATTTTCTGTTTGTTGGTCTTGTCTAAGTCTTTTTCATGCTTCCCCCCGCTCTAGGGCTCCCCCCACCCTTGAGAGGGTCGCTGCTGCCTCCATCATGGGGTCGGCAGAGATGTCCGCCACTACTCGGCGGATTGACCCCGCCGCCGACCTTCGGAGGCGACGGAGCGGAACGCGCAGGAGAAGCGCGACGAGGAAGAAGCCGCCCGCCTGGAGAAGGCGGAGGCTGAGAAGGCGGCCGCCTCTGCCCGGAAAAAGCTGGATGAGGCCTAGGCCGCCGTCGTGGCAAGGCGGCAGGCTGAGGAAGCCGCGCACCGCCAGTCGGCAGTGTTTGTCATCCCGCTGAACTCAGCGCGGCCGCCTCTGGAGTTCACGGCGCAGTCGGGGGAAGCCGGCGGCGAGTTCCCGATCATAGAGAGGGGAGGTGGCGATGCCTCCATGCCGTGCATGGTCGTGCCGCTGCCGCCACCCCCACCGCCATCTGGGAGTGCACGTGACAAACAGCCGGCGGACCCGCCGGTGCCGCCGACTAAGGACGAGGCCGTGGCGAAGCTACTCCTTCAAGTCGGCTCGCCAGCGCGCCGCCGTCCTGAGAAGGTGACCTCGGCGCCACGCCCCTTGGAGACCGGCGCCGCCAGCTCGACAATTCCAGACGCCGAGGCGACGAGCGCCGCACCCATTGGGTGGGTGCGAGGAGGCGGCACAGGCCCACTGAACCAGGCACTACTAGACGTCCAGGCAAAGCTGCGAGCTAAAGGCGACGCTATCCAGAGCTGCACCAAGGCGCACCTGGCGTCGCGGGCCGCCATCCGGGTAAGTGTTTTTTTCTTTGTCTCTGTCTTCTTGTTCTTCTCTGTGGGGGCGCGCCAGCGCACCCACTGGGTGTAGTCCCCGAGTTTCGGGCCGGCTGCTGAGCAGGCGGCTCGGAACTCCATTTCGCAGTTCCAAGTACTTACTTTTGTCTGAAATACTTATCACAGGATTATCACAACCTCCGGGTCACCGCCTTCAACCGCAATGTTGAGGAGCTGGGCAAGCGGACTGCCGACTTGTCGGAGAGCCGGAGTGAGATCTCTTTCTTCTTCACGGGGGGCCCTGGTGCACCCACGGGCTGTAGTCCCCGAGATTCGGGCCGACTGCTGAGCAGTCGGGCCGGATCTTCCTGGCGACCTTCTTCGTTGATGACTTAACGTCCTCTTTCTTCTTTTCCTTCAGAGGCCAACGCCACTATTTAGCAGCAGGCGGGCGAAGCCAACACCGCCTTGCGTACCAAGGGGGAGGAGTGCAGCAAGCTCGCTGCAGAGCGCGACCTGCTGGCTGCACAGCTGGCGGAGCAGAGGGAGCTGCTTAAGAATGCGCAGGAGGAGGCGGACGAGAAGGAGACTGCTCTCTTGGCCGAGTTCGCAAGCGAGCGCTCCTCCTGGACTGACAAGGAGGCATTGCTGGCCTCCGGCTTCCACGAGACCGAGGACATCGTCGACGGTAAGCTTCTTTACTTTTCTTCTTTGAGTTGCCGACTATAGGTCGGGCCGACTCCTGGTTTTTTGACTTGCTCTTCCTTCTTTTCGCCTCGGTAGACTTCTTCCCTGGCTACTCGCAAGACGCCAATCAAGCTATCGAGGCTGATCGTGAGAGGCGGAGGGCGGAAGGTGCGGAGGTCGCCGCCGATGCCCCCCGGACCCTTGACGAGCAGATTCTGAGCATTGAGGCTCGCCTGCGGCCTGCCCATCGGATGCTGCGCCGGCTTCAACGTGTCGGCACCCAGGCGATCGCTGCCCTGTGGCCCAACATGCAGGCACTGCGCACCCCCAGTCGGACTGCCGACTGGCTGGAGGTCGCAGGTGGCCGTCTTGAGGCTTGGAAGGGTTCCTCGGTCCGGGCTGGAGCGTGCCGGGCCTTGGAATTCGTCATGGCGTGGTATCCGGGGCTGGACCTGGACCGGCTGGCCACACTCTGGTCAGAGGCCCAGCCGGAGCTGGCAGCCGTGGAAGACGCCCTCGTCAAGCGTGCCGCGGCGATCGCCGAGTACACCGACACCAGCGTCTTCATCCCCGAGCGGGCTGAAGACGGCAAGGAGGCACCGCTGGAGTTGTTTGGGATGAACCCAGACTACGACGAGGACTCGACGGAGGTGATCGGCTCCAACGTCGAGGAGGAAGGCGAGGCGGAGGATGGAGGCGAGACGGAGGCACCAGAAGGCGGAACGGATGGCCAGCCTCAGCTCGACCGCGCCTCCAGCAATGAGCCGTGCCCAACCGAGCCGGCTGCCGCCGGAGGTGATCAAGCCGAGACTGCCCAGCCGGCTGCCCCAATGTCTGACACCGCCATCTCCTCTGACCCTCCAAACCTGTCTGCCGCTTCCTAGGCTGCTTGGAAACGGGATGAGGCGAAGACATGCACGCCGGCGAATCTTACCCAGCTTCAGGGCTCTCCGAGGAGATAACACCCCTACTGCTGCTCTGCGGGGTGTCCGCATGATCACTATGGCAAAGTATGAACAAGGTTGCTCCTTGAGCTATGCAAGCTGAACCTTCAATTAGTTCCACAGGGTTCTCTGAATAACCTTGTCTTGGAACCAACTCTTCTTAAAGAAATCAAGTCTGCTCAAGCCAAAGATGCTCATGTTGATCTGATTAAAAAGGATCTTGCCTTAGAGAAATCCAGAGCCTTCTCACTTGGTGAAGATGGAACCTTATACTTTAGAGATCGCATTGTCGTACCCCGATATGACAGAGAAGGTGATGAAAGAAGCGCATGACACCCCTCTCTCTATTCATCCAGGAAGTACCAAGATGTATCTAGACACCCGTCAGAAGTACTGGTGGTCTAATATGAAGCAAGACATTGCTCGATATATTGAAGAATGTGACGTTTGTCGTCGCGTCAAAGCAGAACATCAGAAACCGGCTGGACTTCTACAACCACTTCCGGTTCCTGAATGGAAGTGGGATAAGATCCAAATGGAGTTCGTCACTAGCATTCTCAAGTCTCAGAAACGTAACGATGCTATCTTTGTCGTCGTCGACCGATTCTCGAAGGTTGCTCACTTTCTGCCAGTCAAGGAGACTATCACTGCTAGTCAATTAGCAAACTTGTATATCTCCAGAATTGTGTCACTCCGCGGAATTCTGAAGGAGATCAATTTAGACCGCGGAAGTATATTCACTTCAAAGTTCTGGGATAGTTTCCAAGAGGCAATGGGAACTCATATAACCTGGAGCACTGGTTATCATCCCCAATCCCAAGGCCAAGTCGAGCGAGTCAATCAAATTCTTGAAGACATGCTTCGGGCTTGTGTTATTTCTTTTGGCAAGAAGTGGGAAGAATCTCTCCCTTATGCGGAGTTCTCTTATAACAACAGCTAACAAGCCAGCTTGAAGATGGCACCCTTTGAAGTGCTATATGGACGTAAGTGCCGAACCCCTCTGAATTGGTCAGAAACTGGGGAACGAACGCTCATTGGTCCAGACATTATTCAACAAGATGAAGAGCAGGTTCGCATTGTCCGGGATAATCTCAAGGCGGCCCAGTCCCGTCAGAAGAGCAACTATGACCGGAAACACTGGGGTTCAACTTATCAACCTTGTGAACAAGCTTATCTGCGTGTCACTCCTTTGAGAGGCACTCATTGGTTCGTAGTCAAGGGCAAGCTAGCTCCGCGCTACATTGGTCCCTTCCACATTCTGGCCCGTCATGGACTGGTGGCTTATCAACTGGAGTTGCCACCTCAGTTCTCTCATGTTCATGATGTCTTCCACGTGTCGCAACTTCGTCGGTGCTTCAAGGATCCGGATCGTGAAGTGGATCCGGAATTGGTTGAAATTCAAGATGATCTCACATACAAAGAGCATCCTATCCGCATTCTTGAAGAAGCTGAACGTCGAACCCGCCAGAAGGTTAACAAGTTCCTCAAGGTGCAATGGTCAAATCATTCTAAGGATGAAGACACTTGGGAACGCGAGGATAACCTCCGTGCTAAATACCCCGACATGTTCCCTTCTACCTCTTAATTCTCGGGACGAGAATTTCTTTTAGAGGAGGAGAGTTGTAACACCCCGGTGTAATGATGCTACAGTAACCCCTGGGGTTAAGTTAATCTTTTTGCTAAACATGTGCCTGACCATTATTGTCTCATGTTCTTTCAAATTCTAGTTGAATTCAAATTCAAATTCTGTGTGAAATTCAAAATGCTCAGACATGAAAACAAAAATGTTCATCATGTGCCAAATATTCCAAAATATTGGTGGTGAACCAACATTTTTGCAAAGGGTTTAAGTGGCCTAAGCTACTTAAAACAATGACCTAAGCAATAAATTGAATGCCTTTTTAATTTATAAATTGGCTTTCTTTTTCTAAAGACTCACAATATTTTTTTTGTGGCAGTGCAATATACTTCTTGCAAATTATTTTGGCCAATGGCATAATTTTTGCAAAGTCTTTATTGGCTAAAAAAAGGCAAAAGCTGCTGGAAAGAAAAAGGGAAAGCAAAAAAAAGGAAAAGGGCCAGAGCCCCTGGCCTCCCCTTGGGCTTTGGCCCATCCCAGTAGGCCGGCCCACCTCACCCAGCCTGGCCGGCCCAGCTCCCCGAAGCACGCCTCCCTCCTGTTCCTCCGACCGGGCGAGGCAGACCGCGCCCGTCGCTGCCGAACCACCTGGCCGTCGACGCCCCCGCGAGAGGATAAGGCCTCCGCGCCCCCCTCTCGACGCCTCGGCCTCCTCCCCAGCTACCCCCACTCACCTCTGCCTCTCCCACTCCCCTCCAGATCCCCCTCGAGCACTCCCCTCTCTCTGACCCGAGCGCGCCCGCCGCCGTCGCCGCGTCGATCATGTGGCCACCGTCTTCGCCACGCGTCGCCAACATGCCGTAGGCGTCCGCCGTCGTCCTGCACGTCGAACGGTGCCCACCGTTGAAGACGAAAGGCTCCGCAGCGCCGGACCCACCCCGTCTTCCTCCTCGGGACGCCCGAGCTCGCCGTCGTCGATTCGCTCCACCGAGCCTCCCCCGAGCCCACGTTTGCACACCTACAGGCACCCAGTGAGCTCCGCCTCCCTCTCCCTCTCTCCCCGTGCTCTTCCCCGTGCCGTAGCTAGCCGACACCGACGCCACGCGCTGCCGTCCGCCATTGCCGGCGTGCAGCTCGAAGCGCAGCCGCCCGAGCCCTGCCGTCTTGACCGTCATGCTTCTGGCGCGCCTAGGAGACCGCCCAGCCACCTAGCTCTCTCAAAACACCCTTGGAGCCACGTTATGTTCACACCCGAAGAACCACCGCCGCAAACCTCGTCGCCGGCGCCGTTTCCGGCCAAGTCCGGCCGTGCCTCTGCCACCGTTCGACGCGGCGTCGTTCACCCTTCGAACGCACCCTCGCGCGCGCGAAACGACCCCCTGTGAACGAATCACGCCGCTCTCCCGTTCGCTGGGCCATCGGAGTGGTCGCCGGAGTTAGCTCCGGCGCATCTCCGGCCGGTGCCAAGCTGGCACCCATGTGGCACCGTCCCGTGCCACTGACTGGTGGCCCCCAGTGGACCAGCTGACCCCGTTGACTGGTTTGACCAGTCAACCATGCTGACGGGGCAGCCCCCAGCCACTGACATGTGGGCCCCCCTCTGTTATATTAGTCTAATAACGTTTTTTAAATAAAAATGATTAGTTAACCTAAAACACTCGCTGACGCCCGGGGCCCACTCCCCTAATTAACCCTGTTAGTTTAGTTTTTTCACTATTAAGCCAACAAAGGCTGACATGTGGGTCCCAGTGGCCCCATTGGTCAGCTTTGACCAGTCAATCAGACTATTAACTGCTGACGTCGCACCTATGTCATGCTGATGTCAAAATTCCTTTTCTGTTAATTTAAATAATTCCAGAAATTACTTTAATCTTTAAAATTGCATAGAAATTAAACCGTAACTAGGATGAAAATGTTTTCTATATGAAAGTTGCTCAGAAAAATCCAACGAATCCAAATACATGGTCCGTTCATCTTTCACATGCCCCTAGCATGCTGAAAATGGGACATTCCCCCTCCGGTCATCTGTCTGACACAGGTCCGGAACCGGGAAAACGTTCCCGGTTGAATTTCCCCATCTCCTATATCGTGTAGCCTTACGTTAGGTCACACTCGGCACAACTTATTGCCATGTTATGCTTTGTGATGCTATGCTTGCTTTATATTTACTATTTCTTCCCCCTCTTCTCTCCGGTAGTCCCCGAAACCGATGCCGCCCCTGTGATCGACTACGTCGACGATGACCCCTTCTTGCCAGAGCAACCAGGCAAGCCCCCCTTTGATCATCCCGATATCGCCCATTCCATTCTCTCATGCTTGCATTAGATTTTGCTACTGTTATTGTTTGCTCCTATTCTGATGCATAGCCTGCTTTTGTATCTGCTGTTGTACCTTTCCTGCTTATCCTAAACTACTTAGTATAGGTTGGTTAGTGATACCTCAGTGACCCCCACCTTGTCCCTGTTGCCCCTGCTCAATCATCGAAGACCCGATCAATGGGATCGAAGACCAGGCCCCAACACTGCACATCACTTTCCCCTATGTTGGTCGACACTACTTGGTTACTATCGAGTGCCGAGGGTGAGACCTCTTCAGCACTTCTGTTGTTAACCTGTAGTGTAGCTATTCGGTCGTGGTCATCGAGGGTGATTTCCTCCTTAACCACTTCCGATACGGCTCTGTCGTGCAACCCCTCAAGTGTGAACCTCAAGGGTGGATCCTCTTACGTTCACCTTGATGATTACATCGAGTGGAATTCACCGGGGGTGATTCCTTGGGTTTTCCCCTTGATGTTTGGACACCCGGATACTTGGACTTTACCCCTGTTACTTGGAAAGACGGGTCGACCCTGAGGGGTACCCGCGTGAGCTTAGTTGCGAGTGATGTGGAGACGGGTTGACCTGGAGGGTGCCCGCAAGATAATTACGAGGCGTGGCCAGGCATTCCTAGCCCTTGCCACAAGCCCTCGAGACGGGGCAACGGGGTCACATCTTTCGCGAGTCTCTGCTTGTTACCGCGCGTTCCTAATCCACTACGATTTGGATATTTGATCCGAGGGGCCTCTGGCCTGATAGCACTAACCATCACGTGGGCATAGTATGGGCGTTCTGCGTTGTATACATCAGCCGAAGCTTAATAGACGTCAGCGACTGAGCGGCGCGCGCCGGGTTGGACTGCGTAAGCGCCTGCCTTGTTGAAGGAGGTAGCTAGGTCCGCTCACCGGCCGCCCACGCAACGTGCAGGAGTTCCCGGGGAGATGACCCATGACCCCTAGGGGCATAGGTTTAGTCCGGCGTGCTGGCCTCTCTATTAAGCCTAGGTCGGGTTGCGGCGTATTGTTTGGCCGAGGCCGGGCATGACCCAGGAAAGTGTGTCCGGCCGGAGTTAATCGAGCGTGGTGGGTAAGTTGGTGCAACCCTGCAGGGAAGAGAACATCTGTCGATAGCCTGTCCTACGGTAACGGACATTTGGAGTTGTATCCCGATCGATACAACTAGAACTGGATACTTGTGATAAGACTGGATGGTGATGAGTAATGGTTTGTGATGATAACTGGATAGTATAGCTCTGGGATTGCTTTCTCGCAGGGAGTCGAGAAGGGATCTCTGGCCGAGGTTGATAACACTACTACTACTTTACCTTATGCTACTCTACTCCCTCATGTTGCTGCAAGATGGTGGTTTCCAGAAGATGCTAGTCTTTGATAGGACTAGGCTTTCCCTCTATTCTGGCATTTCTGCGGCCCAGTCCATATATACAACCTTCCTTTGATAATGTTGCATGTGTAGTGTAGATCCTTGCTTGTGAGTACTTTGGATGAGTACTCTCGGTTGCTTTGCTCCCCCTTTTCCCCTTTTCTTCTTCTTTCTGGTTGATGCAACCAGATGTCGGAGCCCAGGAGCCAGATGCCACCGCCGATGCCTACTACTACGTGGAGACCGCTGACGACCATGAGTAGTTAGGAGGCTCCCAGGCAGGAGGCCTTGCCTTTTCGATCGATGTTGCTTTTGTGCTAGCCTTCTTAAGGCAGACTTGTCTAACTCATATCTGTGCTCAGATATTGTTGCTTCCGCTGACTCTTGTGTTTTCGAGCTTATGTATTCGAGCCCTCGAGGCCCCTGACTTGTAATATAAAGCTTGTATTATTTTAATTTGTGTCTAGAGTTGTGTTGTGATATCTTCCCGTGAGTCCTTGATCTTGATCGTACACATTTGCGTGTATGATTAGTGTACGATTGAATCGAGGGCGTCACACAGGGTATGATAACTAGGAGCATAACAACATAGCAAACAAGTAAGCACTAACCCAGAAACAATACCGAAACAACGATAACCATACTTTAAACAAGCAATCATTTAATAAATATTTAAGTTGAAAACCATGGCTACTACATGACTACCATGCAAATGGGTATTTTAGCTTGCCTGGGGATGAATAAGGCACCGGGAAGAAGTGCGGTGAAGCCGCGGAAAGATTTGCCGGAAACAGTTCTCTCTCAAAGGGGCTATTTAGGTGCAAGGGAAAAAAGGTCATTTTCACAGTTTCAAAACATAGTGAAAATGAAACCGACAAAACGGTCTCGACGAAACGAAGACGTGGGCTTTGGAATCACCTCAATAGGAGTTACGGGTAAAAAGATACAATTGTTTTTCTGCCAGGGACCTATCTGTAATAAAACCATCACAAACAGGCCCTTAGCAGAAAAACAGAACGCGTCTTTTCCAAGAATACGTTTCCCAGAGAGGAAAACGGATTCTTGCCCGAAGAAGAAATGAATACGTCTTCGATAAGGGAAAGCGTACTCAGAGGAGTACGTTTCCACTTATCCACACTGGCAAGCGCGGGGCCGGGCCTTGAGCAGCTGACAGAGGGGGCCTGCGGGCAGGGGGAGGGGCCCAGCTGGGTGTCGTCTTCCTCCTCGCTACTCCCCCGATGGGAAGTAGAGGAGCAGAGGCAGGGGAGAGGCCGGCGATGGCCCGGGCAGCTCCGGCAGTCCCTGGCCAAGCCGAGGCCACCGACGGGCGTGGGAGGAACGGACGCACCCGTCCCCAAGGTCAGCCGGCACCGGGGAGGGCCGGGACGACCGCAAGGAGAGGGGAACAGAGGCGGCTCTGGCGGCGGTTGAACTTGAAGATGGCGTCTTCTGCTACTCCGGCGAGGGGGAGAGGGGTGGAAGAGGTTCGCCGGGGTCTGGGTGGGCTTCAGGTGGTGAAGAGATGGAGGGAGAGGCGTCGACTCGCTCGGATTTGAGCGGAGCCGAACAGCGGCCATGGTGGCAGAGAGAGGTGGGGAGGGGCTCTGGAGCTCGAGCGAGTGGACGAGGAGGAAGCTGGGAGTGAGGCGAGGCTGATGAGGTGCTCGGGAGGCCGCGGGGATGGCTATATATAGCCGCGGGCGAGGAGGCCGAGCTGGCACCGCCGTGGACGTGTGTCCGGCGCCGCAGACGCGTGCCCTCGCTCGCAAGCTCGCGGGTAGGAGATGAGGGACGTGTAGTGGAGGTGTCACGGGGCAAAGGAGGCCAAGGGGGAAGTAGAGGAAGAAGCCTAGTGCCATTAAAGCTCGGTCGGCCACAGTGCGCCCGTGGGCACGCGTCGTTTTGCGTCGGTGAGCAAGGGGACGGAGGGGGAGAGGGGTCCAGGTGATCGGCGACGACGAGAGGAAGACAATGGACATGCTCACGCGCGCTAAGACGACGAAAGGAGGTGGTCACCGCGCGCACTGATGCACACAGTGCCACAAGCGATTACAAACGATGTCTGGGGTGGAGTGTTTCTTGGGGAGGTTGCAACCGTGGTGGTAGTTTGGTTAAAAGTGACACGGTTAAATGGCAGTTAACACCTAAAGTTTACTGCAGTAAACTTGATCGTGTACTGCTGATCAACAGGGATATGATTTGGTCAAAAGGAGTTGTCTGGTAGATTGAGGTAAAGGACTTACATCCTGGTAATTTTGAGAAGAATTGGACCACTAGTTAATATAGTTGCTTTACAACCAAGTAATCTGGTCCAGAATGAAGATCACGATGATGCTCTCAAATGAAGAAGCCACTTGAGCTGAACTTGGGCAAGGCAGAGTCGTTTGGTCCTATGAAGATGCTCAAAAGGTTTCATACCAATTGGATAAACCAAAATGGTACTTCCTTCACAAACATTTTCACTGACCAAAAACTTGCAAAAATTCCAGAGGAATAATGTTTTGATGAAACATGCCGAAAATGGGCGGAGGTAGGTTATATGGGTAACAGAAGGCCTAGAAAAAGTGGTAGCCATAATGGAGCAAGATAAAATATACTTGCTTCACAAACTAAAATTTTGGACAGAATCAAAGAATTGAAGATGAGCTCACATGAAGGCATGACATGAGCTATACTTTGGTGGACAGTGATCATTTGGTGATATGAGGGACCATGCAAAAGTGCAACTCATTTGGATATGCCTAGCTTGTACTTCCTTCACAACCAGTTCCCTCATACAGGAACTTCGGAAAATCATAATTAAATAATTACTAGGCAAATGAGGTTTCACTTTGGCATGTGTCAATGATATGGATAGGAAAAGGTGTACAAGGAGTTTGAGGCCAATTGGGAAAAGATAAATGGCACTTGCTTCACATTCTGCCATTTAGGACAGAATAGGAAATGAATTATTTGAGCATGATGATAAACATGACAAATGAAATATTTTTCCATATTTGAGAAAGATATGACCCAAAAAATTTATGAGAATTATTTGGGGATTTCAGGAGTGATAGAAATATAGGTTGCTTCACAACCTAAGGCAAATTGGGTTATTCCTTTAATAGAAAAGGAATATTCTCAATAAAAATAATATTAGGATTTGGGCTAGGATGAAAATGACAGGGTCTAGGGAAGGATTTGGGTATGACAAGCCACTCTGGAAACAAAGAAGAGTTCATCTTCTTCACTTTCCAGACCACAAAGCCACGGAAAAAGAAAACCTCACGCAAAAACCTCAGAAAAACAAAAGAAAAAGAAAGGGCCAAAAATCAGGCTGTCACAAACCTTACCCCCTTAAAGAAATTTCGTCCTCGAGATTTGGTTGCTTAGGGAACAAGTATGAAGATACTGACTTAAGGAAACCGTTTCCAACTCGGGCATCCTTTTCCTTATTTTTGTTCCAACTAAATTTTTATCTGACTGGCCCTGGGATGGTTTGCTTTAATATATCCATATTCTGACAGATCTTACCTTGCTTGTTCATGCTTATACATGCTCCAATTTCTTTTAGATCTGCTGACTTAGCTGACTGGGGGTCCTGGCGCGCCCAGGTGGGTTGTGCCCACCTGGTGCACCTCCCTTTGATATTATTTGCACCAGAATTCAGAAATATTCAGAAAAAAATCGTATTAAATTTTCAGGGCATCCGGAGAACTTTTATTTTTGGGTCATTTTTTATTGCACGGGAAATTCAGAAAACTGACAAAACATGGCATTTTATTTTATTTAACTAATAAAAATAGAAAACAAAAGGTAGGGACAAAAGGTAGTGCTTACTAAATTAATCAACTTCATACCATTAAAAAATGATCCGTTAATAAGGCTGATCAAGTCTTATTAACAACCACTTTCGATTAGCATGAAACCGAAGAACTCTCGTAAATCACTAAGTTACCTCAACGGGGATATGAATGTCCCCAACAATAAGCATTTCATATTTCTTTTTGACAGTAGGTAGAGGTATTTGAAAACTTCCAGTAGTGATTGTCGGAGATTTTTCAATAACATTAATACCATTCACTTGGAATTGTTTCTTCGGAAAGTGCACCGTATACTCATCGCCATTGGTATGAAAAGTGACCTTGTTTTTATTGCAATCAATAATAGCCCCTGCAGTATTCAAGAAGGGTCTACCAAGGATAATCGACATGTTGTCGTCCTCGGGCATCTGAAGTATAACAAAGTCAGTCAAAATAGTAACATTAGCAACAACAACGGGCACATCCTCACAGATACCGATAGGAATGGCAGTTGATTTGTCAGCCATTTCAAAAGATATTTCAGTAGGTGTGAGTTTATTAAAATCAAGTCTTTTATATAAAGAGAAAGGCATAACACTAATACCAGCTCCTAAATCACACAAAGCAGTTTTCACATAATTCTTTTTGATAGAGCAAGGTATAGTTGATATTCCTGGATCTCCAAGTTTTTTAGGTACTCCATCTTGAAAAGTATAATTAGCAAGTATAGTGGAGATTTTAGCTTCCGGTATTTTTCTCTTATTTGTGAAGATGTCTTTCATATACTTTGCATAAGGAGGCATTTTTAAGATATCAGTAAAGCGAGTACGCAAAAAGACTGGCCTCAGCATTTCAGCAAAGCGTTCAAATTCTTCATCATGTTTCTTTTAAGTTGACTTGGGTGGAAAAGGCATAGATTTTTTAACCCACGGTTCTCTTTCTTTACTGTGTTTTCTAGCAATGAAGTCTCTTTTATCATATCATTTATTCTTAGGTTGTGGGTTATCAAGATCAACAGGTGGTTCTATCTCAACATCATTAGCTGGTTCTTTTTCATTGTTTCGTTGAGTGTCTTCATGAACTTCATCATTATCTGTTTCATTATCACTAGGTGAGGTATCATTACCAGACTGAGTTTCAGCATCTAAGATAGAAGTTTCATTATCATTATCGGGAGGTTTTGTATTTCAGGTTCACTAGAAGTATGCAAAGTCCTATCATTTTTTCCTTCTTTTTCTTTCTAGAAGGACTAGGTGCATCAGTGTTAACTCTTTGTGTCGTGGATATACCCCGCGGTATGACCCGGCCGGAAATATGACCCGGCCGGACTGGGCGACTCACTGATGACCCCGATCGTGGGTCAGATGGACAACAAGGCCCAAGGCCTAGTAGGCTGGTTCATATGAAGGTGGGCCGACTTAAGAGGAAAGGCATAAGGAATATACTCCTACAAAGGAAGCAAGACTAGGACTCCACTTGTAATAGAGTAATCCTAATCCTACTAGGATTAGTCATATAACCCGCCCCTTCAACATATATAAGGAGGGGCAGGGCACCCCAAGAGGGACAAGAAAATAATCGCTAAGGCTAGACACAACTAAAGGGGAGCCGGCTTATGTGGCGACTCCCTCATGAGCATAATGAGACCTAGTCACAAACAGCATGTAGGGCTATTACTGGATGAAGTTTCCCAGGGCCCGGATGGTGTTGAGTTCTTGGAGGGACCCTTCCTAGGGTTCCAGAAATTTGCAGTTTTCTAGATAAAGAAAAGTCGGCACGGAAGGATTTACATCATGGACGAGCAAGCGTGTACAAGATTGAAACTGAGACTGAGATTTTAGGGTTGCATGCTGTGCGGCCATGATAATCCGCCGAGTCTGAAACAAAAGTTTTTGGCGGCAGCAGATTCTAGGGTTACGTGTTGTACGACCATGGTAATCACAAGTTGCCGAAGAAAGCATATCCCACGAGAGAAGTGATGCAGTCGTTCCATGTTTTCCACTGTTCCATGTCTGTGATTTCTAGACTTTAAGTGCTAAGGGAATAAACTATTGCTGCTACTACTTTTTCCTGACATGAAGACCAATCAAGTTCAAGAGTACACGGTGAGCATCTTTGACTCATACGTGATTTGAAGCCAAAACCTGTTCTTTCCTTTGGTCAGCTCTGATTGATGCACGCACACAAGGAAGCTACTAGGAGATCGATTCAAAGAAATATGGAAGAAAATTATTACGTGAGTCACCATGAGCCGGAAATAGAGCCGGCCATAACCCGGACTTTACATTGACTGCGCCTGCATCCACGCCTTGAGGCGCCCGCTTCCGCTGCCGCCCCGAGCCTGCGTCAGCCTCGCCACGCTGACCTCCGGGTCAAAATGACCCCGCGCTCACTCCACTGTTGCGGCCTGCAAACCGCCTCCGCCAGCGCTCCTCTATGATGGTTGCTGAGCCGCCCGGTCTGCCTATGCCTCCGGGTCGCCGTTCCCTGCGGCCGCGCATCGAGTAGCGGGCGTTCGTCATCGTCCCCACTAAGTCGGCCACACCACAAGCCGCCTTCATCTCTAAAGTGGTCGCTGTCTTCAAGCTTGCCACAGCCTTCCCGCTGCCGCTAAACCACCACTTCACTTCCACTGTGGCTTGAGCCGCCGCTATCTCCGTATTTGTTGTACGTGAGTCGCCTTGCGCTGCCTCCCCACGGGTTTCCCACGCTAGCTCCTTGGTTTCTCACGCCGTCCTCTGTTACACCGCTCATCTACTGTCGAGCCGCCGGCCCTGACTAGCACCGCCCCGCGCGGTTCCACCCCGACGAGTCACAACCCGCACTTCAGATCACAAGCCGGCCACGGCCATTTCCTCTAAGTCACCGGCCTCACCTTTCCTTGAATCTCCAGCCTATTCGAGCCGCAGGCTGCCTCAGCCCTCAAATCCGCGTCGCTGCCTTTGTTCCGTTCTGACGAGATGTTCAGTCAAGAGAGACAAATTAATTCAACCCGCTCGTAGTGCAGTACGTCTATGCTGTACAACAGCTGTTGTGTCCTCCGTTTGACCGAGTCACCTGGAATCTGCTGTCAGCTACTGCTCCTGAGATATTACAAAGCCCTACCGCTATTGCTTCCCATCGGGCCATCATCAATCGGAAAAATAGTATTACTCCTCACGTAGTGGTCAAGGCTGGTCTGCAAGATTAGATTTTTGTCTCCTGTTGCATTGTACGGGATGCCTCACCGCTCATATACTGTAGTGTCAATTCAAAATCTCCATGGGGTCAGGCCACTGCCTTGCGCTAAGCCACCCTGCAGCTGTGGTCTTGATTCGCCGATGCGTCCTTCTGACTCGCCATGGCCTTGAGTCGCCTCCGCCTCACTGTTGCGGCCTCGCCTGCGCTAAGCCGCCGCCATTGGTTTGCCTCACGACATCCGTTGACTTGCCTGGCGGTTCGGACGTCTGAGTCATCATCTCCACTGACACTGCCTCGACATCGTGCTCCTGAGCCGTTTCATGATGAACCGCCACTCCTGCCGTACTGTTGAGTACTAGTGGGTCACCGCTCGCTGAGGGCCAGCCCTTGTTCCGCAGTACTACATGCCCAGCTGCGTCAAGTCGCCTTCACGGCCCACCTCGTCTGCTGCATGTCGCTGCAGTTTTATTAAGCCGTTGCTGCCAGGCCTGACCGGGCCTCTGTCTGGGCCTCGCGCCGCCCTCGTCGAAGCAGGGGTTGAGCTGCTACCTCCTCCTCTGCAACCCTCCAAGGGGGCACGGCTTATTTAAAAAACTAGATGGAGGCGTGGTTATAAGTTTGGACGTGAAGGCCATCATTTGGTAAAATTGTTGTGCAATCACTTCGTCCAAAAAATACATCAGGTGATATCCGTCTAGACTATTTTAAATAGCACATATTAACTTTTTCTTTTGAAGAACAATTACTCTGGCCTGTGATGTTTTTGATGCCGGACAATTCTTCACTACATCAACACGACGTGGTTGACTCGCCCGTCCGCGCGGCTTACCGCACCCGCGATTGACTCGCCCGTCCGCGCCAGCTTACAACACCCGTGGCCGATTCATCTGTCTGAGCCGCCTCTGATGCTACGGTCGTCTTTTCCGTCCGTCTCTCGCGGCCTGGCCTATATCAACACACCGGGCCACACTTGTCTGCATGAGTTGTTTATTGAGTATGAGCAAGTCACTGCTTGGGTAGCCCGGTTTTCTTCCAACAAAATTGGAGGCAAATTATCATGTATTATCAGCCGCCGTCTGCACTGGATGGCTCAATGGGCATGCGCACAAGTCGCCGCCACTACAGTTTGGTTAACTTCAAATAGCCAGTTGGAAGGAACCATTGGCCGAGTTGCTGACATGGCTCATACGGGATCATTTATAACCCGCTGCATTCACTTCAACATTCTGTAGATTCACATCACGCTATCAAGGCCAATGATATACACTTTCTGCTATGGTCAAATATGGAGAATCTCAAGACAACTCCTCGAGTCGTCTTAAGACTTGGGGGCTGCAATGATATGACTCAACAAGTCTTACCAATTTCAGCAAATTCAAGAACCCCAGGACATTGGAGGGAAAAATAACCCGGCCCTTGAGATTACTACTATATGGATGAAAATTTAAAAGGCCGGCAGGAAAAATCTGGCTCACAATGATGCTTCCGGTTTACAATCCGATTCAAGGGAAATCCCATCTCCCACACAGCGCTGAAGCTTTCAATATTTGGTTCAAAATCCGGTTTAAAAGGAAACTGTCTCCCACGAAGCTCTGAAGCTCATAAATCCGGTTTAAAATTCCGGCTCAAGAAGAATTATCTCTTGCAAAGTTGAGTTCTCAAGAAAAATTAAAGGTTGCCAAAGAGAATTTGTTGCCATGATGCACAGTTCAAACATGGGTATCCGATCCGGCTTACACGCCTTGTTACAAATCACTTGGAGGCTTTATGCCTGAGTTACAGGGACCAAAGAGAGTTTGATGCACAGCACAACTCAAACATAGGTACCCGAGGAGCACAACTCATAAGTATGTCACTTGGGAGCTTCCTGTTCAAACATAGGCGTATTCGACCAAAGAGAACATAGTGTGACTACCCTTTTGACTAGGTTATATTCAAACATAGGCATATTCGACCAAAGAGAATATAACCTTTCCGGGTCATCCTACCTGTAGCCAGCTGCTTCAACTCCATCAGGTAATCCTGATTGACCCGTCGAACTCTTAACGATCAATCTTTACGGCGTATTCGACCAAGATCTGAGCTTGTTAAGGTTCAAACGGCAGTTTGTCATGCGAGAGCACGGATTGCATATCCAGGCTTCATAAGTCGCCTTCCTTGAAACTTGGATAAATTGGCCCGTGATGTATGTTGTTACTCTGACCCCACATACTCCTGATAAGTCCATAAAGCAAGACCTGACTTTATCTGGGTTCAAATGTCGATTGGGTACTGTGAGTCAGGATCACGGAAAGCATGTACCTTCCAGTGGCTTAGGCTAGTTTCATTGAAGTATTCTGTCATCATACACATACATTATCATACAGTGCATCATACACATACATCATCATATAATGCATCATACATTACACCATCATAGCATGTATCATATATGCATAGATATACTGGTTTATATTGCAGGAACCGGTTTTCAAACAAGGTTATATTATTCAAATCTTTAATAGCCAACATTGCTGGATTTTTATTTTGGTCATCAATAACCAGTATTATGATTGAGGTTTTCAATGTCGCTTCCGCGCAATGGCTATTATCTTATTAATGGATATGATTTATTCTACAATGGAAGGAATAGTCCCGAGTCGCTGCAGGCTTATGACCCGGCATTTGAGGGCTACATTATTCAAATTGAGATTACATCAAATACGCAAGTCCCATGTCACTGCTAGCATGCACCATGGCACTTGGGGGCTAATGCAAAGTCATTTTTTGCTCATCTTATTGAAGACCCGACTCAGCACATTGTAATGAGCCGGCCCTTGGGGGCTACCAATTGCTCCTGTCAAAAGTTCAAGGTGCACAAGTCGTAATCCATTATATTGAAAGGTCCACTACTTAGTTGGTAAAGAACAAAGCTCTTAACCTTGTGGACGTGGGTTCAAGCCCCATGATGAGGGTTGCATCATATGATGTTCTTTTCAAAGAAGTATATATAAAGTCCCAGCTCAATATTATCTTACTGAGCTGGCCCTTGGGGGCTACACGTTGCTGTTCAAGTCTACATGATCATATTTACAAAGTCTTTTCTCATTATTGCATAATGACATGGCCCTTGGGGGCTACATTGGTTGATGTTTTTATGAGTATAAGGCAATTACAAGTCCCAGGTTGCTGCAAGCATAACAACCTGGCACTTGGGGGTTACATATGTGGAATATTCAGTTTTGACTAGTGACTGAGATGAACAATCTGGATTTCTTCAAGGTTGCAACATTTATATTGAAACAAGTCTTGATCTATCACTATGTTCTCCTCTTAAGACTTGGGGGCTACAGGTAATATGCATATAAAGGAGGAACATCTTCAAATTCTCAGTTTTGGGCAAATCAGGAAGATAAATTGTGTGACCCGGCATTGGCAACAATCATGACCCGGCGTCTATAAACAGTCATGACCTAGATTCATCATTTTTTTATAAACCGGCCATTTTGGCAATGGTAAACCCGCAAGTTTTTACATCTTAAAGCCGGCTGAAAGTTAGATGAGTATTTAAAAATCAATATTTTTTATTAAGCACTGGGAGGTGAATCAAATGAACTATTCTTCACAATATTTTTCTGTGAGAAGCCAACATCAGCAAATTGATTATGAGACTGACCTATTGACTCAGATTTTCTAGAAGAAGGAAATGACAAAGACTTAATGAGGATCAAGTGCCGGCTTACAAGAATATTTAAACCGGAGCACACCAAGTCAAATTTGTTCTTGAGTTATTTTGCAGGATCAGTTTAACATGGATAAATCCAAATTAAAGTGGGGGCTAATGTCAGGGATATACCCCGCGGTATGACCTGGCCGGACTGGGCGACTCACTGATGACCCCGACGGTGGGTCAGATGGACGACATGGCCCAAGGCCCAGTAGGCCGGTTCATATGAAGGTGGGTCGACTTAAGAGGAAAGGCATAAGGAATATTCTCCTACAAAGGAAGCAAGACTAGACTCCACTTGTAATAGAGTAATCCTAATCCTACTAGGACTAGTCATGTAACCCGCCCCTTCAACATATATAAGGAGGGGCAGGGCACCCCAAGAGGGACAAGAAAATAATCGCTAAGGCTAGACACAACTAAAGGGGAGTCGGCTTATGCGGCGACTCCCTCATGAGCATAATGAGACTAGCCACAAACAACATGTAGGGTTATTACCGGATGGTGTTTCCCGGGGACCGAAGCTGTCAAAATCCTTGTCTTGTGTGTTGATTCGCCTCGCGTCTCTTGATTCCGACCAACCCCTTCAAGCTACCGCGTAGATGCATTGGCCTCATGACTAAGTCCTCACACTAGGACATATGCCGTGACAATTCCACGACACTTTGTGAATCTTGTTCTATTCTTTTTGGTAGCTTCTTTCTTATGAGCAGGAAAATATTTTTCAGAGAAGTAATAAATCATATCCTGGGGACTACGCACACAACCAGGAGTAAGAGTATTGTACCAAGCTTTAGCATCACCCTTTAATGAGAAAGGAAATAATTTGAGAATAAAGCAATAGCGAGTTCTCTCATCATCAGTAAAAAGGGTGGCTATGTCATTCAACTTAGTAAGATGTGCCACAACAGTTTCAGTTTCATAACCTTGGAAAGGATCAGATTCAACCAAAGTATTTAACTCTGGGTCGACAGAGAATTCATAATCCTTATCAGCAATAAAGATAGGTGAAGTAGCAAACTTAGGATCACATGTCATTCTAGCATTCAGAGATTTTTCTGTATACTTGTGCAATAATTTCTCTAGATCATCTCTATCCTTACAAGCAAGAATATCTCTAGTTGTTTCTTCATTCATAACATAACCTTCTAGTACCTTAGGCAATTCATATCTAGGAAGGCTAGTTCTAGCAGGTGTTTCAGGAGTTTCAGTTTCAAGCTCATCATCAGATTCAACAACATCATGTTGTATTACTCCAGCAATTTGTTCATCAAGAAAATCACCAAGTGGCACATCATCACTATCAAGCAAGGTACTAGCATCATCATAAGCATCATTCATAGTAGAAGTAGCATCATCAATAACTTGTGACATATCAGGATTAATAGCATCTGGTGGTGTTGCAGGTTTACTTATAACAGAAGGTGAATCTAAAGAAAAACTACATGGCAGTTCCTTACCTCCCCTCGTCTTTGAGGGAAATATCTTAGTCTTAGCATCCTTCAGATTCTTCATAGTGATAGTATGATAATAATCCCAAGTGACTCAACAAATATAGCTATGCTCCCCGGCAACGGCGCCAGAAAAAAGGTCTTGATAACCCACAAGTATAGGGGATCGCAACAGTATTCGAGGGTAGAGTATTCAACCGAAATTTATAGATTCGACACAAGGGGAGCCAAAGAATATTTGAAGGTATTAGCAGCTGAGTTGTCAATTCAACCACACCTGGAGATTAATTATCTGTAGAAAAGTGATCAGTAGCATAGTAATATGATAGTTGAGATAATAGTAGCAGCAGCAATAGTAACGCTAACAGTGATAACAGTAATTTTGTAGCAAGTGTAACAGTGATGATAGCAGTAGTAGCTTAGCAAAAGAAATATAGGATAAATTCGTAGGCATTAGATCGGTGACTTGTTGGATGATATTTGTCATGAGACAGTTATAACCTACGGCGATACGGCACTAGCTCCAGTTCGTCAATATAATGTAGGCATGTAGTCCGTAAATAGTCATACGTGCTTATGGAAAGAACTCCTCAAACTAAGGAATATTAAGGCATCCTTTTAATAGAGAACCGGAACAAAGTATTAACACATAGTGAATACATGAGCTCCTCAAACTAGGGTCATCACCGGGAGTGCTCTGGACTATTGTCACTCCGGGGTTGCTGGATCATAACATGTAGTAGGTGACAATAACTTGCAAGATCGGATCTAGAACATGGATATAATGATGATAACATAAACGGTTCAGATCTAACTTAATGGCACCCAGGCCCAAAGTGACAAGCATTAAGCATGGCAAATCATAGCAACATCAATCTTAGAACATAGTGGATGTTGGGGAACGTAGCAGAAATTCAAAATTTTCCTACGTGTCACCAAGATCTATCTATGGAGAAACCAGCAACGAGGGGAAGGAGAGTGCATCTACATACCCTTGTAGATCGCTAAGCGGAAGCGTTCAAGAGAACGGGGTTGATGGAGTCGTACTCGTCGTGATCCAAATCACCGATGATCCTAGTGCCGAACGGACGGCACCTCCGCGTTCAACACACGTGCAGCCCGGTGATGTTTCCCATGCCTTGATCCAGCAAGGAGAGAGGGAGAGGTTGGGGAAGACACCGTCCAACAGCAGCACGACGGCGTGGTGGTGGTGGAGGAGTGCCGAACTCCAGCAGGGCTTCGCCAAGCACTACGAGAGACGAGGAAGGAGAGAGGTAGGGCTGTGCCAAGAGGGAGATTGAATCGCGTGTTGGGCAGCCCCTAGACCTCAACTATATATAGGGGGAGGGGAGGGGCTGCACCCCCACCTAGGGTTCCCTCCCTAGGGGCGGCGGCAGCCCCCAGATCCCATCTGGGAGGCGGCCAAGGGGGGAGAGAGGGGGGCGCACCTAGGGTGGTCCTTAAGGCCCATCTGGACCTAGGGTTTGCCCCCTCCCACTCTCCATGCGCCTTGGGCCTTGGTGGGGGGCGCACCAGCCCACCTGGGGCTCTTCCCCTCCCACACTTGGCCCACGCAACCTTCTGGGGCTGGTGGCCCCACCTGGTGGACCCCCGGACCCCTCCGGTGGTCCCGGTACACTACCGGTGATGCCCAGAACACTTCCGGTGGCCAAAACCATACTTCCTATATATAAATCTTTATCTCCGGATCATTCCGGAACTCCTCGTAACGTCCGGGATCTCGTCTGGGACTCCAAACAACATTCGGTAACAACGTACATACTTTCCCTTATAACCCTAGCGTCATCGAACCTTAAGTGTGTAGACCCTACGGGTTCGGGAGACACGTAGACATGACCGATACAACTCTCTGGCCAATAACCAACAGCGGGATCTAGATACCCATGTTGGCTCCCACATGTTCCACGATGATTTCATCGGATGAACCATGATGTCGAGGATTCAGTCAATACCGTATTCAATTCCCTTCGTCCAGCGGTATTGTACTTACCCGAGATTCGATCGTCGGTATCTCGATACCTTGTTCCATCTCGTTACTGGCAAGTCTCTTTACTCGTTCCGTAACACATCATCCCGTGATCAACTCCTTGGTCACGTTGCGCATATGATGATGTCCTACCGAGTGGGCCCAGAGATACCTCTCCGTCATACGGAGTGACAAATCCCAGTCTCGATTCGTGCCAACCCAACAGACACTTTCGGAGATACCTGTAGTGTACCTTTATAGCCACCCAGTTACGTTGTGACGTTTGGCACACCCAAAGTATTCCTACGATATCCGGGAGTTGCACAATCTCATGGTCTAAGGAAATGATACTTGACGTTAGAAAAGCTTTAGCATACGAACTACACGATCTTGTGCTAGGCTTAGGATTGGGTCTTGTCGATCACATCATTCTCCTAATGATGTGATCCCGTTATCAACGACATCCAATGTCCATGGTCAGGAAACCGTAACCATCCATTGATCAACGAGCTAGTCAACTAGAGGCTTACTAGGGACATGGTGTTGTCTATGTATCCACACATGTATCTGAGTTTCCTATCAATACAATTCTAGCATGGATAATAAACGATTATCATGAACAAGGAAATATAATAATAACTAATTTATTATTGCCACTAGGGCATATTTCCAACAGTCTCCCACTTGCACTAGAGTCAATAATCAGTTCACATCGCTATGTGATTAACACTCAAGGTCACATCCCCATGTGACTAACACCCAAGAGTTTAGGGTTTGATCATGTTACGCTTGTGACAGATGTTATAGTCAACGGGTCTAAACCTTTAAGATCCGTGTGTGCTTTACAAATCTCTATGTCATCTCCTAGATGCAGCTACCACGCTCTATTTGGAGCTATTCCAAACAACTGTTCTACTTTACGAATCCGGTTTACTACTCAGAATCATCCAGATTAGTGTCAAAGATTGCATCGGCGTAACCCTTTACGACGAACTCTTTTACCACCTCCATAATCGAGAAAATTCCTTAGTCCACTAGTTACTAAGGATGACCTTGACCGTTGTCCTGTGATCCATTCCTAGATCACACTTGTACCCCTTGACTGACTCATGGCTTGGCACACATCAGGTGCGGTACACAACATAGCATACTTTAGAGCCTACGACTAAAGCATAGGGGACGACCTTCGTCCTTTCTCTCTATTCTGCCCTGGTCATGTCTTGAGTCTTACTCAATACTCACACCTTGTAACACAGCCGAGAACTCCTTCTTTGCTGATCTATTTTGAACTCCTTCAAAATCTTGTCACGGTATGTATTCATTTGAAAGTACTATTAAGCGATTTTGATCTATCCTTATCGATCTTGATGCTCAATGTTCAAGTAGCTTAATCCAGGTTTTCCATTGAAAAACACTTTTCAAATAACCCTATATGCTTTCCAGAAATTCTACATCATTTCTGATCAACAATATGTCAACAACATATACTCATCAGAAATTCTATAGTGCTCCCACTCACTTCTTTGGAAATACAAGTTTCCCATAAACTTTGTATAAACCTAAAATCTTTGATCATCACATCAAAGCGTACATTCCAATTCCGAGATGCTTACTCCAGTCCTTAGAACGATTGCTAGAGCTTTGCATACCTGTTAGCGTCTTTCAGGATTGACAAAACCTTCTGGTTGTATCACATACAACCTTTCCTCAAGAAAATCGTCAAGGAAACAATGTTTTGGCATCCTATCTGCAAGATTTCATAAATAATGCAGTAACTGCTAACATAATTCCAACAAACTTATTAGCATCGCTACGAGTGAGAAAGTCTCATCGTAGTCAACTCCTTGAACTTGTCGGAAAACATCTTTAACGACAAATCGAGCTTTCCTAATGGTGATGCTTACCATCATTGTCCGTTTTCCTTTTAAAAAACCATATGTACCTAACAGCCTTACGACCATCAAGTAGTTCTTCAAAGTCTACACTTTGTTTTCATATATGGATTCTCTCTCGGATTTTATGGCCTCGAGCCATTCTTGGAATCCGGGCCCACCATCGCTTCTCCATAGCTCGTAGGTTCATTGTTGTCTAGCAACATGACTTCCAAGACAGGATTACATGCCACTTTGAAATAGCACGCATCCTTGTCGTCCTACGAGGTTTGGTAGTGACTTGATCCGAAGTTTCATGACCACTATCATAAGCTTCTACTTCAATTGGTGTAGGTGCCATAGGAACAACTTCCTATGCCCTGCTACACACTAGTTGAAGTGACGGTTCAATAACCTCATCAAGTCTCCACCATCCTCCCACTCAATTCTTTCGAGAGAAACTTTTCCTCGAGAAAGGACCCGATTTCAGAAACAATCCCTATTGCTTTCGGATCTGAGACAGGAGGTACACCCAACTGTTTTGGGTGTCCTATGAAGATGCATTTATCCGCTTTGGGTTCGAGCTTATCAGCCTGAAACTTTTTCACATAAGCGTCGTAGCCCCAAACTTTTAAGAAACAACAGCTTAGGTTTCTCTAAACCATAGTTCATACGGTGTCGTCTCAACGGATTTGTGTGGTTCCCTATTTAAAGTGAATGCAGTTGTCTCTAACGCCTAACCCATAAACGATAGTGGTAATTCGATAAGAGACATCATGGTATGCACCATATCCAATAGGGTGCAGTTATGATGTTCGGACACACCATCACACTATGGTGTTCCTGGTGGTATTAGTCGTGAAACAATTTCCACAATGTCTTAATTGTGTGTGCCAAACTCGTAACTCAGATATAAATTTCTATGATCATATCACAGACATTTTATCCTCTTGTCACGACGATCTTCAACTTCACTCTGAAATTACTTGAACCTTTCAATAATTCAGACTCATGATTCATCAAGTAAATATACTCAGCATCTACTCAAATCATCTGTGAAGTAAGAACATAACGATATCCACTACATGCCTCAGCACTCATTGGACTGCACACATCAAGATGTATTACTTCCAACAAGTTGCTTTCTTGTTCCATCTTACTGAAAACGAGGCCTTCCAATCATCTTGCTCATGTGGTATGATTTGCATGTCTCAAGTGATTCAAAATCAAGTGAGCCCAAACGATCCATCTGTATGGAGTTTCTTCATGCATATATACCAATATGACTCAAATTGCAGTGCCAGAAGTATGTGGTGGTATCATTACTATCTTATATCTTTTGGCATGAACATGTGTATCACTACGATCGGGATGGTATTATTCAAATAAACAGAGTAACCATTATTCTCCTTAAATGAATAACTGTATTGCGATAAACATAATCCAATCATGTCTATGCTCAACGCAAACACCAAATAACAATTATTTAGGTTTTAATACCAATCTCGATGGTAGAGGGAGCGTACGATATTTGATTACATCAACCTTGGAAACACTTCCAACACATATCGTCATCTCACCTTTAGCTAGTCTCCGTTTATTCCGTAGCCTTTTATTTCGAATTACTAACACTTAGCAACCGAACCGGTATCTAATACCCTGGTGCTACTAGGAGTACTAGTAAAGTACACATTAATATAATGTATATCCAACACACTTCTGTCGACCTTACCAGCCTTCTCATCTACCAAGTATCTAGGGTAATTCCTCTCTAGTGACCATTCCCCTTATTACAGAAGCACTTAGTCTCGGGTTTGGGTTCAACCTTGGGTTCCTTCACTAGAGCAGCAGCTGATTTGTCGTTTCATGAAGTATCCCTTCTTGCCCTTGCCCTTCTTGAAACTAGTGGTTTTACTAACCATCAACAATTGATGCTCCCTTTTGATTTCTACTTTCGCGGTGTCGCGAATAGCTCAAGGATCATATCTATCCCTGATATGTTATAGTTCATCACAAAGCTCTAGTAGCTTGGTGGCAGTGACTCTGGAGAACCATCACTATCTTATCTGGAAGATTAACTCCCACTCGATTCAAGCGATTGTAGTACTCATACAATGTGAGCACATGCTCAACGATTGAGCTTTTCTCCTTAGTTTGCAGGCTAAGAAACTTGTCGGAGGTCTTTCACCTCTTGACGTGGGCACGAGCCTGAAATCCCAATTTCAGCTCTTGGAACATCTCACATGTTCTGCGATGTTTCGAAACTTCTTTGGTGCCTCAATTCTAAACCATACGCACTGAACTATTATGTAGTCATCAAAGCGTGTATGTGAGATGTTCGCAACATCCACAACCAACGCTCGAGGTTCAGCTCACTGAGCGGTGCATTAAGGACATAATCCTTCTGTGCAGCAATGAGGACAATCCTCAGTTTACGGACCCAGTCCGCATAATTGCTACTATCAACTTTCAACTAAATTTTCTCTAGGAGCGTATCTAAAACAGTAGAGCTAAAGCGTAAGCTACGACATAATTTGCAAAGTCCTTTTGACTATGTTCATGATAATTTAGTTCATCTGATGAACTCCCACTCAGATAGACATCCCTCTAGTCATCTAAGTGATTACATGATCCGAGTCAACTAGGCCGTGTTCGATCATCACGTGAGACAGACTAGTCATCATCGATGAACATCTTCATGTTGATCGTATCTACCATACGACTCATGCTCGACCTTTAGGTCTCTTGTGTTCCGAGGCCATGTCTGTACATGCTAGGCTCGTCAAGTCAACCTAAGTGTTTCGCGTGTGTAAATCTGGCTTACACCCGTTGTATGTGAACGTAAGAATCTATCACACCCGATCATCACGTGGTGCTTTGAAACGAAGAACTTTCGCAATGGTGCACAGTTAGGGGGAACACTTTCTTGAAATTTGAATGAGGGATCATCTTATTTACTACCGTCGTTCTAAGCAAAAAATATGTAATAACATGATAAACATTACATGCAATCAAATAGTGACATGATATGGCCATCATCACTTTGCTCCTTTCGATCTCCATCTTCGGGGCTCCATGATCATCATCGTCACCGGCATGACACCATGATCTCCATCATCATGATCTCCATCACCGTGTCTTCGTGAAGTTGTCTCGCCAACTATTACTTCTACTACTACAGCTAATGGTTAGCAATAAAGTAAAGTAATTACATGACGTTTATGTTGACACGCAGGTCATAAATAAATTAAGACAACTCCTATGGCTCCTGCCGGTTGTCATACTCATCGACATGCAAGTCGTGATTCCTATTACAAGAACATGATCAATCTCATACATCACATATATCATTCATCACATTCTTTCTGGCCACATCACATCACATAGCATACCCTGCAAAAACAAGTTAGACGTCCTCTAATTGTTGTTGCGTGTTTTTACGTGGCTGCTATGGGTTTCTAGCAAGAACGTTTCTTACCTACGCAAAAACCACAACGTGATATGTCAATTGCTATTTACCCTTCATAAGGACCCTTTTCATCGAATCCGAACCGACTAAAGTGGGAGAGACTGGCACCCGCTAGCCACCTTATGCAACTAGTGCATGTCAGTCGGTGGGACCGGTCTCACGTAAGCGTACGTGTAAGGTTGGTCCGGGCCGCTTCATCCCACAATGCCGCCGAATCAAGATAAGACTAGTAACGGCAAGTAAATTGACAAAATCGACGCCCACAACTACTTTGTGTTCTACTCTTGCATAGAAACTACGCATAGACCTAGCTCTGATACCACTGTTGGGGAACGTAGCAGAAATTCAAAATTTTCCTACGTGTCACCAAGATCTATCTATGGAGAAACCAGCAACGAGGGGAAGGAGAGTGCATCTAGATACCCTTGTAGATCGCTAAGCGTAAGCATTCAAGAGAACGGGGTTGATGGAGTCGTACTCGTCGTGATCCAAATCACCGATGATCTTAGTGCCGAACGGACGGCACCTCCGCGTTCAACACACGTGCAGCCCGGTGACGTCTCCCATGCCTTGATCCAGCAAGGAGAGAGGGAGGGGTTGGGGAAGACTCCGTCCAACAGCAGCACGACGGCGTGGTGGTGGTGGAGGAGCGCGGAACTCCAGCAGGGCTTCGCCAAGCACTTCGAGAGACGAGGAAGGAGAGAGGTAGGGCTGCGCCAAGAGGGAGATCGAATCGCGTGTTGGGCAGCCCCTAGACCTCAACTATATATAGGGGAAGGGGAGGGGCTGCGCCCCCACCTAGGGTTCCCTCCCTAGGGGCGGCGGCAGCCGCCAGATCCCATCTGGGAGGCGGCCAAGGGGGGAGAGGGGGGGGCACCTAGGGTGGGCCTTAAGGCCCATCTGGACCTAGGGTTTGCCCCCTCCCACTCTCCATGCGCCTTGGGCCTTGGTGGGGGGGGCGCACCAGCCCACCTGGGGCTGGTCCCCTCCCACACTTGGCCCATGCAACCTTCTGGGGCTGGTGGCCCCACCTGGTGGACCCCCGGACCCCTCCGGTGGTCCCGGTACACTACCGGTGATGCCCAGAACAATTCCGGTGGCCAAAACCATACTTCATATATATAAATCTTTACCTACGAACCATTCCGGAACTCCTCGTGACGTCCGGGATCTCATCCGGGACTCCAAACAACATTCGGTAACCGCGTACATACTTTCCCTTATAACCCCAGCGTCATCGAACCTTAAGTGTGTAGACCCTACGGGTTCGGGAGACACGTAGACATGACCGAGACAACTCTCCGGCCAATAACCAACAGCGGGATTTGGATACCCATGTTGGCTCCCACATGTTCCACGATGATCTCATCGGATGAACCACGATGTCGAGGATTCAATCAATCCCGTATTCAATTCCCTTTGTCCAGCGGTATTGTACTTACCCGAGATTCGATCGTCGGTATCTCGATACCTTGTTCAATCTCGTTACCGACAAGTCTCTTTACTCGTTCCGTAACACATCATCCCGTGATCAACTCCTTGGTCACGTTGCGCATATGATGATGTCCTACCGAGTGGGCCCAGAGATACCTCTCCGTCACACGGAGTGACAAATCCCAGTCTCGATTCGTGCCAACCCAACAGACACTTTCGGAGATACCTGTAGTGTACCTTTATAGCCACCCAGTTATGTTGTGACTTTTAGCACACCCAAAGTATTCCTACGGTATCCGGGAGTTGCACAATCTCATGGTCTAAGGAAACGATACTTGACATTAGAAAAGCTTTAGCATACGAACTACACGATCTTGTGCTAGGCTTAGGATTGGGTCTTGTCCATCACATCATTCTCCTAATGATGTGATCCCGTTATCAACGACATCCAATGTCCATGGTCAGGAAACCGTAACCATCCATTGATCAACGAGCTAGTCAACTAGAGGCTTACTAAGGACATGGTGTTGTCTATGTATCCACACATGTATCTGAGTTTCCTATCAATACAATTCTAGCATGGATAATAAACGATTATCATGAACAAGGAAATATAATAATAACTAATTTATTATTGCCTCTAGGGCATATTTCCAACAGTGGATACTAGGGATCAAGCCCTAACAAAACTAACTCGATTGCATGATGAATCTCATCCAAGTCCTCACCGACCCGCGAGCCTACAAAGGAATTACTCACTCACGATGGGGAGCATCATGGAATTGGCGATGGAGAAGGGTTGGTGATGATGAAGAACGAAGATCCCCCTCTCCGGAGCCCCAAACAGATCTGGACTCCCGATGAAGAACAGGAGGTGACGGTGGCTCCGTCTCGTGGATCGCGATAATTCTTTCTCCCCGATTTTTTTGGAAAAATAGGATTTTATAGCATCGGTTTCAAGGTCTGCGGGGCCACCAGGTGGGGACAACCCACCTGGGTGCGCCAGGAGAGGGGGTGCGCCCTGGTGGGTTGTGCCCACCCAGGTGCCCCTCTCCGGTAGGTCTAGGCTCTAGAAATTCTTATTTATTATATAAAAATTCCTTGCAAAGTTTCGTTCCATTTCGAGAACTTCTATTTCCGCGCAAAAACAACACCATGGTAGTTCTGCTGAAAACATCATCAATCCGGGGTTAGTTTCATTCAAATCATGCAAATTAGAGTCCAAAACAAGAGGAAACGCATTAGGAAAAGTAGATACGTATCAAACGTATCATGGTGGAACACGATCACCTATAGTCAGCCCCTTGTGGTTCGGCAAGGTGGAAGGGTATGCTTCACAAAGAGCCGAAGCCATGGAACATCATGACAATGGTGACACTGGTGGCTTTTACCCAGGTTCGGGCCGCGGTGAAGCGTAAAACCCTACTCCTTCTTTGGTGGATTCAAGGGAGGACCATGGTGGAGACGCAATGCTCAAGCCCGGCAAGGTCACCTCGGGGAGAGCAGCTACGCGCGTATGAGTGTACAAGGGTCTGAATCCTTTTCTAGGTTGACATGGCCCTCCTTTTATAGGCTAAGGTGTTACCATAGTGGCAAAAGAGACATTATCTACTTATTAGATAGCCAACAGTGCTATCATACCTAACTATTGCAGTTAGGACAAAGTGCATTAGATGCACTACTAGGTGTCACGCGGAGGATGCAGCCCGGCAAGCCTACTGCACCGCTTAATCATCTTCTATCTGTCTGCATGACACGCCTCTCGACGGGTGTCATATAGGGGGAGTTGCTACCTCTTGAGCGCTACGTTGGATTTCCTTGAAGAGGAAAGGGTGATGCAGCAGAGTAGAGTAAGTATTTCCCTCAGTTTTTGAGAACCAAGGTATCAATGCAGTAGGAGGCTACGGGGAGTCCCTCGTACCTACACAAAACAAATAGCTCCACGCAACCAATGCGATTAGGGGTTGTCAATCCCTTCAAGGTCACTTACGAGAGTGAGATCCGATAGAGATGATAGATAATATTTTTGGTATTTGGTATAAAGATGCAAAGTAAAAAAAGCAAAAGCAATAATAAAGTTTTGGGAGATTAATATGATAAAGATAGACCCGGGGGCCATAGATTTCACTAGTGGCTTCTCTCAAGAGCATAAGTATTTTACGGTGGGTGAACGAATTACTGTTGAGCAATTGACAGAACTGAGCATAGTTATGAGAATATCTAGGTATGATCATGTATATAGGCATCACGTCCGAGACGAGTAGACCGACTCTTGCCTGCATCTACTACTATTACACCACTCATCGACCGCTATCCAGCATGCATCTAGAGTATTAAGTTCAAGAAAACAGAGTAATGCCTTAAGCAAGATGACATGATGTAGAGGGATAAATTCATGCAATATGATAAAAACCCATCTTGTTATCCTCGATGGCAACAATACAATACGTGCCTTGTTGCCCCTACTGTCACTGGGAAAGGACACCGCAAGATTGAACCCAAAGCTAAGCACTTCTCCCATTGCAAGAAAAACCAATCTAGTAGGCCAAACCAAACTGATAATTCGAAGAGACTTGCAAAGATAACCAGTCATACATAAAAGAATTCAGAGAAGATTCAAATATTGTTCATAGATAAACTTGATCATAAACCCACAATTCATCGGTCTCAACAAACACACCGCAAAAAGAAGATTACATCGAATAGATCTCCACGAGAGAGGGGGAGAACATTGTATTGAGATCGAAAAAGAGAGAAGAAGCCATCTATCTACTAAATACGGACCCGAAGGTCTGAGGTAAACTACTCACACTTCATTGGAGGGGCTATGATGTTGATGTAGAAGCCCTCCGTGGTGGATTCCCCTTCCGGCGGAGCTCCGGAACAGGCCCCAAGATGGGATCTCTTGGATACAGAAAGTTGCGGTGGTGGAATTAGGTTTTTGGCTCCGTCTCTGATCATTTGGGGGTACGTAGGTATACATAGGAGGACGGAGTACGTCCGTGGAGCAAAGGGGGGCCCACGAGGCAGGGGCGCGCCCCCCACCCTCGTGGCCGCCTCCCTTCTTTCTTGAAGTGGGGTCCAAGTCTCCTGGATCATGTTCGGTGAGGAAATCACGTTCTCGAAGGTTTCATTCCGTTTGGACTCCGTTTGATATTCTGTTTCTTCGAAACATTGAAATAGGCAAAAAAACAACAATTCTGGGCTGGGCCTCCGGTTAATAGGGTAGTCCCAAAAGTAATATAAAAGTGGAAGATAAAGCCCAATATGGTCCAAAACAGTAGATAATATAGCATGGAGCAATCAAAAATTATAGATACGTTGGAGACGTATCAGGCATCCCCAAGCTTAATTCCTGCTCGTCCTCGAGTAGGTAAATGATAAAAAGAGAATTTTTGATGCGGAGTGCTACTTGGCATAATTTCAATGTAATTCTTCTTAATTGTGGTATGAATATTCAGATCCGAAAGATTCAAGACAAAAGTTCATATTGACATAAAAATAATAATACTTCAAGCATACTAACTAAGCAATTATGTCCTCTCAAAATAACATGGCCAAAGAAATTTCATCCCTACAAAATCATATAGTTTAGTCATGCTCCATTTTCGTCACACAAGAATGCTCTCATCATGCACAACCCCGATGACAAGCCAAGCAATTGTTTCATACTTTAGTAATCTCAAACTTATAAACCTTCATGCAATACATGAGCGCGAGCCATGGACATAGCACTATGGGTGGAATATAATATGATGATGGGGGTTATGTGGAGAAGACAAAAAAGGAGAAGATCTCACATCAACGAGGCTAATCAATGGGCTATGGAGATGCCTATCATAGATGTTAATGCAAGGAGTAGGGATTGCCATGCAACGGATGCACTAGAGCTATAAATGTATGAAAGCTCAACAAAAGAAACTAAGTGGGTGTGCATCCAACTTGCTTGCTCACGAAGAACTAGGGAACTTGAGGAGGCCCATTGTTGGAATATACAAGCCAAGTTATATAATGAAAAATTCCCACTAGTATATGAAAGTGATAAAACAAGAGACTCTCTATCATGAAGATTATGGTGCTACTTTGAAACACAAGTGTGGAAAAGGATAGTAGCATTGTCCCTTCTCTCTTTTTCTCTCATTTTTTTCTATGGCCTTTCTCTTTTTTTTATGGCCTTTCTTTTTTTCCTCACTTGGGACAATGCTCTAGAAAATGATGACCATCACACCTCTATTTATTTACAAGTCAATGATTACAACTCGATACTAAAACAAAGTATGACTCTATATGAATGCCTCTGTCGGTGTACCGGGATATGCAATGAATCAAGAGTGACATGTATGAAAGAATTATGAACGGTGGCTTTGCCACAAATACTATGTCAACGCAATATGACAATGATGAATGTGTCATGATGAATGGTATGGTGGAAAGTTGCATGGCAATATATCTCGGAATGGCTATGGAAATGCCATAATAGGTAGGTATGGTGGCTGTTTTGAGGAAGATATAAGGAGGTTTATGTGTGAAATAGCATATCATATCATGGGGTTTGGATGCACCGGCTAAGTTTGCACCAACTCTCAATGTGAGAAAGGGCAATGCACGGTACCGAAGAGGCTAGAAATGATGGAAGGGTGGGAGTGCATATAATCCATGGACTCAACATTAGTCATAATGAACTCATATACTTATTGCAAAAATCTACAAGCCATCAAAAACCAAAGCACTACGCGCATGCTCATAGGGGGATAGATTGGTAGGAAAAGACCATCACTCGTCCCCGACCTCCACTCATAAGGAGGACAATCAAATAGCACCTCATGTTTCAAATTTGTTACATAACGTTTACCATACGTGCATACTACGGGACTTGCAAACTTTAACACAAGCATTTCTCAAATCCACAACTACTCAACTAGCACGACTTTGATATTATGACCTCCATATCTCAAAACAATTATCAACATCAAACTTTTCTTAGCATTCAACGCACTCAAAAGAAAGTTTTACAAATCTTGAATACCAAGCATATTATTATTTTTAAGCAAACTACCATGCTATTTAAGACTCTCAAAATAAACTAACTGAAGCATGAGAGATCAATAGTTTCTATAAAACAAATCCACCACCGTGCTCTAAAAGATATAAGTGAAGCACTAGAGCAAAACTATATAGCTCAAAAGATATAAGTGAAGCACATAGAGTATTCTATCAAATTCCAATTCATGTATGGCTCTCTCAAAAGGTGTGTACAGCAAGGATGATTGTGGTAAACTAAAAAACAAAGACTCAAATCATACAAAGCGCTCGTCGGTGTTAAAACCGGCGAATCTCGGGTAGGGGGTCCCGAACTGTGCGTCTAGGCGGATGGTAACAGGAGACAAGGGACACCATGTTTTACCTAGGTTCGGGCCCTCTCGATGGAGGTAAAACCCTACGTCCTGCTTGATTAATATTGATGATATGGGTAGTACAAGAGTAGATCTACCACGAGATCAAGGAGGCTAAACCCTAGAAGCTAGCCTATGGTATGATTGTTGTTCGTCCTATGGACTAAAACCCTCTGATTTATATAGGCACCGGAGAGGGATAGGGTTACACAGAGTCGGTTACAATGGGAGGAGATCTACATATCCGTATTGCCAAGCTTGCCTTCCACGCCAAGGAAAGTCCCTTCCGGACACGGGACGAAGTCTTCAATCTTGTATCTTCATAGTCCTGGAGTCCGGCTGAAGGTATAGTCCGGCTATCCGGACACCCCCTAATCCAGGACTCACTCAGTAGCCCCCGAACCAGGCTTCAATGACGACGAGTCCGGCGCGTAGATTGTCTTCGGCATTGCAAGGCGGGTTCTCTTCCAGATTCCGTGTACCTGTTGAATAATGTCATGTTTCTTGTTAAAGCTCCTTGGCTTCTACGCCCAATAATGGCCGCCTTCCACATGTCAAACGAATATGAAAAGTCTGGTTGTTTTTACATTCACACCCCTAGCCGCGTAAATGAGCCGCCTATTTAAAGGGATGGGGATTTAGATCCAAACCACACCTTCTCCCTTCCGCGAGTATTCATCAGAGCGCATCCAACAAAGGTCCATTCCACCATGGCCAGCCATCACAACTCCTCCTCTCGCCCTTCTAGTCCTAAGCCTGGAGACTGGGAGAGATGCTCCATCCCGCATAGTGAGCTAGTGTCGCTCCAGACCAAGGGTTTCCTCCCCCCGGCCTATATGGTCCCGGTTAGAGCCGGACTTGCCACCTATAATGGCGGAGAGCAAGCGGAGAGCGCCCCCACTCCCTCCAAAGGAGAGCAGGTATGCCTTGTCCCATATCTAGTAAAAGGACTCAGATTTCCAATTCATCTGTTTCTCCGAGGGCTTCTGGAGTTCTATGGCCTCCAGCTGCACAACCTCACGCCTGCCTCCATATTGCATATCGCGGGCTTCGTAGCCCTTTGCGAGTTGTTCATGGGTGTTGAGGCTCACTTCGCGCTGTGGAAGAGGCTATTCTGCCTGGTGCCCCGCTCTCAGGAGGGGTCAATATATCAAGTGGGCGGAGCCGAAGTGTGGCGCATCGCCGGGACCGGATATTTATCCAGAACCCCAAAGAAGGCGTCTGAGGATTGGCCTTCGGAATGGTTTTATATAGAGGATGTCCCGCTGCCGGATCCTGTTCGGATCGGCCTCCCTGAGTTCAACAGTGCTCCCCTGAAAAAGCGCCTAAGCTGGCGTCCACGGAGCTCTCAGAAAGAAAGTGACAAGGACGTCCTTTACCTGATGGGTCGGATAAGATTGCTAGTTCATTCCGTACTAACCATGATCGGAGTCATGGCCGTATGCATCATGCGTGGGGTGCAACCGCTTCATTATAGAGGCCACCCCATGTGGGACTTTAACGGGGAGGATGACGCCACCCGTCACGGCCGCAAGGGGCCGGACTCGGCTGCCGCTCTAATAAAGATCTTGTCCGCTTTGTACAAGGGAGAAGAGGAGGAATTTCTCCGCATCAACCCTGAGGGTGGATTTACTATGTACAATCCTCCGAGTTGGGTAAGTGGACAATTTTACTAGCCCATCCGTTTTATATTCCCATCATTAGTTATATAGTCTGATGATTTCAATGCAGGAACTGCGCCAGGAAGTAAAGGAAATAAACAGCCCTCCCCCGCAGCCCGAGGATCCAGAACGGTCCCTTGATCCGGCCTCCGAAGAGGATCCAGACCTGTCCGTAGAGCTGATTGGCGGGGTGTTTTATCAGCTAAGCAGGGACAATGCCCTGGTGGCCATTACGGCCGATTACCCAGGGCTACTCCCGGCCTCCCAGGTAACTAAGACCGGAGTCCCAGCACCTCGAAAAGGAATCCATCCTTGCGTGTTTCCAGTTTCCTGACAACAACCGTATTTTGCATGGGAGATTCTCGAGGCGGGAGGCCGAGCCTGCGGCGACTAGCCAACAAGGGGCAGCGGGGCCCCGTGGGATGAAAAGAAGTGAAGTCCGGAGTGAGGCGCCGGCACAAAGGTATAGCGCGCCCTCTTATTCCCAGGTGTTATTCCTTCAAGGCATATTAACACTTGTGCCCTGTTCAGGACAAAGAGACCTCGCCGGACTATATCCGGAGAGGTTGCCAATCGCGCCTCCACCAGCCAGGCTCCAAAGCTCGGACAGGAGGCGGAGGCGAACACGAGGCGCGCACCGGACACTCCTCCGACAGAGGACGTGGACAGGCTGTCTGCCACCCATTCCGAGGTGGAGAGTGCCATGAACCACAGGCGTCGCCGGACAGTTCTTCGCGACGCCTGTTTCTCCCGAGAGGCGTTGGACGCCTTCAATTCGGGAGATTCATATCTCCGTGCCGCTCAGAATGGTCTAGCCAGAGCCACGGAGCAATATGTAAAAGACATACGGGTGAGGAAAATTTAATGGTTATATATACCAGCAGCCCCCGAGACTTGAAGCAGTGAGAATAACTGACTTAAGGATCATGTAATATGCAGGTTCTTTCAGAGAAGAATACCCAATTGTCCCAGGAGTTAAAAGAGTGCCAAGCCCAACTTGAGGCCGCACTGGCCGCGACAGGGGGGCCCGAGGAGACCCCCTCTGGTAATATATGCTTCAAAAAGATAAGTGTGAAGTCCGGCATATGTGCAAATCTGACAAAGGAAATTACAGATGGCGCCGGACTAGATCCGGAAAAGCAACAACTCCTACGCCAGCTAAAGGCTGGCGAGAGCGTGCTGACAAAGGTGAGGCGGGAGAAGAATGATCTTCGGGACGCCAACACCAAGCTGGGTGTTGAACTGAAAGATGTTCGTGCCCAGCTGTCGGACTCCGTTAAGGAGAATCAGCGGCTTCGACGCGGCATATTTAGTAAGTGCTTAAACGAACTTTGAAAAAGGAGTTCGGCAAGGAAGTCGACTAACAGAGTAATGTTTGTAGGTATGCTAACAGGTCGTCCTGCAGAGGAGATGCCCGGTTCTACGGGTGACCTTCTTTCCGAGCTCTCGCAACTACACGAGCAAGTTCGACGGGTGATGCAAGGTATTGCCCAGGCCTTGTGGCCCTCCGTCTCCATGCCCGAAGGCCTTGGAGAGCTTGCAGAGAAGCTTAAGGGAGTGCGGCGACGCTTCCGATTATGGAAGATATCGGTCTGCCGTCAAGGTGCTAGGGAGGCCTGGGCCATGGTAAAGACGCGATACACAAGGGCTGACCCGAACCACATGGCCAAGGTTGGACCTGTGGGGCCCGATGGGAAGGAGATCCCCGTAAGCTTAGTATACGGCCAAGTAGAATTGGTCGCAAAGTATTCCCAGGAGGACTATAAATTAGACAGCCTGTTAGACGGTATTGAAGAGGAATACAATCAGTCAGAATGACTATGTAATTTTAATTGACATGTGTAATGTCTTCTAGCCGGATTGTAGATCGTTTGTCATGGCCGACCTTTTCGCTTCAACCTCGGGACCTGACGGTCCAGAGTGTCTCCGAATACCCATACGGTTATGTAAGAACCGGGGTATGCGTGGAGACCAGGCGTAAAGGTCATTAGTGCTTGAACAGACAAGTGCCCAACTAGTTATGTTATATTACATGGTTAGTAAGAAACATCTTCCAGGGAGAATAGTTCCTTTAGGGGTTCCTTTCCTTGGGAGGCATGCCCTAAAGTGCATGTCCATGCTGCGAAAAGGGACGCAGAAAAAATCATCTGGGGGCGCATAAATAATTAAGTGAAAAGATCATCTTTAGTTCACCGACCGAATATTCCCTTAAGAACGCTAGCTTTCGGCTTCACCCAGTCTGAGGTACACATCTGGCTGACCCGGCAGTAACAATTGCAGAGGTGCTCCCTTTACCACCTAGCCGAACAATCGGGAACGTAGGGGTAAGCACAGGAGCCAGGCAACCCAGCTTGGCCAAAACTTAAGTCATATCGATGCATATAATGGTGAATAAAGGTACATGCAGAAGTGTGACACATGTGTTGGGCATGAAGCCCATATGAATAAGCTTCTGTTGAAAGAAGCCCCCAGGTTTAATGAGCGCGGGTAGCGCGTCACTTATTGAGCCTTTAACGGCTATAATAGAAAGTAAGGGGAGAAGGAGAAAAATGTAAGACAGAAAGTATAAAAAATGGACAGAGGAAGGAGACGAACACAGAGTCCGGCGCTAGGCATAGAATCTTCGGAGACGGGCTGCGTTCCATGGGTTCGGCTCGAGTCGGTTATCCGATGCGTCTCGCAAGCGGTACGCTCCACCAGTCAGGACTTGGTCAATGATGAAGGGAACTTCCCACTTGGGCTTGAGTTTGTCCTTTTTCTTGTCCGGTAGGCGTAGAACTAATTCGCCAACATTGTAATTTTTGGCCCGTACTTCTCTGCTTTGATCTTCGAGCCTGCTGTTGATAGAATGCGGAATGGGCTTTTGCCACGTCGCGCTCCTCCTCCAAGGCGTCCAAACTGTCCTGCCGATCGAGCTCGGCTTCTCTTTCTTCGTACATGCGCACTCGAGGCGAGTCATGAATTATGTCGCAGGGCAAAACTGCCTCTGTGCCATACACCATGAAGAATGGTGTGTATCCGGTGGTGCGATTCGGCGTGGTCCGCAGCCCCCAGAGTACGGAGTCGAGCTCCTCTACTCAGTGCGTGTTAGATTCCTTAAGGGATCGCACTAATCTGGGTTTGATGCCGCTCATGATAAGACCATTTGCACGTTCAACCTGTCCGTTAGTTTGTGGGTGATAGACGGAAGCATAATCGAGCTTGATGCCCATGTTTTTGCACCAGAGTTTTACCTCATCGGCCGTAAAGTTCGTGCCGTTATCCGTGATGATGATGTGGGGGACGCCATAACGGTGTACGACCCCAGATATGAAGTCTATCACCGGTCCGGATTCGGCCGTCTTAATAGGCTTGGCTTCTATCCATTTGGTGAACTTATCCACCATGACCAGTAAGTATTTTTTCTTGTGGGTTCCACCTTTAAGGGGTCCCACCATGTCAAGCCCCCAGACCGCAAAGGGCCAAGTTATGGGGATAGTTTGGAGGGCGATGGGTGGCATATGGCTTTGGTTTGCAAAAAGCTGGCAACCGACGCATCGTTGGACTAAGTCCTGAGCGTCTGCCCGGGCTGTCGGCCAATAAAAACCTGTACGAAAAGTCTTGCTTACAAGGGACCGAGCTGCAGCGTGATGACCACCGAGTCCGGCATGAATTTCAGCCAGCAAGTTCCGCCCTTCTTCTTCGGAGATGCACCTTTGAAGGACTCCGGTAGTGCTTTTCTTATAAAGCTCTCCCTCATGGACTTTATAGGCTTTAGATCTCCGCACTATGCAGCGTGCCTCGTTTTGGTCCTCTGGGAGTTCCTACCTAGTAAGGTAGGCTAGGAATGGTTCTGTCCACGGGGCGATGACGGCCATTATTACGTGGGCTGAAGGTGTGACTTCATTGGCAGAGCTTCCGATTGTGTCAGATTTTTCGGTATCGAGCAGTGCGGTTGAGTCCGGCATGTTATTGCCGGATTCCCCTTCCCATACTACAGATGGCTTGAACAGCCTTTCCAAGAAGATGTTGGGGGGGGGGGGGACTGCGTCGCGTTTTGCGCTGATGCGTGCCACGACATCTGCCGCCTGATTGTTCTCCCGGGCTATATGATGAAATTCGAGCCCTTCGAACCGAGTTGACATTTTTAGGATGGCGTTGCGATAAGCTGCCATTTTTGGATCCTTGGCATCGAAGTCTCCATTTATTTGGGATATTGCGAGGTTCGAATCCCCTCGCACCTCTAGGTGTTGAATGCCCATGGATACTGCCATCCGGAGACCATGTAAAAGGGCCTCATATTCGGCTGCATTGTTGGAGTCTGTGTACATAATCTGGAGTACGTATTGAACTGTGTCTCTCGTGGGGGACGTCAAAACGACGCTAGCCCCTAGACCGGCCAACATTTTAGAGCCGTCGAAATGCATGATCCAGTTTGAATATGTGCCGTACTCTTTAGGGAGTTTGGCCTCCGTCCATTCTGCGACGAAGTCGGCCAAAACTTGCGACTTAATAGCTCGCCGTGGCTTGTAAGTTATGTCAAATGGGAGGAGCTCGATGGCCCATTTTGCAATCCGGCCCGTTGCGTCGCGGTTGTTTATAATATCGTTGAGTGGTACTTCGGAGGCTACTGTTATCGAACACTCTTGAAAGTAGTGTCGCAGCTTCCGGGATGCCATGAATACCGCGTATGCAATCTTTTGATAATGCGGGTACCGTGATTTGCATGGAGTGAGGACAGTGGACACATACTAGACCGGCTTTTGAAGGGGGAATTTGTGTCCATCCGTTTCTCGTTCGACAATGAGCACTGCGCTTACAACCTGATGGGTTGCTGCAATGTACAATAGCATTGGTTCGCCAATGTTGGGCGCGGCCTGGACTGGGTTTGTTGCCAATATGGCCTTTATTTCGTCGAGTCCGGCCGTGGCGGCATCCATCCAATCGAAGTGTTCGGTGCGCCGAAGGAGGCGGTAGAGAGGTAGTGCCTTTTCTCCCAGGTGGGAGATAAAGCGGCTTAGAGCCGCCACGCATCCTGTTAATTTTTGTATTTGTTTGAGGTCCTTTGGGATATCCAATTGTGACAAAGCTCGGATCTTGGCTGGATTTGCTTCAATTCCTCTACCGGATACAATGAAGCCCAAGAGCTTTCCGGCTGGAACGCCGAAAGCGCATTTTTCCAGGTTGAGCTTAATGTCATATGCTTGGAGATTATCAAATGTGAGCCTCAAGTCGTCTACTAGAGTTTCGACATGTCTTGTTTTTACGACCACATCATCTACGTATGCCTCCACTGTTTTGCTGATCTGGTTTGCCAGACATGTCTGAATCATGCGCTGATATGTTGCGCCGACGTTTTTGAGCCCGAAGGGCATTGTATTGAAGCAGAATGGGCCGTATGGTGTGATGAATGCCGTTGCGGCTTGGTCTAACTATGTCATCTTAATTTGATGATAGCCAGAGTATGCGTCGAGGAAACACAATGAATCGTGTCCTGCGGTAGCGTCGATAATTTGATCGATGCGGGGGAGGGGGAGGGATCCTTTGGGCAAGCCTTGTTAAGGTCTTTAAAATCAACGCACAGGCGCCATGATTTATCCTTCTTTGGTACCATCACCAGGTTTGCTAGCCAGTCCGGATGTTTTATATCTCTGATGAATTCGGCCTCCAATAGCTTGGCTAGCTACTCTCCCATGGCCTGTCTCTTAGGTTCGGAGAAACGCCGAAGAGTTTGTTTGACAGGTTTGAATCCTTTTAGGATATTTAAGCTGTGTTCGGCCAACCTGCGTGGGATTCCTGGCATGTCTGAAGGATGCCAGGCGAAAATGTCCCAGTTCTCCCATAGGAATTCTCGCAGTGCGGCGTCTACATCAGGGTTTAATTGTGCCCCGATGGAAGCTGTCTTGTTGGGGTCCGTTGGATGGACCTGGAATTTGACTATCTCGTCTGCTGGTTTAAAGGAAGTGGACTTGGATCTTTTGTCGAGTATCACATCGTTCTTATTCACCGTGGAGTGCAACACAGTCCGTTCCTCAGCCGCTAGGGCTTTAGATAGTGCCTCAAGGGCCAGTGCGGCTGTCTTATTTTCGGCACGGAGTGCTATGTCCGGATCACTAGCGAGAGTGATAATTCCATTCGGCCCGGGCATCTTGAGCTTCATGTACCCGTAATGGGGTATTGCTTGGAAGATTGTAAATGCTTCGCGCCCTAGCAGAGCGTGGTATCCTCTACTGAACGGGGCCACCTGAAACGTGACCTCTTCGGACCTATAATTATCCAGCGTGCCGAACACCACATCTAGTGTGATTTTTCCTGTACAACGCGCTTCTCGACTGGGGATTATTCCTCTAAAGGTTGTGCTGCTTCGCTCAATGCGGTTCCAGTCTATTTCCATTTTTTGAAGGGTTTCCTCGTAAATGAGGTTCAATCCGCTGCCTCCATCCATGAGTACCTTGGTGAGGCGAAAGCCGTCCACTATTGGACTGAGGACCAGTGCGGCTAGTGCTCGGGCTGTTCGGAATTTAGGTTCATCACTAGCATTAAAAGTAATAGCCGTGTTACTCCATGGGTTTATTGTTGCTACTTGGTAGACTTCGGCGAGGCTGCAGAGTGTTCTTTTTCGCATATTATTTGATGCGAAAGTCTCGAAGACTGTTAAAACTGTACTGGTGACCCTGGGGTGGCTTTCTGCGGCCTCCAGAATTAGGAGATCCTCGCCAATTGGCCACCTGCCGGAGTATCCAACATGCTCTAAGGCTATGATTTGGCGTGGCGCCCTCTGTACTGTGAATTTTACAGGGTCCATTAAGCCATCCTTCCAGTACGGTTCCATGCCCTGTAGAGGGTTTTTGTTTTTTGGTGTTTAACCCGGGTGTCTGTCGATGATGCACCCTTTTATTTCGGACGGGGTTTCTATTCAGGGCCGGATTATCCCAGAATTTTATTTCGGTTTTCTAGGCGCTTTCCATCGCACAGTATTTTTGTACTATGGACGCCAAGTCAACAAAGCGTGTAATATCACGATGAATTATGGCGTTGAGGATTCCCTTGTCCGTGCAATTATTGCAGAAGATTGAGATTGCATCTTCCTCGTGGCACTCCTTTATCCTGTTCATAACCAGGAGGAATCTGGCCCAGTAATGATGTACTGTTTCTTCGGGCTGTTGCCTGATTTGTGATAGATCGCTTATGTTCGGGTGGGCGGGTGTTATTAAATCTGAAACCTCACCCAATCTGAGACTCAGAGGCCAAGGAGTTTCCGAACTCTGAAGTTTGGGCTCTTGGATGTTGTCCAATGAATCTAGCCCGTCGCCTGATTCTAAGTTCAGGTCTTGAATTATATCCTTCCCTCCGCAGATATCCGGCTTGGAGGGATCGGGAATCCGGACGTAGTTAGTCCTTAAGATAGATGAAGGGTCGCCGCACTGCTCCTCTACCACGGCAACGTGATGGGTGACTTGGGGAGAGTTAATTTCTCTTAGATCGGGTTTAGGCCCAACCTGGTCGTAATCCGTAGCGACCCCCAGGGCGGCGATGCGATCCAAGAGATCGTTCATGGAAGAGAGCTCCATTTGATCTAACTGCTTGGCGAGCTCCGAGCTGACATGAAGATTGCTTTTGATGACCCGAGAGGTCATCGTCGGCGTAGCAGCCGAACAGGCGGTCATAAGAAAACCACATAGCCGGAGAGTTTGGCCAATAGCCAAAGCTCCCTTGGCGACAGTGCCGTCTTTAAAGACGGGGAGAGGCATCCTTCCTGATTGCGACGGCACAGAGGAACTCTCAATGAAAGCACCAATGTCGGTGTCAAAACCGGCGGATCTCGGGTAGGGGGTCCCAAACTGTGCGTCTAGGCAGATGGTAACAAGAGACAAGGGACACGATGTTTTACCCAGGTTTGGGCCCTCTCAATGGAGGTAAAACCCTACGTCCTGCTTGATTAATATTGATGATATGGGTAGTACAAGAGTAGATCTACCATGAGATCAAGGAGGCTAAACCCTATAAGCTAGCCTATGGTATGATTGTTGTTCGTCCTATGGACTAAAACCCTCCGGTTTATATAGGCACCGGAGAGGGCTAGGGTTACACAGAGTCGGTTACAATGGGAGGAGATCTACATATCCGTATTGCCAAGCTTGCCTTCCATGCCAAGGAAAGTCCCTTCCGGACACGGGACGAAGTCTTCAATCTTGTATCTTCATAGTCCTGGAGTCCGGCTGAAGGTATAGTCTGGCTATCCGGACACCCCCTAATCCAGGACTCCCTCAACGCTCCAAGCAAAACACATATCATGTGGGGAATAGAAATATAGCTCCAAGTGAAGTTACCGGTGGAAGTAGACGAAAGAGGGGATGCCTTCCGGGGCATCCCCAACCTTTGACTTTTTGGTGTCCTTAGATTATCTTGGGGGTGCCATGGGAATCCCCAAGCTTAGGCTCTTGCCACTCCTTGTTCCATAATCCATCAAAAGATTTCAACCAAAACTTGAAAACTTCACAACACAAAACTCAACAGAAATCTCGTGAGCTCCGTTAGCGAAAGAAAACCAAAGAACACTTCAAGTTACTATAATGAACTCATTCTTTATTTATATTGGTGTTAAACCTACTGTATTCCAACTTCTCTATGGTTTATAAACTATTTTACTAGCCATAGATTCATCAAAATAAGCAAACAACACACGAAAAACAGAATCTTTCAAAAACAGAACAGTCTGTAGTAATCTGTAACTAAAGCAAACTTTTGGAACTCCAAAGATTCAGCCAAAATAGGACGACCTAGGCAATTTTTTATTGATCAGCAGCAATTGGAATCACTATTTTATCACGTTCTGGTGATTTTTAACAATTGTTTTCGTGAACATAAAGTTTCTGGAAATTACAGCAAGATCAAATAACTATCATCCAAGAAGATCCTATAGGTTTAACTTGGCACAAACACTAATTAAAACATAAAAACACATCTAACCAGAAGCTAGATCAAAGATTTATTCCTAAACAGAAGCAAAAGCAAAAAAATCTAAAAATAAAATTGGGTTGCCTCCCAACAAGCGCTATCATTTAACGCCCCTAGCTAGGCATAAAAGCAAGGATAGATCTAGGTATTGCCAACTTTGGTAGGTAATCCATAAGTGGCTCTCATGATAGATTCATATGGTAGTTTTATTTTCTTCCTAGGGAAGTATTCCATGCCTTTATTTAATGGAAATTGGAATCTAATATTCCCTTCCTTCATATCAATAATTGCACCAATCGTTCTAAGGAAAGGTCTGCCAAGAATAATAGGACAAGAAGGATTGCAATCTATATCAAGAACGATAAAATCTACGGGCACATAATTCCTATTTGCAACAATAAGAACATCATTAATTCTTCCCATAGGTTTCTTAATAGTGGAATCCGCAAGGTGCAAGTTTAGAGAGCAATCATCAAAATCACGGAAATCTAGCAAATCGCACAAAGTTTTGGGAATAGTGGAGACACTAGCACCCAAATCACATAAAGCATAAAATTCATGATCCTTATTCTTAATTTTAATAGTTGGTTCCCACTCATCATAAAGTTTTCTAGGGATAGAAACTTCCAACTCAAGTTTTTCTTCACAAGATTGCATCAAGGCATTAACGATACGTTTAGTAAACGCTTTATTTTGACTATAAGCATGAGGAAAATTTAGCACGGATTGCAACAAGAAAATACAATAAATTAAAGAGCAACTTTCATAATTAAATTCCTTGAAAACCAAAATAGTGGGTTTAGCAACATCTAGGTTCTTGCTTTCTTTACTCCCACTTTTATCAGTTTCATCATCGAGATCTAAATACTCCAAATTCTTGGAACGCCTTCTAGGTAAAGGTGGATCATATTCAGTCCCATCATTATCAAGATGCATATTGCAAAACAAACATTTAATAGGGGACACATCAATAACTTTTAGATCTTCATCTTTATTTTCATGGAAATTGGAAGAACACGCTTTAATAAAGGCATCTTTCGTAGCACGCATCCTAGCGGTTCTTTCCTTGCACTCATCAATGGAAATTCTCATGGCTTTGAGATACTCATTGATATCATGCTTAGGAGGAATAGATCTAAGCTTTAAAGAATCAACATCAAGAGAAATTCTATCAACGTTCCTAGCCAATTCATCAACTTTAAGCAATTTCTCTTCAAGCGAAGCATTAACACTAGTCTCAAATTCAGAGGGCATCTTATTAAAATTTCCATAATAGTTGTTGTAGAAATTTCCATAATTATTAGAGGAATTACTAGGATAAGGCCTAGGATTAAAGTTTCCTCTATACCCATTGTTACCAAAATTATTCCTACCAACAAATTTCACATCAATAGATTCATTATTATTCTCAATCAAAGTAGACAAAGGCATATCATTAGGATCAGAAGAAACACTCTTAGTAGCAAATAATTTCATAAGTTCATCCATCTTTCCACTCAAAACATTAATTTCTTCTATCGCATGCACTTTTTTATTAGTAGATCTTTCAGTGTGCCATTGAGAATAATTAACCATAATATTATCTAGGAGTTTAGTAGCATCTCCTCAAGTGATTTCCATAAAAGTGCCTGCCGTGACCGAATTTAAAAGATTTCTAGAAGCAAAATTCAATCCGGCATAAATTTTTTGTATAATCATCCACAAGTTCAAACCATGAGTAGGGCAATTACGTATCATTAATTTCATTCTCTCCCAAGCTTGTGCAACATGTTCATGATCAAGTTGCTTAAAATTCATAATATCGTTTCTAAGAGAGATGATCTTAGCGGGAGGAAAATACTTAGAGATAAAAGCATCTTTGCACTTGTTCCAAGAATCAATACTATTTTTAGGCAAAGACGAAAACCAAGCTTTAGCACGATCTCTAAGCAAAAAAGGAAATAGCTTCAATTTAACAATATCATTATCAACATCTTTCTTCTTTTGCATATCACACAAATCAATGAAGCTATTCAGATGAGTAGCGGCATCTTCACTAGGAAGGCCGGCAAATTGATCTTTCATAACAAGATTCAACAAAGCAGTATTGATTTCACAAGATTCAGTGTTGGTAAGAGGAGCAATCGGAGTGCTAAGGAAATCATTATTGTTGGTATTGGTAAAGTCACACAATTTGGTATTATCTTGAGCCATCATGACAAGCAAGCAATCCAACACACGAGCAAACAAAAAGCAAGCGATAAAAAGGCAAACGGAAAAGAGAGGGCGAATAAAATGGCAAGGGTGAAGTGGGGGAAAGGAAAACGAGAGGCAAATGGCAAATAATGTAATGCGAGAGATAAGGGATTGTGATGGGTGATGACCCACAAGTATAGGGGATCTATCGTAGTCCTTCGATAAGTAAGAGTGTCGAACCCAACGAGGAGAAAAAGGAAATGATAAGCGGTTTTCAGCAAGGTATTCTCTGCAAGTACTGAAATAAGTGGTAACAGATAGTTTTGTGACAAGATAAATTGTAACGAGCAACAAGTAACAAAAGTAAATAAAGTGTAGCAAGGTGGCCCAATCCTTTTTGTAGCAAAGGACAAGCCGAAACAAACTCTTATATAAGGAAAAGCGCTCCGAGGACACATGGGAATATCGTCAATCTAGTTTTCATCACGTTCATATGATTCGCGTTTGGTACTTTGATAATTTGATATGTGGGTGGACTGGTGCTTGGGTGATGTTCTTACTTGAACAAGCATCCCACTTATGATTAACCTCTATTGCAAGCATCCGCAACTACAACAAAATTATTAAGGTAAACCTAACCATGGCATGAAACATATGGATACAAATCTGCCCCTTACGAAGCAACGCATAAACTAGGGTTTAAGCTTCTGTCACTCTAGCAACCCATCATCTACTTATTACTTCCCAATGCCTTCCTCTAGGCCCAAATAATGGTGAAGTGTTATGTAGTCGACGTTCACATAACACCACTAGAGGCTAGACAACATACATCTCATCAAAATATCGAACGAATACCAAATTCACGTGACTACTAATAACAAGACTTCTCCCGTGTCCTCAGGAACAAACGTAACTACTCACAAAGCATATTCATGTTCATAATCAGAGGGTTAATAATATGCATAAAGGATCTGAACATATGATCTTCCACCAAATAAACCAACTAGTATCAACTACAAGGAGTAAACAACACTACTAGCAACCTACTAGCACCAATCCCGGACTTGGAGACAAGAATTGGGTACAAGGGATGAACTAGGGTTTGGAGATGAGATGGTGCTGGTGAAGATGTTGATGGAGATTGCCCTCTCCCGATGAGAGGAGCGTTGGTGATGACGATGGCGATGATTTCCCCCTCCCGGAGGGAAGTATCCCCGACAGAACAGCTCTCCCAGAGCTCTAGATTGGTTCCGCCAAGGTTCCGGCTTGTGGCGGCGGAGTCTCGTCCCGAAAGGTTGCTTCTGGTTTTTTTCTCGACGAAAGACTTCATATAGGAGAAGATGGGCGTCGGAGAGCCACCAGGGGGCCCACGAGGTAGGGGACGCGCCCTAGGAGGGGGGCGCCCCCCACCCTCGTGAGCAGGGTGTGGGCCCCCTGGCCTTCATCTTTGGCGACTACTTTTCTTTATTTATTTTAAGATATTCCGTGGAGTTTCAGGACTTTTGGAGTTGCGCAGAATAGGTCTCTAATATTTGCTCCTTTTCGAGCCCAGAATTCCAGCTGCCGGCATTCTCCCTCTTCATGTAAACCTTGTAAAATAAGAGAGAATAGCCATAAGTATTGTGACATAACGTGAAATAACAGCCCATAAAGCGATAAATATCGATATAAAAGCATGATGCAAAATGGACGTATCAACTCCCCCAAGCTTAGACCTCGCTTGTCCTCAAGTGAAAAGCCGATAACAATAAATATGTCCCCATGTTTAGAGGTAGAGGCGTCGACAAAAATAAAATACGGACATGAAGGCATCATGATTATTCTCATAACAGCAACATATATAGATATTGTCATATGATTACTTATGTTCAAGTGATGATCTATTCACAATGCAAAAGTATGAATCAGAAACCTTATTGAGAACCAACTAAACATAACCTCAGTCATTGAAGCAATTGCAATTTATCATAACATCGGAAAGAGTCTATGTCAGAGCTAAAAAGCAAGTCCACATACTCAACCATCATCTAGTCCTTTATAATTGCTAACACTCACGCAATACTTGTGGTTACTAAGTTTTAATCGGACACAGAGAAAGATAGGGGCTTATAGTTTTGCCCCACAACCTTTTACCTCAAGGGTAATGTCAACAATAATAATTCACGCTCCCCTACATCCAATTAGATATATATATATATATATATATATATATATATATATATATATATATATATATATATCATGTTCGTTCCAACATGTTGTGCTTGCCAAAGGATAAAACGAAAAAGGAAAGGTGAAGATCACCATGACTCTTGCATAAGGTAGAAGAAAATAATAAAAGATAGGCCCTTCGCAGAGGGAAGCAGAGGTTGCTATGCGCTTTTATGGTTGGATGCACAAAATCTCAATGCGACAGAATGTCACTTTATATTGCCTCTTGTGATATGAACCTTTATTATGCAGTCCGTCGCTTTTATTACTTCCACATCACAAGATCGTATAAAGCATATTTCTCCCACACCAATCAATCATACATATTTAGAGCAATTTTTATTTCTTTGCACCGATGACAACTTACTAGAAGGATCTTACTAAATCCATAGGTAGATATGGTGGACTCTCATGGCAAAACTGGTCTAAGGGTTTTGGAAGCACAAGTAGTATCTCTACTTGGTGCTGAGAATTTGGCTATGTCGGGGGGAATCGGCTTCCTCGAACACCTATGGGGACCGAGCCCCTTACTGGTTCGGCGGGGGGCGGAGGTTGCACAAAGAGCGGATTGAGGCGGTGCACACAAGGGATTTTACCCAGCTTCGGGCCGCCAGGATGCGTAAAACCCTACTGGTGCTTTGTGGATTATATTGTGTTCTTGCTCGGGAGCGCGTGGTGCTACAGTACACACGAGCCGCTGGCGAGACCGAGCGTGGCGATGGGTGTCCTCCCCCCTCCTACGTGCGCATGGGGCCTCCTTTTATATGCTCAAGGGGTTACCCACAGGTGGCAGCGCAGGTGGGGGCAAAAATGGGAGAATGCTGTAGTGGGTACAACTGCCTGTACAGTGGCTGTAAAGTGCTATCATACCTAACTCTGACGACGGGGGACAAGGGCATTAAATGCCCGTCCGCGTCGCCCAGACGGTGCAGGGAAGTGGACCGTCAGGAGCGCCACCGTTTGCCACAATGGCTACTCTGTCAGCTTCGCTTCGCCACCGCATGCCCCTGGCTACACAACCTCCTACCATGTGCGCCTGGAATGCCCCCAGAGCGACACGTTGGTGGGTGAGCTGGAGCGCAAGCACGGGGTGGTAACTTGCCGCGGCAAACGCCTTGCCGCGGTGGATGTCTTGTCGCGCCCGGGAGCTTGTCGCTCACCGGACCTTGCCGGAGCGCGGGACGCGCCGTGGCAAGGTCCTTGTCGCGCCGTGGTTGGCCTTCCCGGCAAGCTCCTCTTGCCGGGGTCTTGTGCTTCGAGCGGTCGTCCCGGCAAGCTCCTCTTGCCGGGGCCTTGCTCTCTTCGGGTGGCCTTCCCGGCAGGCTCCTCCTGCCGGGGGCTTGGCTCAAATACTTTGTTCTTGAATGGCCCAAGAGGGGACCGTGAAGGGTCTTGGCGACCTTGCCGCGGGGTGCTACGACTGCCCGTGCACAAGTTCGGGGTACTAAGGTACCCCTATTTTAGTACACAGACAGGAGCCCCCAGGCCTGGGCCATACACGGTGCCGAGCGCTGTTGGGCCAGGCCCAAAACGGTGCACGGGCACGCGCGGCGTGGGTCACGCTGCATCTGCTTCTGCGCCCACCACGTCCTCCCCAAACGGCACGCGTCGAATGCGGCATCGTGGGGAGAGGCGTGCGTGACGTGGGTGGCGTGCGCGGGGCTGAGCCCCGCAGGCGCGCGTCACGTCGCAGGCGATTTATTTATTCGGAAAGGCGAAACGCCCCCCTCCTCCCTTATAAGCGGGGGAGACAGGGGCAGTCCGCCCACCCGCCAGTTGCGATTCCTCGAAATCCTCCGCCACTTCCCAGGAGAAGCAGCGCTCCGCCCCCCCTTCCGCCGCCACCAGTGCTACCGACGCCGTCGACCTCCCTCCCGCTTTCCGTCATGGCCCCGAAGGGCAACAAGGGGATAGGTAAGGCCGTGAAGTCGGCCGAGGCGCAGCGGCTCGAGGCGCAGCGAAAGGAGCAGGCGGTCTTCCCCCCTGAGTTCGACGCGTTGGTCCTGAGGGAGGAATACTACCTCTTTTGGTCGGCGAGGACGCGAGCGCATCCGCGCACGAGGGTTCTTCCCGGCATCGCCCAGAAGGAGTATCCGACCGGGTATCCGTTCTTCGCTCTGTTCTTCTATTGCGGGCTCTGCCCGCCCTTCTCTGAATTTTTCTGCGACATCATGAACACCTACGGGTTCCACCTTCTTGACTTCACCCCCAATGCTGTCTTGACCATGGCGATTTTCACACATCTCTGCGAAAATTTTGTCGGAGTCTTTCCAAACGTATCTCTCTTCCGCCACTTCCTCACGCCTGGAGTAGAGAGAGGAGAGCCTCTCTCCGGCGGGATCGCCTGGATCTCGAAGCCCGGCAGGAAGGATGCTTATCTGGAGGGAGAGCTCCGTAGCAAATGGGAGGAATGGAGGGCAGACTGGTGCCTGATCGTCAAGGAGAACCCGCAGCCATTCACCGTCGTGCGCCAAACCCCTGTGGTGCGCGGCAGGGATTGGAGCGACGTGGCTCCGGACGACGACAAGCTGCGGATTTCCGTCACCCGGATCCTGCGGCTCAGGCGTGCCGGGCTCACAGTTGGCACCGTCGGCGCAGATTTCCTCCGCCGCCACATCGCTCCTCTGCAGGAGAAGGGGAGGCCTGCCTGGGAGTTCCAGAATGCGGCGGATATCATGAGGCTGCGCCCTGGCCTCAACTTTAGTTTCACCGTCTTGGAGCTTGACGGGACGCTCAGGGCGCTGTTCAAGCACGACCCTGACCACCCCGAATGGTTCAGGCTGCCGCGAGGCGTAGTCCCGTTGTGCAACAATTCGTCGCTCAGCCGCATCCTTGCAATGATGCCGCTGTGCGACTCGCACGGGATCGACTCCACTTGGCAGGAGCCCACCGACGATGTCGTGCGGGCGTTCTTCGACGACCTGGTGGAGAGGCCAGTCGACGCCGACGAGCAGAGGGGCCTCACCCGTGACACCACCGACGCGGAGTTGGCGTACATCGCCTCCAGGATGGAGGAGGCCGCGGCAGCCGCGGCCGCGGGCGAGTTCGGCTTCACATTGGCGGAGGCGGACGCAGCGGAGGCGGAAAGCCTTGCCGACCGAGCGGAGTTCGCCGGCGAGGAAGAGCTTGCCGGGCACGGCGCAGGGGCGGATGAGTCCGCCGAGGGCACGAGCGGCTTGCCGGAGGCTGACGCCTCTTCCTCCCGACCTTCGGGCAGCTCGTCGCAAGCGGAGCCCCCTGCCCAGCCACGGAGGCGTCTCCGTAAGGCTGGGGAGGTGGTGCGGCAGACGAGCCCACAACCGCAGCGCCGCGTGACGCGCTCCTCTGAGGCAGCAGGAGCGGGGTCTTCACGGGCCGCGGCTTCTGCTCCTGCCGCTTCTCGCGCCACGGCGGCAGCCGGAGCGGAGTCGTCTACTGCTCCCGCCAAGCGGCCACGGGAGCCTACTCCCCCGCCTCCCCGCGCCAGGAGCAAGCCGGTCTTCGACTTCTCCGCGCTTAGCTCCGACGAGGAAGAGGGAGAGGAGTAAGATCCCCGCTGTTCTTGAGTCTCTTCAATTCCTGTAGTTGTGCTTCGCATCTCATTCGCTTTCCTCCGAAATTGGTCCTTTTCAGGACTCTGGCTCAGAGGATGGCAAAGAGAGCCAAGGTCCCAGTGGTCTTCCTCGACGACGAGCCCTCAGTGGCGGCAGGGGGTGCGCGTGAGATGACCTTGCCGGACCCACCAACTAATCCTCAGAGCAGCCCCCAGCGTAAGCATATGACTTGCTTTCCGCCGTTCGGCGCGCCCGGGTGCCCTTCGCTTTTCTTGACATCTGGCTGATGATTTGTGTAGGAGCAGAGCAGCCCCGCCAGGAGCGTCCGGAGACCGTCCCCGATGAGCCGCCCGCTAGAACTACACCGCCAAGGGGGAGTTCCCCGGCGAGGGGGCCGTCCCCGGCAAGGGAGCAGTCCCCGGCAAGAGGGCAGTCCCCGGCAAGGGAGCGGTCTCCGGCGAGGGAGCAGCCCTCGGCAAGGGAGCAGTCCCCTGCAAGAGAGCCGTCTCCGGCGAGGGACGATGCCGACGGCCCCTTGGCGACGGAGACCGCGACGGCAGACCCTGGCCCAGGTAACCTTCTTGCCTCGAAACTCCCCTGGGGGTCTTCTTCTTTGGATAGTTGCTTGACTCCTCCCCCTCCTTCGGCCTTCAGACCCGCCCGCCACAGACCCGATGGAGACCGAGGTCGTCGTCGAGGAGGACGCGCGCGGCCATACCAATGACGTGGCTGCCACCGGGGACGTGGAGGGTGCTGAAGATCCGGTCGGCGAAGAGGCCACCGAGGCGGCCGCGGGTGAGGGGGCCGGCAACCGTACTGACGGCCCTGAGGCCGCAGGAGCGCCAGGCGCTGCGCCGACCGCCGATCCCGCCTCCGCGGCGGCGTCGGGCCCCGAGGAGCCCCAGCCAGGCGCCTACCTGAAGGCCGGCGACGATATCTTCATCAAGCTCCCCTGGGAGTCGACTTCCAGGGCGTCGGTCGAGGGGGAGGCCTTGGATGGAGAGGTGCTCGCCTCCGCCGGGCTGACGCTGGTTGACGCGCCAAGCAGCGGCAGCGGCGAGCCTGAAGAGGAGCGGTTGCTCCGGAAGCTGGTGTCGCTCTACCGCGCCCGACAAGCCCAGGTGGAACGCCGGGAAGCGCTTGTCGCGAAGGCGGGAGCGGACATGGAGAAGCGCGTCGGGGAGCTCCGGGAGCTCAACCAGGAGGCCCTCCGATCCTTGGCGGAGGAGCGAAGGCAGCTCGACGAGGCGCCGACGGCCTTCATCCTCGAGAAGGCGGAAGCCAAAGAGCAGCAAAGGCTTGCCGCCGCGGGGCTAGCCGCGCGGGAGGGCGAGCTGGCGCAGCAGAAAGCCAGCCTCGCCAGCCACGAGGAGGAGGTCGCCGCACGCGAGCAAACGCTCGGCGGAGCCCTCAAGGAGGCGCGAGACGCTGCCGCGGCCGCCGAGGCCGCCAAGGAAGCCCTGGAGGCGAAGGTGGCGCAGCTCGACACCGACCTCAAGGCGAGTGGCGAGGAGCTCGCCGTGCTCAAGCAGGAGCGCGAGAAGGGTGCCCACACCCTCGGTGAGCTGCAGGGCCGCTTCGCCGAGAAGATCAAGGAGCTCGACGCCGCCAAGGACTCCAATGCCGACCTCGAGTTGAAGCTGGACACCTTGTCCAAGGCGCTGGATAGCGCCAAGGAGCAAGAGGTGGCCTTGCGGAAGGAGGCCGCGGACGACGAGGCGTTGTTGGAGAGCGCCGCGGTCACCCAGAACGAATTCAGGGCGACGGTGGAGCAGTGGACCGAGGGCCTCGTGGACATCACCGCCTCCATCGACAAGGAGCTGACGCTGCTGGGGATGGAGGGCCACGAGTATCCCACTGGCGAGAACGTCCCACCCAGCGCCAAGCTCACTTCGTTCTTCAAGGGCGTGGTGGCGGCCCTCAAGCATCTCCGGAATGTGATCCCAGAGCAGCTGGCCGGCGAGACGCGCGAAGCCGTCGCCAGAGCCCTCGAGAAGGTGTTGGTGAAGGTCTCCTTCCGCAACCCCGGCATCAGGCTCACCAACGTCCTCAAATCCCTGCCGGCAGAGGCCGACCTCGAGGAGATCAGGGCCCTCGTCGCGCCCATAGTGGAGAAGGTGGCCGGGATCAGGAGGATCGAGGGCGACCGTGTGGATTAGGCCGCCTCCCCTTTCCCTTTCTTGTCGCTGCTGGCCAAGTCACGAAGGCGATTCATTAGGGCTGCGACAAGCTTGCCTTTGTAATATAACTCTATCTTAGGTAGTGACTGCACTATTATTTCCTCTACTTGACTCCGTGCTTTGTATGTTTTTGCCCTACGCTTCTGGGGACTTGTCGGCGTAGGCCTCCGCCTTACCGCGGGCTCTGAGTGCGGGACATCAGCAGCCCGCCAGCGGCGCCACTACCGGCAAGAAACCTTGTCGCGGCTAGCTGCAGCTCACTTAAATTGTTGAGCAGGCTCAAAGCAAAGTAAGTGTTGCGACTGCAGTCGCAGCACACTTAAGCTGCTGCGCGAGCTCGAAACAAAGTAAGGATGCCACTCTGGTTGTAGCACACTTAAGTCTTTGAGCGGACTCGAAACGAAGTAAGGGCGTAACTAGCCACGAACCGGTCCCTCCGTGCACAGGTTTTCCATACAAAGCACGGTCGTTCGAGGAAGATAACCTTAAAATTGTAAAACCTCGATTGCTCAAGCTTTAGCAACTTAGCTTTTCCGCGGATCGCTGCCCGGCAAGGTTGCCTTCCGGCAAGGCGAAACATGGGGCTCGCCGTCGCTTACCGGGGGTCGGTGCTGCACAGAATGTCAGATAATGCATGCAAAGAACGAAGAGCATGAGATCGACAAGGTGCGCGGAGCACATGAACCCAATCCGTGCACAGGGTCTGTGCCTGGCTCTGTACAAAGGATCACATGCAACAGCGGCAAGACTTTGTACAGAAGGGTGGCTGCCGGACGGGGTCCGACGACCGCGCCTTACGGGCGAAACTTACGAAGATGCCCAACGTTCCAGGAGTTGCTCACCGGAGTGGTATCTTCGGTCTCAAGGCGGACAGCCCCAGGCCTAGCGACTCGTTTCACCCGGCAAGGGCCTTCCCACTTCCTCGGAACTTCTGGCACTAACCTTGCGGCTATAAAAGCGGCGCAAAGCTTGCTGGTAGCGAGGAGCTCGCACAGCAGCGTGAAGACGGTCCTCCTCGAGGAGCAGCGCGTCATCTCGACGCAGCTGCTCTCGCTCGAGCTCAGCGTGAGCGAGCACTCGAGGTGGCCCGTACGCGAGATCTGTGGGGCTAACTGCCTCCGCTCCATGGAATAGAGCGAAAGGTTGTTTGGTATGACCAGGTCTTGCCTGCGCCGAGGGGCGTCGGCGTAGGTTCGGACGCCGTAGCGTCACGAGCTCGGTGCATGCTCGGGCGCCGTGGCGCCATGAGCTGGCTCGACGATGCCCGTCCCGCCGCCGGCACCGTCCCCACCACCCGTTCGCTCCAAGGGCGGCGGGTTCGACGCGGACGGACTAGCCGCCTCCGGAGCCTTCTTCTTCGGTGGCATGTCGATGAAGGTGAAGGAGATCTAGCTGGTGCAGGCGCCGGATCAGGTTCGCACAACTTCGACGCCCCCTACCTGGTGCGCCAAAGATGTCGGGGGGAATCGGCTTCCTCGAACACCTATGGGGACCGAGCCCCTTACTAGTTCGGCGGGGGGCGGAGGTTGCACAAAGAGCGGATCGAGGCGGTGCACACAAGGGATTTTACCCAGCTTCGGGCCGCCAGGATGCGTAAAACCCTACTGCTGCCTTGTGGATTGTATTGTGTTCTTGCTCGAGAGCGCGTGGTGCTACAGTACACACGAGCCGCTGGCGAGACTGAGCGTGGCGATGGGTGTCCTCCCCCTCCTACATGCGCATGGGGCCTCCTTTTATATGCTCAAGGGGTTACCCACAGGTGGCAGCGCAGGTGGGGGCAAAAATGGGAGAATGTTGTAGTGGGTACAGCTGCCTGTACAGTGGTTGTACAGTGCTAACATACCTAACTCTGACGGCGGGGGACAAGGGCATTAAATGCCCGTCCGCGTCGCCCAGACGGTGCAGGGAAGTGGACCGTCAGGAGCGCCACCGTTTGCCATGATGGCTACTCTGTCAGCTTTGCTTCGCCACCGCATGCCCCTGGCTACACAACCTCCTGCCACGTGTGCCTGGAATGCCCCCGGAGTGACACGCTGGTGGGTGAGCTGGAGCGCAGGCACGGGGTGGTAACTTGCCGCGGCAAACGCCTTGCCGCGGTGGATGTCTTGTCGCGCCCGGGAGCTTGTCGCTCACCGGGCCTTGCCGGAGCGCGGGACGCGCCGTGGCAAGGTCCTTGTCGCGCCGTGGTTGGCCTTCCCGGCAAGCTCCTCTTGCCGGGGTCTTGTGCTTCGAGCGGTCGTCCCGGCAAGCTCCTCTTGCTGGGGCCTTGCTCTCTTCGGGTGGCCTTCCCGGCAGGCTCCTCCTGCCGGGGGCTTGGCTCAAATACTTTGTTCTTGAATGGCCCAAGACGGGACCATGGAGGGTCTTGGCGATCACCTGGCAGGCCTTGCCGCGGGGTGGTACGACTGCCCGTGCACAAGTTCGGGGTACTAAGGTACCCCTATTTTAGTACACCGACAGGCTAGCATGAGGGGGAAAGGCAAGCTCAACATGTTAGAGGATCCATGGCAACATACTTTATCTCAGATATAAGAAAACATAACTCATCACGTTGTCTTCCTTGTCCAACATCAACTCTTTAGCATGTCATATTTTAATGAGTGCACCCAATCATAAAAGATGTCAATGATAATATATCTATATGTGAAACCTCTCTTTCCTTATTACTTCCTATTAATTGCAATGATGATGTAACGCCCCCGATTCAATCGTACATTAATCATGCACGCAAATGTGTATGATCAAGATCAGGGACTCACGGGAAGATATCACAACACAACTCTACAAATAAAATAAGTCATACAAGCATCATAATACCAGCCAGGGGCCTCGAGGGCTCGAATGCAAGAGCTCGATCATAGACGAGTCAGCGAAACAACAATATCTGAGTAAAGACATAAGTTAAACAAGTTTGCCTTAAGAAGGCTAGCACAAACGGAGGTACAGATCGAACGAGGCGCAGGCCTCCTGCCTGGGATCCTCCTAACTACTCCTGGTCGTCGTCAGCGGGCTGCACGTAGTAGCAGGCACCTCCAGTGTAGAAGGAGTCATCGTCGACGGTGGCGTCTGGATCCTAGGCTCCATCGTCTGGTTGCAGCAATTGGGTAGAGGAATGGGGAAAAGGGGGAAACAAAGCAACCGTGAGTACTCATCCAAAGTACTCGCAAGCAAGGAGCTACACTACATATGCATGGGTATATGTGTAAAGGGCCATATCAGTGGACTGAACTGCAGAAAGCCAGAATAAGAGGGGGATATCTAATCCTGTCGAAGACTACGCTTCTGGCTGCCTCCGTCTTGCAGCATATAGAAGAGAGTAGACTGAAGACCTCCAAGTAGCATCGCATAGCATAATCCTACCCGACAATCCCCTCCTCGATGCCCTGTTAGAGAGCGATCACCGGGTTGTATCTGGCACTTGGAAGGGTGTGTTTTATTAAGTATTCGGTTCTAGTTGTCATAAGGTAAAGGTACAACTCCGGGTCGTCCTTTACCGAGGGACACGGCTATTATAATAGATTAACTTCCCTGCAGGGGTGCACCACATAACCCAACACGCTTGATCCCATTTGGCCGGACACACTTTCCTGGGTCATGCCCGGCCTCAGAAGATCAACACGTCACAGCCCCACCTAGGCACAACAGAGAGGTCAGCACGCGGATCTAAACCTAAGCGCACAGGGGTCTGGGCCCATCGCCTTGAGCACACCTGCACGTTGCGTGGGCGGCCGGAAGCAGACCTAGCCTAGTGGCGTTCCAGTCCAATCCAGCGCGCGCCGCTCAGTCGCTGACGTCACGAAGTGCTTCGGCTGATACCACGACGTCGAGTGCCCATATCTTTCCCACGTAGTTGGTTAGTGCGTATAGACCAAATGGCCAGACTCAGATAAAATACCAAGATGTCGTTAAGCGTGTTAAGTATCCGCGAACGCTGACCAGGGCCAGGCCCACCTCTCTCCCTGGTGGTCTCATCCTGCCCTGTCGCTCCGCCACAAAGATCCACTCGCGGGTACTCCTACGAGCCGACCCGTCTTTAGTCACCACATGTATCATATATTATGTATATAAGTATATTCCCGTGATCACCCCCGAGTGATCACGGCCCGATAGTATAGCATGGCAGACGGACAAGAATGTAGGGCCACAGATGGAATACTAGCATCCTAAACTAAGCATGTAGGATAGCAGGTAAAGGTAACAACAACAGTAGCAAGGACAGGCTATGCATCAGGATAGGAATAACGTAAGCAGTAACATGCTACACTACTCTAATGCAAGCAGTATAGAGGAGAGTAGGCGATATCTGGTGATCAAGGGGGAGCTTGCCTGGTTGCTCAGACAAGAAGGAGGGGTCGTCGGTGATGTAGTCGACCACAAGGGCATCAGCATCGTCACGGGGTCTACCAAAGAGAAGAGGGGGGAGAAACAGTAAATACATAGCAAGCAAGTGCATAACATGACAACAGGCAGAGCTAAACGTGTTCTAACGCGATATGAGGTGATTCGCGTTTTCGAACAGATTAATCGGAGGGGATAAGTTGCGTGTTGGCTATGCTGGGGATGTGTGGCGGACGAACGGGTTGCGTTTCCAGATTCGTCTCGTTGTTCTGAGCAACTTTCATGTACAAAGTTTTTCCATCCGAGCTACGGTTTTTTTATTAATTTTAAAAGATTTAAATCAAATTTAGGATTATTTATATTCCCAATTTAAATCAGTAGTTACTTTTGTCACATAGTGCAGTGCCAGCCACAGTGTATTACAGGTGGGGTCAGGTCAATGTCAATAGTCCAGACAGCACTTGACTAGGTCAACGTTGACTAGTCAAACTAGCTGGTGGGACCTAGCTGTCATAGAGACATTGAAAATTAATAGTTTAATTAATTTAACAGATTAGGTGGGGCCACATGTCATTGACTTTGATATTCTTAAACAGGCTTTTAAATGAAAAGGGGCCACATGTCATTTTCAGTTATTCAACTAAACAATTTTATTAGGTTCTAAGTACGTGGTTAGGGTAATGGTTAAAACGGGTGGGCCCACATGTCAGTGGGTCAACCCACTGTTAGAACGTGTGTGTGTGTGTGTGCGCGCGCGCGCATGTGCCCGCCGGAGAGTTACAGAGGATGGCGGCGCACGCGTAGCCGGCGGCTCCAGCGACCAAAAGGGGCAACCCCGGGTGCCCAACGGAGAAGCGCGAGGCGCCGCGTCGAGACGTGCCTCCGTCTGGAGCTAGGAGCGGCTGGAACAGCACCGAGGGCGATGGACGGCGGTGACTACGACGGAGCTAGCGGCAAACGGTGCTGGAGGGCACGGGGAGGAGGGGAAAAGGCCACGGAGGGACGGAGGCTCACAACGGAAGCGGCAGGATGCATGATGGAGCCGGAGGAGGTCGGGGTCGAGCGGATCGATGACGAGGTTAGAGGCGGCGTCCGACGGTGTCGGAGAAGAGGGCGTCGGTCGACGAGGGGACTCCGGCGAGGGGAGCAAGGCGAGGGAGGCCGGATCCGCGACATGGCCCCCGGGATCTGTCCCTCTCCGACGAGGAGGCGGCTTGGCGGCGGTTCCAGGGGCGCGGGCGTGGTCGGGCGGTCGTGTACGACGAGGCGCCGGCGGGGCAGGGCGGCGACGATGGGGCAGCGCAGGCAAGGCGGCGCCTGGCGCCAGCGATGACGACGGGGTCGGGGGCGCGTCCAGATCAGGGAGAGGGGGCGGTGAGGGTTGGTGGGTGGATCGGGCGCGGGGAGCTCTTCCCCCAGGCACGATGCGTGCGTGCGGCGCGAGGTGGTGGGGAACGAGGGGAGAGATGTGGATCGGGGAAAGTGGGGGGGTCGTGGGGTTCTAGGGTTTCGGGGGGGTTATGGAGAGAGTGGGAGCGGCGGCTGGGCCAACTGGGCTGGCCGGTCAGTAGCTGGGCCGGTTGGCCCGGGGGGGGGGGGTCTTTCCCTTTTTTGTTAGTCTTTGTTTTTTTGTTTTTTTATCTTATTTCTTTACTGTTTTAATTTCTTTTAAATATCTAGGCCTTTTATAAAAGCACGGTTCCTTCACCATAATTACCTAGGCATTTATTTACACACGCCGAACATTTTCTATTTAATGTTTGAAAATTTTTGATGCTTGGCAAAGACTCAAATTTGAATTTGGATCGGTTCTGAACTAATGCGAGATTAGCAACAGAAACCGGGGTGACGTGGCATCGTTAACGTGGGATTACTGTAGCCTAATTATCCGGGCGTCACAATTCTCCTCCACTACAAGAAATCTCGTCCCGAGATTTAAGAGGGGAGTAAGGGGGAAAGTTCTGGTTACGATATTCTAACGGATCTTCTCGAAGAAGTTAATCCCTTTCGTTGATGTCTTCAATTCTTTATTCCAATGCATCATGATGAAGTTGTCATCCTTCCTTCGGGGAACTCCATCGTACTTACGAATAGGTAAGGGGCAGCTTTACCACGATAGGATGTTATAAGGGAAAATCGTCTGGGGTATCCCAAGAATGAACATATGAGTATCTCTCGAGTTGAACAAATGATACACATCAAGAGCAAAGTACGACAGTGCAATAAGAAGTTTCGAGCGGATAGGCAATCGTTCATTGCGTGAAACATAGTGTGAAAGGGGTTCAGAGCAATGGGAATAAGTATTGTGTCTGATACCATAATTGATGATCTTTCGAAAGGTGGCTCGTGAAGTACTTACGAAGCCACGCGTGAGGAATAACTTTGGCCACATAGGTGTACAGGAGAGTCAGGTTTCGATCATGTGGAACTGTGGGTTATGGGCCCACCATGTGGTTAGAAGTAGGAAAAGCGTTGATATCTTGCACGGTCATGATAGCAAGACATGTCAGAGGGTAGCCTATCAGCTATGTTGGCAACAATGTCGATACCAAGGGCGAGGGACAAAGAGAACCACTTTCCTACTCATTGAAACGAGGCGGACCAATAGGCAAAGTTCTCGTCCATCCGTGGTTACCAAAACGGCATCAGCAATAGCAACAGGGTCTTACTGACAGAGTGGTACAACGAGGTGTTTACATAAGCAGTGGATTATTACTACTTAGATCATATAGATCACCGGAAAAGTTAAAGAAACCAATGTAAAGGAAGAGTGATCATCAGACTAACAGAACAAAGGAAAGGAAAATGTGTTTAAACACATATTTCAAGGGTATGCCCTTCCCAAGGACAAAAATATTATGATATTCGTGAGAGGATATAATGTAGAAAACCCTTTAGGAGAGGGGAGAGAAATATCATGACATTACCCATACAACGGTGTTTGGATAACTGAGCAGGAAACATTTAACATTGGGATTCAAATGTTCCTGTTGAAAATTGGAGTACCATAGACATGCTTCGAGATAGCATTGACATGGTCAACAGGTGAAGATCAGACTCTGGAAACAAAAAGGATCCATCAGGAACAACTTATAGAATAAGTCTTACAATTTCCTCATGGAAGAAAGGATAACCTTGCTAAAAAGGAATCTATAACAATAGGGCCTCCGGACAGGTGTGCTAAGACGACATCACCTTACCGGGTCACATAAAGACCAATGTTATAACTCTTGGAAATACGTTCCATCCATCATATCTGACTGAGATTCAGATATGACTGGTGTCTGGATACTTCAGACTTAGGATGCCTGAGTTGAAAAGGCGCAACACAAATTGTCGAGATGACATTGTAAGATTCTCGGGAATTGAACTGTGGGAGCGAGTTCCGAAACAAGAGTTCATCGTTAAAACCAAGGAGAGGATGAAGAGGTGGCTGATGAACTCAGCGACAATGCATCGAGATTTCCAAAAGATGGATTTCCACAATTATGTGAACAAGGAAATATCATTTGTCGGATCAAATGATATATTGATGTATGCTCGAGGGAAACATACTCAACTGAACAATGATAGAAGGGTGCACCCAGGAACCTAGACTAGGTAGCACGATCAATGTTCGAATGATGATTCAACAAGCAATAGACTTATAATGAAATTGTAGACCAATAACTTCAAAGCAATAGGGTTGCTAGAAGTTTAGAATTTACACATCACAGACCATTTGTCGGTATTCCGGTTAGAAACAACACGGAGACCAAGAAATGAATGCAAATGGCGAGAGATATTATTATATCAAGAATTCTCAAGAGGTGGTAAATTACCACGATATTCTTGACATAAAAGGTGGTAATATTCCAAGGTAAAGAAGGACAAATGCTGGATAGCAAGGAACTCAACGTATAACACAAAACATGAACAAGTTTGTGTTGGAGGGAAGGCAATAAAGATGCCGATGATAGCACAAATCATCGAGGGTAAGGATGGTATTTCTCATCATGAACTCAATTGATATCCTAGATGAGCTCATAAGGTTGATGATGATCACGACACATTTGTCAAGAGATTTCATGAAGATGTAATCAATCAGCGACAACATCAAGTCAAAGGAATGATGAAGCGAAAGGTTATTGGAACCATGGGTAGGACACAAACTTGAAATCAAGCTTGTTGTTCAAGGCGAACTGATATGACGAGGAAGATCGACGTAAGCTTAGCTCATCATCTAAAATTTGTGCTTCAGGAAGAAGGACTAGGTAGCACAGTTAAAATTTGGCACGATAATGGTATAGTCGATTAGGCTAGGAATTACTTGAAGAGTTATTAAACTCGTAAGCAATGAAATTTACTTAAGAGTTACTGAATCAGAGTGCGGACTCGATTCACTTGTCGGTGTCCTTGAGGGGTTCTAACAACTTAGAACCCATTGGAAAAATGGAATCGACGAGAATAATAGTTGATGAGGAACTCATAAGAAGTTATGTAGTTCCATGTTATTCTCGAGATACCAGAGGGTAATACTCGAAGGTAGATCAGAATAAGGATTGGACAGGTATAATGAACTGCAGAAGACAAGTACTTTAACTTGTCCAAGAAATGGAATCAAAGAAGGAAATTATGGTCGAAACCACAATCGTAAATGATCAAACCACGGATAGAAGATGAACTTATAACCAGGGGGTAATTATTTTTATGAGCAGCTTCCATGATACGTTCTACATCGTGTCCATGGGCATGAACACAAAGTTCAAGGTCGACTCCCACTTCTTCAATGCCTAACCTATCATTTACTGCTCTACAAAAAAATGATTTGAGTGCGAAGATCTACCTGGTGAATTAATAGAGGAGTTTGAACCTTGGAAAACTTTCGGGTTCACACCGATTAAGGAAGGCATAGGTTCAATCCCTCGGGGCATGTCGCGGGGGATGGCTGTCCCCCGCGGGGACCTATGGGGCCAGAAGCCCCTTTCGTTGTCCGGAGGGGGGCGGAGGGAGCACAGAGAGCAGATCGAGGCGAGCACACGGGCGGTTTACCCAGGTTCGGGCCGCGGTGGACGCGTAAAACCCTACTCCTGCTTGGTTGTATTGAACTGGGGAGCTCGGGAGCTTGGGGAGCTAGCTGCACCGAGCGTATGGCTGTCTGGGTGCCGATTCTCCGAACCCCGGAACCCCCTCTACGTCGCACACGGGCCTCCTTTTATAGCGCAAAGGGGTCACCGACAGGTGTCAACGTAGGAGAAAGGGGTAAAAGTGCAAAAGGGGTGGTAGCTGTAATAGCGCGGGAACGGTGGCGCTACAGTGCGGCACAGTGTTATCATACCTACTTCTGACGGTAGGGGACAAGGGCATTAAATGCCCGTCACGGTCGCCCGGACAGCACCGAGGCGGACCGTTAGGTGCGCCACCGTTCGCCACGATGGCGGCTGCATGCCACCGCATGCCCCAGGCTGCGCGGTGCCTCACCACGTGCCCTCGGGGGAAGCCCCGGAGCGACGCGTGGCGGGCGAGCTGGAGCGCAGCCTTGAGGTGGCGATCTTGCCGCGGCAAGTGGCTTGCCGCGGGGGTCGTCTTCCTGTGCCTGATAGCGTGCCAGCTATCAGGCCTTGCCGGGGCGCTTGGCGCGCCACGGCGGGCTTCTCTTGTGATGCCTGGGTTCGGCCTTCCCGACAAGCTCCTCTTGTCGGGGGCTCGATCTTCTGTCTCGTTATACTTTGTTCTTGGATGGCCTTACAGGGGCGCAGTCGTCCCGGCAAGCTCCTCTTGCCGGGGTCTTGTCTTCTCGGCCCGGCAAGCTCCTCTTGCCGGGGGCCTTGTCTTCTTGACCCGGCAAGCTCCTCTTGCCGGGGGCCTTGTCTTGAATGCTTGGTCTTCTCTTGGCGCTTCCGGGGCGGGCCTTGCCGCAGGGTGCTACAACTGCCCGTGCACAAGTCTGGGGTACTAAGGTACCCCTACTTTAGTACACCGACAGGAGCCCCCGGGGCCTGGGCCACACATGGTGCCGAGCGTTGTTGGGCCAGGCCCTAACGGTGCACGGGCACGCATGGCTTTGGTCGCGCTGCTCCTTAACTCCGCATCTGCCGCGCCTTCCCCAGGCGGCGCGCGCTTACCGCGGCGTCGTGGGGGCGGGGCGTGCGAGGTGAGCGTGACGTGGGTGGCGTGCGCGGGGCTGAACCGCGCAGGCGCGCGTCACGTCGCGCACGATCTCTTGATTCGGAGAGGCGAAGCGTCCCCCCCCTCCCACCTCTCCCTCTTATAGCGGAGGAGAGTAGGGGCGGTTCGCCTTTCCCTCGGTTACTACCCCTCTAAAACCTCTGCCACCTCCTCCTCTCAGAGGCAGCAGCGGTTTGTTCTTGGGGCGTCCGTCGTCGTCAGCTCCGGCGATCTCCCTCCCCTGCCTCCGCCATGGCCCCGAAGAGCGATAAGGCGAAGGGGAAGGCTGCGAAATCGGCCGAGGCGCTACAGCTTGAAGTGCTTCGGAAGGAGGCGGCGACGTTCCCTCCCCAGCTCGGTGCGGTGGAGCTGAGGGATAAGTACTCCCTTTTCTGGTCGACGAAGACGCGAGCGCATCCGCGCACGCGGGTGCTCCCCGCCGAAGCCCAGAAGCAGTACCCGACCGGGTATCCTTTCTTCGTCGCCTTCTTCTACTGCGGGCTCTGCCCGCCGTACTCGGAGTTCTTCTCTGAAATCATGAGCACCTATAGCCTCCACCTCCTCGACTTTACCCCCAACGCCGTCCTCACAATGGCGGTCTTTACGCACCTTTGCGAGAACTTCGTCGGAATTCGTCCCAACGTGGCCCTCTTCCGGCACTTCTTTGTTCCTCGGGTGGAAAAAGGGGAGCCGCTGTCCGGTGGGATCGCCTGGGTTTCCCGGTCCGGCCAGAAGGGGGCCTACTTGGGCGGGGATCTCCGCGGCAGGTGGGAGGAGTGGAGGGCGGAATGGTGCTTGATTGTCGAGGATCATCCGCAGCCGTTCACCGCCGTGCGCCGAACTCCGGTGGTGCGCGGCGACGACTGGAGCGTGGTGTCCTCGGACGACGCCAAATTGAAGATCGCCGTCACCCGGATCCTGCGCCTCAGGCTCGCCGGACTCACCGTCGGCGCCGTCGGCGCGGATTTCCTTCGCCGTCGCATCGCTCCCCTGCAGGAGAGGAGGAAGCCGGCTTGGGAGTTCCGGAACGCGGCGGACATCATGAGGCTGCGTCCGGGCCTCAATTTTAACTTCACCGTGCTGGAGCACGACGCGATGTTGAAGGAGTTGTTCAAGCACGACCCTGACCACCCGGAGTGGTTCCGGCTGCCGCCGGGCGTCGTTCCCTTGTGCAACAACTCGTCGCTCAGCCATATCCTTGCGATGATGCCATTGTGCGACTCGCACGGGGTCAACGCGACCTGGCAGGAGCCGCCGGATGATGTCGTGCGGGCCTTCTTCGACGGCCTGGAGGAGGAGCCAGTCGATCCTGCCGAGAAGGATGGCCTCACCCGAGCCACCACCGCGGCGGAGCTAGCTTACATTGCCTCCAGGATGGAGGAGGCGGCGGCCGCCGCGGCTGCGGGCGAAGCTGGGTTCACCGTGGCCGAGGCGGAGGCGGAGAGCCTCGCCGACCCGATGGAACTTGTCGACCAGGGGGAACCGGCCGGGCACGGTGGCGAGGACGAGCCCGCCCAAGACGCGAGCGGCTTGCCGGAGGTCGGCGTTGCCTTCCTGCAGCCTCCGGGCGGCTCGTCGCAGGCGGAGCCCCCGGCCCGGCCGAGGAGGCGCCTCCGCAGGGCCGGGTCGGCGGCGGGAGCGGGGTCCCCGCGGGCTGGGGCTTCGGTTGCCGCCGCGCCCCGTGCCGCGGCGTCGACGGGGGCGGGGTCATCTACAGCCCCCGCCAGGCGGCCTCGGGAGCCCACTCCCCCGCCTCCCCGCGTCAGGGCCGAGCCGGTTTTCGACTATTCAGCGCTCAGCTCCGACGACGAGGAGGACGGAGAGTAAGTTCCCCCATGGAGCTCGTATCTTTTTCCCTGATGGTTCGTCCTGTTCGACAGCTCGTTCGCCCTTCCTTTGACCCGGTCCCCTTCTCAGGACCCTGGCCCAGAGGAGAGCGAAGAGATCGAGGATCTCGTGGGTCATCCTTGACGACGAATCTCCCCCGGCAAGCGAGGTCGTGTCGGAGGCGCCCTTACCGGACCCGGCAAGGGGTCCTCAGGGCGGCTCGCAACGCAGCCCCCAGCGTGAGCACATGACTCGTCCTTGCTGCTTGGCGCGTACGCGAGCCCTCCCTCTTCTTGTTGTTGATGCGAAGTTGTTGCTTTTGGGCAGGAGCGGAGCAGCTCCGGCGGGCGCGTCCAGAGGGCGCCTCCGCCGTGCCGACCGAGTCCGCTACCCCGCCAAGGGAGAGATCCTCGGCAAGGGAGGACCTTCCGACGGGGGACGCGGCCGACGGTCCCCCGGCCGCGGCGAGCGCAGCGCCCGCTTCGGATCCGACGAAGGCCGAGGCCGTCGTCGAGGAGGGCGCGCGTGGCGATGCCGACGACGTCGCCGGTGCCCAGGAGGCGGACGGCGCTGATGTCCCCGTGGGCGACGGGGAGGCCGAGGAGCAGCAGAGGCTTGCCGCCGCGGAGTTACCCGCGCGGGAAGGCGAGCTGGTGCTGGAAACGGCCAGCCCCGCCGACCACGAGGAGGAGGCTGCCGCGCGCGAGCGGGCGCTCAGCGGAGACCTGAAGAAGGCGCGGGACGCTGCCGCAGCCGCTGAGATCACCAAGAAGGGGCTGGAGGCGAGGGTGGCGCAGCTCGATTCTGACCTCAAGGCGAAGGGCGAGGAGCTCGCCGCGCTCCGGCTGGAGCGCGAGAAGGGTGCGCTCACCCTTGGTGAGCTTCAGGGTCGCTTCGCCGAGAAGATCCGGGAGCTTGATGCCGCCAAGAACTCCAACTCCACTCTGGAACTGAAATTGGAGGCGCTCGGCAAAGCGCTGGACAGCGCTAAGGAGAAGGAGGCGGCCTTACGGAAAGAGGTCGACGGCAACGAGGAGCTGCTGAGGCGCGCCGCCGCTTCTCAGAACACCTTCAGGGATACAGTGGAGCGGTGGACCGAGGGCCTCGTCGACATCGCCGCCACCATCGACAAGGAGCTGACGCTGCTGGGGATCGAGGGCCACCAGTCTCTCGCCGACAAGGACGCCGCGCCCAGCGCCAAGCTCACTTCCTTCTTCCAAGGGGTGGCGCAGGCGCTCCAGCACCTCCGAACGTCGCTCCCGAAGGAGCGGGCCGACGAGATGCGGGAGGCCATCTCCGGGGCCCTCGAGAGGGTGCTGGCGAAGATCGTTTTCCGCAATCCCGACATCAGGCTTACCAACGTCCTCAGGCCCTTGCTGGAGAACGCAGACCTGACGGGGATCCAGGCCCTCATCGCCCCTATCGTCAAGAAGGCGGCCGGGGTCAAGAGGATCGAGGGTGACCGCGTAGATTAGGCCGCCTGCCCCTTTCTTTTATCTCCCTTTCCCTGCCGCTGTTAAATATGCCACGGAAACGGCTGGTTAAGGCAGCAGTAAGGCATTTTGTAATATAACTTTTCGTCTTAGGCTATGCATCGCGCTGTTATCCCCTCTACTTGACCGGCGCCTTGTTTGTTTCCGCCCTACGCTTTCGGGGACTTGCCGGCGTAGGCCTCCGCCTTGCCACGGGCGCCGAGCGCGGGACGTCAGCGACCCGCTGGCGGGGCTACCACCGGCAAGAAACCTGGCCGCGGCTGGTTGCCGCTCACTCAGATTGTTGAGCAGGCTCAAAGCAAAGCAAACGGTGCGACTGCGGTCGCAGCACGCTTGGGGTGCCGGGCAAGCTCGAAACAAAGTGAGGACGCTACTCGGGGTGTAGCACACTCAAGTCGTTGAGCGGACTCGAAACGGAATGAGGGCGCAACCAGTCTCGTGCCGGTCCTTCCGCGCCCAGGCCTCTCAACCAAGGCTCGGTCGTTCGAGGGAGATAACTCTTAAAAATCAATGGAGCAATTGCTCGAGCTTCGGCAACTTATCTTCTCTTATCGCTTGCCGCCTGGTGGGGTAAAACCTCCTTGGGCAGCATCCAGCCCATCCTGGGGGTAGGTGAGGGCGCAGGGCCTCACGACCCTCCGGAGCTAGGCGTAGCTATGCTTGGGGATCCGCGCCCCTCTCTGCGCCAAGGATCACATGCGACCGCGGCAAGACTTGGGCAGAGAGGATGGTTGGCGGAAACAGGTTCCGGCGACCGCGCTGGCGAAACTCCTCCCACGGTCGGCGTCAACTCGTTTGGATCTTGGCGGACGAAGCGCGCCGAAGAACGAGGTCGCCTTTTTCGCGGCTTCCGGCGCTATCCGCTGCGGCTACGGGAGCGGCGCAGGGTTCGCTGGAAGCGATCGGTTCGCCCAGCAGCCGGAAGGCGGTCCTCCTCAAGGAGCAGCTGCTTCTTGCCCGAACTCTGCGCGAGCGGATACTCGAGGAGGGCCGCACACGAGCCCGTGGGAAGGAATGCCAAAGCTCGTCGGGAACCCCCGCTTCAACTGGACAGATCCTCGGATCTGCAGGAGCGGACTGTTCCCCGGCGTTCAGACCGCTGGTCTGCTCGCCGGAGCAAGGCTTACCGGGGACACCTGCTTCGACTGGACGGATCCTGGGATCCGCAGGAGCGGGCTGTCCCTCGGGGTCTTGTCGCGCCCCCTACCTGGCGCGCCAAAGATGTCGCGGGGGATGGCTGTCCCCCGCGGGCACCTATGGGGCCAGAAGCCCCTTTCGTTGTCCGGAGGGGGGCGGAGGGAGCACAGAGAGCAGATCGAGGCGAGCACACGGGCGGTTTACCCAGGTTCGGGCCGCGGTGGACGCGTAAAACCCTACTCCTGCTTGGTTGTATTGAACTGGGGAGCTCGGGAGCTTGGGGAGCTAGCTGCACCGAGCGTATGGCTGTCTGGGTGCCGATTCTCCGAACCCCGGAACCCCCTCTACGTCGCACACGGGCCTCCTTTTATAGCGCAAAGGGGTCACCGACAGGTGTCAACGTAGGAGAAAGGGGTAAAAGTGTAAAAGGGGTGGTAGCTGTAATAGCGCGGGAACGGTGGCGCTACAGTGCGGCACAGTGTTATCATACCTACTTCTGACGGTAGGGGACAAGGGCATTAAATGCCCGTCACGGTCGCCCGGACAGCACCGAGGCGGACCGTTAGGTGCGCCACCGTTCGCCACGATGGCGGCTGCATGCCACCGCATGCCCCAGGCTGCGCGGTGCCTCGCCACGTGCCCTCGGGGGAAGCCCCGGAGCGACGCGTGGCGGGCGAGCTGGAGCGCAGCCTTGAGGTGGCGATCTTGCCGCGGCAAGTGGCTTGCCGCGGGGGTCGTCTTCCTGTGCCTGATAGCGTGCCAGCTATCAGGCCTTGCCGGGGCGCTTGGCGCGCCACGGCGGGCTTCTCTTGTGATGCCTGGGTTCGGCCTTCCCGACAAGCTCCTCTTGTCGGGGGCTCGATCTTCTGTCTCGTTATACTTTGTTCTTGGATGGCCTTACAGGGGCGCAGTCGTCCCGGCAAGCTCCTCTTGCCGGGGTCTTGTCTTCTCGGCCCGGCAAGCTCCTCTTGCCGGGGGCCTTGTCTTCTTGACCCGGCAAGCTCCTCTTGCCGGGGGCCTTGTCTTGAATGCTTGGTCTTCTCTTGGCGCTTCCGGGGCGGGCCTTGCCGCAGGGTGCTACAACTGCCCGTGCACAAGTCTGGGGTACTAAGGTACCCCTACTTTAGTACACCGACAGGGCATCTGAGAAACATATACCACAAGCTCAATAGTATAGCATGCTTGAAAAGGCAGAGGATACAATTTACCAAAGGCATTATGTATCCGTGGAAAGGCTCTCAAGCTTGTTGAATATGAAGGACGTTGTCGGATAATAATCCAACAAGGGGTCTTATGGTCTACAACAGAGCTGATGTGAGTATTGGTACTCTATCAAAGGAAGAAGGAATGAAAGGGCATCGGATTATCGAAACAATTGACTAATCCAAAGCTCAAAATGCAAGGGAATTATCATTTCCAAATCGGGGATTAGAAGCCAACGCTCTCATTAAGAATGTACCAGTCGAATAGACTTAGGGGTACAATCGATGGCAATCTGATTGGTCGATAACCAGCTCATGTTTAAAATGACGTCTGAGCCGGAAGGATGAAATCTAGGATCTGATTGAGGATGGCGAGCATTCGCAACTTTTTGAACCAACGGACTCAAAATGATAATGACAAGGGATGCCAATAAGATTATAGACTTATGGGATTAACCAGAATGCAAGCAAGCAAGAATTTCCAGAGCAACATGCTGCTCAGGGTTTTCGGAAGGTCGAATGACACTTCGAAGACTTTTGTGAAACACCTGAACAATTGGGGATGAGCGGATACTCGGAAAGTGTGAGAAATTATTCTTAGGGGTATTTAGGTGGCAAAGAGCTGCAAGGCAGTAGGCACAAAGTATTCTCGAAATATCCGAAGTATTTTAGGGTATCTTGTAATAACAAGAACAATTGGAAGTAAAGCTATGGACGACAAGTGTATGTAGTTATCCATAAGGGTTTATTGATGGTCGGGAATAGCAAAAGCGGTGGGCACAAAGTCTCGAGAGAATATGGAAGAGTATCTTCGGAATATTCTGATGAAGCAGTCGATCATCTGTAATGAAGGGGCTCTCCGGTAGGAAGTGGTATCGATAACCTAGAGTTAGATTTTAGCAAAAATCATTTAACCCGAATAGAAGAGAGATCAGAGTCCCAGAGTATAGACGAGGAGTAAAAGATCCTAATACCACCCGATGACGACGTGGGCACAGGGGCCGCACAGCCAAGTTAGTAAAATATTTTTCATCGACTAGACTCAACTTCGGCCAAGGAGTGTGGAAGGGGGATTCCTACAGGCAGTCGGCTCTGATACCAACTTGTGACGCCCCCGTTTCAATCGTACAGTAATCATGCACGCAAATATGTACGATCAAGATCAGGGACTCACGAGAAGATATCACAACACAACTCTACAAATAAAATAAGTCATACAAGCATCATAATACCAGCCAGGGGCCTCGAGGGCTCGAATACAAGTGCTCGATCATAGACGAGTCAGCGGAAGCAACAATATCTGAGTACAGACATAAGTTAAACAAGTTTGCCTTAAGAAGGCTAGCACAAACGGAGGTATAGATCGAACGAGGCGCAGGCCTCCTGCCTGGGATCCTCCTAACTACTCCTGGTCGTCGTTAGCGGGCTGCACGTAGTAGCAGGCACCTCCAGTGTAGAAGGAGTCATCGTCGACGGTGGCGTCTGGATCCTGGGCTCCATCATCTGGTTGCAGCAATCGGGTAGAGGAATGGGGAAAAGGGGGAAACAAAGCAACCGTGAGTACTCATCCAAAGTACTCGCAAGCAAGGAGCTACACTACATATGCATGGGTATATGTGTAAAGGGCCATATCAGTGGACTGAACTGCAGAAAGCCAGAATAAGAGGGGGATATCTAATCCTGTCGAAGACTACGCTTCTGGCAGCCTCCGTCTTGCAGCATATAGAAGAGAGTAGACTGAAGACCTCCAAGTAGCATCGCATAGCATAATCCTACCCGGCAATCCCCTCCTCGATGCCCTGTTAGAGAGCGATCACCGGGTTGTATCTGGCACTTGGAAGGGTGTGTTTTATTAAGTATTCGGTTCTAGTTGTCATAAGGTCAAGGTACAACTCCGGGTCGTCCTTTTACCGAGGGACACGGCTATTCGAATAGATTAACTTCCCTGCAGGGGTGCACCACATAACCCAACACGCTTGATCCCATTTGGCCGGACACACTTTCCTGGGTCATGCCCGGCCTCAGAAGATCAACACGTCGCAGCCCCACCTAGGCACAACAGAGAGGTCAGCACGCCGATCTAAACCTAAGCGCGCAGGGGTCTGGGCCCATCGCCCTGAGCACACCTGCACGTTGCGTGGGCGGCCGGAAGCAGACCTAGCCTAGTGGCGTTCCAGTCCAATCCAGCGCGCGTCGCTCAGTCGCTGACGTCACGAAGTGCTTCGGCTGATACCACGACGTCGAGTGCCCATATCTTTCCCACATAATTGGTTAGTGCGTATAGACCAAATGGCCAGACTCAGATCAAATACCAAGATCTCGTTAAGCGTGTTAAGTATCCGCGAACGCTGACCAGGGCCAGGCCCACCTCTCTCCCAGGTGGTCTCATCCTGCCCTGTCGCTCCGCCACAAAGATCCACTCGCGGGTACTCCTACGAGCCGACCCGTCTTTAGTCACCACATGTATCATGTATTATGTATATAAGTATATTCCCGTGATCACCCCCGAGTGATCACGGCCCGATAGTATAGCATGGCAGACGGACAAGAATGTAGGGCCATAGATGGAATACTAGCATCCTAAACTAAGCATGTAGGATAGCAGGTAAAGGTAACAACAGCAGTAGCAAGGACAGGCTATGCATCAGGATAGGAATAACGAAAGCAGTAACATGCTACACTACTCTAATGCAAGCAGTATAGAGGAGAGTAGGCGATATCTGGTGATCAAGGGGGGGCTTGCCTGGTTGCTCAGACAAGAAGGAGGGGTCGTTGGTGACGTAGTCGACCACATGGGCATCAGCATCGTCACGGGGTCTACCGAAGAGAAGAGGGGGGAGAAACGGTAAATACATAGCAAGCAAGTGCATAACATGACAACAGGCAGAGCTAAACATGTTCTAACGCGATATGAGGTGATTCGCGTTTTCGAACAGATGAATCGGAGGGGGAAAGTTGTGTGTTGGCTATGCTAGGGATGTGTGGCAGACGAACGGGCTGCGTATCCACATTCGTCTCGTTGTTCTGAGCAACTTTCATGTACAAACTTTTTCCATCCGAACTACGGTTTTTTTATTAATTTTAAAAGATTTAAAACAATTTTAGGATTTATTTATATTCCCAATTTAAATCAGTAATTACTTTTGTCACATAGTGCAGTGCCAGCCACAGTGTATTACAGGTGGGGTCAGGTCAAAGTCAATAGTCCAGACAGCAGTAGACTAGGTCAACGTTGACTGGTCAAACTAGCTGGTGGGACCCAGCTGTCATAGAGACATTGAAAATTAACAGTTTAATTAATTTAACAGATTAGGTGGGGCCACATGTCATTGACTTTGATATTCTTAAACAGGCTTTTAAATGAAAAGGGGCCACATGTCATTTTCAGTTATTCAACTAAACAGTTTTATTAGGTTCTAAGTACGTGGTTAGGGGAATGGTTAAAACGGGCGGGCCCACATGTCAGTGGGTCAACCCACTTTTTGAATGTGTGTGTGTGTGTGCGCGTGCGCGTGTGTGTGCCCGCCGAAGAGTTACAGAGGACGGCAGCGCACGCGTAGCCGGCAGCTCCAGCGACCAAAAGGGGCAACCCCGGGTGCCCAATGGACAAGCGCGAGGCGCCGCGTCGAGACGTGCCTTCGTTTGGAGCTAGGAGCGGCTGGAACAGCGCCGAGGGCGATGGGCGGCGGTGACTACGACGGAGCTGGCGGCAAACGGTGCTGGAGGGCACGGGGAGGAGGGGAAAAGGCCACGGAGGGCCGGAGGCTCACAACGGAAGCGGCAGGATGCGTGATGGAGCCGGAGGAGGTCCGGGTCGAGCGGATCAATGACGAGGTTAGCGGCGGCGTCCGACGGTGTCGGAGAAGAGGGCGCCGGTCGACGAGGGGACTCCGACGAGGGAGGCCGGATCCGCGACATGGCCCCCGGGATCCGTCCCTCTCCGACGAGGAGGCTACTTGGCGGCGGTTCCCCGAGCGCGGGCGTGGTCGGGCGGTCGTGTACGGCGAGGCGCCGGCGGGGCAGGGCGGCGACGATGGGGCAGCGCAGGCGAGGCGGCGCCTGGCGCCGGCGATGACGACGGGGTCGGGGGCGCGTCCAAATCGGGGAGAGGGGGCGGTGAGGGTTGGTGGGTGGATCGGGCGCGGGGAGCTCTTCCCGCAGGCATGATGCGTGCGTGAGGCGCGAGGTGGAGGGGAACGAGGGGAGAGATGTGGATCGGGGAAAGTGGGGGGGTCGTGGGGTGCTAGGGTTTCGGGGGGTTATGGAGAGAGTGGGAGCGGCGGCTGGGCCAACTGGGCTGGCCGGTCAGTAGCTGGGCCGGTTGGCCCGGGGGGGTCTTTCCCTTTTTGTTAGTCTTTGTTTTTTTGTTTTTTTATCTTATTTCTTTACTGTTTTAATTTCTTTTAAATATCTAGGCCTTTTATAAAAGCACGGTTCCTTCACCATAATTACCTAGGTAATTATTTACACACGCCAAACATTTTCTATTTAATGTTTGAAAAATTTTGATGCTTGGCAAAGACTCAATTTGAATTTGGATCGGTTCTGAACTAATGCGAGATTAGCAACAGAAACCGGGGTGACGTGGCATCATTAACGTGGGATTACTGTAGCCTAATTATCCTGGCATCACAGATGACCAAAGCTATGTCTGCCAACTCCCAACAACTTTTAATCATCACACTCTTTCTATGTGAAGTCATTACTTTCGATAAGATCAATATGAACCTTTTGTTTCTTTTTATTCTTTTTCTCTTTTTTTCTTTTATTCACTCAAGATCATGGCAAAATAATCAAGCCCTTGACTCAACACTAATCTTTATTATATATAGCTCACGGACTCATAGAGAGATCACAAAGCAAAACTCAAAACTAGATCATGCCTTAAACTTTATTCTACTAGATCAAAATACTAGTAGAAGTATCGAACTAAGAAAAAGGGTAAAGATAGGAGTTGTGAAGGTGATACGATACCGGGGCACCTCCCCCAAGCTTGGCAGTTGCCAAGGGGAGTGCCCATACCCATGTGATTATGTCTCCTTTGTTGGCGAAGAAGGTGGAAGTGTTACAGATGATGCGGCCTTAGACTTCTCCCTTAATTTGTGCTTGAGGACGACATTTTGATCCCTCAAATCATCAATCTCCCACTCCAGGGTTAATATCTTTTTGCATAGGTCTTGCTTATTTTCCTGCAAGAGACGAAAAGGGATAAACTCGAACTTGGGTTTCTTTACCCTATCAGGGAGACTTGACTTTTTGAACTAAACGTGCATCTCCCCAGGTTGAGGTAATGGGGCTTCATCTTCATCTGAGCTCATCTCCTCCTTCCCCTTGGGTTCATAGTCCTCTTCTTCCTCCGTGGTCCAACCATCGTGTTCCACGTCTCCATAGACCTTGGGATTTGCTAAGTAATCATCCACATAGCTTTCTCCTTCCGAATCCTGGGAAGACATGTTGATCTAATCTGCAACGGGACAGCTCAAAACAAGAACAGAGGATATTTGCGTGATACGGGAGTCAAAACCTTCGGGAGAATATATAATAAATTTTTACCGACCAAAATACGTATCGTGCAAGAAAACGGAGTCTGGAAGGCACACGAGGTGCTCACGAGGTAGGGGCGCGCCCACCACCCTCGTGGGGCCCTCGTGTCGTTCCCGGACTGCTACTTATTTTTCTATTTTCTAAATATTCCAAAACGGAGAAATATTGCCTTAAAATTGTTTTGGAGTCGGTTTACTTACCGTAACACATACCTATTCCTTTTCGGAGTCTGAAGCAATCTGGAAAGTGTCTCTTATGTATTCCTCCGGGGTTACGGTTTTAATAACATTGGTTTCAACATTTATGGGATTACCTGAGATATAATGTTTAATTCTTTGACCGTTCACCACCTTCGGATCCGTGCCTTCGAAGTTGTTGATTTTTATGGCACCGGAACGATAGACCTCCTCGATAACATAGGGGCCTTCCCAATTAGAGAGAAGTTTTCCTGCAAAAAATCTTAAACGAGAGTTGTATAGGAATACATAATCACCTATGTTAAACTCACGCTTGTGCATCCTTTTGTCATGCCATCTTTTAACTTTTTCTTTAAACAACTTGGCATTTTCATAAGCTTGGGTTCTCCATTCATCAAGTGAGCTAATATCAAATAACCTCTTCTCACCGGCAAGTTTGAAATCATAGTTGAGCTCTTTAATAGCCCAAAATACCTTATGTTCTAGTTCGAGAGGTAAGTGACATGCTTTTCCATAAACCATTTTATACGAAGACATACCCATAGGATTTTTATATGCAGTTCTATATGCCCATAATGCATCATCAAGTTTCTTGGACCAATTCTTTCTAGACCTATTGACAGTCTTTTGCAAAATTAATTTGAGCTCTCTGTTACTCAATTCTACTTGACCACTAGACTGTAATAAGGAGATGCAATTCTATGACTAACATCATATTTAGCAAGAATTTTACGGAAAGCACCATGAATAAAATGTGAACCACCATCAGTCATTAAATATCTAGGGACTCCAAACCTTGGAAAAATAACTTCCTTAAGCATTTTAATAGAAGTGTTATGATCAGCACTACTAGTTGGAATAGCTTCTACCCACTTAGTAACATAGTCAACAACAACTAAAATATGTGTATATCCATTAGAGGAAGGAAAAGGTCCCATATAATCAAAGCCCCAAACATCAAATGGTTCAATAACAAGTGAATAATTCATAGGCATTTCTTGACGTCTACTAATATTACCAATTCTTTGGCATTCATCACAAGACAAGACAAACTTACGGGCATCCTTGAAGAGAGTAGGCCAATAAAAACCGGATTGCAATACCTTATGTGCAGTTCTATCTCCAGCGTGGTGTCCTCCATAAGCTTCGGAGTGGCACTTGCGTAGGATCTGTTCCTGTTCATGCTCAGGTGCAGAACATCTAATAACAGCATCTACTCCTTCTTTATAAAGATGTGGGTCATCCCAAAAGTAATGTCTCAAATCATAGAAGAACCTTTTCTTTTGTTGGTATGCGAAGCTAGGTGGTATAAATTTAGCAAGTATGTAATTAGCATAATCAGCATACCAAGGAGTACTACGAGAGGTACTTATGACATTTAATTGTTCATTAGGAAAGCTATCATCAATAGGTAGTGGGTCATCAAGAACATTCTCTAACCTAGATAAGTTGTCTGCAACGGGGTTCTCAACTTTCTATCAACAATATGCAAATCAAATTCTTGTATCAAGAGAACCCATCTAATAAGTCTAGGTTTAGCATCTTTCTTTTCCATAAAATATTTAATAGCAGCATGATCAGTGTGAATAGTAACTTTAGAATCAACAATATAGGATCTGAACTTATCACAAGCAAATACAACTACTAAAAGTTCCTTTTCGGTAGTAGCATAATTTCTTTGAGCATTGTCTAAAGTTTTACTAGCATAATGGATAACATTTAATTTATTATCAACTCTTTGCCCTAGAACAGCTCCTACAGCATAATCACTATCATCACACATAATTTCAAAGGGTAAGTTCCAATCAGGTGGCTGAACAACAAGTGCAGAGACTAATGCTTTCTTAAGTATTTCAAATGCTTCTATAGAATCATCATCAAAGACAAATGGTATATCTTTTTGCAATAAATTAGTCAGAGGCCGAGAAATTTTTGAGAAATCCTTAATGAACCTCCTATAAAATCCGGCGTGACCAAGGAAACTTCTTATACCTTTGATGTCCTTGGGACGTGGCATCTTTTCAATAGCGTCAACATTGGCTTTATCAACTTCAATACCTCTTTCAGAAACTTTATACCCCAAGACAATACCTTCATTAACCATAAAGTGGCACTTTTCCCAATTCAAGACAAGATTAGTTTCTTCACATCTCTGCAAAACTCGATCAAGATTGCTCAAGCAATCATCAAAAGAGGAACCATAGACGGAAAAGTCGTCCATGAAAACCTCACAAATCTTTTCACAAAAGTCAGAGAATATAGCCATCATGCATCTTTGAAAGGTAGCAGGTACATTACATAAACCAAAAGGCATACGTCTATAAGCAAAGGTACCAAAAGGGCATGTAAAAGTAGTCTTTGATTGATCTTTAGCCGACACAGGTATTTGAGAGAAACCAGAATAACCATCTAGAAAGCAATAATGTGTACGTTTGCATAATCTTTCTAGCATTTGATCAATAAATGGTAAGGGGTAATGATCTTTCTTAGTAGCCTTATTTAATTTGCGGAAATCAATTACCATCCTATAACCTGTAATAATTCTTTGCGGGATCAATTCATCTTTATCATTAGGGACAACAGTAATACCTCCCTTCTTAGGGACACAATGGACAGGACTTACCCACTGACTATCAGCAACGGGATAAATTATACCTGCCTCCAGAAGCTTGAGTATTTTTTTTCTTACCACTTCTTTCATTTTAGGATTCAGACGTCGTTGAGGATCACGAACTGGTTTGGCATCTGCTTCCAAATTTATTTTATGTTGACATAGAGTGGGACTAATGCCCTTAAGATCATCAAGAGTATATCCAATAGCGGCACAATGCTTCTTCAGAGTTTCCAATAATCTTTCTTCTTCATGCTCTGAAAGGTTAGCACTAATAATAACAGGATATATCTTATTTTCATCAAGATAAGCATATTTAAGATTATCAGGCAATGGTTTAAGCTCAAACACGGGATCACCCTTGGGCGGAGGAGGATCCCCTAGGATATCAATAGGCAAATTGTGTTTTAGAATAGGTTCCTGTTTAAAGAATACTTCATCTATTTCCCTTCTTTCATTCGTAAACATATCATTTTCATGGTCTAGCAAATATTGTTCTAAAGGATCACTAGGAGGTACGGCAATAGAAGCAAGACCAATAATTTCATCCTTACTAGGCAATTCTTCCTCACAATGTTGTTTACTAAATTTAGAGAAATTAAACTCATGAACCATGTCATCCAAGCCAATAGTAACAACATTCTTTTCGCAGTCTATTTTAGCATTAAAAGTGTTCAGGAAGGGTCTACCAAATATAATGGGACAAAGCTATCTTGTGGGGAACCACGAACAAGAAAATCAGTAGGGTATTTAGTTTTCCCACACAAGACTTCAACATCTCTAACAATTCCCACTGGTGATATAGTATCCCTATTGGCAAGTTTAATTGTGACATCAATTTCTTCTAACTCAATAGATGCAATATCATGCATATTTTCTTTGTATAAATCAATGGGTATTGCACTAGCACTAGCACCCATATCACATAAGCCATGATAACAATGATCTCCTATTTTAACAGAAATAATGGGCACGCCTACCACAGGTCTATGTTTATCTTTAGCACAAGGTTTAGCAATTCTAGCAGTTTCACCACAGAACTGAATAACATGCCCATCAATATTATCAGACAAGAGATCTTTAACAATAGAAATATTAGGTTCTACTTTAACTTGCTCAGGGGGTGTATAAGTTCTAATATTGCTTTTACGAACCACAGTTTAAGCTTTAGCATGATCCTTTATTCTAATAGGGGAAGGTGGTTTCTCAACATAAGAAGTAGGAACAATAGGATCATTATAAGTGACAGTCTTTTCTTAAACTTTAATAGGTGCAGCTACTTTTAATTCTATGGGAGGATGATATTTAAACCACTTCTCCTTGGGGAGATCAACATAAGTAGCAAAAGATTCACAGAAAGAAGCTACTATCTCAGAGTCAAGTCCATATTTAGTGCTAAACTTACGGAAAATATCGGTATCCATAAAAGATTTAACACAATCAAACATAGGTGTCATACCTGACTCCTTACCATCGTCGAGATCCCAATCTTTAGAGTTGTGTTTTATTCTATCCAATAAATCCCATCTAAATTCAATAGTCTTCATCATAAAAGAGCCAGCAAAAGAAGTATCGAGCATGGTGCCATTATTTTCAGAAAGTCGAGCATAAAAGTTTTGGATAATTGTCACTCTTGAGAGCTCATGATTGGGGCATGAATATAACATTGATTTAAGACTCCCCCAAGCTTGAGCGATGCTTTCTCCTTCGCGAGGCCAAAAATTATATATATAATTGCGATCACGATGAACAAGATGCATAGGGTAATACTTTTGATGAAATTCCAATTTCAATCTTTTTATAGTTCCATGATCTCGTATCATCACATAGCCTATACCATGTCAATGCGTCTCCCTTGAAAGATAAAGGGAAGACCTTCTTCTTAGCAACATCGTCGGGTATACCTGCAAGCTTAAATAATCCACAAACTTCATCCACATATATTAAGTGCTCATCAGGATGCTTTGTTCCATCTCCTGTAAAAGGATTAGTTAGCAGTTTTTCCAGCATACCTGAAGGAAATTCAAAAGGAGTTTCATTTTCAATAGGTTCAGTGGGTTGAGGAGAAACTCTTTGCTCTACTGGATGGGGTGAAGATACCCCGAACAAGCCCCTCAGAGGATTACTTTCCATAGTAACAAGTGACAATAAATTTCAGCACACTATATAAATTTTTCCTTACCAAATTCCACCTACCAAAGGCGCTACACTCCCCGGAAACGGCGCCAGAAAAGAGTCTTGATGACCCACAAGTATAGGGGGTCTCGTAGTCCTTTCGATAAGTAAGAGTGTCAAACCCAACAAGGAGCAGAAGGAAATGATAAGCGGTTTTCAGCAAGGTATTCTCTGCAAGTACTGAAATAAGTGGTAACAGATAGTTTTGTGACAAGATAAATTGTAACGAGCAACAAGTAACAAAAGTAAATAAAGTGCAGCAAGGTGGCCCAATCCTTTTTTTAGCAAAGGACAAGCTGGAAAAAACTCTTATATAAGGAAAAGCGCTCCGAGGACACATGGGAATATCGTCAAGCTAGTTTTCATCACGTTCATATGATTCGCGTTTGGTACTTTGATAATTTGATATGTGGGTGGGCCGGTGCTTGGGTGTTTTTTTTTACATGAACAAGCATCCCACTTATGATTAACCTCTATTGCAAGCGTCCGCAACTACAACAAAAGTATTAAGGTAAACCTAACCATAGCATGAAACATATGGATCCAAATCAGCCCCTTACGAAGCAACGCATAAACTATGGTTTAAGCTTCTGTCACTCTAGCAACCCATCATCTACTTATTACTTCCCAATGCCTTCCTCTAGGCCCAAATAATGGTGAAGTGTTATGTAGTCGACGTTCACATAACACCACTAGAGGCTAGACAACATACATCTCATCAAAATATCGAACGAATACCAAATTCACGTGACTACTAATAACAAGACTTCTCCCGTGTCCTCAGGAACAAACGTAACTACTCACAAAGCATATTCATGTTCATAATCAGAGGGTTAATAATATGCATAAAGGATCTGAACATATGATCTTCCACCAAAAAAACCAACTAGCATCAACTACAAGGAGTAATCAACACTACTAGCAACCTACTAGCACCAATCCCGGACTTGGAGACAAGAATTGGGTACAAGGGATGAACTAGGGTTTGGAGATGAGATGGTGCTGGTGAAGATGTTGATGGAGATTGCCCTCTCCCTATGAGAGGAGCATTGGTGATGATGATGGCGATGATTTCCCCCTCCCGGAGGGAAGTATCCCTGGCAGAACAGCTCTCCCGGAGCTCTAGATTGGTTCCGCCAAGGTTCCGGCTTGTGGTGGCGGAGTCTTGTCCCGAAAGGTTGCTTCTGGTTTTTTTCGCGATGAAAGACTTCATATAGGAGAAGATGGGCGTCGAAGATCCACCAGGGGGCCCACGAGGTAGGGGGCACGCCCTAGGAGGGGGGCGCCCCCCCACCCTCATGAGCAGGGTATGGGCCCCTTGGCCTTCATCTTTGGCGACGATTTTTCTTTATTTATTTTAAGATATTCCGTGGAGTTTCAGGACTTTTGGAGTTGCGCAGAATAGGTCTATAATATTTGCTCCTTTTCCAGCCCAGAATTCCAGCTGCCGGCATTCTCCCTCTTCATGTAAACCTTGTAAAATAAGAGAGAATAGCCATAAGTATTGTGACATAACATGAAATAACAGCCCATAATGCGATAAATATCAATATAAAAGCATGATGCAAAATGGACGTATCAATGTGTACTTGGTATGTTGATTTTGCGAAGACCTCCCCTGCAACGACGCCAGAAATCTTCCTGCTACCTCTTGAGCACTGCGTTGGATTTCCTTGAAGAGGAAAGGGTGATATAGCAGAGTAGAGTAACTATTTCCCTCAGTTTTTGAGAACCAAGGTATCAATCCAGTAGGAGGCTACGCGCGAGTCCCTCGTACCTACACAAGACAAATAGCTCCACGCAACCAACGCGATTAGGGGTTCTCAATCCCTTCAGGGTCACTTACGAGAGTGAGATCTGATAGAGATGATAGATAATATTTCTGGTATTTTTGGTATAAATATGCAAAGTAAAATAAAAGCAAAGTAAAAAATAAAAAGCAATAATAAAGTGTTGGGAGATTAATATGATAAAGATAGACCCGGGGGCCATAGATTTCACTAGTGGCTTCTCTCAAGAGCATAAGTATTTTATGGTGGGTGAATGAATTACTGTTGAGCAATTGACAGAATTGAGCATAGTTATGAGAATATCTAGGTATGATCATATATATAGGCATCATGTCCGAGACAAGTAGACTGACAACTACCTGCATCTACTACTATTACTCCACTCATCGACCGCTATCCAGCATGCATCTAGAGTATTAAGTTCAAGAAAACAGAGTAACGCCTTAAGCAAGATGACATGATGTAGAGGGATAAATTCATGCAATATTATAAAATCCCATCTTGTTATCCTCGATGGCAACAATACAATACGTGCCTTGTTGCCCCTACTGTCACTGGGAAAGGACACTGCAAGATTGAACCCAAAGCTAAGCACTTCTCCCATTGCAAGAAAAACCAATCTAGTAGGCCAAACCAAACTGATAATTCGAAGAGACTTGCAAAGATAACCAATCATACATAAAAGAATTCAGAGAAGATTCAAATATTGTTCATAGATAAACTTGATCATAAACCCACAATTCATCGGTCTCAACAAACACACCGCAAAAAGAAGATTACATCGAATAGATCTCCATGAGAGAGGGGGAGAACATTTTATTGAGATCAAAAAAGAGAGAAGAAGCCATCTAGCTACCAACTACGGACCCGAAGGTCTGAGGTAAACTACTCACACTTCATCGGAGGGGCTATGATGTTGATGTAAAAGCCCTCCATGGTGGATTCCCCTTCCGGGGGAGCTCCGGAACAGGCCCCAAGATGGGATCTTGTGGATACAGAAAGTTGCGGCAGTGGAATTAGGTTTTGGCTCCGTCTCTGATCGTTTCGGGGTACGTAGGTATATATAGGAGGAAGGAGTACGTCGGTGGAGCAAAGGGGGGCCCACAAGGCAGGGGGGCGCACCCCCACCCTCGTGGCCGCCTCCCTTCTTTCTTGACGTGGGGTCCAAGTCTCTTGGATCATGTTCGGTGAGAAAATCATGTTCCCGAAGGTTTCATTCCGTTTGGACTCCGTACGATATTCCGTTTCTTCGAAACACTGAAATAGGCAAAAAACAGCAATTCTGGGCTGGGCCTTCGATTAATAGGTTAGTCCCAAAAGTAATATAAAAGTGGAAAATAAAGCCCAATGTGGTCCAAAACAGTAGATAATATAGCATGGAGCAATCAAAAATTATAAATACGTTGGAGACGTATCAGGAGTCTCCCTTCCAAATGGCTGTCACATGCCAAATGATAGCCACTTAATCACTTGGGGGCTCGACACCACAGTGATAAGTGACTTGCGTAGCTATGCGGTGGAGTGGTGCAGTCTTGGCGGGGAGACTTGCCCTTGGCGGCCCCGACAAGCCTGCTAGGGAAATCTTGGGACTTGTTCTTGGTGAGGCTTCGACCAGACCAGGCTTGCCTGCCCGATAACGGAGGTCTTTTCTTAGTGACATCTTGTTCCTTTGGCTTGTCTTGGTCTTCTTGATCCGCCCTTTGATTTCTCAAAGAGCTATTTCTCTGGCTTGGAAGCTTGGTGTCGTTGGATCCTCGTTGTTGTGCCTGTGTACAGTCTGGGCAACATACGTGAAGGTTTGTTGCACCGACAGGAGCCCCCGGGCCTAGGCCGAACATGCTGCCACAATAGCTCCCAAGCTATAAGTCTTGTCGCCCTATAATGCACGAGTAAAACAGCAAGGTCTGGTGAACTAAGTGCACCCACCTTCTCCCTAGCAAGCAAGCATTTTGTAATGAAAAGTGCAAAGTAATGAACAACAGGAAAATACAACCAGTGGCAGTGGTAGCTGACACCCCTCTCTCATCTCCCAATGTCAAAGTGCGATAAAAGGCCTCCAACCCAGCCGGCCTACGCTCGGCTAAGCTCCCATCAGAAGGGATCATGCATATGTCACAAAATTCAGTAAGTGGTATCTCATGGTTTTCAGCAAATAAATCAAAGCTCACTTCAGGAGGATTATTCCTAGGCAGGCAAGTAAAACTTTGAACAAAGATGTTTGTGAGGATTTGGTGCTGTTCACACTCATCTGCGATGAAGTCGGTGAGGTCGGCATTGGCAACATATTGTGTGAAATCCTCAAGGATTCCAGCCTCTTCCAGGAACGGGGTGTGCAGCCATTCACACGGTCGTACTTCCGCCAACCTCCGAGGATGGAGATCACTATCATATGACTCCCCAATAACACCCTTGGAGTTCTTCTTAGAGCCAAACTTCCTAAAGATATTCATGGTTTCCTATGAACAAAAATTCTGAAATTTATTAGCTCGCAAAATTTCTCAACAAAACTTCACAAAAAGGATAACAACTACTCATAGGGATACATCGAGGCCATAGCAAGCATTCAAACTACTTAGAACTCTAAGAATTCAACATGCAAGCTCATCTACAGCAGCACCAAGAGTAGCTAATTATTCAAAATATAAACCACTATAACAAAAACTAATTGGACAAATGGTGGAGTCACATACCAAGCAACAATCCCTCGAAACAGTTTCAAAAACGGAGCTTCGAGCAAAGAGATCGAAATCCGCGGGTTTGAAAGCAAGAACATGGGGGAGAGAGCAATGGAGATTTTTTTGTGGAGGTAAGTGATGATGTGGTGTGAAGGGATAAGTGAGAGGGCCCACGTGAAGACCACAACCCACCAGGGCGCGCCTGGGGGTCCTGGCGCGCCCAGGTGGGTTGTGCCCACCTGGTGCACCTCCCTCTGATATTATTTGCACCAGAATTCAGAAATATTCAAAAAAAATCGTATTAAATTTTCAGGGCATCCTGAGAACTTTTATTTTTGGGTCATTGTTGAATGCACGGGAAATTCAGAAAAGAGACAAAACATGGCATTCTATTTTATTTAACTAATAAAAACAGAAAACAAAAGGTAGGGACAGAAGCTAGTGCTTACTAAATTCATCAACTTCGTACCATTCAAAAATGATCTGTTAATAAGGCTGATCAAGTCTTATTAACAACCATTTTCGATTAGCATGAAACCGAAGAACTCTCGTAAATCACTAAGTTACCTCAATGGGGATATGAATGTCCCCAACAATAAGCATTTCATATTTCTTTTTGATAGTAGGTAGAGGTATTTGAAAACTTCCAATAGTGATTGTCGGAGATTTTTCAATAACATTAATACCATTCACTTGGAATTGTTTCTTCGGAAAGTGCACCGTATACTCATCGCCATTGGTATGAAAAGTGACCTTGTTTTTATTGCAATCAATAACAGCCCCTGCAGTATTCAAGAAGGGTCTACGAAGGATAATTGACATGTTGTCGTCCTCGGGCATCTCAAGTATAACAAAGTCAGTCAAAATAGTAACATTAGCAACAACAACGGGCACATGATATAGACCGAAGCTCAAGGTAAGATCCGATCTGTTGTTGCAGCCCGACCTTTCACGACACTCCACCACCAATAGCAGCAACCTCTCGCCCGCGCACGCGATGTACACGAAATAGAGGGTTTGAACCTTGTGGCACAGCACGAGAAAACCAATCTTGACGATGGTACTCACGCGCACAAACAATTTCTACAAAGAAATCGCAACACAGAGGTTTTCTAAAGATCCCTCTAAAACTTGATATGGGTGTCTACCCTTGAAAACACATTGTGTCTATTTTATAAAATAACCTGCTTTACATGCCGCACGTACATGACTTTATATAGTGGTCGACCCATCTAATTAACTTAACCGGCAAGCTCAACAAGTCTATCTCTAATACAATCTTGACCTTCTACTAATTTAATTTGCATCTACCTTTTATAACTCAGCCAGTATGAAATATAACTAAACCGACTTCAAAATAAATAAATAAGATAAACCAAGAGTCTGGACTGGTGCGCCATCTTCAAGGGTCTCTTGTTCTGCAGGTGGGCCCCATCCGACTTCTTTCAAGCAAAGGTGAACACGTACAAATCTTCTTTGCCAAGGAGTTTGTTCCTTGCGTGGCCGGAAGAGAAACAAATCTCTGATTTTTATCCTCTTGCACGGACATGATTCTATCTCCTTAAAATCCTCAAATTGAACTCCTTCTAAATTATCTCCAAGAAAATATTGTTCAACAACCGTGGAGCCTTCCAGGTCCACGACTAGCGTAGGTTCTTTCTTGTCGTGAAACGAAGGCATGCATCCATCTCTTTTCTTGCTAAAGGAACCCATGCATGCTTGTTTTTCCTTTGTTAAATAATGTCCACCGACGTGACCCACCAAAGCATCATATTTCTCATCCATGCATGGTTGTACAAACGAGCACAGAAGACCCAACGCATGCATGCTAATAATTTGTATGAGCTCTTGTACGTTCTTCTCACATTCCTGATTATAAAATATATTCTTTGGTACAAACACGCCTTCTGTTTTCAACCTTGATGCAACAATATTGTCATCAATATTCACAGCTGCATATGCGGTCGTATCAGCACATCCTCACAGATAGCGATAGGAATGGCAATTGATTTGTCGGCCATTTCCAAAGATATTTCAGTAGGTGTGAGTTTATTCAAATCAAGTCTTTTATATAAAGAGAAAGGCATAACACTAACACCAGCTCCTAAATCACACAAAGCAGTTTTCACATAATTCTTTTTGATATAGCAAGGTATAGTTGGTATTCCTGGATCTCCAAGTTTTTTAGGTACTCCATCTTGTAAAGTATAATTAGCAAGCATAGTGGAGATTTTAGCTTCTGGTATTTTTCTCTTATTTGTGAAGATGTCTTTCATATACTTTGCATAAGGAGGCATTTTTAAGATATCAGTAAAGCGAGTATGCAAAAAGACTGGCCTCAGCATTTCAGCAAAGCGTTCAAATTCTTCATCATCTTTCTTTTTAGTTGACTTGGGTGGAAAAGGCATAGGTTTTTGAACCCACGGTTCTCTTTCTTTACTGTGTTTTCTAGCAATGAAGTCTCCTTTATCATATCATTTATTCTTAGGTTCTGGGTTATCAAGATCAACAGGTGGTTCTATCTCAACATCATTATCTGGTTCTTTTTCATCGTTTCGTTGAGTGTCTTCATGAACTTCATCATTATCTATTTCATTATCACTAGGTGAGGTATCATTACCAGACTGAGTTTCAGCATCTGAGATAGAAGTTTCATTATCATTATCGGGAGGTTTTGTATTTCAGGTTCACTAGAAGTATGCAAAGTCCTATCATTTTTCTTCTTATTTTTCTTTCTAGAAGGACTAGGTGCATCAGTGTTAACTCTTTGTGACGTGGATATACCCTATGGCATGACTCGGCCGGAAATATGACTCGGCCGGACTGGGCGACTCACAGATGACCAAGATGGTGGGTCAGATGGACGACAAGGCCCAAGGCCAAGTAGGCCGGTTCATATGAAGGTGGGCCGGCTTAAGAGGAAAGGCATAAGGAATATTCTCCTACAAAGGAAGCAAGACAAGGACTCCACTTGTAATAGAGTAATCCTAATCCTACTAGGACTAGCCATGTAACCCGCCCCTTCAACATATATAAGGAGAGGCAGGGCACCCAGGAGGGACAAGAAAATAATCGCTAAGGCTAGACACAACTAAAGGGGAGCCGGCTTATGTGGCGACTCCCTCATGAGCATAATGAGACCTAGTCACAAACAGCATGTAGGGCTATTACAGGATGAAGTTTCCCGAGGCCCGGATGGTGTTGAGTTCTTGGAGGGATCCTTCCTAGGGTTCGAGAAATTCGCAATTTTCTAGATAAAGAAAAGTCAGCACGGAAGGATTTACATCATGGACGAGCAAGCGCGTACAAGATTGAAACTGAGACTGAGAATTTAGGGTTGCATGCTGTGCGGCCATGATAATCCACCGAGTCTGAAACAAAAGTTTTTGGTGATAGCTGATTCTAGGGTTACGTGTTGTACGGCCATGGTAATCACAAGTTGCCGAAGAAAGCATATCCCACGAGAGAAGTGATGCAGTTGTTCCAAGTTTTCCACTGTTCCATGTCCGTGATTTCTAGACTTTAAGTGCTAAGGGGATAAACTATTGCTGCTACTACTTTTTCATGACATGAAGACCAATCAAGTTCAAGGGTACACGGTGAGCATCTTTGACTCATACATGATTTGAAGCCAAAACCAGTTCTTTCCATTGGTCAGCTCCGATTGATGCATGCACACAAGGAAGCTACTAGGAGACCGATTCAAAGAAATATGGAAGAAAATTATTATGTGAGTCACCATGAGCCGGAAACAGAGCCGGCCATAACCCGGACTCGTTCATTGACTGCGCCTGCATCCACGCCTTGAGGCGACCGCTTCCGCTGTCGCTCCGAGCCTAAGCCAGCCTCGCCGCGCTGAGCTCCGGGTCAAAACAACCCCCCGCTCACTCCACTGCCGCGGCCTGCAAAATGCCTCCACCAGCGCTCCTCTATGATGGTTGCTGAGCCGCCCGGTCTGCGTATGCCTCTGGGTCGCCATTCCCTGCGGCCGCGCATCGAGTAGCTGGCGTTCGTCATCGCCCCCGCTGAGTTGGCCACACCACAAGCCGCCTTCGTCTCCAAAGTGGTCGTCGTCTTCAAGCTTGCCACGGCCTTCCCACTGCCGCTAAACTGCCACTTCACTTCCACTGTGGCTTGAGCTGCCGCTCATCTCCGTATCTGTTGTACGTGAGTCGCCCTGTGCTGCCTCCCCGCGGGTTTCCCATGCTGGCTCCTTGGTTTCTCACGCCGGCCTCTGTTACACCGCTCATCTACTGTCGAGCCGTCGGCCCTGACTAGCACCGCCCCGCGCGGTTCCGCCCCGAGGAGTCACAACCCGCACTTCTGATCGCAAGCCAGCCATGGTCGTTTCCTCTAAGTCACCGGCCTCACCTTTCCTTGAATCGCTAGCCTATTCGAGCCGCGGGCTTCCTCAGCCCTCAAATTCATGTCGTTGCCTTTGTTCCGTTCTGACGAGATGTTCAGTCAAGAGAGACAAGTTGATTCTACCCGCTCGTAGTGCAGTACATCTACGGTGTACAACAGCTGTTGTGTCCTCCATTTGACCGAGTCACCTGGAATCTGTTGTGAGCTACTGCTCCTGAGATATTACAAAGTCCTGCCATTGTTGCTTCCCATCAGGCCATCATCAATCGGAAAAATAGTATTACTCCTCACGTAGTGGTCAAGGCTGGTCTGCAAGATTAGATTTTTGTCTCCTGTTGCAATGTACGGGATGCTTCGCCGCTCATATACTGCAGTGTCAATTCAAAATCGCCATGTGGTCAGGCCACTACCTTGCGCTGAGCCGCCCTTGCAGATGTGGTCTTGATTCGCCGACGCGTCCTTCCGACTCGCCATGGCCTTGAGTCGCCTCCGCCTCACTGTCGCGGCCTCGCCTGCGCTAAGCCGCCGCCATGGGTTTGCTTCACGACAGTTGTTGACTTGCCTGGCGGTTCGTACGCCTGGGTCCTCGTCTCCACTGACGCAGCCTCGACATCCTGCTGCTGAGTTGTTTCATGATGAACCGCCGCTACTGCCGTACTGTTGAGTACTAGTGGGTCGCCGCTCGCTGAGGGCCAGCCCCTGTTTCGCAGTACTACATGCCCAGCCGGGTTCCGCAGTACTACAGGCCCACCTCGTCTGCTGCATGTCGCTGCAGTTTTATTAAGCCGCTGCTGCCAGGCCTGACCCGGCCTCTGTCTGGGACTCGCGCAGCCCTCGTCGTAGCAGGGGTTGAGCTGCTACATCCGCCTCTGTAACCCGCCAAGGGGGCACGACTTATTTAAAAAACTGGATGGAGGCGTGGTTATATGTTTGGACGTGAAGGCCATCATTTGGTAAAATTGTTGTGCACTCACTTCGTCCAAAAAATACATCAGGTGATATCCGTCCAGACTATTTTAAATAGCACATATTAACTTTTTCTTTTGAAGAACAATTTGTAACGCCCTTGATGCGGCTATATCTCCCACGTGTCGAAGCACGACTTAGAGGCATAACCGCATTGAAAGCATAAGTGAGGTAATCTTCACACAACCCATGTAATACATAATGAAAGATACATAGTTGGCTTACAATCGCCACTTCACACAATTACAAGAGTAAAGCATTACATCAACCAAGTACAATCAGGGCCCGACTACGGAGCCAAAATAAAAGAAGAAACCCCAAAAGCGACAAAGGTCCCCGATCGACCCCAACTGGGCTCCACTACTGATCAACTAGAACGGAACAACATAAAGGATAGGATCTTCATCGAACTCCTCCTTGAGCTCGGGCGCGTCACCTGCACAGTTTCATCGGCACCTGCAAACTGGTTTTGGAAGTATCTGTGAGTCACGGGGACTCAGCAATCTCACACCCGCGAGATCAAGACTATTTAAGCTTATAGGTAGGGTAAAAGGTATGAGGTGGAGCTGCAGCAAGCGACTAGCATATATGGTGGCTAACATACGCAAATGAGAGCGATAAGAGAAAGGCAAAGCACGGTCCAACAACTATGATCAAGAAGTGATCCTGAAACTACTTACGTCAAGCATAACTCCAACAACCGTGTTCACTTCCTGGACCCCGCCGAGAAGAGACCATCACGGTTACACACGCGGTTGGTGTATTTTAATTAAGATCGACTTCGGGTTTTCTATAACCGGACATTAACAAATTCCCATCCGCCACATAACCGCGGGCACGGCTTTTGAAAGTTCAAAACCTGTAGGGGTGTCCCAACTTAGCCCATTATAAGCTCTCGCGATCATCGAAGGATATTCCTTCTCCCCGGGAAGACCCGATCAGTCTCGGAATCCCGGCTACAAGACATTTTGACAGCAATAAAACAAGTCCAGCAAAACCGCCCGATGCGCCGACATCCTGATAGGAGCTGCACATATCTCGGTCTCAGGGCAACACCGGATGAGACATCCTACGAGTAAAACCAAGCCTCGAGTTTCCCCGAGGGGGCCCCGCAGCCTGCTCGGTTCGGACCAACACTTAGACAAGCATTGGCCCGGGGGGGCTAAATAAAGATGACCCTCGGGCTGATCAAACCCAAGGGAAAGGGATAGGTGGTAGGCAAATGGTAAAACCAAGGTTGGGCCTTGCTGGAAGAGTCTTATTCAAAGCGAACTGTCAAGGGGGTCCCATAAATCACCCGACCGCATTAGGGACGCAAAATCCGGGAACATAACACCGATATGACGAAAACTAGGGCGGCAAGAGTGGAACAAAACACCATGCATAAGGCCGAGCCTTCCACCCTTTACCAAGTATATAGATGCATAAATTAAATAAGATATATTGTGATATCCCAACAAGTAAACATGTTCCAACAAGGAACAACAAGTCCATGTTCCAACAAGGAACAAGTTTCATCTTCACCTGCAACTAACAACGCTATAAGAGGGGCTGAGCAGAGCGGTAACATAGCCAAACAACGGTTTGCTAGGACAAGGTGGGTTAGTGGCTTGGTTTAACAATATGAGAGGCATGATAAGCAAGTGGTAGGTATCGCAGCATAGGCATAGCAAAAGAGCGAGCAATCTAGCAAGCAAAGATAGAAGTGATTTCGAGGGTATGGTCATCTTGCCTGAGATCCCGCAAGGAAGAAGAACGAGTCCATGAAGAAGACAAACGGACATAGACGAACGGATCCTCACAATCGCAATGTTATCGGAACTAACCCGAAGAAGCAACACCGGAAAGAAGCAAACAACAAAGTAAACAACCACCACATAAACATGGCATGCTATGCGAGATGTGGTATGCAATGCATATGCGTGCTCCGGAAGGGAAAAGATGAACAAGGCATAATCTTGGAAAACCAAGTATGCCACTGGAAAGGTGAGGTGATTTCGATTGAAATCGATATAAAGATCACCGGAATCGGATGCACGGTTTGCAAATGACAAGCAAAACAAGAATGACAAGATTCTGCCATTAACAGCATGATGCTACTTAGCAAGCAACAAGAAATTAAGCTACTGCACCCAAACATATCAACAAAGCATATGACAGTAAACTACTCAAGATGCTTGACAAAATATGAACACTGAGCTATGGCTAAATCACACCACAACAGGTTCAAACAAGCATGGCAAAAGTGCAAAATATAACAGGTTCACAGACTTAGTGAAAATACTAACATGCCAGAAATTAACATCAGGATGACATGTTTAGAGCAATGAAACAACATGCTACAGGAACAGGACATGGTAAAATAAGACATGGCATGAATCAACTCAAAGCACTTAACAAAAGTCCCTTACTGACCATAAGCCAAAAGGACTAGAAAATATAATAACACCCATGTCAATTAAGCAAGTTTCGTTACAGGTTTCAGACTTAGCAGAAAACTGGACATGTCAAAAACAGATAACAAGTAGGCATGTTCGTGAGCTTGATGCACTCACTACAGAGCATTACATAATAAACTAGGCATACATACATCAATAAGACATGGCATATAAGCTATACATGGCAAGAACAACATCATATCATGCAAGGATCAACTACAACAAGCTTGGCAAAATCAAATAACATGTAAACAATCTGCCAGTAACATTTTATAGCAAAAGTAGAGCTCGATTGACTCAAGCTATGGCACTTCAAAAATACAAACAAAGGCATGGATGGATAGAGTAAATCCATATTCTCAAAACACTCTTACTGATCATGCTCCAAAGAGGCATAGATCTCTCTGAAACAACATGAACACATGGCATAAAAATAACAGCAGGACAAGACGGTGAAATTACTCAAGTCTCTGAAATCAGCTACATTAAGTACCCTAGTTTGCATGCTTGTTCTAGTCACCACATAGATCACAAAAATACTCGGCATAAATCTCTGGAAAGACGGCATGGCATATTACAAAACACATGTAGGACTCAACTTCATAGGATGCACATATCAATCATGGCAAAAATGACAAAAGTGCAAGTTCTGAAAAGAATCAGAAACTAACATCACATAGCCCTCTTCTAACAGCATTTCGGGCATCAAGATGAGCTCAAATGAAAATGACGCAATGAGATGAAATGATGTACTCATCTAGACGAACAATTTTATATACTACACGCCCAAAACGGAGCAGCGGACGCAGAGATATGATGCGATGAACAGAGGCATAAAACTGTCAAATCTCAGGGACTTGGGCAAAACGAGGTCAACCTCTAGATTTGCACGGACTTCGAGGCAGGGCCGGATCTCGCCGGAGTTGTGGCCGGGGAAGACGCCAGCGAGGTCGAGGGATCTCGGGAGGCGCGGGGGAGGCGGCCCCGGACCGGATCCGGCCGGATCCGGCCGGCGGGGGAGGCGCGGACGACCGCGAGGAGGCAGAGGGAGGCGGAGCGGGGCGGAGCTCCGGCGGGGCGGCGGAGCCGGTGCGCGCGGGCGGCGCTGGACGCGGCGGGGAGGAGGCCGGGCGGCGGGGCGCGGCGCCGGCGAGCGGAGAGCGCGGCGGCGGGGGAAGGCGCGCGGGGCGCGGCGTACGGAGGCGGGTGCCGCGGCGGCGCCAGGCGCCGGCGAGGGCGCGACATACGGCGGCGGTGGCGCGGGGAACCCGAGCGGCGGAGGCGGGGCGCTCGGGCCCGCGGGGCGCGGCGACGGGCGCGGTCGGGCCCGGATCGGCCCGGGGCGGGCCGGATCTGGGCCCCGGGTGGCGCGGCGAAGTGTGGCGCCGATGATGGCGACGTGGCATCCCCTGGTTGGGCGCGAGAGGCGGTGGCGCTGACGTGGCGCGACGGGATTGGCCCGGGTGAGGTGGCTGGTGGACATGTCCGGCGCGGACGGACGTGTCCGGCGGCGGAGAGGGGGCGGGGCTAGGGTTTCATCTGCGATTTGGACGGGGGGAGGCACATATTTATAGGTAGAGGGGGCTAGGAAGCTCCAAATGGAGTGCGTTTTTCGGCCACGCGATCGTGATCGAACGACCGAGAGGATGGAGGGGACTTAGATGGGTTTTGGGCCACTTTGAAGGGGGTGTTGGGCTGTACACCAAAGAGGCCTTTGCGGTTACCCGGTTAACCGTTGGAGTATCAAACGACCTCCGAATGACCCGAAACTTGACAGGCGGTCTATCGGTGCTATACCAAGGCCGCTTGGCAAACCTCGGTCCATTCCGAGACCGTTTAACACCCGCACATGAAAAGAGGTAAAAGGGACGCTGGGGAACATAGGAGCGCCGGATTGCAAAACGGACAACGGGGAAAATGCTCGGATGCATAAGACGAACACGTATGCGAATGCGATGCACATGATGACATGATATGAAATGCAGATGATGACATGGCAAAGTGCAACACGCAAGCACATGACATGGCAACGACGGCGAATAACTGGCGGACACCTGGCGCATCGAACCCGGGGCGTTACAACACTCCACCACTACGAGAGGATCTCGTCCCGAGATCTAAGAATGGCATCGGAGGGGAAAACGGAAGAGAAAGAGAAGAGGTAAAGCTAAGTTGCTTCTTTGACAAACGAGTGAAACCAAAGAACCTTGAGAGGTTGCAGAATCTTGCAAGAGATACTACAACGGAGATGAACGAAATTGAAAACGCTCCGTTACAAAAGAGGAGCAAGGAACATGGAATACGGCGAGAAAGAAGAGTTTACGTGACAAGATAGACATTGAAACCACTCCGGTTAAAAGAGGAACGATAGACATAACACTCCGGTTAAATCGATAAGCAAGCAAAAGGACATGATCTCCAAAATGAGATGACGGTTTGAAGAAAACATCACAATGCCTCCGGAAGAAGGAATAGAAAATAGCTCATTGGAATAAAAGAATGGAGAAGAAAATGACAACTTCTGCCACAAATGATCTTGAAGAGCACCCTTCCAAGAAGGTTAGAACGGAGTTGTTGGAAAACCAACAACGATAAGATATGATTCCCGTGGACTTATGGAAAACATCTCAAAATTATGAGGTGACGACCGACCACCAAAGGAAGCAATTGCTTGCTTGAGATCAACGAAGAGAAGAACATTTCTTTAACCGAGGAGAGAGGAGAAAACTTGGACCATTGATAAGCACCATAATAGCAACATTCCTTAGGGAAGGCTTTAGGTGAAATATAACCCAAGATAAATCCAATGAAGAGATTGATGGATTTAAAATACCTCATTCTTGACAACATGTGAGTCATGAGACATGAACTCCAATTATCAAGAATGGCATAATACCACCTCGAATGATACGGTTGAAAGAATTGCACTTTAAAATGCAAGATAAAGAATACTTGAGCTCCTCTGAAAAGAATCTCGATGAACACTTCGAGAAGGAATTAAATCCTTTGTGAATCATCATGTAGCCTCCATAAAGAACTCCGGTAATAAAAGGATGATAAAAATAACGAGAAGTTGAAAACACAAGGTAAAGCTTTGAGATGATTGGATGGACCTCCGTGGTGATAGAATAGCGAGAGCTTGGAACTCCGAGGAAGATAAGGTTAAACAATTGAAATCAAGAATTTGAAGAACCTCCGGAATAGGGAATTGAATTTACTCGATGAAACAAGAATAAGAATTACATTATGCTTATCCTTCACCAATTTAGATTGATGACAACCAACGGATTTGGCATACTACTTATTTTCGTAGAAAAGATTAAGAGAGATATAGCGCAACCTTGAGAATGTCTTCAACGAACCGCCGGTAGGATTTGGAAAGAAAGAATGAATCTATATGATAACAAGGGAAGAAGGATCTTGAACGAACCACCGTAAGAATTTAAAATGGACGAAGAAAATATAAAGAAACACCGGGAAGAGTTAGCAAATGAACGAAGATACTTGATATAATTTAGATATAAATGAACGCAGAGATCCCAAGCTGATTAGAGAATACTTGAATGATACACCGGTATCATTTGGAGAACGATAGACGAAGCTGAGAATGAATAATTCTTCTGAAATGATGGCCTACGGAGAATCAAACTGAAAAGACTCCTGGAATGTTCCGGATGGGTGAAAATTATTCTCGCAATCGAAAACAATTATGAGAGAATGGCAACAAGCTAGAACCACACAACTTGGTAAGAACGGGTAAGGATTTAAGAGGAACTCTTCTTCGGTCTTCAAATGTTGAGAATGATGATGAGAAACACCACCATGAATTGTTGAGGCACCCCGGAATGAGAATTTGAAATGTTGAACCAATAATGAAAAGAATTTGAAAGATCTTGGAGAAAGACATATGACTGATGGTAAATCATTCTTACGTCAAACTTCGAAAAGAATTTGGGAATAGCTTCGGGATGATTATAAGAGTCAGGTAAGATCCTGGGAAAAGACTTGTGGGTTAGGGCCCACTCAAAAGAAACACCTTGAAAAGATTGCTTGGAAAGAGAGATTGCATCGATTGAATTAAATGACTTGAATGAGATAGCATCCTCAAAAGAAATTGAGTGAAATGAGAATGGAAACTTGAATCTTCTGAGATATCTTCAACACTCCGGAACAAATGAATAGCGAGAGGTGAATGATTAAGAGGAGCATCGGTACGAGAAAACATTAGAAACGAGGAAAAGATATGATCGATAAAGCTTGAATAGGAACTACCGGAGAAGAAAAGAATGACGAATGATGAACTTGAAGCTCCGTTAGTATCTTCATGAGAAACACCGGGTAAGAACATGAAGGAGAAGAATGGAGAGGCTTCACATCAATAAGATGGATACTTGATCAAGAAATCTGCGTCCTTGAAGAAATAAGGGTGGGAGGGCGGGAAAAACAAAGACAACTTGGAACGGATGAAGCAAACACCGTTGAGAAGAACTGATAATTGATCTTGCGAATGTTGGAATGATCGGATTTACTTGGAGAGAAGCACACTGGTTGGAAAGGATTGAAAAGACAACCTTGATGAACAAGAAGGATTAGCATCCACATAGAAATATGAGAACACCGCTTAGGGAAGGTATGGAATCACCACTTGACATTGAAGCAACTCGAATACCACAAATAAAACAAAACAAAGGATTTGGCTTGCGGAATAAGCCGGAACCAAACATATGATAGATCCCATATCGTATCATGTGTCTGTTGGAAAGATATCCTATGAGATACTTGAATTCCCACTTATAAACTCCCGAAACTTTCTGGTTATGCAATCAGGTGTTGGGGATACAGGGGACACAAAATATATCACCCAAACTAACAATACCTAGATCCAGCTGTATCCATCCGTCAACACATAACCAAGAAACCTTCGGAAATCATCTACCTCAACCTTCGAAAAGCATCCGTTATACGAGTTATGGCAATACTCCCGCACTCGCCTCAGTACTGGGCTATCAGGGTTATCTCACCAACAACTGTACAAAAGAGATTTTCGATGTCGGCGTACTAATCTCAGGTATTCCAGAACTGCAACGATAAAATTATGACGACAACACCTCGGAGCTCAACTCCCCGGGACACCTCCACTAAACCCCTGCTGACAGGAGGCAACCAAGACAATGTTGTCATCATAAGGCCATCGGAACGATTCTAAGATACCCGCGTGATCCTAAAATTTTTTTAGTGAAATTTGAGAAGAGAAGAGTCAAAACTCTACGTCAGGATGCCTTACCAGAGCGATGAGGAGACCGGGAAGTAAAAAAGAATTCCTAATCTCTCCGATATATAATTCCTAGATGACTCAAAACATTTTTGTAGACACAACTCGGCCGCTAAAAACGATCAATCAGTGGGGGCTCCTAAGGTCGGGGAAGGCTCTGATACCAACTTGTAACGCCCTTGATGCGGCTATATCTCCCATGTGTCGAAGCACGACTTAGAGGCATAACCGCATTGAAAGCAATGTCGCAAGTGAGGTAATCTTCACACAACCCATGTAATACATAAGGGAAAGATACATAGTTGGCTTACAATCGCCACTTCACACAATTACAAGAGTAAAGCATTACATCAACCAAGTACAATCAGGGCCCGACTACGGAGCCAAAATAAAAGAAGAAACCCCAAAAGCGACAAAGGTCCCTGATCGACCCCAACTGGGCTCCACTACTGATCGACTAGAACGGAACAACATAAAGGATAGGATCTTCATCGAACTCCTCCTTGAGCTCGGGCGCGTCACCTGCACAGTTTCATCGGCACCTGCAAACTGGTTTTGGAAGTATTTGTGAGTCACGGGGACTCAGCAATCTCACACCCGCGAGATCAAGACTATTTAAGCTTATAGGTAGGGTAAAAGGTATGAGGTGGAGCTGCAGCAAGCGACTAGCATATATGGTGGCTAACATACGCAAATAAGAGCGAGAAGAGAAAGGCAAAGCACGGTCGAACAACTATGATCAAGAAGTGATCCTGAAACTACTTACGTCAAGCATAACTCCAACAACCGTGTTCACTTCCCGTACCCCGCCGAGAAGAGACCATCACGGTTACACACGCGGTTGGTGTATTTTAATTAAGATCGACTTTGGGTTTTCTACAACCGGACATTAACAAATTCCCATCTGCCACATAACTGCGGGCACGGCTTTCGAAAGTTCAAAACCTGCAGGGGTGTCCCAACTTAGCCCATTATAAGCTCTCGCGATCAACGGAGGATATTCCTTCTCCCCGGGAAGACCCGATTAGTCTCGGAATCCCGGCTACAAGACATTTCGACAGCAATAAAACAAGTCCAGCAAAACAGCCCGATGCGCCGACATCCTGATAGGAGCTGCACATATCTCGGTCTCAGGGCAACACCGGATGAGACATCCTACGAGTAAAACCAAGCCTCGAGTTTCCCCGAGGGGGGCCCACAGTCTGCTCGGTTCGGACCAACACTTAGACAAGCATTGGCCCGGGGGGGGCTAAATAAAGATGACCCTCGGGCTCATCAAACCCAAGGGAAAGGGATAGGTGGTAGGCAAATGGTAAAACCAAGGTTGGGCCTTGCTGGAAGAGTCTTATTCAAAGCGAACTGTCAAGGGGGTCCCATAAATCGCAAAATCCGGGAACATAACACCGATATGACGGAAACTAGGGTGGCAAGAGTGGAACAAAACACCAGGCATAAGGCCGAGCCTTCCACCCTTTACCAAGTATATAGATGCATTAATTAAATAAGATATATTGTGATATCCCAACAAGTAAACATGTTCCAACAAGGAACAACAAGTCCATGTTCCAACAAGGAACAAGCTTCATCTTCACCTGCAACTAACAACGCTATAAGAGGGGCTGAGCAGGGCGGTAACATAGCCAAACAACGGTTTGCTAGGACAAGGTGGGTTAGTGGCTTGGTTTAACAATATGGGAGGCATGATAAGCAAGTGGTAGGTATCGCAGCATAGGCATAGCAAAAGAGCGAGCAATCTAGCAAGCAAAGATAGAAGTGATTTTGAGGGTATGGTCATCTTGCCTGAGATCCCGCAAAGAAGAAGAACGAGTCCATGAAGAAGACAAACGGACATAGACGAACGGATCCTCACAATCGCAACGTTATCAGAACTAACCCGAAGAAGCAACACCGGAGAGAAGCAAACAACAAAGTAAACAACCACCACATAAACATGGCATGCTATGCGAGATGTGGTATGCAATGCATATGCGTGCTCCGGAAGGGAAAAGATGAACAAGGAATAATCTTGGAAAACCAAGTATTCCACTAGAAAGGTGAGGTCATTTCGATTGAAATCGATATAAAGATCACCGGAATCGGATGCACAGTTTGCAAATGACAAGCAAAACAAGAATGACAAGATTCTGCCATTAACAACATGATGCTACTTAGCAAGCAACAAGAAATTAAGCTACTGCACCCAAACATATCAACAAAGCATATGACAGTAATCTACTCAAGATGCTTGACAAAAGATGAACACTGAGCTACGGCTAAATCACACCGAAACAGGTTCAAACAAGCATGGCAAAAGTGCAAAAGATAACAGGTTCATAGACTTAGTGAAAATACTAACATGCCAGAAATTAACATCAGGATGACATGTTTAGAGCAATGAAACAACATGCTACAGGAACAGGACATGGAAAAATAAGGCATGGCATGAATCTACTCAAAGCACTTAACAAAAGTCCCTTACTGACCATAAGCCAAAAGGACTAGAAAATATAATAACACCCATGTCAATTAAGCAAGTTTCATTACAGGTTTCAGACTTAGCAGAAAACTGGACATGTCAAAAACAGATAACAAGTAGGCATGTTCGTGAGCTCGATGCACTCACTACAGAGCATTACATAATAAACTAGGCATACATACATCAAGAATACATGGCATAGAAGCTATACATGGCAAGAACAACATCATAGCATGTAAGGATCAACTAAAACAAGCTTGGCAAAATCGAATAACATGTAAACAATCTGCCAGTAACATTTTATAGCAAAAGTAGAGCTCGATTGACTCAAGCTATGGCACTCCAAAAATAAAAACAAAGGCAAGGATGGATAGAGTAAATCCATATGCTCAAAACACTCTTACTGATCATGCTCCAAAGAGGCATAGATCTCTCTGAAACAACATGAACACATGGCATAAAAATAACAGCAGGACAAGACAGTGAAATTACCGTCTCTGAAATCAGCAACATTAAGTACCCTAGTTTGCATGCTCGTGCTAGTCACCACATAGATCACAAAAATACATGGCATAAATCTCTGAAAAGGTGGCATGGCATATTACAAAACACATGTAGGACTCAACTTCATAGGATGCACATATCAATCATGGCAAAAATGACAAAAGTGCAAGTTCTGATAAGAATCAGAAACTAACATCACATAGCCCTCTTCTAACAGCATTTCGGGCATCAAAATGAGCTCAAATGAAAATGATGCAATTAGATGAAATGATGTACTCATCGGGCGAACAATTTGATATACTACACGCCCAAAACGGAGCAGCGGATGCAGATATATGATGCGATGAACAGAGGCATAAAACTGTCAAATCTCAGGGACTTAGCCAAAACGAGGTCAACCTCCAGATTTGCACGGACTTCGAGGCAGGGCCGGATCTCGCCGGAGTTGTGGCTGGGGAAGACGCCGGCGAGGTCGAGGGAGCTCGGGAGGCGCGGGGGAGGCGGCCCCGGACCGGATCCGGCCGGATCCGGCCGGCGGGAGGCGCGGACGACCGCGAGGAGGCAGAGGGAGGCGGAGCGGGGCGGAGCTCCGGCGGGGCGGCGGAGCCGGTGCGCGCGGGCGGCGCTGGACGCGGCGGGGAGGAGGCCGGGCGGCGGGGCGCGGCGCCGGCGAGCGGAGAGCGCGGCGGCGGGGGAAGGCGCGCGGGGCGCGGCGTACGGAGGCGGGTGCCACGGCGGCGCCAGGCGCCGGCGAGGGCGCGGCGTACGGCGGCGGCGGCTCGGGGAACCCGAGCGGCGGCGGCAGGGCGCGGCGGCGGGCGCGGTCGGGCCCGGATCGGCCCGGGGCGGGCCGGATCTGGGCCCCGGGTGGCGCGGCGAAGTGGGGCGCCGACGATGGCGACGTGGCATCCCCTGGTTGGGCGCGGGAGGCGGTGGCGCTGACGTGGCGCGACGGGATTGGCCCGGGTGAGGTGGCCGGTGGACATGTCCGGCGCGGACGGACGTGTCCGGCGGCGGAGAGGGGGCGGGGCTAGGGTTTCATCTGTGATTTGGACGGGGGGAGGCACATATTTATAGGTAGAGGGGGCTAGGAAGCTCCAAATGGAGTGCGGTTTTCGGCCACGCGATCATGATCGAACGACCGATATGATGGAGGGGACTTAGGTGGGTTTTGGGCCACTTTGAAGGGGGTGTTGGGCTGTACACCAAAGAGGCCTTTGCGGTTACCCGATTAACCGTTGGAGTATCAAACGACCTCCGAATGGCCCGAAACTTGACAGGCGGTCTACCGATGCTATACCAAGGCCGCTTGGCAAACCTCGGTCCATTCCAAGACCGTTTAACACTCGCACATGAAAAGAGGTAAAAGGGGACGCCGGGTTACATAGGAGCGCCGGATTGCAAAACGGACAACGGGGAAAATGCTCGGATGCATAAGACGAACACGTATGCGAATGCGATGCACATGATGACATGATATGAAATGCAGATGATGACATGGAAAAGTGCAACATGCAAGCACATGACATGGCAACGACGGCGAATAACTGGCGGACACCTGGCGCATCGAACCCGGGGCGTTACACAATTACTCTGGTCTGTGATGTTTTTGATGCAGGACAATTGTTCACTACATCAACACAACATGGTTGACTCGCCCGTCCGCGCGGCTTACCGCACCCGCGATTGACTCGCCCGTCCGCGCCGGCTTCCAACACCACGGCCGATTCATCTGTCTGAGCGGCCTCTGATGCTGCGGTCGTCTTTTCCGTCCGTATCTCTCGGCCTGGTCTACATCAACACACCGGGCCACACATGTCTGCATGAGCTGTTTATTGAGTATGAGCAAGTCACTGCTTGGGTAGCCCGGTTTTCTTCCAACAAAATTGGAGGCAAATTATCATGTATTATCAGCCGTCTTCTGCACTGGATGGCTCAATGGGCATGCGCACAAGTCGCCGCCACTACAGTTTGGTTAACTTCAAATAGCTAGTTGGAAGGAACCATTGGCCGAGTTGCTGACATGGCTCATATGGGATAATTTATAACCCGCCGCAGTCACTTCAACATTCTGTAGATTCACATAGCGCTATCAACGCCAATGATATACACTTTCTGCTATGGTCAAATATGGAGAATCTCAAGACAACTCCTCGAGTCGTCTCATGAACGAGGAAAGGCATGAGATAAATATTGGCTAGTAATTGTGAAGCCCCAATTCTTGACTGAAAGGGACACCAAAGGCCTCTGCCCTCCCTCTCTATCTATCCAAGAGATGGAAGGGCAGAGCTTTTTTTTTGTTTTTTCATCTTTTCATCAAAGAGTTGAACAATGAAGATAGATGGCAAGTGCCTGGTCGATTTGATCAGGCCGTGTAGGAACAAGGTTCAAATCGTTCGTTCGTCTTGGGGGCTACAATGATACGACTGATCAAGTCTTACCAATTTCAGTAAATTCCAGAACCCCAGGACATTGGAGGAAAAAATAACCCGGCCTCGGAGATTACTACTATATCGATGAAAATTTAGAAGGCCGTCAGAAAAAATCTTGGTCACAATGATGCTTCCGGTTTACAATCCGGTTCAAGGGAAATCCCGTCTCCCACACAGTGCTGAAGCTCTCAATATCTAGTTCAAAATCCGGTTTAAAAGGAAACTGTATCCCACAAAGCTCTGAAGCTCTTAAATCCAGTTTAAAATTCCGGCTCAAGAAGAATACTCTTGCAAAGTTGAGTTCTCAAAAAAAATTAAAGGTTGCCAAAGAGAATTTGTTGCCATGATGCATAGTTCAAACATGGGTATCCGATCCGGCTTACACGCCTTGTTACAAATCACTTGGAGGCTTAATGCCCGAGTTACAGGGACCAAAGAGAGTTTGATGCACAGCACATCTCAAACATAGGTACCCGAGGAGCACAACTCGTAAGTATGTCACTTGGGGGCTTCCTGTTCAAACATAGGCCTATTCGACCAAAGAGAACATAGTGTGACTACCCTTTTGACTAGGTTATATTCAAACATAGGCATATTCGACCAAAGAGAATATAACCTTTTCGGGTCATCCTACCTGTAGCTAGTTGCTTCAACTCCATCAGGTAATCCTGATTGACCCGTCGAACTCTTAACGATCAACCTTTACGGCGTATTTGACCAAGATTTGAGCTTGTTAAGGTTCAAACGATGGTTTGTCATGCGAGAGCACAGCTTACAGATCCAGGCTTCATAAGCCGCCTTCCTTGAAACTTGGATAAATTGGCCCGTGATGTATGTTGTTACTCTGACCCCGCATACTCCTGGTAAGTCCATAAAGCAAGACCTGACTTTATCTGGGTTCAAATGTCGATTGGGTACTGTGAGTCAGGCTCACGGAAAGCACGTACCTTCCAGTGGCTCAGGCTAGTTTCATTGAAGTATTCTGTCATCATACACATACATCATCATACATTGCATCATACACATACATCATCATATAATGCATCATACATTACACCATCATAGCATGTATCATATATGCATAGATATACTGGTTTATATTGCAGGAACCGGTTTTCAAACCAGGTTATATTATTCAAATCTTTAATAGCCAACATGGATGGATTTTTATTTTGGTTATCAATAACCAGTATTATGATTGAGGTTTTCAAAGTCGCTTCCGCGCAATGGCTATTATCTTATTAATGGATATGATTTATTCTACAATGGAAGGAATAGTCCCGAGTCGCTGCAGGCTTACAACCCCGCACTTGAGGGCTACATTATTCAAGTTGAGATTACATCAAATACGCAAGTCCCATGTAACTGCCAGCATGCACCATGGCACTTGGGGGCTAATGCAAAGTCATTTTTTGCTCATCTTATTGAAGACCCGACTAATCACATCGTAATGAGCTGGCCCTTGGGGGCTACCAATTGCTCCTGTCAAAAGTTCAAGGTGCACAAGTCGTAATCCATTATATTGAAAGGTCCACTACTTAGTTGGTAAAGCACAAAGCTCTTAACCTTGTGGACGTGGGTTCAAGCCCCATGATGAGGGTTGCATCATATGATGTTCTTTTCAAAGAAGTATATATAAAGTCCCAGCTCAATATTATCTTACTGAGCTAGCCCTTGAGGGCTACAGGTTGTTGTTCAAGTCTACATGATCATATTTACAAATTCTCTTCTCATTATTGCATAATGACCTGGCCCATGGGGGCTACATTGGTTGAAGTTTTTATGAGTATAAGGCAATTACAAGTCTCAGGTTGCTGCAAGCATAACAACCCGGCACTTGGGGGCTACATATGTGGAATATTCAGTTTTGACTAGTGACTGAGATGAACAATCTGGATTTCTTCAAGGTTGCAACATTTATATTGAAACAAGTCTTAATCTATCACTATGTTCTCCTCTTAAGACTTGGGGGCTACAGGTAATATGCATATAAAGGAGGAACATCTTCAAATTCTCAGTTTTGGGCAAATCAGGAAGATTGATTGTGTGACCCGGCATTGGCAACAATCATGACCCGGCGTCTATAAACAGTCATGACCTAGAATCATCAGTTTTTTATAAACCGGCAATTTTGGCAATGGTAAACCCGCAAGTTTTTACATCTTCAAGCCGGCTAAAAGTCAGATGAGTATTTCAAGATCAATATTTTTTATTAAGCACTGGGAGTTGAATCAAATGAACTATTCTTCACAATATTTTTCTGTGAGAAGCCAACATTAGCAAATTGATTATGAGACTGACCGATTGACTCAGATTTTCTAGAAGAAGGAAATGACAAAGACTTAAGGAGGATCAGGTGCCGGCTTACAAGAATATTTAAACCAGAGCACAACCTGTCAAATTTGTTCTTGAGTTATTTTGCAGGATCAGTTTCACATGGATAAATCCAAATTAAGGTGGGGGCTAATGTCGGGGATATACCCCGCCGTATGACCCGGCCGGACTGGGCAACTCACTGATGACCCCGACGGTGGGTCAGATGGACGACAAGGCCCAAGGCCCAATATGCCGGTTCATATGATGGTGGGCCGGCTTAAGAGGAAAGGCATAAGGAATATTCTCCTACAAAGGAAGCAAGACTAGGACTCCACTGGTAATAGAGTAATCCTAATCCTACTAGGACTAGTCATGTAACCCGTCCCTTCAACATATATAAGGAGGGGCAGGGCACCCCAAGAGGGACAAGAAAATAATCGCTAAGGCTAGACACAACTAAAGGGGAGACGGCTTATGCGGCGACTCCCTCATGAGCATAATGAGACCTAGCCACAAACAGCATGTAGGGCTATTACCCGATGATGTTTCCCGGGGCCCGAAGCTGTCTAAATCCTTGTCTTGTGTGTTGATTCGCCTTGCGTCTCTTGATTCCAACCAACCCCTTCAAGCTACCGCGTAGATGAGTTGGCCTCATGACTAAGTCCTCACACTATAGGACATCTGACGTGACAATTCCACGACACTTTGTGAATCTTGTTCTATTCTTTTTGGGTGTCCCTCAGGATAAAGTGGTTCCTGAGTCATTTTACCTCCTCTAGTTGCAACTCTAACAGCATAGTCCTGTATATTATGATTCATTCCATCAAGCAACTCTCTTTGAGATATAGCAACATGTTCTAACTAGGTTTGAACCATAGAAGCATGTTCTCCAACATCCCTAACATCATTTGAGATTCTACACAACAAGTCACTCAAGCGAGCAATCATATCAAAATTGTATTTCAATTGTTTCATAACATTTGCATTGAAGTGTTCTTGTTTTCTAATATAGTTTTCACACTCATAAAGGCATTGGCTAGGATGCATCTTGTGAGGATTGTCATTATCACTGAATTTCATTAGAGAATTTACCTCTACCACCCTAGGAAGTGGTGGTGAATTAAGCCCATGTATTTCTTCAATAGGAGGTAAATTTCTAACATCCTCAGCTTTAATACCTTTTTCCTTCATAGATTTCTTTGCCTCTTTCATATCTTCAGGACTGAGATATAATATACCCCTCTTCTTTGGAGTGGGTTTAGGCGGTGGTTCAGGAATAGTCCAATTATCATAATTTTTCAATATATTATTCAATAATTCTTCGGCCTGTCCAACAGTTCGTTCCCTGAAAACACAACTAGCACAACTATCTAGGAAGTCCCTAGAAGCATCGGTTAGTCCATTATAGAAGATATCAAGTATTTCATTTTTCTTAAGAGGATGATCAGGCAAAGCATTAAGTAACTGGCAAAGCCTCCCCCAAGCTTGTGGGAGACTCTCTTCTTTAATTGGCACAAAGTTAAATATTTCCTGTAAGGTAGCTTGTTTCTTATGAGCAGGAAAATATTTTTCAGAGAAGTAATAAATCATATCCTGGGGACTACGCACACAACCAGGAGTAAGAGTATTGTACCAAGCTTTAGCATCACCCTTTAATGAGAAAGGAAATAATTTGAGAATAAAGTAATAGCGAGTTCTCTCATCATCGGTAAAAAGGGTGGCTATGTCATTCAACTTAGTAAGATGTGCCACAACAGTTTTAGTTTCATAACCATGGAAAGGATCAGATTCAACCGAAGTAATTAACTCTGGGTCGACAGAGAATTCATAATCCTTATCAGCAATAAAGATAGGTGAAGTAGGAAACTTAGGATCACATGTCATTCTAGCATTCAGAGTTTTTTCTTTATACTTGTGCAATAATTTATCTAGATCATCTCTATCCTTACAAGAAATAATATCTCTAGTTGTTTCTTCATTCATAACATAACCTTCTGGTACCTTAGTAAATTCATATCTAGGAAGGCTAGTTCTAGCAGGTGTTTCAGGAGTTTCAGTTTCAAGCTCATCATCAGATTCAACAACATCATGTTGTATTACTCCAGCAATTTGTTCATCAAGAAAATCACCAAGTGGCACATCACCATTATCAAGCAAGGTACTAGCATCATCATAAGCATCATTCATAGTAGAAGTAGCATCATCAATAACTTGAGACATATCAGGATTAATAACATCTGGTGGTGTTGCAAGTTTACTTATAACAGAAGGTGAATCAAAAGCAAAACTGGATGGCAGTTCCTTACCTCCCCTCGTCTTTGAGGGAAATATCTTAGTCTTACCATCCTTCAGATTCTTCATAGTGATAGTATGATAGTAATCCCAAGTGACTCAACAAATATAGCTATGCTCCCCAGCAACGGTGCTAGAAAAAAGGTCTTGATAACCCACAAGTATAGGGGATCGCAACAGTTTTCGAGGGTAGAGTATTCAACCAAAATTTATAGATTCGACACAAGGGGAGCCAAAGAATATTTGAAGGTATTAGCAGCTGAGTTGTCAATTCAACCACTGCTGGAGATTAATTATCTGTAGCAAAGTGATCAGTAGCAAAGTAATATGATAGTTTGGATAATAGTAGCAGCAGCAATAGTAACGGTAACAATTATAGCAGTAATTTTGTAGCAAGTGTAACAGTGATGATAGCACTAATAACTTAGCAAAAGAAATATAGGATAAATTCGTAGGCATTAGATCGGTGACTTGTTGGATGATATTCGTCATGAGACAGTTATAACCTACGGAGATACGGCACTAGCTCCAGTTCATCAATATAATATAGGCATGTATTCCGTAAATAGTCATACGTGCTTATGGAAAGAACTTGCATGACATCTTTTGTCCTACCCTCCCGTGGCAGCGGGGTCCATATTGGAAACTAAGGAATATTAAGGCCTCCTTTTAATAGAGAACCGGAACAAAGCATTAACACATAGTGAATACATGAACTCCTCAAACTAGGGTCATCACCGGGAGTGGTCCGGACTATTGTCACTCCGGGGTTGCCGGATCATAACATGTAATAGGTGACTATAACTTGCAAGATCGGATCTAGAACATGGATATAATGATGATAACATAAATGGTTCAGATCTGAGTTAATGGCACCCGGACCCAAAGTGACAAGCATTAATCATGGCAAAGTCATAGCAACATCACTCGCATTGACATCAATTGATGGGCATCTCCATAGCCCGTTGATTAGCCGCGTTAATGTGAGACTTTCACCATTTTTTTTCTCACATAACCCCCATCATCCTATGCTATTCTACCCATAGTGCTATGTCCACGACTTGCGCTCATATATTGCGTAAAAGTTGAAAGAGTTTGAAAAGGCTAAGTATGAAACAATTTCTTGGCTTGTCATCGGGGTTGTGCATGATGGGAGCATTTTGTGTGACGAAAATGAAGCATGGCCAAACTATATGATTTTGTAGGATAAGCTTTCTTTGGCTATGTTATTTTGATAAGACATAATTGCTTGGTTAGCATGCTTGAAGTATTACTATTTTTATGTCAATATTAAAACTTTGTCTAGAATTTTTTGGATCTAAACATTCATGCCACAATAAAAATAATTACATTGAAAATTATGTTAGGTAGCATTCCACATCAAAAATTCTGTTTTTATCATTTACCTACTCGAGGACGAGCAGGAATTAAGCTTGGCGCTTGATACGTCTCCAACGTATCTACAATTTTTTATTGTTCCATGCTATTATATTATCCATCTAGCATGTTTTATATGCATTTATATGCTATTTTATATGATTTTTGGGACTAACCTATTAACCCAGAGCCCAGTGCCAGTTTCTGTTTTTTCCTTGTTTTTGAGTATCGTAGAAAAGGAAAACCAAACGGAGTCCAATTGACCTGAAATTTCACGGAGATTACTTTTGGACCAGAAGAAGCCCACGTAGTATCGGAGATGGGCCAGAAGAGTCCTAAGGCACCCACGAGGGTGGGGGCGCGCCCTACCCCCCTGGGTGCACCCCCTACCTCGTGGTCACCTCGGAGACCCCCCCCCCTGACTTGTTAACGATGCCAACACCTCTTATATATACCCAAACTTCCAGAACATAACCCAGATCGGGAGTTCCGCTGCCGCAAGCCTCTGTAGCCACCAAAAACCAATCGGGACCCTGTTCCGGTACCTTGTCGGAGGGGGGACCCCTCATCGGTGGCCATCTTCATCATCCCGGTACTCTCCATGACGAGGAGGGAGTAGTTCACTGAGGGAGTCCTGGATTAGGGGGTGTTCGGGTAGCCAGACTATACCTTCGCTGGACTCCTGGACTATGAAGATACAAGATTTAAAGACTTCGTCCCGTGTCCGGATGGGACTTTCTTTGGCGTGGAAGGCAAGCTCGGCGATTCGGATATTCAAGATCTCCTACCATTGTAACCGACTCTGTGTAACCCTAACCCTATTCGGTGTCTATATAAACCGGAGGGTTGTAGTCCGTAGGACAATCATCTTCATACACAATCTTACCATAGGCTAGCTTCTAGGGTTTAGCCTCCTTGATCTTGTGGTAGATCTACTCTTGTACTACCCATATCATCAATATTAATCAAGCAGGAGTAGGGTATTACCTCCATCGAGAGGGCCCGAACCTGGGTAAAAACATCGTGTCCCTCGTCTCCTGTTACCATCCGGCCTTGACGCACAATTCGGGACTCCCTACCCGAGATCCGCCGGTTTTGACACCGACATTGGTGCTTTCATTGAGAGTTCCTCTGTGTCGTCACCTTTTAGGACCGATGGCTCCTTTGATCATCAACAACGATGAGTTCCAGGGTGAGACTTTTCTCCCCGGACAAATCTTCGTCTTCGGCGGCTTCGCTCTGCGGGCCAATTCGCTTGGTGACCTGGAGCAGATCGAAAGCTACGCCCCTGGCCGTCAAGTCAGGTTTGGAAGCTTAAAATACACGACAGATATCCGCGGAGACTTGATCTTCGACGGGTTCGAGCCACAGCCAAGCGCGTCGCACTATCTCGAGGGGCATGATCTAGCTCTGCCTCCGAACGGTGTCCTGGAGGCCGCACACGCACTGGTTCCGACCCCTAACTCGGAGCCTATTGCACCAATTGAGGATGAGTGGTTGGACGTCACCTTGGGGGCTGCGATCTCAAAGGCGATCGAGCCGAACGCCAGCCCCGCACTCCGCGTGACCCGTGACTCCGAGGGTCCGGACTCTTCTCCGGACTCCGAAACCCCCGCGCCCCTACCAATCGAATCCGATTGGGCACCGATAATGGAGTTCACCGCCGCGGATATCTTTCAGCACTCGCCCTTTGGCGACATCCTGAATTCTCTCAAGTCTCTCTCTCTATCAGGAGAGCCCTGGCCGGACTACGGTTAGCAAGGATGGGATACGGGCGATGAAGAAATTCAAAGCCCACCCACCACCCACTTTGTAGCCACTGTCGATGATTTAACCGACATGCTTGACTTCGGCTCTGAAGACTTCGACGGTATGGACGACGAGGTAGGTGACGAACAAGAACCAGCACCTGTAGGGCGCTGGAATGCCACCTCATCATATGACATATATATGGTGGATACTCCAAAAGATGGAGATGGCGATGGAACAGCGGGGGATGACACCTCCAAGAAACAGCCAAAACGCCAGCGTCAGCGGCGCCGCTCTAAATCCCGCCAAAGCAAAAACGGTGATTCCGGCACGGGAGATAATACTACCCTGGATAGCGTCAAAGAACACCCACCCCAGCAAGATTCGGCGCAGGAAGATGGAGAAGCCAGCCCTCATGAGAGAGCGGCAGACCGAGAGGTTGAGGATGATAACTATATGCCTCCCTCCGAAGATGAGGCAAGCCTCGATGACGACAAATTCGTCGTACCATCAGACCCCGCCGAACAAGAGCGTTTCAAACGCAGGCTTTTAGCCATGGCAAACAGCCTTAAGAAAAAGCAGCAACAGCTTAGAGCTGATCAAGATTTGCTAGCTGATAGATGGACTGAAGTCCTTGCGGCCGAAGAGTATGAACTCGAACGCCCCTCCAAGAGTTACCCAAAGCGTAGGCCGCTACCCCGATCAGAGGAGGAAGCGCCTACATCACCAGCGCACGACATGGCAGACCGGCCACCTCGCGGCCGCGACAGAGAGGCCTCTCGGCCCTCCACCCAAGCCATGCCCCGACGCTGCTCAACTAAGGCACGGGAAAATGCGCCAGACCTGCGAGACGTACTGGAGGATAAGGCAAGACAAACAAGATCGATCTACGGATCGCGCAGGCGCCCGACGACACGTGACGATGATCTTCACTCCGGATACAACAAATCCGACCGGGCCGAACACAACAGACATAGCTCTTCCGAGCTGCGTCGTGACATAGCCCAGTACAGGGGCGCCGCACACCCACTATGCTTCACAGATGAAGTAATGGATCATAAAATCCCAGAGGGTTTCAAACCCGTGAACATCGAATCATACGATGGCACCACAGATCCGGCGGTATGGATCGAGGATTATCTCCTTCATATCCACATGGCACGTGGCGATGATCTACACGCCATCAAATACCTCCCGCTCAAACTCAAAGGACTGGCCCAACACTGGCTTAACAGCCTGCCAGCGGACTCAATCGGTTCTTGGGAGGACCTAGAGGCCGCATTCCTCGACAACTTCCAGGGCACCTACGTGCGACCACCGGATGCCGACGACTTAAGCCACATAATTCAGCAGCCAGAAGAATCGGCCAGGCAATTCTGGACATGGTTCCTAACAAAGAAAAACCAGATAGTCGACTGTCCGGACGCAGAGGCCCTAGCAGCCTTCAAGCACAACATCCGCGACGAGTGGCTTGCCCGGCACCTGGGACAGGAAAAGCCGAAATCTATGGCAGCCCTCGTGACACTCATGACCCGCTTTTGCGTGGGAGAAGATAGCTTGCTAGCTCGCAGCAACAACTTATCAAAGAACCCTGGTAATTCGGATACCAAGGACAAAAGTGGCAGGACACGCCAAAATAAGCAAAAGCGCCGCGTTAGCAGCGACAGCAATGAAGATACGGCAGTTAATGCCGGATTCAAAGGCTATAAATCCGGTGAGCGGAAAAAGCCATTCAAAAAGAATACTCAGGGCCCATCCAGTTTGGACCGAATACTCGACCGCTTGTGCCAGATCCATGGCACCCCCGAAAGGCCAGCCAATCACACCAACAGGGATTGTTGGGTGTTCAAGCAGGCAGGCAAGTTAAGAGCCGAAAACAAAGACAAGGGGCTGCATAGTGATGACGAGGAGGAGCCCAGGCCGCCGAACAACAATGGACAGAAGGGGTTTCCCCCACAAGTGCGGACAGTGAACATGATATACGCAACCCACATTCCCAAGAGGGAGCGGAAGCGTGCGCTACGGGATGTATACGCGATGGAGCCAGTCGCCCCAAAGTTCAACCCATGGTCCTCCTGCCCGATCACTTTTGATCGAAGGGACCACCCCACTAGCATCCGTCATGGCGGCTTTGCCGCATTGGTTCTCGACCCAATCATCGACGGATTTCATCTCACAAGAGTCCTAATGGACGGTGGAAGTAGCCTGAACCTGCTTTACCAGGATACAGTGCGGAAAATGGGCATAGATCCCTCAAGGATTAAGCCCACAAAGACGACCTTTAAAGGCGTTATACCAGGTGTAGAGGCCAATTGCACAGGCTCAGTAACACTTGACGTGGTCTTCGGATCTCCGGATAATTTCCGAAGCAAAGAGTTAATCTTCGATATAGTCCCGTTCCGCAGTGGCTATCACGCCCTGCTCGGACGAACCGCATTCGCAAAATTCAATGCGGTGCCGCACTACGCATACCTCAAGCTCAAGATGCCAGGCCCTCGAGGAGTAATCACGGTCAACGGAAACACCGAACGCTCCCTCCGTACAGAGGAGCACACGGCGGCTCAAAGCAGCCTTCTTAGGCAATTCTCCAGTCCGGCCGTTAAAAAGCCAGACACTGCCAAGCGCGCCCGGAGTAACCTACAACAAGACCGCCCGGCACGTTCTGAGCAGGCGTAGCAATGCGGCCCCAACCCCAGCCCTCGCGATATAGCGAAACCAGTGCCTCGCGTACATAACTACGCCCTTGAAATACCATGGGCACAGGGGAAGGGGCACAATAACGGCACGCCCAAAATATGGCTTAAAACGTACTAGGGGCTGCCGGATTCTTTTTTTCTTACTTTCAAGGCTCCACACTTCGGACGACCTGTTCGGCAATTCGACTGCCGCACAAACGATGCAGGATCTAGGGAAGCAGACAAAGCCATGCCGCATTATGGAACTCCCAGGTGGTCTCTGTTACGAGCGGTATACCTGTTTCAAATACAATTCCGCGGCCTGCCCCTGGTCAGGACATGTTAAATAGTCCAGTATATTTTTGCTTATCGCACTACTTGTATCGTTCGGCTTTGATAAATAGCCTCTCTATAAACAATGCATAGCTTTTTTTCTATTTTTTGCATTACCCTATTTTCATATATATGTTTTAACATAATTGCACCCGTACACCATGGTACGGCCAACACGCCAGGGGCTTCAGTACCCCTTAATATGGTGTGAGAAGTCCGTGCACTTTCACAAGTGCGGCACCCTGAACTTATAGCACTATATGCATCGGCTCCGAATCATGATTTGGGTCAATAGTTGGGTTTACCCGGCTCCTATGTTTTGGTGCCTTACGTTCCGCTATATCGGCTAAGGTAGCACTAGGAGAACCACTGCGATTGTGCCCCGGTTCAGCTGGGTTAAGCACCTCAGTGGAGAAAGCTAAAACTGACTGTCATGATGAGGCGAGAGACCGGTCGCTGTTCGAGAGGTTTTTCGAGTCCCTAAAGACTTATGCCGCTTAGAGCGAGGAGCTGGCTTTGTCCGGCCAAAGGCGTGGATAGCGCCCCGAACTCGGTCTTCCGAACTAGGGGCTTCGCCGAAATTTAAAATTGTAAAGTTCTATGGCTAAGTGAGAGTGTTAAAGTATTATAGTCCGATTGCCTGGTTCATTGTGCTGAGCGCCTCCCTTGAAGGACCCAACCATGGGAAAAAGAGCGCTCAGGTTTATCCCGAACACCCCAGCACTAGTGGCATGGGGGCAGAAGCCGACGACTGGCCATCTCTCAATTTTTTGATAAACGGCCGCACAGAAAATAATATTTTAAATTCAGTAAGCATTGCTTAGCGCATATGAACAAGTTTCCAGCGCACAGGATAAACACGAGCGAGTTCATTCAAAAATTACATCCTTCGTACATTCATCCGCCACAAGGCGGGCACCTGCAAGAACATCCTTGTAGTAGTTCTCGGGCTTGCGATGCTCCTTCCCCGACGGCGGCCCGTCCTTCACAAGCTTCTCTCCGTCCAGCTTACCCCAGTGCACCTTTGCACGGGCAAGGGCCCGACGGGCACCTTCGATGCAGACAGAGCGCTTGATGACCTCGAGCCTTGGACAGGCTTCCACCAGCCGCCGCACCAGCCTGAAATAGCTCCCAGGCAGGGCCTCTCTGGGCCACAGCAGAACTATGAAGCCCTTCATGGCCTGTTCGGCCGCCTTGTGGAGCTCGACCAGCTGTTTCAGCTGGTCGATCAGGGGTACAGGGTGTCCGGCCTCAGAATACTGAGACCAGAACACACTCTCCATTGAGCTGCCCTCTTCATCTCGGTAGAATGCGGCGGCGTCGGATACGCTGCGGCTGCGAATGCCCCTGGAGAGCTCCGGATTCGGGTAAGTGACAAGTAGTTTACTTTTATATTTCTGCTTTGTGTTAAGAATGCCTTACCCGCTGCTATCTTTTTCATCTCCTCCAACTCTTGGAGGGCCTTTTGGGCTTCGGCCTTGGCACCCTTGGCGGTCTCAAGGGCCGACGCGAGCTCGGATGCTTGCGCCTTTGACTCAAGCTCCAAGCTCCCATGTTTTTTCATGAGAACTTGCAGCTCTTGCTGCACCTCGCCGACCTGAGCCCCAAGTCTCTCTCGCTCTGTGCGCTCCTCGGCCATTTTCTTTTCGGCCTTAGATAGCGCCTGCTTGAGGGTCGCCACCTCAGTTGTGGCCCCTATAATAAGTAGTACGATCCTGTTATTTTTTGCAATCACGCCTCTCTATAGGCACCTTTTTCTGTAAGGTATTTCTTACCTTCTTTTTCCTCGAGCTGCCGCTTGGCAAGGCCGAGCTCTTGCTTGGTCCGCCCGAGGTCCTGTTTCAAGACACCCACCTCCACAGTCAGTACGGCGGTGGATAGCAGCGAAGCCTGCATACGCATATTGACTCCTTTTTGTTAGACTCCTACGAAATTTATTAGATCATCTATTCGGCTTTTCTTTCCGAACGCCAAACAGAGCATCAGGGGCTACTGTCTATGTGGTAATATTTTGATATATTTTTGCTTACCTCGAAGCCTGTCAGAAGGCTAGCGCAAGCTTCAGTCAGTCTGCTCTTGGCGGACTGAACCCTCTGGATCACCGTACTCATAATAGTACGGTGCTCCTCGTCGATGGAGGCGCCGTCAAGCACCTCCAGCAGATTGTCCGGCACCTCCGGTTGGACGGAGGCCGCCGGCTCAGAAGGCTTGCTCCTCTTGGAAGGAGTTCGCCTACCGCGGATTGGAACTGTTGAAGAGTCCGGCGCGGTGTCCGGCACAAAGCCGGACTCGGAGCCCTGGGGGGTCTTGTCCCCTTTATTCCTGGGGTCCGGGACGTCGCCTTTCGGCTCCTCCAGGACCACCTCCTCCTGCCCCGGAGCTCGTTGCAACGCCACTTCGGCGTCGTCTGCAGTGCGAGGGGAGACAACTGGCGGAACTGAGTTCACGTCCGACGAATCCAGGGAGCCGCTCGACGAATCGTCGAGTTCGGCCCGGGGCGGGCTGCATAATTACATTTGACATCAAGGAAAGCTGTGCAACAAAGGAACATCATGAGTTACTCTGATATCCGAACTTACAATTTCGTCGGACGCTTGGCCCTGTTCGGCCACTCCTCTTCGCTCTCTTCGGCGTCATGGGAGTAGTCCAGCGGAGGGGTCTTCCTTTTCCTAGACCCCTCGGCCTCCCCTGCTGGGGAGGCCTTCTTCTCTCCTCCCTCCGCTGGGAAGAAGAGCTTTCTTCTTCCTCCTCCTCGTTTTCACGGGAGGAGGGCGTCTCGGACTCGTCAGACGAAGAGTCTGACACCACCATGTTACGGGCACTCTTTCGAGTCCCCGTGGTCTTCTTCTTCTTGACCTTCTTCTCCGGCACCACATAAGGTGTCGGACCCAGCAGCTTCACTAGGAGCGCAGGGGCTGGGTCCTCGGGCAAGGGAGCCGGACAGTTAATTGGTCCGGATATCGCCTGTCAAGCCTGTCAAAGGTAAGGGAGTTTAGATCCCGCACAGAGTCAAAACTGTGAAAGGAAAAAAGAGCTTAGTATCCTGTAAAAGGCGAAGATAGCTTACCTCGCTAGCGTGACGCTGCGAGCTGTATCCGCGATCCTCGGAGGCGGATGAGGGAGCCTCGGCGCCCTTGAAGAGCACCTTCCAAGCATCTTCCTACGTCGTGTCAAAGAGCCTGTTAAGGGTTTGGTGCTGCGTCGGGTCGAACTCCCACAAATTGAAGCCCCGTTGTTGGCACGGGAGGATCCGGCGGACGAGCATAACCTGGACTATATTAACAAGCCGGATTCGCTTGTTCACCAGGGACTGGATGCAAGTTTGCAATCCGGTCACCTCTTCTTCGTTGCCCCATGACAGGCGTGTCTCTTTCCAGGACATTAGCCGCGTGGGGGGTCCGGATCAGAACTCGGGGGCTGCGACCCATTTCGGATCGCGTGGCTCGGTGATGTAAAACCACCCTGCTTGCCACCCCTTTAGGGTCTCCACAAAGGAACCCTCGAACCATAGGACGTTGGCCATCTTGCCCGCCATGGTGCCTCCACACTCCGCTTGGCTGCCGCGCACCACCTTGGGCTTGACGTTGAAAGTCTTAAGCCAGAGGCCGAAATGGGGGCGGACGCGGAGGAAGGCCTCGCACACGACGATAAACGTCGAGATGTTGAGGATGAAGTTTGGGGCCGGATCGTGGAAATCCAGGCCGTAGTAGAACATGAGTCCCCGGACGAATCGGTGGAGTGGAAAACCTAGTCCGCGGAGGAAGTGGGGAAGGAAAACTACCCTCTCATGGGGCCTTGGGGTGGGGAGAAGCTGCCCCTTCTCGGGAAGCCGGTGCGGGATGTCCTTGGACAGGTATCCGGCCTTCCTCAGCTTTTTCACTTGAACCTCCGTAACGGAGGAGACCATCCACTTGCCTCCCGCTCCGGACATTGCTGGAGAAGGTTGCGGTGGGAAGAGCGGGCTTGGGTGCTGGAGCTCGAGTGCGCAAGAGATGGATTGGCAAAGGAGGAAGAAGGCATAGGTAAAATGGTGGATCCTTATCCCCTTATATGGGCGGATGCGGTTATGCGTCCCCACCTGCCTAATAAAACTCGCTTGCCTCCCAAGCGCCGTGGTAAATGGCGCGGTTGGGTTACCCACGTCCGTATTGATGAGAATCCCATAAAAAGGGCACGCGGTCTCTGCTTGACGTGCCAAGAAAACCGCCTCGCTAAACGTGCTGAGGTGGAAAAGTAAAAACGATTTATGCAAAGAACTTGGCCGTAATGCGATGATGCACTGCGGAATACGTCAGCAGATTTGATTTGTGTTAATATTATTCTCTCTATGGCACTATGTGGAAACTTATTTTGAAGAGCCGGACAATATTCTTGGTGTTTAGAATCTTCTATGAAGGACTTGGAGGAGGAACCCGCCTTGCAATGCCGAAGACAATCTGCGCGCCAGACTCGTCGTCATTGAAGCCTGGTTCAGGGGCTACTGAGGGAGTCCTGGATTAGGGGGTGTTCGGGTAGCCGGACTATACCTTCGCCGGACTCCTTGACTATTAAGGTACAAGATTGAAGACTTCGTCCCGTGTCCGGATGGGACTTTCCTTAGTGTGGAAGGCAAGCTTGGTGATGCGGATATTCAAGATCTCCTACCATTGTAACCGACTCTGTGTAACCCTAACCCTATCCGGTGTCTATATAAACCGGAGGGTTGTAGTCCGTAGGACAATCATCTTCATACACAATCATACCATAGGCTAGCTTCTAGGGTTTAGCCTCCTTGATCTCGTGGTAGATCTACTCTTGTACTACCCATATCATCAATATTAATCAAGCAGGAGTAGGGTATTACCTCCATCGAGAGGGCCCGAACCTGGGTAAAAACATCGTGTCCCTCGTCTCCTATTACCATCCGGCCTTGACGCACAGTTCGGGGCCCCCTACCCGAGATCCGCCGGTTTTGACACCGACATTCACCCTCGGGGTTGAGGGTATGCACCAGTAGCTATGTGTTTGATCTCTCTCTCTCTCTCTCTCTCTCTCTCTCTCTCTCTCTCTCTCTCGTGTTCTTGATTTGGCACGATATTGATGTATCGCGAGCTTTGCTATTATAGTTGGATCTTATGATGTTTCTCCCCCTCTACTCTCTTGTAATGGATTGAGTTTTCCCTTTGAAGTTATCTTATCGAATTGAGTCTTTAAGGATCTGAGAACACTTGATGTATGTCTTGCGTGGGATACCCGTGGTGACCATGGGTATTCTATTGATTCACTTGATGTATGTTTTGGTGATCAACTTGCGGGTTTTGTGACCTTGGGAGTCTATGCATAGGGGTTGGCACACGTTTTCGTCTTGACTCTCCGGTAGAAACTTTGGGGCACTCTTTGAAGTTCTTTGTGTTGGTTGAATAGATGAATCTGAGATTGTGTGATGCATATCGTATAATCATACCCACGGATACTTGAGGTGACATTGGAGTATCTAGGTGACATTAGCATTTTGGTTGATTTATGTCTTAAGGTGTTATTCTAGTACGAACTCTAGGATAGATCAAACGGAAACAATAGCTTCATGTTATTTTACTACGGACTCTTGAATAGATCGATCAGAAAGGATAACTTTGAGGTGGTTTTGTACCCTACCTGTCGGTGTACAAAACTAGGGGCACATTTTTGTACCCCTTTACCTGTGCACGGGCAGTCAGAGCCGCGCCCGCGACCACACCAAGCAGAGCGAGGGAGGTGAGACAAGGTAGGACCGAAGCCCAAGACGAAGCAAAGCAACGCCAGGGACCAAGGCCACAAAGATCAGATGGGTGAAGCAGGTTTCACCGGCAAGGACCCTTGCCGGGGCAGCTCGCCCACGCCAGCCGAGCGAGCCACCCTCGAGCCCACCAACGCTCAGCACATGCATTGGGACAGGGCTCGGGAGGCACCTCTGTGGTGGCATGCAGATCTTTGTGAATACAAAGAATAGTCAAGATCAAATGAGGATAGGAAAGCAGCCATCCTCACCGAAGGAATCCACAAGACCCCCGGCAAGATCCTTGCCGGGGACGCCTGCGCGCCTCATACATCTCCAACGTATCTATAATTTTTGATTGCTCCATGCTATATTATCTACTGTTTTGGACTATATTGGGCTTTATTTTCCACTTTTATATTATTTTTGGGACTAACCTATTAACCGGAGGCCCAGCCCAGAATTGCTGTTTTTTTCCTATTTCAGAGTTTTGGAGAAACGGAATATCAAACGGAGTCCAAACAGAATAAAACCTTCGGGAACGTGATTTTCTCACTGAACGTCATCCAGGAGACTTGGACCCTACTCCAAGGGACAAGAGAGGCGGTCATGAGGGTGGGGGGCGCGCCCCCCTCCTAGGGCACGCCCCCTGCCTCGTGGGCCCCCTGTTGCTCCACCGACGTACTCCTTCCTCCTATATATACCTACGTACCCCCAAATGATCAGATACGGAGCCAAAAACCTAATTCCACCGCCGCAACTTTCTGTATCCATGAGATCCCATCTTGGGGCCTGTTCTGGAGCTCCGCCAGAGAGGGCCGTCATCACGGAGGGCTTCTACATCATCATAGCTTCTCTGATGAAGTGTGAGTAGTTCACCTCAGACCTACGGGTCCATAGTTATTAGCTAGTTGGCTTCTTCTCTCTCTTTGGATCTCAATACAATGTTCTCCCCCTCTCTTGTGGAGATCTATTCGATGTAATCTTCTTTTTGCGGTGTGTTTGTTGAGACCAATGAATTGTGGGTTTATGATCAAGTCTATCTATGAATAATATTCGAATCTTCTCTGAATTCTTTTATGTATGATTGGTTATCTTTGCAAGTCTCTTTGAATTATCAGTTTGGTTTGGCCTACTAGATTGGTTTTTCTTGCCATGGGATAAGTGCTTAGCTTTGGGTTCAATCTTGCCGTGTCCTTTCCCAGTGACAGAAGGGGCAGCAAGGCACGTATTGTATTGTTGCCATCGAGGATAACAAGATGGGGGTTTTATCATATTGCATGAAACTATCCCTCTACATCATGTCATCTTGCTTAAGGCGTTACTCTGTTTTTAACTTAATACTCTAGACGCATGCTGGATAGCGGTCGATGAGTGGAGTAATAGTAGTAGATGCAGGCAGGATTCGGTCTACTTGTCTCAGACATGATGCCTATATACATGATCATACCTAGATATTCTCATAACTATGCTCAATTCTATCAATTGCTCAACAGTAATTTGTTCACTCACCGTAGAATACTTATGCTCTTGAGAGAAGCCACTAGTGAAACCTATGGCCCCCGGGTCTATTCTCATCATATCAATCTCCATCACTTTAATCTTGCTTTGCTTTTTACTTTTCACTTTGCATCTCTATACCAAAAATACCAAAAATATCATCTCTATCAGATCTCACTCTCGTAAGTGAACGTGAAGGGATTGACAACCCCTAATCGCGTTGGTTGCGAGTAGCTATCATTTTGTGCAGGTACGAGGGACTTGAGCGTAGCCTCCTACTGGATTGATACCTTGGTTCTCAAAAACTGAGGGAAATACGTACGCTACTTTGCTGCATCATCCTCTCCTCTTCGGGGAAATCCAACGCAGTGATCAAGAGGTAGCAAGAAGAACTTCTGGCGCCGTTGCCGGGGAGTCTACACAAAAAGTCAACATACCAAGTACCCATCACAATCCCTATGTCTCGCATTACATTAGTTGTCATTTGCCTCTCGTTTTCATCTCCCCCACTTCACCCTTGCCGTTTTATTCGCCCTCTCTTTTCCGTTCGCTTGATGTCTTTCTTGGCCCATTTTCTCGCTTGGTTGAAATAGTTGAGTATTTATTCCTAAACAGAGAAGCTAATATCTATGGATCCTCATCCGCTTGCCAATCTTTTTAAGAGATCCAATTATGATGAACCAATTCCTAGTGATTTGGATGCACTAGATTATCTTTATAAGCTTTTGCCTGAAATCCGTAAATCTGAAAATTGTGTTGAAGTGCTTCACGGTAGATCTTTGAATAAAAAGCATGATTGCAATGATTTTATTATAAATTCTATTGATGTAAATTATGCTAATAATATGCAAAACCCTGGGGATGCTAGTTTTGCTATGTCCAATAGTCATGATTGGGGGGATTCTTCTTATGATCTTGAAAATTTATTTAAGCCCCATGACGAATATAAGATTGATAATAGTGTTTGCAATAATATTGAAAGTGGGTCTGGAAGAGTGTCAACTTTAGATCCCACATATTTAGGTAACATTCAATCTTATGAAGTTTTTGATAAAAGTGGGCTTGGAGAAATCATGACTTTAGTTAATGATAATCCCACTATTTTGGAAGAGTGTCAACTTCGCATGCATGTGGATCGTGTTGAGAATATGTTATGTGATAGCTATATTGTTGAATTTTCTTATGATCCTACATGTAATTATTATGAGAGAGGAAAATATGGTTATAGAAATTTTCATGTTACTAAATTACCTCTTGTTATGTTGAGATTGCTATTGTTCCTTTCCGCTTCCTTGCATATGCTAGTTTTTGCTTGCTACGATAATTTGTTTGCCTATAATATGCCTATGCATAGGAAGTATGTTAGACTTAAGTGTGTTTGTCACATGTTTTATGATGCTCTCTTTGTGCCTCAATTCTTGCCTTTCTTGTGAGCATCATTGAAATCCCAATGCCTAGCTAGGGGCGTTAAACGATAGCGCTTGTTGGGAGGCAACCAAATTTTATTTTAAGTTTTTTTGTTTTTGTTTCTGTTTAGGAATAAATAACCCATCTACCTTCTGTTTGGATGTGGTTTTATGTTTTAATTAGTGTTTGTGCCAAGTTAAACCTATAGGATCTTCTTGGATGATAGTTATTTGATCTTGCTGTAATTTCCAGAAACTTTCTGTTCACGAAAACAATTGTTAAAAATCACCAGAACGTGATAAAATACTGATTCCAATTGCTACTGATCCATAAACAAATTGTCTAGGTCTTCCTATTCTGGTAGAATTTTTGGAGTTCCAAAAGTGTGCGTTAGTTACAGATTACTACAGACTGTTCTGTTTTTGGAGGATTCTGTTTTTCATGTGTTGTTTGCTTATTTTGATGAATCTATGGCTAGTAAAATAGTTTATAATCCATAGAGAAGTTGGAATACAGTAGGTTTAACACCAATATAAATAAAGAATGAGTTCATTAAAGTACCTTGAAGTGGTTTTTTTTTCTTTCGCTAACGGAGCTCACGAGATTTCTGTTGAGTTTTGTGTTGTGAAGTTTTCAAGTTTTGGGTGAAATCTTTTGATGGATTATGGAACAAGGAGTGGCAAGAGCCTAAGCTTGGGGATGCCCATCGCACCCCAAGATAATCTAAGGACACAAAAAAGTCAAAGCTTGGGGATGCCCCGGAAGGCATCCCCTCTTTCGTCTACTTCCATCGGTAATTTTACTTGGAGCTATATTTTTATTCACCACATGATATGTGTTTTGCTTGGAGCGTCTTGTATTATTTGTGTCTTTGTTTGTTAGTGTGCCACAATCATCCTTGCTGTACACACCTTTTGAGAGAGCCATATATGAATTAAAATTTGATAGAATACTCTATGTGCTTCACTTATATCTTTTGAGCTATGTAGTTTTGCTCTATGTGCTTCACTTATATCTTTTGAGCGTCATAATTTTGCTCTATGTGCTTCACTTAGATCTTTTAGAGCACGGTGGTGGATTTTTTTAAAGAAACTATTGATCTCTCATGCTTCACTTAGATCATTTTGAGAGTCTTAATAACATGGTAAATTGCTTAATAATAATATGCTTGGTATTCAAGATTTGTGAAACTTTCTTTTGAGTGCGTTGAATACTAAGAAAACATTGAAGCATGATAATTGTTTTGAGATATGAAGATGGTGATATTAGAGTCATGCTAGTTGAGTAGTTGTGAATTTAAAGAATACTTGCGTTAAAGTTTGTGATTCTCGTAGCATGCACGTATGGTGAACCGTTATGTGATGAAGTCGGAGCATAATTTATTTATTGATTGTCTTCCTTATGAGTGGCGGTCGGGGACGAGCGATGGTCTTTTCCTACCAAACTATCCCCCTAGGCGCATGTGCGTAATTCTTTGCTTTGATAACTTCTAAATTTTTGCAATAAGTATATGAGTTCTTTATGACTAATGTTGAGTCCATGGATTATATGCACTTTTTTCCCATCCTTCCACCATTGCTAGCCTCTCTAATACCGCGCACTTTTCGCTGGTATCATACACCCACCATATACCTTCCTCAGAACAGACACCATACCTACCTATCATGGCATTTCCATACCCATTCCGAGATATATTGCCATGCAACTTTCCACCATTCCGTTTATTATGACACGCTCCATCATTGTCATATTGCTAGCATGATCATGTAGTTGACATCGTATTTGTGGCAAAGCCACCATTCATAATTCTTTCATACATGTCACTCTTGATTCATTGCATATCCCGGTACACTGCCGGAGGCATTCATATAGAGTCATATTTTGTTCTAAGTATCGAGTTGTAATTGTTGAGTTGTAAGAAAAATAAAAGTGTGATGATCATCGTTTTTAGAGCATTGTCCCAACTGAGGAAAGGATGATGGAGACTATGATTCCCCCACAAGTCGGGATGAGACTCCGGACGAAAAATTGAAAGAAAAGAAAAGAAGCCATAAAAAAGGAAAAGGCCCAAATAAAAAAATGAGAGAAAAAGAGAGAAGGGACAATGTTACTATCCTTTTACCACACTGGTGCTTCAAAGTAGCACCATGATCTTCAAGATAGAGAGTCTCCTATGATATCACTTTCATATACTAGTGGGAATTTTCATTATAGAACTTGGCTTGTATATTCCAATGATGGGCTTCCTCAAATTGCCCTAGGTCTTCATGAGCAAGCGAGTTGGATGCCCACCCACTTAGTTTCTTTTGTTGAGCTTTCATATAGTTATAGCTCTAGTGCATCCGTTGCATGGCAATCCCTACTCACTCACATTGATATCTATTAATGGGCATCTCCATAGCCCGTTGATACACCTAGTTGATGTGAGACTATTTTCCCCTCATTTTGTCTACTCCACAACCACCATTCTATTCCACATATAGTGCTATATCCATGGCTCACGCTCATGTATTGCATGAAGATTAAAAAGTTTTGAAAATGTTAAAGTATGAAACAATTGCTTGGCTTGTCATCAGGTTTGTGCATGATTTAAATACTTTGTGTGGTGAAGATATAGCATAGCCATACTATATGATTTTGTAGGGATAAATTCTTTTGGCCATGTTATTTTGAGAAGACATGATTGCTTTGTTAGTATGCTTGAAGTATTATTATTTTTATGTCAATATAAACTTTTGTCTTGAATCTTTTGGATCTAAATATTCATACCACAATTAAGAAGATTTACATTGAAATTATGCCAAGTAGCACTCCGCATCAAAAATTCTCTTTTTATCATTTGCCTACTCGAGGACGAGCAGGAATTAAGCTTGGGGATGCCTGATACGTCTTCAACGTATCTATAATTTTTGATTGCTCCATGATATATTATCTACTGTTTTGGACTATATTGGGCTTTATTTTCCACTTTTATATTATTTTTGGGACTAACCTATTAACCGGAGGCCCAGCCCAGAATTGCTGTTTTTTGCCTATTTCAGAGTTTCGGAGAAACAGAATATCAAACGGAGTCCAAACGGAATAAAACCTTCGGGAACGTGATTTTCTCACCGAACGTCATCTAGGAGACTTGGACCCTACTCCAAGGGACAAGAGAGGTGGTCACGAGGGTGGGGGCGCGCCCCCCTCCTAGGGCGCGCCCCCCTGCCTCGTGGGCCCCCTGTTGCTCCACCGTACTCCTTCCTCCTATACAAGGTTGTCAGAATCGCGATTCTATTATACGATTCTACGACTTTACGATCCAAACTAACCCCTCTAATTCTACGATTTTAGTTCATAGAATCTACGTTTCTACGTTCCTGATAGTGAAGATTCTATGATTTACGATCCTACAATCGGAGCTCCGATCCGATTCAAAATCACGATTCTGACAACCTTGCTCCTATATATACCTACGTACCCCCAAACGATCACATACGGAGCCAAAAACCTAATTCCATCGCCGCAACTTTCTGTATCCACGAGATCCCATCTTGGGGCCTGTTCCGGAGCTCCGCCGGAGAGGGCCGTCATCACGGAGGGCTTCTACATCATCATAGCCTCTCCGATGAAGTGTGAGTGGTTCACCTCAGACCTACGGGTCCATAGTTATTAGCTAGTTGGCTTCTTCTCTCTCTTTGGATCTCAATACAATGTTCTCCCCCTCTCTTGTGGAGATCTATTCGATGTAATCTTCTTTTTGTGGTGTGTTTGTTGAGACCGATGAATTGTGGGTTTATGATCAAGTCTATCAATGAATAATATTCGAATCTTCTCTGAATTATTTTATGTATGATTGGTTATCTTTGCAAGTCTCTTCGAATTATCAGTTTGGTTTGGCCTACTAGATTGGTTTTTCTTGCCATGGGAGAAGTGCTTAGCTTTGGGTTCAATCTTGTGGTGTCCTTTCCCAGTGACAGAAGGGGCAGCAAGGCACGTATTGTATTGTTGCCATCGAGGATAACAAGATGGTGTTTTTATCATATTGCATGAAACTATCCCTCTACATCATGTCATCTTGCTTAAGGTGTTACTCTGTTTTTAACTTAATACTCTAGATGCATACTATATAGCGGTCGATGAGTGGAGTAATAGTAGTAGATGCAGGCAAGAGTCGGTCTACTTGCCTCGGACGTGATGCCTATATACATGATCATACCTAGATATTCTCATAACTATGCTCAATTCTGTCAATTGCTCAACAATAATTTGTTCACCCACCATAGAATACTTATGCTCTTGAGAGAAGCCACTAGTGAAACCTATGGCCCCCGGGTCTATTCTCATCATATCAATCTCCATCACTTTAATCTTGCTTTGCTTTTTACTTTGCTTTTTTACTTTTCACTTTGCATCTCTATACCAAAAATACCAAAAATATCATCTCTATCAGATCTCACTCTCGTAAGTGACCATGAAGGGATTGACAACCCCTAATCGCGTTGGTTGCGAGTAGCTATCGTTTTGTGCAGGTACGAGGGACTTGAGTGTAGCCTCCTACTGGATTGATACCTTGGTTCTCAAAAAGTGATGGAAATAATTACGCTACTTTGCTGCATCATCCTCTCCTCTTCGGGGAAATCCAACGCAGTGCTCAAGAGGTAGCAACCCCGCGGCAAGACCCTTGTCGGGCCACCCAGTAAGACCCTTGCCGGGCCACCCAGCAAGGCCCCAGCCAAGCGCACCAACAGGGCCACCGCCAGGCCCGCACCAACCAAGTCTCCGCCGCCGTTTGCATGCAGCTATCGACCCAACCAGCTGGGCAGGCACCTGCGTGGCAACATGCAGCCCTTCGTGGAGGCTCCACCACCGCGCCACCTCAGCTGCTTGCGTGCCTAAATGGCACCGCATGCACCGCTGGCCAGGGCGTGTGTCGAAGCTTGGAGGAGCAGCGACGGACGGGACGGGCCCCGCCCCCGTCCCTGATAAGGTGAAGGGACACCAAAGCCTCGCATTAAATGCGCCTTGTCCTGTAATACCAGCGATAAGCTCGTATCGCTGTAGCACTTTCCACCTCCTGTGTGCCACTATGGCAGCCCCTTTCACCTATAAACGGAGGCCCGAGGCAACCAGGAGAAGGATTCGGCTTTTTGGAGCTCGTTACACCCCGTAGCTAGCTCAATAACACAGAATACAGCCACCAAAGCAGGAGTAGGGATTTACGCATCCTCGCGGCCCGAACCTGGATAAACGAACCGCGTGCTCTCCGTTAGACCCGCTCTTCTCTCAACCCCGCACCCCGCAACCGCAGTAGGAATTCTTGTGATCCCATAGGTGTCGTTTCCCACCGACATCTTTGGCGCGCCAGGTAGGGGGCGCGTTTGTGAGAATCTGGTCTAGTAGTTGGCCTAGCAGTTCTTCATTGCCCTTGGCTCCTGAGAAAAAGGCGGCCGGAGGAACGATGCTGGCTCGGCAACAGAAAAGCTAAGTCATTCAGAGCCTTGGGCTATTTTCTTTTTACATTTAAGGTTATCGTCCTCGGAGATCTAGCCTATGTATGCGAAACCTGCACACAAAGGGGCCCCCCGCGATTGGCAATGCCTTTGTTCTGTTTCGAGTCCGCTCAACAGCTCAAAGCCTGCCGCGTCGAGAGTGGTGGGGTAGCCTTCCGCACCTGGCAATGCTCCTAACTCTGACTCGAGTCAAACTCGATAGTTTGGGCAGCCGCGCTCAGGGCGGTAAGGTGGTTTGCCCGGCAGCACACACACTCGGCAGGCCAATGGGGATCCGTCCCCACGGCGCCGCGCTGGGTTTATGCGCCGGCAAGCCTACCCTGTTACGTAGGGTGGACATACAAGGAAAAGTCGAACAGGAAAATAACATGCATGATACTAAAAAGTGCTGCAGAGTTATGTTACATCAAATTGTTGCTGCGGTTCTAACTAGAGATAGCAATTGTCTTGGTTATGAACCTGCAGCGGCGATAAGAAAACGGGGTGCCTAATCCCGGCGCTGGCCCTCCACCCTCAGGATACCGCCGACTCGGCTGATGATGGGCTCAATACGCTCCCTGAGCGGCGCAAGGTCGGTCCCGTCCGGCAAGCTCTCCAGCGCGGTGTCAAAGTCGAGGTCGGGGTACCAGTGCGCCACCTTGGTGAGAACCTTGGTCATGGCACCCTGGCAAAGCATCCGGGACTCGTCGGCCAGTGAGGCCGCCCGGCTGGCGTGGAGCCGCTCCAGAGCGCCGACGACCTTCTCAAAGAACATGGTCAGGCTGCAATTGGCGCTCACGCTCCGCTCCGGGACGTACCTCACGTCCGGCATCCCTATGATGGCCAGCTGCGTGGTGGCCTGGTTGGCGACGATGGCGAGGTGATCGAGCCAACGGTTCTCGCCTTCCACGTGCTCCGCAAAGTTGAGGCCTTCGTTCTTCCGCAACAGCTTCTCGCCCTCCAGCTCCTTGGCCAGGGTTTCCTCTCGAGTTGTAGCCTCCGACAGCACCTTCTCGAGACCCTCCAGCTTCATCTTGAGGTCTTTGATGGAGTTGTTGGCCTCAAAGAGCTCCCCAGCCTTGCAGACGACCATGCCCTGCGCCTCTGTCAGGGCACTGTTGAGCATGTCCTTTTCCCGAGACAGCTTCAGGGCCTGCTCCTTCAGCCTGTCGCGCTCTGCCTCCAGCTCCTCCACCTTGCCGGCGTGAACCTGGGCCTGGGCATTGAGTGCCTCCTTGTGCCTCTGCTCCAGCTCACCGGTCCGCTGCAAGATAAGCTTCTCCACCTCTGCATCCTTGCCGCGAAGTGTGGCGGCGAGCTTCTCCTCGCGTGCGGAAAGGTCCTCCTCCTGGGAGTTTAGCGCGGCCTCGCGCTGGGTCCGAACGGCCTCGGCGGCCTCAGCCGAGTTCTTTGCCGCCTCCTGAGCTTTCTCAACGTCGGCAAGCTTCATGGTAAGCTCCACGTCGCGCCTGGCCTGCTCGTCCTGGGCCGCCTTGAGCTCCTTGTGGGCCTCACGGAACCAGTCCCACACTTCTGCGACGCGCTCCTAGAGGTCTGCCTCCGCTTTCTCCACCACCGCCGTCCTAGACTTCACCTTGTCCAGGCGGGTGCGGTGGAGCGCCTGGAGCTTCCGGAAGCTGGCGCCCATGGTCTGGAGGAGCCGCTCCTCCTGCGAGCCGTCGCCACCAATGATTGGCTCGTCGACGACTCCAAGCCCGGCAGCGGCAAGCACCTCGTCGTCGAACACCTCTCCCTCGACGGGTGCCCTGGTGCTCGACACGCCTGGGAGGTGAACGAACAAGTTGTCGCTCACCCTCAGGTACTTGCCGGAGCCGGAAGCAGCAGAGGAGGAAGGCTGGTCGCCAGCCTCCTCCTCCTCCTCCTCCTCGGCAGCGGCCCCGCCGGCCTCCCCGGCAGGCCCCTTGTCGGTCTCCTCAGCGGCGGCCTTGCCGGCCTCCCCGGCGGGCCCCTTGGCGGCAGCCTCGGCAGCGTCCTTGGTGGCCTCCCCAGCGGCGGCCTTGCCGGCCTCCCCGACGGGCCCCTTGGCGGCGGCCTCGGCAGCGTCCTTGGCGGCCTACCCTGTGGCGGCCTTGCCGGCCTCCCCGGCGGGCCCCTTGTCGGCGCCCTCGGCAGCCCCCTTGGCGGCCTCCTCCACTGCGATCTTCTCGGCGTCTGGCTCGGCGGCCTTGGCGACGCCCTCGATGATGGCGTCCACGTCCTCTGGGTCCACCAAGGAGGAATCTGGGCGCCGAAGACATGGGTGAGGCAAAGCCAAGACCAAGAACCAGAAAGAAGAAGAAGCAAGGACGAACGGCGAGCAACTTACCGGTGTCGGCACCCGGCTGGGAAGCAGAAGTCCCCTCCCCGCCAACATTTGGCGTCGAGGCAAAGCCACCAGCGCCCAAGTTCTCTTCCTCCTCCTCCATGTGTGTGAGCTCGGTGCTTGGCGCCCTTGCCGGGGACGCCCCTCGGAGCGGCGTGGTCGACGGGGGTGGCGCGTTGGGAGTAGCCCCATGTGGCTCCTCCTGCTGTCGCTCCCCTCCTGCACACCTCGCAAGGTCAGCACCAAAGCGACGCGCCCCTGACACATGTCGAGAGAAGAATGATGAACTTATGCTAGGGGCTTTGTCGGGGGCTGCTGTCCGAGCTGCTCAACACCACCAAGGGAGCCCTCGAAGCACCGGCCGAGGGTTGGCCACCCGTCGAGACCTTGGCCCTTTTTGCCCTCTGGGCCAGCGTCTCCGCGTCCCTGCAAAGACAAAGACAAGTCAAGATTAGCAACACAGAGTGAGGAGGCAGAGATAACGAAAAAGGAATCAGATGCTTACTCGTCGTCCGCCTCCTCCTCTGTCGTTTTCCTCTTCCTCCTCGGGCTGAGGGATCCAAAATCAAAGGTGATCCCCGCGCCGACGTTCGCTGGAGGAGGGGAGGGAGGCGGCGTCTGGGCACGCTTGGATGAAGAAGGAGTGTCTGTCTTCTTCTTCAACGCGACCTTCGCCGGCTTCTTCGCCGCCGCGGCCCTTGTGTGGGGCCGGGACCCCTCCAAGATCAGCTGCGCTGCGCAGCCCTGCGGGACCGGACCGGCTCACCGGAACTGGCGCACCGCAGGACTCGCCCCCTCCCCGCGGTTGGCGCCGGGTCTGCGGCCTCCTCCAATGACGACGACTCGCCGGTCACATCCTCAACCAGTGGAGCCTCGGTGCCAGCAATGCTGGCTCCCCCGGCGGACGCCGCCCACCGGGCAAGTTCCTCCTCCTCCGCGACCGTCGCGGCCTTGTCCTCCACGCCGCCATCGTCGCCGGCCTCCCTGGCAAGCTGTGCCTCCCTCGCCCTGGTGGCGATGTAGTCCATCTCCGCCTGGGAGGTGTCCTGGACAAGCAGCCGCTCGGCATCGGCATCGACATACCTCTCATGCAGGGTATCGAAGAACTGTTGCACTTCAGCATCCTCCGGCTCCTTCCAGCTCGGGACGGGGCCGTGCGCGTTGCAGTCCGGCATCATGGCGATGATCTCGGACCGACGCGAGTTGTTGCACAATGGGACCACCCCCGTTGGCAGCTTGAACAGAGGCCCCTTGAGGACCTTGCCGGCCTTTGCGGCGGCCCTCGCAACCTTGCCGGTCCGCTCGACCTCGCCGTCGCGACCCATGTCAAGCTGGAAGATCCGCTGGCAGAAATGGGCGTGCACCATCACTGTGAAGTTGTGGTCGAGGCCGGGGCGAAGTTGCATGATGTCGGCGGGGTTTGTGAAGAGCCAGGCTAGCCTCCCCTTGTTATGCAATGGAGCAAGCCGGCGGCGGAAGAATCCGCCCCGATCATTTCGAGGGTGAGCCCGGCCTGGGTAAGCCGGAGAATCTTGGTGGTGGCAACCGTGAGCTTTCCGCCGGCGGCGGCGGCATCGCTCCAATCGCTGCCGCGAACCGGCGGCGCCCAGCGAACTTTGCAGAACGTCGACGGGTCCTTCTCTTCAATCCAGCACCATCGGCCCCGCCACTCATCCCACCTCTCCTTCATGGCATCGTCTGGGTACGCCTCCTTGGATTTGGGGATCCAGGTGACGCAACCAGAGACGGCGCCCCCCGTCTAGATCCGAGGGAAGAAGTAGTGGCGGAAGAGCGCCGTGTTCGGGTGCACCCCGGCGAAGCCCTCGCAGAGATGCGCGACAAGGGCCATGCATGCCACCGCATTCAGAGTAAAATCCAAGAGACAGAAGCCGAAGGTGTACATGATGCCGCTGAAGATATCAGAAAAGGGAGGGCAGAGCCCGCAAGAAAAGTAATCGATGAAGAAGGGGTACCAATTTGGGCCAGGCTTGACGCAGGAGGCGGGGATGACGCGCGTGGCCGGGTGCCCCGAATCCCCCCCCCCCCGCCTTCACTCCCCACAGGGGCCTGAAGAGGTCCCAAAGCTCGAGCACGTCGACCGTCGAGGGGTAGAAGAAGGCGGACTGCGTCCGATCCCCCAACAGCGCGGTCTCCGGCGGCTCCACAACCCCGGCATCCTTGGCCACCCCTTTGCCCTTGGTGGATTTTGGCGCCATGGTAGCTAAAGGAGGAGGGAGGAGCGGAGGGCGGCAGGAGCACAATGGCGGCAAGCAGAGACGAAGCTTGGAGAAAAGGAGGAAGACAGGTGGAGGTCTCCGAGATTGGGGTTGCGCGAGGGGTAAAAGGAACAGTGCGCCCGCGGTTATCCCTTTTTATGGGGAAGCCGCGGGGCGCACTGCTCATTTACTACGATGTGACGCATGCTTGTGGAAACCGCCCCACGCATGCCGCCCACGTCAAGCACACCCCTCCACACCGCGCCACACGCGCGGGTCGTGGAAAGCGCAGCACGCGAAAAATCTTACCGCGGTAAAAACCGCCTCGCCTGCCCGCGCACCGTTTTGGGCCTGACCCAACAACGTGTCGCGCTTATGTGTGGCCCAGGCCCGGGGGCTCCTGTCGGTGTACAAAACTAGGGGCACATTTTTGTACCCCTTTACTTGTGCACGGGCAGTCAGAGCCGCGCCCGCGACCACACCAAGCAGAGCGAGGGAGGTGAGCCAAGGTAGGACCGTAGCCCAAGACAAAGCAAAGCAACGCCAAGGACCAAGGCCACAAAGATCAGATGGGCGAAGCAGGTTTCCCCGGCAAGGACCCTTGCCGGGGCAGCCTCAGCAGCCCCGGCAAGACCCTTGTCGGGGCAGCTCGCCCACGCCAGCCGAGCGAGCCACCCTCGAGCCCACCAACGCTCAGCACATGCGTTGGGACAGGGCTCGGGAGGCACCTCTGTGGTGGCATGCAGATCTTTGTGAAGACAAAGAATAGTCAAGATCAAATGAGGATAGGAAAGCAGCCATCCTCGCTGAAGGAATCCACAAGACCCCGGGCAAGATCCTTGCCGGGGACGCCTGCGCTCCGCGGCAAGACCCTTGACGGGCCACCCGGCAAGGCCCCAGCCAAGTGCACAAGCAGGGCCACCGCCAGGCCCGCACCAGCCAAGTCTCCGACACCGTTCGCATGCAGCTGCCGACCCAACCAGCTGGGCAGGCACCTGCGTGGCAACATGCAACCTTTCATGGAGGCTCCACCACCGCGCCACCACAGCTGCTTGCCTGCCTACATGGCACTGCATGCACCGCTGGCCAGGGCGCGTGTCGAAGCTTGGAGGAGCGGCGACGGACGGGGCGGGCCTCGCCCCCGTCCCCGATAAAGTGAAGGGACACCTAAGCCTCGCATTAGATGTGCTTTGTCCTGTAATACCAGTGATAAGCTCATATCGCTGTAGCACTTTCCACCTCCTGTGTGCCACTGTGGTAGCCCCTTTCACCTATAAAAGGAGGCCCGAGGCGACCAGGAGAAGGATTCGGCTTTTTGGAGCTCATTACACCCCGTAGCGAGCTCAAGAACACAGAATACAACCACCAAAGCAGGAGTAGGGTTTTACGCATCCTCGCGGCCCGAACCTGGATAAATGAACCGCGTGCTCTCTATTAGACCCGCTCTTCTCTCAACCCCGCACCCCGCAACCGCAGCAGGGATTCTTGTGATCCCATATGTGTCGTTTCCCGCCGACACTACCATAATCTCTTCGTTTGTTCTCCGCTATTAGTAACTTTGGAGTGACTCTTTGTTGCATGTTGAGGGATTGTTATATGATCCAATTATGTTATTATTGTTGAGAGAACTTGCACCAGTGAAAGTATGAACCTGAGACCTTGTTTCAACGCATTGCAATACCATTTGTGCTCACTTTTATCATTAGTTACCTTGCTGTTTTATATTTTCAGATTACAAAAACCTATATCTACCATCCATATTGCACTTGTATCACCATCTCTTCACCGAACTAGTGCACCTATACAATTTACCATTGTATTGGGTGTGTTGGGGACACGAGAGACTCTTTGTTATTTGGTTGTAGGGTTGTTTGAGAGAGACCATCTTCATCCTACGCCTCCCATGGATTGATAAACCTTAGGTCACCCACTTGAGGGAAATTTTCTACTGTCCTACAAACCTCTGCACTTGGAGGCCCAACAACGTCTACAAGAAGAAGGTTGTGTAGTAGACATCAGTTAGCATCCACTAAATAGCAAATGGGCAGCATCTCTAGTGATATCCTGAGTCATGTATTGTAAGTTTGTTACTGGTATTAGTGAAATTGAGCTGCACACGGTAATATTTGAACATCACACAATGTGCAGTACTGAAATAAACAAGGCACGAACATGCTTAATACATCAATCGTACAAATCATCGCCATTGCAAGTGTATTGATAAGATTTAGCTGGTCAGATCTTACCTGTTAAGTCCCGGGGGGTAGTCGCTGGGGCACTTCATCTGGGCCAGAGCCTGCACCATGTCGGCGGTGGAGGTGGAGGCGAGGTGTTCCTCCGGGTCAACACGCACAGCGGCCATCGCGCCATGGACCGCCATCAGCTCCTGGCGGTGGGGATTTGGAGGTATGAGGATGTTTCGCAGGCACCATTTAAGCAATCAGGTCGGGGTCGTGATAGAGATCGGTGGGTTACCTGACTGGATCTGAGCAGAATGTAGATGTGGTTGAAGCTGTGGTTGCAGCGGCGGCGGTTTGAGATGCCGGTAGGGGGAGGCGCGAGGGGGATACTGAGGGTGGGGATGTGGTTGGAGGAATAAATTCTGAAATCGCGCGCCTAATGAAAATTTCGCTGCGAAACTTGAACTTGGGCAGGGGAAACACACAAGGCAGACGAAGCGCGTAAAATACTCGTGTGCGAGAAAAAAGAAAGTTGGCAGATCCCGTCTCCAAAAGAATGTACACGTGTAGTTGATTTTTTTGGTCAATGGTACGCCTGGTTTATTAGGAAACATCGCATAGGTAACTGACTTATGGATCATTAACGCAAAAAAACGTAGACGTGTACGGCATAGAAACCGTGTGTTTTGTGATCTTCTAATGATTAACGCAAAAAACGCACACGGGCACACATGATAATCAACGCTCAAAGCCCTCAAAGGATGCTCTTACGGACATTGTATGTTAATACTACAAACTTGAAGTACTACTGGTAATTTGCTCTAATACTACAAACTTAAACTACTTCTCACATGCTGCCATCGGGGCATGCTGGCCAGACGCCGGCGTTCTCCTACCCGGCCTTGTAGCTGACAGCCCACCGTGCTTCGATCTCTGCCAAGCTCTCCTCACCATGGCGTGCGGCCTCTTCTTTCTTGCGGCGGCGGGACTCTCTTTTCTTGACTGCTTTCTGCCTTTTCTGCTCCTTCTGTGCGGCTTTGGCCGCCTCTAGATCCACCACCCATTCGGCCATGGCAGCCTCAAAGTCCTCCCATGTAACTGTCTGGCCGCCGGCGGCGATGAACTCGGCGCGGCGAGATGCCATCGCTTCCTTACCATGTGTGCGGTCGTGGGCGGCGAGGAACGCGGCACGGCGGGATGCCATCACTTCCTTACCAGTTACTGTGTGTTGTGGTGCCATGGACGACGCCTGGAGAGAGCTCTGGGACGGAAGGGCCGGGTAGCCATGCGGTGGTATTCAAGAGATCAACGACAAACGACAACAGAAATTTGGCTTCCCTTACAATTTTGCTCGTACATTATCGCACACGGTTCATCTCCGTCGCTTTCGGAAACAGTGTGCACTGATCCTATTGTGTGTTGCGTTATGATTGGTCGGAACCCCAGCCACATGGATCGCGAGTGTGCACCGTAGGATGCGCCCCGATCGAATGGCAATCCACATCCCTCACATCATACCCGTGCACCTGTAGCTGGATTGGATTTATATGCGCTAAATGCCTAGAAAATGCACATAATCCCCTAAATATGGTAAATGAGCCCGGAAAAATGCCAAATTTGAACACGGTGATTTGCAGGGTATATGTTCGTCGTAGAAAAAAAAACTCCAGGGCAAAGAATGAAGAAAATTTGGATTCCTCTTCAGTCCTGGTGATTTCCCTCTTGAAAGCATGGAACTTCCTCGGTGATGGTTCGATTTTATGAAGGGCGTGCATGACGACATAAGCCAAACCTTCTCAAATTCTTACTAGGGCATGGTGAGGTCATACCATGGCACACCATGCCAGGTGTCATGTTTTTCAAGCATTTATTCCATTTTTCTATAGTTGAAAACCCAATAAACAAACGTTTGTGGTTGACTATTGCCACACATTTCATCGAAATATTTGTCCCTTCCTTGTAAAAGGCATGAGAATTTACTAGATGGCACGAGCATGGTTTTCCAGGCCGTTCTTATGCACCCTTTCATGCACCGATTGTTTGAACTAGAATTATGTGCATTAATGCCTAGGAAATGCACATAATCCCCTAAATATGGCACATGAACCCCGAAAAGTGCCAAATTTGAACATGGTGATTTGCATGTTGTATGTTCATTGTAGAAAAACACTCGTGGACAAAGGACAAAGGAAATTTGGATCCCCCTTCAATCTTTGTGATTTCCCCCTCGAAACCATGAAACTTCCTTGGTGATGGTTCGATTTACGAAAGGCGTGCATCACGACATAAGGAAAACATTCTCCAAGTTTTACCAGGGCATGGTGAGGCCATACCATGGCACCATGTGTTTCATTTTTGTATAGTTGTTAACCCAATAAACGACGCATTTATGGTTGACTATTGCCACACATTTCCTTGAAATATTTGCCCATTCCTTGTAAAAGGCATGAGAATGTACTAACTAACACGAGCATGGTTTTCCAGACCGTTCTTGTGCACCTTTTCATGCACCGATTGTTTGAATTTGAATTATGTCCATTAATGCCTAGAAAATGCACATAATCCCATAAATATGGTAAATGAGCCCGGAAAAATGTCAAATTTGAACACGTTGCATTTGAGGCGGTATGTTGTTCGTTGGAAAAAAACTGGATGACAAACTAGGACAAAAATTTGGATTGCCCTTCAATCTTGGGGATCTCCCTCTCGAAAGCATTGAACTTCCTCGGTGATGGTTCAATTTATGAAGGGAGCGCATGACGATATAAGCCAAACCTTCTCAAATTTGTACCAGGGCATGGTCAGGTCATACCATGGCACCATGCCAGGCGTCACATTTTTCAAGCATTTATTTCATTCTTTATATAGTTGAAAACCCAACAAATAAACATTTGTGGTTGACTATTGCCATACATCTCATCGAAATATTTGTCCATTCCTTGTAAAAGGCACGAGCATGGTTTTCCAGTCCGTTCTTGTGCACCCTTTCATGCACCGATTGTTTGAACTTGAATTATGTGCATTAATGCCTAGGAAATGCACATAATCCCCTAAATATGACAAATGAACCCGGAAAAGTGCCAAATTTGAACACGGTGATTTGCAGGTTGTATGTTCATCATAGAAAAAACTCGTGGACAAAGGACAAAGGAAATTTGGATCCCCCATCAATCTTGCTGATTTCCCCCTCGAAACCATAAAACTTCCTCGGTGATGGTTTGCTACCTCTTGAGCACTGCGTTGGTTTTCCCTTGAAGAGGAAAGGGTGATGCAGTAAAGTAGCGTAAGTATTTCCCTCAGTTTTTGAGAACCAAGGTATCAATCCAGTAGGAGGTCACGCTCAAGTCCCTTGCACCTACACAAACAAATAAGAACCTCGCAACCAACACGATAAAGGGGTTGTCAATCCCTTCGCGGTCACTTACGAGAGTCAGATCTGATAGAGATGATAAGATAATATTTTTGGTATTTTTATGATAAAGAGTAAAAGTAAAGAAAGCAAAGTAAACAGTAATGGAAATAACGGGAGATTAATATGATGGAAAATAGACCCGGTGCCATAGGTTTCACTAGTGGCTTCTCTCAAGAGCATAAGTATTGCGGTGGGTGAACGAATTACTGTCGAGCAATTGATAGAATTGAGCATAGTTATGAGAATATCTAGGTATGATCATGCATATAGGCATCACGTCCGTGACAATTAGACCGACTCCTGCCTGCATCTACTACTATTACTCCACACATCGACCGCTATCCAGAATGCATCTAGAGTATTAAGTTCATAAGAACGGAGTAACGCTTTAAGCAAGATGACATGATGTGGAGGGATAAACTCATGCAATATGATATAAACCCCATCTTTTTATCCTCGATGGCAACAATACAATATGTGTCGTTTCCCCTACTGTCACTGGGATCGAGCACCGCAAGATTGAACCCAAAGCTAAGCACTTCTCCCATTGCAGGAAAGATCAATCTAGTAGGCCAAACCAAACTGATAATTCGAAGAGACTTGCAAAGATAACCAATCATACATAAAAGAATTCAGAGAAGATTCAAATATTGTTCATAGATAATCTTGACCATAAACCCACGATTCATCGGATCTTGACAAACACACCGCAAAAGAAGATTACATTGAATAGGTCTCCAAGAGAATTGAGGCGAACTTTGTATTGAGATCCAAAGAGAGAGAAGAAGCCATCTGGCTAATAACTATGGGCACGAAGGTCTGAGGTAAACTACTCACACATCATCAGAGAGGCTATGGTGTTGAAGTAGAAGCCCTCCGTGATCGATGCCCCCTCCGACAGGACGCCGGAAAAGGCCCCAAGATGGGATCTCACGGGTACAGAAGGTTGCGGCGGTAGAATTAGGTTTTTGTGGTCACTTCTGGTGGTTTGGGGGTACGTAGGTATAGATAGGAGGAAGAAGTAGGTCGGTGGAGCCACGAGGGGGCCACGAGGATGGAGGGCGCGCCTGGGGGGTAGGCGCACCCCCTGGCTCGTGGCCGCCTCGTTAGTTGCTTGACGTCCACTCCATGTCCTCTAGATCACGTTTGTTCCAAAAATCACACTACCGAAGGTTTCATTCTGTTTGGACCCCGTTTGATATCCCTTTTCTGCGAAACACTGAAATAGAAAAAAACAATTTGGGCTGGGCCTCCGGTCAATAGGTTAGTCCCAAAAATAATATAAAAGTGTATAAATAAGCCCACTAAACATCCAAAACAGAATATATAATAGCATGGAACAATAAAAAATTATAGATACGTTGGAGATGTATCATGGTTCGTTTTATGAAAGGTGTGCATGACGATAGTTTGACTAGGGCACGGTGAGGCACCAGACCAGGCGTCATGTTTCCCAAGCATGTATTTCATTTTTGTATAGTTGTTAACCCAGTAAACGACGCGTTTATGGTTGACTATTGCCACACATTTCCTTCAAATATCTGCCCACTCCTTGTAAAAGGCATGAGAACATACTAAATAGCATGAGCATGATTTTCCAGACTATTCTTATGCACCTTTTCATGCACCGGTAGTGGAATTTGAATTATGTGCGTAATTAATGCCTAGAAAATGCTCCTAATCCCCTAAATATGGTAAATGAGTTTGGAAAAATGTCAAATTTGAACACATTGCATTTGAGGCGGTATGTTGATCATTGGAAAAAAATGAATGACAAACTAGGACGGAAATTTGGATTCCCCTTCAATCTTGGTGATTTCCCTCTCAAAAGCATTGAACTTCCTCGGTGATGGTTCGATTTATGAAGGGCGTGCATGACGACATAAATCAAACCTTCTCAGCTTTTAACTAGGGCACGGTGAGGCCATACCATGGCACCATGCCAGGCGTCATGTTTTTCAAGCATGTATTTCATTGTTCTATAGTTGACAACCCAGTAAATGACGCGTTTGTGGTTGACTACTGCCACGCATTCCATTGAAATATCTGCCCATTCCTTGTAAAAGGCTTGAGAAATTACTAAATACCACGAGTATGGTTTCTCCAGACCATTCTTGTGCACCTTTTCAAGCACCAATTGTTTGATTTTGAATTATGTGCATTAATGCCTACAAAATGAACATAATCCCCTAAATATTGTAAATGAACCCGGAAAAGTGTCAAATTTGAACACGGTGATTAGCAGGGTTTATGTTCATCGTAGAAAAAAAAACTCACGGATGAAGGACAAAGGAAATTCGGATTCCCATTCAATCTCAGTGATTTACTACCGCACAAGATTCATCTCCGTTGCCTCTGCGAATCATGTGTGTTCACTCACACATGCAAAAGGAAAAAGGAAAACCCTCGCCGACTTCGTCCCCACTCACTCGCCGCGGACTCCTCCGCAACTCTGCACCCTAAGCTCAACGGCTGTTGGCGGCGGGCGTAGGTCGCGCTCCAAACAGCGCGGGATTTTGTCCCTACTGCTTTCCGCCGCCTATCTGCACCGACAATCTAGACTCTGGACGACTGGGGTTTTCTGCGGGATTGTGCCGGGGATTTTTCTCATAGAGAAGGTAATCAACTTAGCGAAATATTCACTCATCTCTTATCGCAGTCCGTCCATCGCTGTTAATCAACCAGCGGAAATCGCCGTGGAATCATTTTTGTTCTAGCTGATTCGTGGGTGTTCATTCATGTGTCCACAGCGCAAGCACAAATTGGGCAACTGTGGTCACTTCTGACAAGTAGACCGACTCCTGCCTGCATCTACTACTATTACTCCACACATCAACCGCTATCCAGCATGCATCTAGAGTATTAAGTTCATAAGAACGGAGTAACGCTTTAAGCAAGATGACATGATGTAGAGGTATAAACTCATGAAATATGTTATAAACCCCATCTTTTTTATCCTCGATGGCAACAGTACAATACGTGTCGTTTCCCCTACTGTCACTGGGATCGAGCACCGCAAGATTGAACCCAAAGCTAAGCACTTCTCCCATTGCAAGAAAGATCAATCTAGTAGGCCAAAGCAAACTGATAATTCGAAGAGACTTGCAAAGATAACCAATCATACATAAAATAATTCAGAGAAGATTCAAATATTGTTCATATATAATATTGATCATAAACCCACAATTCATCGGATCTCGACAAACACACCGCAAAAGAAGATTACATCGAATAGATCTCCAAGAGAATCGAGGATAACTTTGTATTGAGATCCAAAGAGAGAGAAGAAGCCATCTAGCTAATAACTATGGACCCAAATGTCTGAGGTAAACTACTCACACATCATCGGAGAGGCTATGGTGTTGATGTAGAAGCCCTCCATGATCGATGCCCCCTCCGGCAGGACGTGGGAAAAGGCCCCAAGATGGGATCTCACGGGTACAGAAGGTTGCGGCGGTGGAATTAGGTTTTTGTGGTCACTTCTAATGGTTTTGGGTACGTAGGTATATATAGGAGGAAGAAGTAGGTCGGTGGAGCCACGAGGGAGGGTGGAGGGCGCGCCTGGGGGGTAGGCGCGCCCCCTGCCTCGTGGCCGCCTCGTTGGTTGCTTGACGTCCACTCCAAGTCCTCTGGATCACGTTCCAAAAATCACGCTCACGAAGGTTTCATTCCATTTGGACTTCGTTTGATATCCTTTTTCGGCAAAACACTGAAATAGGCAAAAAACAGCAATTTGGGCTGGGCCTCCGGTTAACAGGTTAGTCCCAAAAATAATATAAAAGTGTATAAATAAGCCCATTAAACATCCAAAACAGAATATATAATAGCATGGAACAATCAAAAATTATAGATACTTTGGAGACGTATCAAGCATCCCCAAGCTTAATTCCTGCTCGTCCTCGAGTAGGTAAATGATAAGAACAGAATTTTTGATGTGGAATGCTTCTTAGCATAATTCTCAATGTAAATCTTTTTATTGCGGCATGAATATTTAGATCCGAAAGATTCAAGATAAAAGTTTAATATTGACATAAAAACAATAATACTTCAAACATGCTAAACAAGCAATTATGTCTTATCAAAATAACATAGCCAAAGAAAGCTCATCCCTACAAAATCATATAGTTAGGACATGTTTCAATATTGTCACACAAACGTTCTCATCATGCATAACCCCGATGACAAGCCGAGCAATTGGTTCATACTTTTTAACGCGCTTCAGCCTTTTCAACTCTTACGCAATAAATGAGCGCAAGCCATGGATATAGCACTATGGGTGGAGTAAAGTATAATGATTCGGGTTATGAGAGAAGACAAAAGAGGTAGAAAGTCTCACATTGACGCAGCTAATCAATGGGCTATGGAGATGCCCATCAATTGATGTCAATGAGAGGAATAGGGATTGCCATGCAACAGATGCACTAGAGCTATAAATATATGAAATCTCAACAAAAGAAACTAAGTGGGTGTGCATCCAACTTGCTTGCTCACCAAGACCTAGGGCATTTTGAGGAAGCCCATCATTGTAATATACAAGCCAAGTTCTATAATGAAAAATTCCCACTAGTATATGAAAGTGATAACATAGGAGACTCTCTATCATGAAGATCACGGTGCTACTTTGAAGCACAAGTGTGGAAAAAGGATAGTAACATTGTCCCTTCTCTCTTTTTCTCCCATTTTTTTCTTTTTTTCTTTGGGCCTTTTTTTCTTTTTTTCTTTGGCCTCTTTTTTTTTAGTCCGGAATCACATCCCGACTTGTGGGGGAATCATAGTCTCCATCATCCTTTCCTCACATGGGACAATGCTCTAATAATGATGATCATCACACTTTTATTATTTACAACTCAACAATTACAACTCAATACTTAGAATAAAATATGACTCTATTTGAATGCCTCCGGCGGTGTACCGGGATATGTGATGAATCAAGAGTGACATGTATGAAAATTTATGAATGGTGGCTTTGCCACAAAATACGATGTCAACTACATGATCATGCAAAGCAATATGACAATGATGAAGCGTGTCATAATAAACGGAACGGTGGAAAGTTGCATGGCAATATATCTCGGAATGTCTATGGAAATGCCATGATAGGTAGGTATGGTGGTTGTTTTGAGGAAGATATAAGGAGGCCTATGTGTGATAGAGTGTATCATATCACGGGGTTTGGATGCACCGGCGAAGTTTGCACCAACTCTCAGGGTGAGAAAGGGCAATGCGCAGTACCGTAGAGGCTAGAAAATTGTGGAAGGTTGAGAGTGCGTATAATCCATGGACTGACATTAGTCATAAGGAACTCATATACATATTGCAAAAGTTTATTAGCCCTCGAAGCAAAGTACTACTACGCATGCCCCTAGAGGGATAGATTGGTAGGAAAAGACCATCACTCGTCCCCGACCGCCACTCATAAGGAAAGCAATAAAAGAACACCTATGTGTCAAAATTGTTACACAACGTTTACCATACGTGCATTCTACGGGACTTGCCAACTTCAACACAAGTATTTCTCAATTTCACAATTACTCAACTAGCACACTCTAATATTACCACCTTTATATCTCAAAACACTTATCAAGTATCTAACTTCTCATGATATCCAATGAACTCAATATGGAAGATTAATTTCACAATTAAAGCAAATTACCATACTGTTTAAGACTCTTAAAATACTATAAGTGAAGCATGAGAGATCAATAATTTCTATAAAATACAACCACCGCCGTGCTCTAAAAGATATAAGTGAAGCACTAGAGCAAAAACTATATAGCTCAAAAGATATAAGTGAAGCACATAGAGTATTCTAACAAATTCTAAATCATGTGTGTCTCTCTAAAAAGGTGTGTACAGCAAGGATGATTGTGGAAAACGAACAAACAAATACTCAAATCATACAAGACGCTCCAAGCAAAACACGTATCATGTGGTGAATAAAAATATAGCTCCAAGTAAAGTTACCGATTGATGAGGACGAAAGAGGGGATGCCTTCCGGGGTGCCTTAGGAATCCCCAAGCTTAGGCTCTTGCCACTCCTTGTTCCATAGTCCATCAAATTTTCACCCAAAACTTGAAAACTTCACAACACAAAACTTAACAGAAAATCCCGTGAGCTCCGTTAGCGAAAGAAAACAAAACACCACTTCAAGGTACTGTATTGAACTCATTATTTATTTGTATTGGTGTTAAAACTACTGTATTCCAACTTCTCTATGGTTTATATGCTCTTTTATTAGCCATAGATTCATCAAAATAAGCAAACAACACACGAAAAACAGAATCTGTCAAAAACAGAATAGTCTGTAGTAATATGTAACTAACGCAAACTTATGGAACTCAAAAAATTCAATCAAAATAGGACGACCTAAATAATTTGTTTATTGATCTGCTGCAATTGGAATCAGTATTTTATCACGTTCTGGTGATTTTCAACAATTGTTTTCGTGAGCAGAAAGTTTCTGGAATTTTCAGCAGGATCAAATAACTATCATCCAAGAAGATCCTATAGGTTTAACTTGGCACAAACACTAATTGAAACACAAAACCACATCTAAACAGAGGCTAGATGGATTATTTATTCCTAAACAGAACCAAAAAGCAAAAAAAACTAAAAATAAAATTGGGTTGCCTCCCAACAAGCGCTATCGTTTAGCGCCCCTAGCTAGGCATAAAAACAAGGATAGATCTAGGTATTGCCATCTTTGGTAGGCAATTCTTCAATAAGACACCTATAACCCTTAGGAGTTTCTTTCTTTTTATTAATTATCAAACTCCTAGGCACAAAATCGAGAAAATCATTTGTAGCAGAAGGTTCCTTAAGGATAGCGAGAAAGTTGGGGTGAACACTTATGGATTTGAGATCAGCATTTCCCTTACTAGAAGTTTCACCCTTACTTTTAGGAACATACATCAATTTAGAAATCTTAGCATTAGAAGGAGTGTTTTTCACGGAAGAAAAGGCAGATCCTAGGTTGGTAATAATATCCTTAATTTTATCAATTCTAGTGGAATCTTGATCTATTTTCTCATTAACCATAGGTTCCTTTTCTTTAGAATTTTTAAGACCAACTCCTACCTTAGATCCGTATTGGGTAATTTGGTAGTGGATCTTTCTATCCAAATTTTCAATCAACTCTACAGTAGCAACTTTATTTACAATAATTTCAAGCCGTTGCATCACATGTTCCAAAGTTAAAATAGTTCCATTAACCAAAAGAGGTGGTGGGCCAAACAAATCTATCATAGCATTATAAGAATCAAAAGTATGGCTTCCCAAGAAATTTCCTCCGATAATGGTATCAAGAATATATCTATTACAAGGTGTGACGCCTAAATAAAAATTGCGAAGAAGAACGGAAGTAGATTGCATTCTAGCAGATTTATTTTGAGCGTTGCAAATCCTATGCCAAGCATCTTTTAGATTTTCTCCCTCCCTTTGTTTAAAATTAAGAACTTCATTCTCGGGAGACAAAGGAGTAGATAAAGGACTAGCCATAACGATGAAGTAAACAAAAAAGAGGGCGAACGAAAAAGAGAGGGTGAATAAAATGACAAGGGTGAAGTGGGGGAGAGGAAACGAGAGGCAAATGGCAAATAATGTAATGCGAGGGATAAGAGTTTGTGATGGGTACTTGGTATGTCTTGACTTGTGTAGACTCGGCAATGGTGCCAAAAATGGCTTGTTGTTGGGAGTCAAATCTTGACTTGACTTGGCGCACACCTCCCCGGCAACGGCGCCAGAAATCCTTCTTGCTACCTCTTGAGCACTGCGTTGGTTTTCCCTTCAAGAGGAAAGGGTGATGCAGTAAAGTAGCGTAAGTATTTCCCTCAGTTTTTGAGAACCAAGGTATCAATCCAGTAGGAGGTCACGCTCAAGTCCCTTGCACCTACACAATCAAATAAGAACCTCGCAACCAACACGATAAAGGGGTTGTCAATCCCTTCACAATCACTTACGAGAGTGAGATCTGATAGAGATGATAAGATAATATTTTTGGTATTTTTATGATAAAGAGTAAAAGCAAAGAAACCAAAGTAAATAGTAATGGAAATAACGGGAGATTAATATGATGGAAAATAGACCCGGGGGCCATAGGTTTCACTAGTGGCTTCTCTCAAGAGCATAAGTATTACGGTGGGTGAACGAATTACTGTCGAGCAATTGATAGAATTGAGCATAGTTATGATAATATCTAGGTATGATCATGTATATAGGCATCACGTTCGTGACAATTAGACCGACTCCTGCCTGCATCTACTACTATTACTCCACGCATCGACCGCTATCCAGCATGCATCTAGAGTATTAAGTTCATAAGAATAGAGTAACGCTTTAAGCAAGGTGACATGATGTAGAGGGATAAACTCATGCAATATGATATAAACCCCATCTTTTTATCCTCGATGGCAACAATACAATACGTGTCGTTTCCCCTACTGTCACTAGGATCAACCACCGCAAGATTGAACCCAAAGCTAAGCACTTCTCCCATTGCAAGAAAAATCAATCTAGTAGTCCAAACCAAACTGATAATTCGAAGAGACTTGCAAAGATAACCAATCATACATAAAAGAATGCAGAGAAGATTCAAATATTGTTCATAGATAATCTTGACCATAAACCCACAATTCATCGGATCTTGACAAACACATCGCAAAAGAAGATTACGTCGAATAGATCTCCAAGAGAATCGAGGAGAACTTTGTATTGAGATCCAAAGAGAGAGAAGAAGCCATCTAGCTAATAACTATGGACCCGAAGGTCTGAGGTAAACTACTCACATATCATCGTAGAGGCTATGGTGTTGATGTAGAAGCCCTCCGTGATCGATGCCCCCTCCGGCATGACGCCGAAAAAGGCCCCAAGATGGGATCTCACGGGTACAGAAGGTTGCGGCGGTGGAATTAGGTTTTTGTGGTCACTTCTGATGGTTTGGGGGTACGTAGGTATATATAGGAGGAAGAAGTAGGTCGGTGGAGCCACGAGGGGCCCACGAGGGTGGAGGGCGCGCCTGGGGGGTAGGCGCACCCCCTACCTCGTGGTCGCCTTGTTAGTTGCTTGACGTCTACTCCAAGTCCCCTGGATCAAGTTTGTTCCAAAAAATCACGCTCCCGAAGGTTTCATTCCGTTTGGACTCCGTTTGATATCCCTTTTCTGCGAAACACTGAAATAGAAAAAAACAATTTGGGCTGGGCCTCTGGTTAATAGGTTAGTCCCAAAAATAATATAAAAGTGTATAAATAAGCCCATTAAACATCCAAAACAGAATATATAATAGCATGGAACAATAAAAAATTATAGATACGTTGGAGACATATCATGGTTCGTTTTATGAAAGGCATGCATGACGATAGTTTTACTAGGGCACGGTGAGGCCATAACATGGCACCACACCAGGCGTCATGTTTTCGAAGCATGTATTTCATTTTTGTATAGTTGTTAACCCAGTAAACGACGCGTTTATGGTTGACTATTGCCACACATTTCCTTGAAATATCTGCCAATTCCTTGTAAAAGGCATGAGAACGTACTAAATAGCATGAGGATGATTTTCCAGACTGTTCTTGTGCACCTTTTCATGCACCGGTTGTTCGAATTTCAATTATGTGCATAATTAATGCCTAGAAAATGCACATAATCTCCTAAATATGGTAAATGAGTTCGGAAAAATGTCAAATTTGAACACATTGCATTTGAGGCGGTATGTTGTATGTTGATCATTGGAATAAAATGAAGACAAACTAGGACGGAAATTTGGATTCCCCTTCAATCTTGGTGATTTCCCTCTCAAAAGCATTGAACTTCCTCGGTGATGGTTCGATTTATGAAGGGCGTGCATGACGACATAAATCAAACATTCTCAGCTTTTAACCAGGGCATGGTGAGGCCATACCATGGCACCATGCCAGGCGTCATGTTTTTCAAGCACGTATTTCATTGTTCTATAGTTGACAACCCAGTAAATGACGCGTTTGTGGTTGACTACTGCCACGCATTCCATTGAAATCTCTGCCCATTCCTTGTAAAAGGCTTGAGAAATTACTAAATACCACGAGTATGGTTTTTCCACACCGTTCTTGTGCACCTTTTCAAGCACCAATTGTTTGATTTTGAAATATGTGCATTAATGCCTACAAAATGCACATAATCCCCTAAATATTGTAAATGAACCCGGAAAAGTGTCAAATTTAACACGATGATTAGCAGGGTTTATGTTCATCGTAGAAAAAAACTCATGGATGAAGGACAAAGGAAATTTGGATTCCCATTCAATCTCGGTGATTTACTGTCGCACAAGATTCATCTCCGTCGCCTCTGCGAATCGTGTGTGTTCACTCACACATGCAAAAGGAAAAAAGAAAACCCTCGCCGACTTCGTCCTCGCCGCGGACTCCTCCGCAACTCTACACCCTAAGCTCGACGGCTGTTGGTGGAGGGCGTAGGTCGTGCTCCAAATAGCGCGGGATTTCGTCCCTACTGCTTTCCGCCACCTATCTGCATCGATATTCTAGACTCTGGTTGTCTGGGGTTTTCTGCCGGATTGGGCCGGGGATTTTTCTCATGGAGAAGGTAATCAACTTAGCGAAATATTCACTCATCTCTTATCACAGACCGTCCGTCGCTGTTAATCCACCAGCGGAAATCGTCGTGGAATCATTTTTGTTCTAGCTGATTCGTGGGTGTTCATTCATGTGTCCACAGTGCGAGCACAAATTGGGCAACTGTGGTCGTGGCCAGTCGGAAATGAAGTTATCTAATTTACGATCTTAGTTTTCATTTCAAGCAGTACATCCCTTGCTTTGCAAGAACAAGAGTAGAAGGAAATCTTGGGCTTTACTTTGTTGATGACTACTGTCGGTGTACTAGAGTAGGGGTACCCTAGTATCCCGAACTTGTGCACGGGCGGTCACAGCACCCCATGGCAAGGCTTGCCAGGTGATCACCAAGGCCCTCTATGGTTCTTTTGGAGCCATTCAAGAACAAAGTATTTAAGCCAAAGAGACAAGTCCCCGGCATGAGGAGCTTGCCGGGAAGGCCACTCGAGGCACAAGACCCCGGCAAGAGGAGCTTGCCGGAAGGCCAACCAGAGCATCCCAAGGAACTTCCCGCGATGCGCCACGCGTCCCGGCAGGACCCGGCGAACGACAAGCTCCCGGACGCGGCAAGACAACGGCCGCGGCAAGGCATTTGCCGCGGCAAGCAACCACTCTGTGCCTGCGCTCCAGCTCACTCACCTACGTGTCGCTCTGGGACCTTTCCAAGCGTACGTGGCGGGAGGCTGTGCAGCCAGGGGTACACTGTGACATGCAGCGCTGACAAGATCACCATCGTGGCAAGCGGTGGCGCCCCTGACGGTCCCTTTTCTGCATCGTCTGGGCGACGTAGATAGGCATTTAATGCCCTTGTCCCTTGCCGTCAGGGTTAGGTATGATTCACTGTGTAGGTAGCTGTACCTACCGCAGCATCTTTCCATTTTTGCCCTTGCCTACGTTGCCACCTGTTGGAGACCCCTTGAGCATATAAAAGGAGGCCCATGCACAACGTAGAGAAGGATCACCCCCAGGAGGACGAACAGTAGAACAGTCCCGCTCGGTCTCGTTAGCTGCTGGTGTGTACTGTAGCACCCAGCGCTCCCGAGCAAGAACTCAATACAATCCACAAAGCAGCAGTAGGAGTATTATCTCTCCGGAGAGCTCCGAAGCTGGGTAAAAACCCCTCGTGTGCCTCGCCTCGATCCGCTCTTTGCGCGACCTCCGCCCCCCGCCGAACCGAGAAGGGGCTCCGTCCCCATAGGTGCTCGAGGAGCCAGACTTCTCCGACATCTTTGGCGCGCCAGGTAGGGGGTGTCGAGGTTGTGCGAACCTGATCCGGCGTTCGCACGAGCTAGATCTTCATTGACTTCATTGACATGCCGCCGAAGAAGAAGGCTTCGGAGGCAGTTGCTCCGTCCGCGTCGAACCCACCGCCGCCGGAGCAAACGGCTGGTGGGGAAGACGCCGGCGGAAGAACGGGCGTCGACGAAGAAGCCCACGGTGCCACCAGGTCCAAGGACAAGGCTGCACTGCCCGTCGGCGGTGTAGCAGACTCCCACAACGACCGGGCGTCGATGGGTGCTCCGCGCCCATCTCAGGAAGCGCAAGACCGGCAGCGTCACGGTATTCACGGTACCATACGTTCGCTGGACCCAAATCGAGCTGGCAGATCTCGAGATGCTCAAGGCAGCATGCATGCCAACGTGCTGGCGCAAGCGAGGCACGGTCGCCTGGACGGAATACTACTCCTTCTAATGTCGTTGGAAGTCCGAGCATATCCCTCTCCTCGCACCGTTCGCCACCGCTACCCGCCACTCCAGCAGAAGCTTTGGCGCGAGCTCAACTGCTCCTAGACTTCCCTCCAACGCCAGACAAGATCGACGACTGGAGGGCCACCATTCAGAGCCTCATCGGCTTCGCCAACGGCGACACTCCGCGGCAGCCGACCACATCGCAGCCGCGGCAAGCCAGCCAGGTGTGAGCCGAGGGCGACAAGACCGGCGGGGGTGCGACCACTGTGCACTCCCCGCCCCGAAGGCCAAGATCGCCGACTCGCCGGGTCCACCGCGACAGCGACTCCACCGCTTCATCAGATCCGCGAACTCGTCGCGATCAGCGCCACGTTCTTTATGAACGACAGCAAGAAGACGCACGTACGCGCATCGAGCGCCGAAGAGAAACGCGGCATCAATCCGACCGGCGTGCTGGGCCCACTGTCGACATGCAAGCGCCAGGGGAACCAGGCGGCCTGCCGTACGCGGTAGGTTGCCCTGCGTTTACTCGTGAGCTGCGGCAAGTCCAGTGGCCCAGCACGAAGAATTTCAAGCCAGACGTACCCGAGAAGTACGATGGCAGGTTGCATCCGTCGGAGTTCCTCATCATCTACACCATCGCGGTGCAGGCTGCTGGGGGGCGAGACGACAAGATCCTTGCCAACTACTTCCCGCTGGTGCTCAAGCCCAACGTCAGATCCTGGCTCATGCACTTGCCGGAAAACTCCATATCTTCCTGGGCAGACCTGTGCCATCAGTTTGTCGGCGCCTTTATGGGCGGCCACAAACCCCATGGCCAGGAGAGTGACCTTCACCTGCTTGCCCAGAAGGAAGGAGAGCCCTTGCGCAAGTACATCCAGAGATTCAGCCAAGTGCAATGCAACATCCCAGATGTCCACCCTGCCGCGGTCATCAGCGCGTTCCATCAGAATGTGCGTAACCGCAGGATGCGGGAGGAGATGGCGATGTGCAAGATCAGAGACGTCAGCGAGCTGTATGCCCTGGCCGACAGGTGTGCACGTGCTGAGGAAGGGAGGAAACTCCCCGGAGAGAATGCAGGAACAGGAGGATCTGATAGCGAGGATGCCGCCCCGGCAAATAAAAACCGGTGGCGGAACAACAGGAAGAGGAAAGGCAAGGATGTGCTAGTTGTTGAGCAGTCCGGCGACGACGGTGGCGCCAAGAAAGCCAAAGATGGTGGCTCCGGCAAGGAGGTTGCCGCATGCGCCAACTGCCAGGCTGTGGCGGCCGCCGACAAGCAGGACGGCACCAACAAATAGTACTGCAAGATCCACCGCACCAAGGGCCATGACCTCCAGAGCTGCAAGAAGGTCGAGTAGCTTGTCGAGCTACAAAAGGCCGAGTATGAGCGACGCGACAAGGAGAAAGCCCAAGCCGGTGCTGGAGGATCCGGTACGAAGCGCACAGGCCGGGGAGGACACCGCGGCAAGGCCAATCAGCGGCAAGGAGACAGACCTCCCCGCGGCCGCGACAAGGATGAAGACGACGACGAAGAAGACATGGATGATGACGAGACCAGCGAACAGGAGTTTCAGAAAGCCACAGAGGTCTTGTGCGTTGACGGTGGTGCTTCTCTGCATACTTCGCACCGCCAACTCAAACAGTGGGTGCGGGAAGTCAATGCGGCAGAACCACCCGTCGAATCATGCAAGCTTCTGAAATGGTCCAGCACACCTATCATCTTTGATATTGAGGACCACCCTGATCGCACAACCGCGGTCGGGTGTTTGCCGATGTTGGTCTCACCAACTATCCGCAACCTCAAGGTCACTAAGATGCTAGTTGACGGCGGGGCCGGCTTGAACCTGATCTGGAAGGAGCAAGCCGAAGGGGAAGATCACGCTGCCGGTGACATTTGGCAGCGAGCTGAACTTCAGGACTGAGAGGATCACTTTTGACGTTGCCGATTTTCCATTACCTTACAATGGAATTCTCGGCCGTCCAGCGCTCGCCAGGTTCATGTCGGCCTCTCACTACGCGTACAACATGCTGAAGATGCCAGGCCCGATAAGCGTCATCTCTGTCCCTGGCGACAAGAAAGATGCTCTTATCTGTGCCGACAAGATTTACCGGGAAGCAGCAGCCGCAGCGGATCGCGAGACACTTGCCGCTGAAGCTCCCGGGGGGAAGAAGAAGACCAAGTCCGGCAAGAGTTCTGATGCCCACTCCGACAAGCGCACCTCTTCGGAGTGTTGCGCTACCGTCGAGGACGCACCATCGAGCTCCACCGGCAAGTGTAAGAAGACAATGGCGGCTCCGCCAGCGACCAAGAAGGTGCCCGCCAAGGAGGACGGCACTGGTGGTACCTTCACCATCAGTGCCACTCTTGACCCTAAATAGGAAAGCGCGCTCGTTGCTTTCCTGTGGGCGAATGTCGACGTGTTTGCATGGCAACCGTCTGACATCCCCGGCGTTCCCAGGAAAGTAATTGAGCACCACCTTGCAATATGTCCTCATGCGCGGCCCGTCAAGCAAAAAGTCAGGAAACAAGCAGTGGAGCGCCAAGAATTCATCGCAGAAGAGATCAAGAAGTTGGAAGCAGCAGGCCTTGTTAGAGGAGTGCTCCATCCGACGTGGTTGGCCAATCATGTAGTCGTGCACAAGGCAAACGGGAAGTGGAGGCTTTGCATCGACTTCACCGATGTTAACAAAGCTTGTCCCAAAGATCCATTTCCCTTGCCGCGCATTGATCAGATTGTTGACTCCACGGCCGGATGTGATTTGCTTTCATTTCTTGACGCATACTCAGGATATCATCAGATCTTCATGGCAGAAGAGGATGAGGAGAAAACCGCATTCATCACTCCATGTGGCACGTACTGTTTCGTACGGATGTCTTTCGGTTTGAAGAATGTTGGTTCATCATTTGCAAGGGTAGTCCATACTGCTTTTGAGCCACAAATACACAGAAATGTGGAAGCCTACATGGATGACATAGTGGTCAAGAGTAGGGACAAAGCAACTCTGATTCAAGATCTAGAAGAGACTTTTGCAAATCTGCGCAAGATCAGCCTCAAGCTCAACCCCGAGAAGTGCGTGTTTGGAGTCCCTTCCGGCAAGCTTCTCGGGTTCTTCGTGTCTCAGAGGGGGATTGAAGCCAATCCTGACAAGATCAAGGCCATTGAGCAGATCGAAGCACCGAAGCGCGTCAAGGATGTGCGGAAACTTGCTGGCTACGTGGCGGCTCTCAGCAGGTTTATCTCTAAGTCTGCTGAGCGCGCCCTGCCATTCTTCAAAATCTTGAAAAAGGCAGGTCCAATGAAATGGACTCCAAAAGCGGAGGCTGCGCTGCAGGACTTGAAGAGATACCTGTCCTCCACTCCAATACTTGTCGCACCTAAGCCACAAGAGAAGTTGCTGCTATATCTGGCGGCAACCAATCAAGTGGTTAGTGCTGCGTTAGTAGCGGAGAGGGAGGCTGATGATGAGCCAGCGATCACGGCAAGCACATCCAGCGACAAGCAGGGGGCTTCTCCGACAAGCTCTGGTCCCGACAAAGATGGGTCGGCGCGGATGTGCGAAGGGATACAGCAGAAGAAAATGGTGCAGCGCCCAGTCTACTTTGTCAGTTCCCTTCTGCAGGGGGCTAGGTCAAGGTACTCTGGTGTGCAGAAATTGCTTTTCGGCCTTCTCATGGCCTCGAGAAAGCTGCGCCATTACTTCCAGGCACATGAGATCACAGTTGTCACTCGCTTTCCGCTGAAGAGGATACTGCAGAATCCAGAAGCAACAGGCAGGATTGTTGAGTGGGCACTGGAATTATCAAGCTTAGGCCTCAAGTTTGAGAGCACTTCAACTATCCAGAGCAGAGCGCTGGCAGAGTTCATAGCAGAGTGGACGCCAACACCAGATGAAGAAATTCCAGAAACAAGCATCCCCGTCAAGGAAGCAAGCAAGGAGTGGCTGATGTACTTTGATGGTGCTTTCTCGCTGCAAGGCGCCGGTGCTGGCGTGCTGCTTGTCGCACCCACCGGAGAGCACCTCAAATACGTAGTCCAGATGCACTTTCCCAAGGAACAAGCAACAAACAATACTGCAGAGTATGAAGGATTGCTTGCCGGTCTTAGGATCACAGCAGACCTTGGGATCAAGCAGCTCATTGTCAGGGGTGACTCGCAGCTTGTCGTCCGCCAAGTGAACAAGAATTATCAGAGTCCGTTGATGGAAGCTTACGTTGATGAAGTGAGGAAGCTAGAAGAGCGCTTTGTCGGCCTACAGATGGAACACGTTCCAAGAGCTCAGAACGACATTGCTGACGGCCTGTCAAAGTGCGCAGCACTTAAGTTACCTGTGGAACCAGGGATCTTTGTGCTCAAGCTGACTCAACCATCTGTGACACCATCAGCTGGACAGAGCAAGAAGAGAAAGTTGATTTCTGGTGACTATCTTCTGGCAGAGCTTCCCGAAGCCGCCGCCAAGAAGGTCCCCAAGATCAACGCCAAGAGTGCTGAGGAGCAGCCTGCTCCGACAAGCCCCAGGGTTTGTTTCGTTGTAGCAGATGCTCCCGACAAGTTTTGCTCCGGCAAGCTTGCCGGGGAACATCAAGCTCCGGCTGAACCGCAGGTCCTCGCCGTAGAAGCGGATGTTCCCGCAGCAGCAGATATGCCTTTAGTCCTTGTCGTCGAGCCGCAGGCTCCAGCATGGGCACAGCAGATCGTCCGTTTCCTCCAGACAGGAGAACTTCCCGAAGAGCCAGAAAAAGCGGAAAGAGTAGCCCGGCAGTCAAGTATGTACCAGTTCATCGACAACGCACTGTACAGAAGAAGACTCAACGGAGTGAAATTGAAGTGTATTCACCGGGAAGATGGACAGAAGCTGTTGGCAGAGATACATGGAGGCATATGTGGTCACCACATTGGCGCCAGAGCACTTGCCGGCAAGGCTTTCCGGCAAGGTTTCTTTTGGCCGACAGCCCTCCAGGATGCAACTGCACAAGTAACCAAGTGTGAAGCGTGCCAGTTCCATTCCAAGCAGATACACCAACCAGCTCAAGCTCTCCAGACGATCCCTTTATCCTGGCCATTTTCGGTCTGGGGGCTCGACATCCTCGGCCCCTTCCCCCGAGTAGTCGGGGGCTTTGAGTACTTGTACGTCGTAGTCGACAAGTTCACAAAGTGGCCGGAAGTGGAACCAGTGAGGAAGGTGACAGCACAGTCAGCAGTCAAGTTCTTCAAGTCGATTGTTTGCCGCTTCGGGATCCCTAACAGGATCATCACCGACAACGGTACGCAATTCACGAGCCACACCTTCATGCAGTACGTCCAAGATCTCGGCGCCAAGGTCTGCTTCGCTTCTGTTGCTCACCCCAGGAGCAACAGTCAAGCAGAGAGGGCAAATGCTGAAGTGCTGCGCGGGCTCAAGACCAGGACTTTCGACAGGCTGCACAAGTGCGGAAGAAACTGGATCGAGGAGCTGCCGGTGGTTCTTTGGTCGATCAGGACGATGCCAAATCGAGCCACTGGCCAGACACCTTTCGCTCTAGTCTATGGAGCAGAGGCAGTTATCCCCACGGAACTCGTATACGGGTCACCTCGAGTGCTCGCTTATGATGAGCTTGAGCAAGAGCAGCTGCAACAAGATGACGCGTTGCTCCTTGAGGAAGATCGTCTTTAGGCTGCTGTGCGAGCTGCTCGCTACCAGCAAGCTTTGCGCCGCTACCATAGCCGCAAAGTTAAAGCCAGAAGTCTCGAGGAAGGCGACCTTGTTCTTCGGCGCGTTCATTCCGCCAAGAATTCCAACAAGTTGACACCGAAGTGGGAAGGCCCTTACCGGGTGAAATGAGTCACTAGGCCTGGCGCTGTCCGCCTTGAGACCGAAGATGTCTTTCCGGTGAGCAACTCCTGGAACATCGAGCATCTTCGTAAGTTTTACCCGTAAGGCGCGGTTGTCGGACCCTGTCCGGCAACCACCTTTTGTACAAGTCCTGCCGCTGTTGCATGTAATCCTTTGCACAAAGCCAGGCGCAGACCCTGAGCGAAGATAAAGCGCTGGCGCCCTGAGTTTTAGCATGCATGCTGAGTCGAGTCTCGTCCTTGGTTAGGGTTGACAGTGCTTAGTTGCGGCTAACCCCTAACTTAGAGGTCGAGTGTGCATCCCTTTCCCGTTCTTTTCGTTTCCCTTGGTTCGCAGGGCTCGCATATCCTGACCAGACCACTTGAGGACGAAAAGGAGAAGAAGGACGGACCAACATCTAGACCCCGGCAAGCCAGTATTGCCGGGGGGCTGCATGACCCCGGCAAGCCAGTGTTGCCGAGGGGTGCAAGTACAAAGATTAACCCACGGCGAACCAGAGTTGCCGGGGGTTGCAATCTCAGATAAGTTTTTCATCCCTTATCGTGCATTCTCTTATGGACTGAGGTATGCGAAACCTCGTTTCTTCCTAAAGGCTACCGTGCTCCCTTGACTCTAAGCCCTAGGGTTTGTGCCCGGGGCCGGGCTTGGTCGTAGTCGCGGCAGCTAAGGGACAAAGCGAGGAGCCTGAACCCGCCTCCTCCCTGCCTCCGCCAAAAGCGTGAGAAAGGTCGAGCGGCGTGGGAAGATGGCAGGGCCTGCTGCCAGGAAAAAAAGTGTCTATCTTAGAGATATTAAGGATTTGCTCCTTGGCGTGGGTTCCACCCACAAGACAAGTGACCCGGCAAGCATCCCCTTTTCATCAAAGAGCATTCCACTCAGGTACAGTTCATAAGGGAATGAGAGACAAGAATAATGGGATTACAAGCTTTAAATGCAGCTAAGGCCCGAGGGCTTACAAATTAAAAAGAGATAAGGTGCCCGTAATCCTTTTCTTGTCCCTATTTTCATGAGGTAGGGCAAGGAGGCGAAAAGGGCAAAAGGGGCACCTAGGCGAGCTACGGGTGGCAGAAGACACCAAGAGAACTTCTCGGTGGTCGTCCAAAGGCTGGATGGTGATGGCGGCGCCGGAAGAGGGCTCGAAGACGAAGCGGCAGGACGTCAGCACGCTGTCGAGGGCGCCACGCCCTCGTACTCCGAGTTGACGGCCTTTCCGCCCACCCTCTTCCTCTTCCGCAGCCTTCCTACGCCAGCCGCCCAAGGAAACGGCCCCGAGAAGCTCCAGGAGACGGCGACGCGGATGATGGGGTCGCCGGTGCCACACGGAGCGGCGCCCGACACCTAGTCGGACCCGTCATCCCGCCGCCCGCCACCCTCGTCGTCGCTGTCGCTGTCCTCCTCGTCACTCCCGCCCGAGGAGGAGCCTTCGCTATCGGAGGAGCTCTCCACGCAGCATCGTGCCCGAGTCCCGAAGCACCCGAAGACCTTGACGGAGAGGAGACCGCCCTCCATCAGCTTAAAATGGAGGGTGAGCCCCGCCGTCAAGCTGTGGATGCGAGTGAACGTCTTCCACCCTCGACCGAGATACATCACATTAGGGGCCGGTAAATCAACACGGACTCGCGTACCGCTGATTCCACAGCCCCTCATGTGCAACCTCAGTGTCTTGGGCGGATCCAACTCCATCTCGCTCGCAAATGGGTTGGGAGACGAAGGCGACGACGAGGCGGCCGACGCAGCCTGACGAAGAACTCGCAAGGGTCGTCCCCGATATGGTCTGCCACGGGGAGAGGATCTACTGGCGGAGGCGAGGCCGGCGGGCTGCCTCGCCCGCCTCTTCCCCGACCGCCTCGGCCTCGCCCTCGACCTCGCCCGCGGCCTCGTCCCCTCCCTCTTCCCCTTGCGGCTGGCTCTGCCACCACGGGTGCGGGGGGAGGAGGGACGCGTTGCCTAGCGGCGACCCTCGTCGCCACCGTCCAAGGACCAGGGTTCCCTTTCTCCATGGCGAATGAGAGAGAGGGGAGCAGAAGCTGAAGGAAACAGGAGATGAAAGAATGCGGTTTTCCGTTCCCCCCCCCTCCTGCTCCTTATAAAGGAGCGGGGTGGGGGCTCGGCCGCCCCGCTCAGCCAATCAAGACACAGAAGGAGCAGGGAACTGGGCCAGACCCTCTGCCTCGACCCGTGACGGCCCGGTTTCCCGCCTCCACCGTTTGCCACTCCAAGCGCATGGAGGCCGCGTGGCAGGCGTACAGAGCTGAGGCGATGGATGAGGCGACCTCTCCCCCACCCCGTGATCGTGGGGAGTGGATGCCTCGAATACCACGCCTCCACGCCTCCCTCCGTTTATGAGGAAGATACGAACCGCCAGGAGGCGGGCGTTTCCCTTTCCCGAATAAAGAACCACCCGCGACCTCTCCCACGACGCCGCAATCGACGCGTGCCGTTCGAGGAGGGCGCGGTGGGTGCGGAGCAAGGCACGACGTGACCCAGGCCGCGCGTGCCCGTGCCCTGTTTTGGGCCTGGCCCAACAGCGCTCGGCACCGTGTATGGCCCAGGCCCGGGGGCTCCTGTCGGTGTACTAGAGTAGGGGTACCCTAGTATCCCGAACTTGTGCACGGGCGGTCACAGCACCCCGCGGCAAGGCTTGCCAGGTGATCACCAAGGCCCTCTATGGTTCTTTTGGAGCCATTCAAGAACAAAGTATTTAAGCCAAAGAGACAAGTCCCCGGCAAGAGGAGCTTGCCGGGAAGGCCACTCGAGGCACAAGACCCCGGCAAGAGGAGCTTGCCGGGAAGGCCAACCAGAGCATCCCAAGGAACTTCCCACGACGCGCCACGCGTCCCGGCAGGACCCGGCGAACGACAAGCTCCCGGACGCGGCAAGACAACGGCCGCGGCAAGGCATTTGCCGCGGCAAGCAACCACTCTGTGCCTGCGCTCCAGCTCACTCACCTACGTGTCGCTCTGGGACCTTTCCAGGCGTATGTGGCGGGAGGCTGTGTAGCCAGGGGTACACTGTGGCATGCAGCGCTGACAAGATCGCCATCGTGGCAAGCGGTGGCGCCCCTGACGGTCCCTTTTCTGCATCGTCTGGGCGACGTAGATAGGCATTTAATGCCCTTGTCCCCTGCCGTCAGGGTTAGGTATGATTCACTGTGTAGGTAGCTGTACCTACCGCAGCATCTTTCCATTTTGCCCTTGCCTACGTTGCCACCTGTTGGAGACCCCTTGAGCATATAAAAGGAGGCCCATGCACAACGTAGAGAAGGATCGCCCCCAGGAGGACGAACAGTAGAACAGTCCCGCTCGGTCTCGTTAGCTGCTGGTGTGTACTGTAGCACCCAGCGCTCCCGAGCAAGAACTCAATACAATCCACAAAGCAGCAGTAGGAGTATTATCTCTCCGGAGAGCTCCGAAGCTGGGTAAAAACCCCTCGCGTGCCTCGCCTCGATCCGCTCTTTGCGCGACCTCCGCCCCCCGCCGAACCGAGAAGGGGCTCCGTCCCCATAGGTGCTCGAGGAGCCAGACTTCCTCGGCAACTACCAGGATGTCATATTGACAACGCAGAGGATTTACAATGACGGTTAGCGTAAAACTTGATAAAGATGGTCACTCCTATTTTAATGCGGACCTTTGGAGAAAAATGTCTAAGTGTTATGAACTGAAAGCTGGCAATAAAATTCTAGTGCGTGCACCATAGCCTGGTCTAATTAACATGGATGTTTACTTCCCCAACATCATCAGCCGATCAAAGTCTGATCGAGGTTAGTGTCCTTTCAAATTTCTCCGTGCTGTCATACTACTTAGCAAAATCGGGGTATTTGTTCTAACTAATTGATCACTATTTAAGCAACCAATTGTGATATCATATTCTGACTCCGTTCCTAGGCAGTAACAAATTCTATTTACCAATTTATGCGCACTATATATTCTTCTACCATGTTCTGAATAAAAAATACCTTTCCACCTTTTAAGCGGGATATGTTGGATGCATAGTGAACGATCTGTATGTTACTAAGCGTACCAAATTTGACTGGAAGGACTTGAAGCATGTCATAAACTTTGTTGATAATCTGATAGACATAGCACAGCGTATGAACGCTGGATTTTGGATGGGATTAATTAGACCTATGGTGCACACACTAAACAAGACCAATTGTGTGCACAAAACGCTGGTAAAAAGTCTTATTTTAATGTTGATGCTCATAAACTATATATATATATATCTTCAACGATATGTTACAATTGGTTTTTATTCTACATGGCAAAACAAATTGCCCCCTGTAGCAGTTCCTGGATCAATTTCCCGGCGTGGTCGAATTACACTTGTGCCTGCTAATAACGGCAAAGTGATTGCAAGGTACTCCATTTCCCACAGAAATAGAGCCATTCAAATTAACATGTTCTCACTTCTCGTCACAATGCATCCATATTGGAAAATTGGAGACACTATTCTACTCATTCTCTACCAAGGCACAGGAGGGCTCTTCCTTTTCATTGACGAGATGGCGAGTCGCCGTGATCAAGCTGGTTCCAGTGGATAGTTGTGGTTGTTGGCCCTCAGCCTCTTAAAATGTGCTAGTTGTTACTATATATGTTAAGTATGTAGATATGGACCATATGGTTGTTGGCCCTTAGAGTCTTAAAATGTGATAGTTGATACTATCTTAAGTATGTATATATGGACCATATGGTTGTCAAAACCGTGTTACAAAGATCCTCCTTTTGCCGAATAGTGTAACCACTATATATATGTTACTCAAATGTTCTTACCCAAGTTCATAAATTTTCATGGAAAGTTTAGTATCGTACACAGTTCATTGAGTTTAAGCGTGTGCCCGATGTCCAGAAGGCATTTGCATATTAACTGTCCATATTGCAAATTCACACACATGTTAACATAAGGAAACGTATGTGTAACATACTAATCATCGCACACGAGTACTCGCAGACGCATCGTGTGCGATACTCCTAGCCACCGCAAGCAACTAGTTTGCATTTTTCAAAGTTTTTTGTACACAGAGAATCGCACATGAAGTAACTGTATTGACCGTTTGTGTTGTAATTTCTCATCGCAAACAGTTCATCCGAGTTGGCTGTTTGCCAGTATCACACACATCTTGTTTACACGACTCGTTTGTGTTCTTTTGGCTCATCACAAACAGTTCATCCATGTGAACTGTATGCCGCATATCACACACATCTTGTTAAGTTGAACCATTTCTGTTGTGTTCCCTAATCAAAAACAGTTTGTCCGAGTGAACCGTATGTCGTATATCGCACACACATTGATATGGCTGCCCGTTTCTGTTGTTCTACCTCATCGCAAACAGTTCGAATGGATTAACCATGTGTCCTGCATCGCACACACATTGATATGGCTGCCTGTTTCTGTTGTTCTGCCTCATCGCAAACAGTTGGAACGGATTAACCATGTGCCTTGCATCGCACACGGAACTAAAATCTGAACCGTGTTTGATGGTTGAAAGTTTTGCACCTTTTTTGACAGGTTTTTTACACCACCATTTGCGATTATTGCATCGCACACAGTTTCGGCAAAGGGTCTCTGATCGTAGTGTCGCGTTAGAAGTATCCTGCAGTAGTGATACAAAATGCATCTACATATTTAATACCCCTATCCTCAAATAGAATCATTAAACAAGCAAACATATGCAAACAATGCAACCATAATAGCAATCAGCCAAAACAATACAGTCTGTAAAGAATGCAAGAGTATCAATACTTCCCTAACTCAAAAAGTTATGAAAAATTTACCAAACTATAGAAAATTTATCAGAGCTCATTTTGCAAAATGTTTCAAAATTTTATCACTTTTCTAAGGATTTTTTGCAACATCGATAAACTTTTTGTTTTAAAACAACAACATGTAGACTTGCAAAATAAGCATGGCAAAGGTTATACTTGGCATTTTTATTGAAATAAAATATGAAAAACATTATTCTAAATAACAGCAAGCAAATAATAACTAAATAAAATGATGCGCCAAGCAAACCACATATCATGTGACGAATGAAAACATAGCTCCAAGTGAGGTTACCAATAATGTTGGAGACGAAAGAGGGGATGCCTTCCGGGGCATCCCCAAGCTTAGTTGCTTGGATCTTCCTTGAATATTACCTTGGGGTGCCTTGAGCATACCCAAGCTTACGGTCTTGTCACTCCTTATACTCCTCATATCGACATCTCACTCAAAACTTGAAACTTCGACCACACAAAACTTAACGGAGCTTCGTGAGATAGGTTAGTATGATAAAGAGCAAACCGTTTCACTTTGGTACTGACAAAGACAAGATTCATAATTGTTTCCACACAATGCCTACTATAGCATATCATTTCCACACTTTATATTGAGCAATATAAGCCATAGAAACTAGAAAACAAGCAAACTATGCATTGAAAACAGAATCTGTCAAAAACATACTAGTCTGTAATGATCTGGATAACTACCATACTTCTGCTACCCCAAAAATTATGAAAAAATTAGGACCATGTGAGAAATTTGTATATTAATCTTCTGCAAAAAGAATCAACTCAAAATCGCTCTTCTGTTAAAAAGTAGAATTATTTTTGTGAGCGCAAAAGTTTCTATTTTTCAGAAAGATTAAATCAACTATCACCCAACATGATCCCAAAGGCTTTACTTGGTAATTTATTGAAACAAAAGCTATAAAACATGATCATTACAGTAGCATAATCATGTGAACACACAAAAACAGTAGGTAAAAGTGCTGGGTTGTCTCCCAACAAGCGCTTTTCTTTAATGCCTTTTAGCTAGGCATGATGAGTTCAATGATGCTCGCATAAAAGATAAGAATTGAAACACAAAGAGAGCATCATGAAGCATATGACTAGCACATTTAAGTCCAACCCACTTCCTATGCATAGGGATGTTTTGAGCAAACAACTTATGGGAACAAGAATCAACTAGCATAGGAAGGCAAAACAAGCATAACTCCAAAACTTTCAACACATAGAGAGGAAAATTGATATTATTGAGATATGTAGATGCATATGTTCCACTCTCATAATAATTTTCAGTAGCATCATGAATGATTTCAACAATATAACTATCACATAAAGCATTCTTTTCATGATGCACAAGCATAGAAATTTTATTACTCTCCACATAAGCAAATTTATTCTCATGAATAGTAGTGGGAGCAAACTCAACAAAATAACTATCATGGGTTTGAAAATTAAAATCATGATGACAAGTTTCATGGTTATAATTATTCTTTATAGCATGCATGCCATCACCATAATCATCATAGATAGGAACTTTGTTGTCATAATCAATTGTGACTTCTTCCAACATAGTGGAATCATCATTAAATAAAGTCATGACCTCTCCAAATCCACTTTCATCAATATAATCATCATAAATAGGAGGCGTGCTTTCATCATAATAAATTTTCTCATCAAAAATCGGGGGATTAAAAATATCATCTTCATCAAATATAGCATCCCCATGCTTGTAGCTTTGCATATCATTAGCATTATGGATATTCAAAGAATTAATACTAACAACATTTCAATCATGCTCATCATTCAAATATTTTGTGCCAAACATTCTATTGACTTCTTCTTCTAACAATTGAGCACAATTTTCCGATCCATCATTTTCAAGAAAGATATTATAAAGATGATCAATAATATGATGCAACCTCAATTCCATTTTTTGTAGTTTTATTTTATAAACCAAACTAGTGATAAAACAATAAACTAAAGATTCAATTGCAAGATCTAAAGATATACCTTCAAGCACTCACCTCCCCGGCAATGGCGCCAGAAAAGAGCTTGATGTCTTCTACGCAACTTTATTCTTGTAGACACGTGTTGGGCCTCCAAGTGCAGAGTTTTGTAGGACAGTAGCAATTTTCCCTCAAGTGGATGACCTAAGGTTTATCGATGCGTGAGAGGTGTACGATGAAGATGATCTCTCTCAAACGACCTTGCAACCAAATACAAGAAATCTCTTGTGTCCCCAACACACCCAATACAATGGCGAATTGTATAGGTGCACTAGTTCGGCGAAGAGATGGTGATAAAAGTGTAATTTGGATGGTAGAAATATATTTTTATAATCTAAATAAATAAAAATAGCAAGGTTGCTAATAGTAAGCGAGCACAATAATGGTATTGCAATGCTTGAAAATGAGGCCTAGGGTCCGTACTTTCGCTAGTGCAATCTCTCAACAGTGCTAATATAATTGGATCGTATAACTACCCCTCACAGTGCGATGAAGAATCACTCCAAAGTTCCTATCTAGTGGAGAACATAAGAATAAATTGTTTGTAGGGTATGAAGCCACCTCAAAGCTATTCTTTCCGTTTGATCTATTCAAGAGTTCGTACTAAAATAACACAAAGCTATTATTTCTGTTTGATCTATCCTAGAGTTCGTACTGAAATAACACTAAAGCAAATTCATATTCATAATACTCAATCCAACACAAAGAACTTCAAAGAGTGCCCCAAGATTTCTACCGGAGAAACAAAGACAAGAATGTGCATCAACCCCTATGCATAGATTACCCCAATGTCACCTCGGGGATCCACGAGTTGAGTGCCAAAACATATATCAAGTGAATCAATATGATACCCCATTGTCACCACGAGTATTCAATTGCAAGGCATATATCAAGTGTTCTCAAATCCATAAAAGGATTCAATCCGATAACAACGAAATCTCAAAGGGAAAAACTCAATTCATCACAACAAGATAGAGAGGGGAAAACACCATATGATCCGACTATATTAACAAACCCTACGATACATCAAGATCGTGACATCTCAAGAACGCGCACGCGCGAGAGAGAGATTAAACACATAGCTAATGGTACAAACCCTCAGCCCCGTGGGCGGACTACTCCCTCCTCATCGTGATGGCCGCCGGGATGATGAAGATGGCCACTAGAGATGATTCCCCCCTCCGGCAGGGTGCTGCAAAGGGTCTAGATTGGTTTTCGATGGCTATAGCGGCCTACGGCGGCGGAACTTCTGATCTAGGTTAACCCCGAGGGTTTTCGGAATATTTGTGAATTTATAGGGTAAAGAGGGGGTGCGGGAGGCCACCAAGGTGGGCACAACCCACCTAGGCGCGCCTGGGGGCCCAGGCGCGCCCTGGTGGGTTGTGCCCCCCTCGGGGTGCCCCCCTCGGGGCACCCCCCAGGTGCTACTCTAGCCCATTGGTGGTCTTCTGGTCCATAAAAATCCACAAAAAGTTTCGCGGTGTTTGGACTCCGTTTGATATTGATTTCTTGCGATGTAAAAAACAAGCAGAAAACAGCAACTGGCACTGGGCACTGGGTCAATAGGTCCCAAAAAATGATATAAAGTTGCTATAAAATGATTGTAAATATCCAAGAATGTTAAAATAACAGCATGAATACTTCATTATTATAAATACATTGGAGACATATCAGGTCTCCCCCTTTTCTCACCTTCCCTGTCTCAGCCTCTAGCTCAAGCTCCGACCCATGAACGCCAGATTGGACCTCCGAAGAAGCAACGGTGGTGGAGGGGAGTAGCAGGCAGCGGCGGTGACGAGCGAGGGTGAGGGAGGGGCTGGGGGGAATGAAGCGTGCGCAGCACCCCGGCAGTGGTACGACGCCACGAACGGCGGCTTCCTCCCGGCGGCGTGGTTGTAGGACAGAGAGGTGGGAGGCAGAACGACGGCGGCGGCGGAGGAGCAGGAGGGAGGAGTGCGGGATGTGGGGCTTGGTGAGTCTAGGGTTTGTCCGGTGTGGGCTGGGGCATGGGGAGACGAGGGATTGGTTGCGGAGCACGCGGTGCAGATTGGGCAAAATGCCCTGCACGCGAGAACAGGCAACCCAGCCAACTAGCACGCCGCGCGAACCCACCTGTCATTGGACAATGAAAACGACCGCGGGTGAAAAATAGTTTTGACCGCTGTGAAGATCCGATGGCTCAAACATGCCAGAATACAGATCCGATAGCCAACGAAGCTCTAAATTAGGGGAGCCTCCTGGGAGCAAGTTGCCCAGCCTCGTTATTGGTTTAAATGCCTTTTGGTTTATGCAATGCACCTGCTACCTTTCAAAGATGTATGACAGCTATATTCTCTGACTTTTGTGAAATGATTGTTGAGGTTTTCATCGATGACTTCTCCGTCTATGGTAAGTCTTTTGATGATTGTTTAAGCAATCTTGATCGAGTTTTACAGAGATGTGAACAAACAAATCTTGTCTTGAATTGGGAGAAGTGCCACTTTATGGTTAATGAAGGTATTGTCTTGGGTCATAAAAATTCTGAAAGAGGTATTGAAGTGGATAAAGCTAAGGTTGATGCAATTGAGCAAGTGCCATGTCCTAAAGATATCAAAGGTATTTGTAGTTTCTTAGGTCATGTTGGTTTCTATAGGAGATTTATCAAAGACTTCTATAAAATTTCTAGGCCTCTTACAAATCTTTCGCAAAAGTATGTTCCTTTTGTTTTTTATGATGATTGTTTAGAAGCCTTCGAAACACTCAAGAAAGCCTTAATTTTTTGACCTATTGTTCAACCACCTGATTGGAACTTGCCTTTTGAAATTATGTGTGATGCTAGTGATTATGTTGTTGGTGTTGTTCTAGGACAAAGAGTTGATAAGAAACTAAATGTTATTCATTATGCTAGTAAAAGTCTAGACAGTGCTCAAAGAAATTATGCTATTACTGAAAAAGAATTTCTAGTAGCGGCGTTTGCTTGTGATAAATTTAGATCTTACATTGTTGATTCAAAAGTAATTGTTCACACCGACCATGCTGCTATTAAATATCTTATGGAAAAGAAAGATGATAAACCTAGACTTATTCGATGGGTTCTCTTGCTACAAGAATTTGATTTACATATCACTGATAGAAAAGGAGCAGAGAACCCCGTAGCTGATAATTTGTCTAGGCTTGAAAATGTGCTTGATGACCCACTACCTATTGATGATAGTTTTCGTGATGAGCAGTTAGCTGCAATAAATGTTTCTCATAACACTCCTTGGTATGCTGACTATGCTAATTACATTGTCGCTAAATGATGCTTACTACACAACCTTCTTCTTGTAGACGTTGTTGGGCCTGCAAGTGCACAGGTTTGTAGGACAGTAGCAAATTTCCCTCAAGTGGATGACCTAAGGTTTATCAATCCGCGGGAGGCATAGGATCAAGATGGTATCTCTCAAGCAACCCTGGAACCAAATAACAAAGAGTCTCTTGTGTCCCCAACACACCCAATACAATGGTAAATTGTATAGGTGCACTAGTTCGGCGAAGAGATGGTGATACAAGTGCAATATGGATGGTAGATATAGGTTTTTGTAAACTGAAAATATAAAAACAGCAAGGTAACAAGCGGTAAAAGTGAGCGTAAACGGTATTGCAATGCTAGGAAACAAGGCCTAGGGTTCATACTTCCACTAGTGCAAGTTCTCTCAACAATAATAACATAATTGGATCATATAACTATCCCTCAACATGCAACAAAGAGTCACTCCAAAGTCACTAATAGCGGAGAACAAACGAAGAGATTATGGTAGGGTACGAAACCACCTCAAAGTTATTCTTTCCAATCAATCCGTTGGGCTATTCCTACAAGTGTCACAAACAGCCCTAGAATTCGTACTAGAATAACACCTTAAGATACAAATCAACCAAAACCCTAATGTCACTTAGATACTCCAATGTCACCTCAAGTATCTGTGGGTATGATTATACGATATGCATCACACAATCTCAATTCATCTACTCAACCAACACATAGAACCTCAAAGAGTGCCCAAAGTTTCTACCGGAGAGTCACGACGAAAACGTGTGCCAACCCATATGCATAGGTTCCCAATGTCACGAAACCCGCAATTTGGTCACCAAAACATACATCAAGTGGCACGTGATATCCCATTGTCACCACAGATACGCACGGCAAGACATACATCAAGTGTTCTCAAGTCTTTAAAGACTCAGTCTGATAAAATTACTTCAAGGGGAAAACTCAATCCATTACAAGAGAGAAGAGGGGGAGAAGAAACATAAGATCCAACTATAATAGCAAAGCTCGCGATACATCAAGATCGCGCCAAATCAAGAACACGAGAGAGAGAGAGGTCAAACACATAGCTACTGGTACATACCCTCAGCCCCGAGGGTGAACTACTCCCTCCTCGTCGTGGAGAGCGTCGGGATGATGAAGATGGCCACCGGTGAGGGATCCCCCCTCCGGCAGGGTGCCGGAACAGGGTCCCGATTAGGTTTTTGGTGGCTACAGAGGCTTGCGGTGGCGGAACTCCAGATCTAATCTTCGTTCTAGAAGTTTTAGGATACGTAGGTATATATGGGTGCAAGGGGTACGTCGGTGGAGCTGCGGGGGCCCCACGAGGCAGGGGGTGCGCCCTAGGGGGGTGGGGGTGCCCCCACCCTCGTGGCCAGCTCCCGTATCTTCTGACGTAGAGTCCAAGTCTATCTGGTGGCTTTCCTTCCAAAAATAACTTCTCCAGTTGATTTCGTTCCGTTTCGACTCCGTTTGATATTCCTTTTCTTCGAAACACTGAAATAGGCATAAAACAACAAATCTGGGTTGGGCCTCCGGTTAATAGGTTAGTCCCAAAGATAATATAAAAGTGGATAATAAAGCCCAATATTGCCTAAAACAGTAGATAATATAGCATGGAGCAATCAAAAATTATAGATACGTTGGAGACGTATCACTAAATATTTACCACCTAGCTTTACATACCAACAAAAGAAAAAATTCTTCTATGATTAAGACATTACTTCTGGGATGACCCACATCTTTATAAAGAAGGAGTAGATGGTATTATTAGATGTTGTGTACCTGACCATGAATAGGGACAAATCTTCCGGAAATGTCACTCCGAAGCTTATGGAGGGAATCATGCGGGAGACAGAACTGCTCACAAGGTATTGCAGTCTTGATTTTATTAGCCTGCTCTTTTTCAAGGATGCTCGTAAGTCCGTATTATCTTGTGACGAATGTCAAAGAGTAGGTAATATCGGTAAGCGTCAAGAAATGCCTATGAATTATTCACTTGCTGTTCAACCATTTGATGTTTGGAGATTTGATTACATGGGACCTTTTCCTTCCTCTAACGGGTATACACATATTTTGGTTGTTGTTGATTAGAAGCTATTCCAACTAGTAGTGCTGATCACAACACCTATATTAAAATGCTTAAGGAAGTTATTTTCCCAAGGTTTGGAGTCCCTAGATATTTAATGACTAATGGTGGTTTACACTTTATTCATGGTGCTTTCCGTAAAATGCTTGCCAAGTATGATGTTAACCATAGAATTGCATCACCCTATCATCCTCAGTCTAGTGGTCAAGTTGAACTTAGCAATAGAGAAATAAAATTAATTTTACAAAAGACTGTCAATAGGCCCCGGAAGAATTGGTCTAAGAAATTAGATGATGCACTTTGGGCTTATAGAACAACTTATAAACATCCTATGGGTATGTCTCCTTATAAAATGGTTTATGGAAAATCTTGTCATTTGCCTCTTGAGTTAGAACATAAAGCATATCGGGTAATCAAAGAACTCAACTATGATTTTAAACTTGCCGGTGAAAAGAGGTTATTTGACATTAGCTCATTAGATGAATGGAGAACCCAAGCTTATGAAAATGCCAAGTTATTTAAAGAAAAAGTTAAAAGATGGCATGATAAAAGAGTCCAAAAGCGTGAGTTCAAAGTTGGAGAATATGTTCTTTTGTACAACTCTCAATTCAAATCTTTGCAGGAAAACTCCTCTCCAAATGGGAAGGAACCTATGTTATCGAGGAGGTTTATCGGTATGGAACTATCAAAATAAATAATGCCGAAGGTACTAACCCGAATGTTGTTAATGGGCAACGAATAAAACATTATATCTCAGGTACGCCCATTAATGTTGAAAGTAATATTACCCAAACTATGACACTGGAAGAACACATAAAAGAGACCTTTCGGAACACTCTAGAATCGTGAAAAAGAGGAGGTACATGATACGGTAACTAAACGGACTCCGAAAAATCCGCAAATATTTTCTGTCAGTTTTGGAAAATAACAAAAATTAGGAAAATAAGAAACTACCGGGAAGCGTACCCTGGTGGGCACAAGACACCAAGGCGCACTTGGCACCTCGGGTACCTTTCGAAATCCATTTTTCTATAGTTTGCTTGTTTCCCAAGATAAAAATTCTTTATATACCCCCGAACCTATTGACCACCGTATCGCGGAGAAATCCTCTGTTTTCTTTTCCTTGTTGTTTTTTGTCAGATCCCATCTACCATGGCCGCTTCAAGCTCCTCCAAGGACAAGTTCTTCAAGAACGTCATCAACCCATATTTGCGGGAGGTGGTGCAGCACCCTCAGGTCATCTAGATGCATGAGGGGGTGCTGCACATCCACGATGTGCAAGCTCCCAATGGGACGGGAACCGTGGAGGCCATGCTTGAATCTATGGAGCAGGAGGTCTTCCGGTGCAAGGGGATGGTGGAGCATGGACTCAATGCTAATCACCTCATGATCACGGACCTTACCCATGATCTCAAGGTGGATGGCAAATCCATGAAGGACATCATCTTCACCCTCAACGAGCAAATCAACTTCCTCCAAAGCTAGATCTACGATCTACAGAACCAAGTCTTTGAATACGAGGCGAGGTTTAAAGGTATGAGTTTGGCTGCCAGTTACAGAACCCGTGAGACTCATTCTTCCTCTTATGATGGTGGACATCTACCATGGAAACCCGAGGACAAGATCGTCTCTACTTCATCATCACCACCTTCTTCATCACCGAAAGAAAACTGAGTATCGGGTATGGGCACTCCCCTTGGCTTCCGCCAAGCTTGGGGGAGGTGCCCCGGTATCGTATCAACCCCACTATCTTTGGCTTTACTTATCTTAGTTCGATCCATAGCTATCTTTTGCTTTAGATAAATAAAAGTTTAGTTCGATCCTTTATTTTTTAGAGTTTGCTTAGTGATCTATCCTTGTAACCGTGTGCGAGATATATAATAAAGTTTAGTTTGAGTTTTTGCTTTCTTTACTTTCACGTTCCAATAAAAAGAAAGGAAATAAATGAAAAATATCATATGCTAATCTTATGGTAGGTGATGACACCACATAAGGAAAAGTATAAGTAGAAAATTTTATTAGAGATTGACAAACATAACATTAGTCAATGATATAACTCATGAAAGAATTAATAAGGGAAGAGAAGATTCACATATAAATACACTATCATGGAAATCTTTGTGATTGTGAGCCCCCATCAAAATATTATATGCCAAAATTGTTGACATTGGACAAGGAAGACAACGTAATGATTCATGTTTGTTCATATTCGCATAGAAGTTATATTGTCATAGATCCTTCAACATGTGGTGCTTTCCCCCCATCTTTGCTAGCCAAAAATTCCGCACCAAGTAGACATACTACTTGTGCATCCAAAACCCTTAAACCCAAATCTTATTTTCAAGTGTCCACCATACCTACCTAAGGATTGAATCAGATCCTTCAAGTAAGTTGTCATCGGTGCAATAAGGCAATAAAAATTGCTTCTAAAAGTGTAAGAGAAAATTGAGCGTTGTATGAACTTGTGATAGCAAAGAATAAAAGCGACAGACTGCATAATAAAGGTTGCTATCATAACGGGCAATATAACGTGACGTTCTTTTGCACTAAGGGGTTGAGCATACAAACAAATAAGCGCATGGCAACCTCTGCTTCCCTCTGCGAAGGGCCTATGTTTTACTTTTATGTATTTACTTTTATGCAAGAGTCAAAGTTTTTCTCTCTATTCCTTTTTATTATTCTCCTTTGGCAAGCATCATGTGGTGAGGAAAGATCTAGGCACATATGTCTAGTTGAATATGGGTAGCATGACTTATTATTGTTGACATCACTCTTGAGGTGAATACGTTGGGAGGTGAAACTATAATCCCCTATCTTTCTATGTGTCCGGTTGAAACATTTTGCTCATGTGTATGCGGCGAGTGTTAGCAATCATAGAAGACTATATGATGGTTGAGTATGTGGACTTGCCTAAAGGCTCCGATACGTGGCCCTTCTTGGAAAGATGATGAATTGTAGTTGCAAAGTTGATTGAGAACATAGTTTGTTGGTTTCTAATACAGTTTATGATTTATACATCGATAGTGTGATGAATTGTTACTTATTCATGAGAAGTCTATGATAGAAGTTCTATGATAAAAGTTTCATGTTAAAGTTTGTTGATGTTATAATAATTCACATGATGCTTCTATGTCTGTATTTTGTTTTTATCGACACCTCTCTCTCTCTCTCTCTCTCTCTCTCTCTCTCTCTCTCTCTCTCTCTCTCTCTCTCTCTCTCTCTCTCTCTCTCTCTCTCTCTCTCTCTCTCTCTCTAAGCATGTGGACATGTTTTTCGATTTTGGTTTTCGCTTGAGGACAAGCGAGGTCTAAGCTTGGGGGAGTTGATACGTCCATTTTGCATCATGTTTTCCTACTATTATTTATGATGTTTTTATGCATAATAATGCTTGTTGGAGTAATTCTAATGCCTTTTCTCTCATAATATGCAAGGTACGCACAAAGAGGGAGAATTCCGGCAGCTGGAAATCTGGACGTGGAAAAGCTATGCCAGGCCACCTATTCTGCACAACTCCAAACAAGCTGAAACTTTACGAAGATTTTTTATGCATTATATGAGGAATATTGGAGCCAATAAGTCCCAGAGGGGGCCCACCAGGTGGGCACAACCCACCTGGGCGCACCAGGGAGCCCAAGCGCGCTCTGGTGGGTTGTGCTCCCCTCGGCCCACCTCTGGTGCCCATCTTCTGGTATATAAGTCATTTTGACCTAGAAAAAAACCAGGAGAGGACTTTCGGGATGGAGCGCCGCCTTCTCAAGGCAGAACTTAGGCAGGAGCACTTTTACCCTCCGGTGGAGCAATTCCGCCAGGGGAACTTCCCTCCCGGAGGGGGAAATCATCGTCATCATTATCACCAACAACTCTCCCATCTTGGGGAGGTCAATCTCCATCAACATCTTCAACAACACCATCTCTTCTCAAACCCTAGTTCATCTCTTGTGTTCAATCTTTGTACCAGAACTATAGATTGGTGCTTGTGGGTGACTAGTAGTGTTGATTGCATCTTGTAGTTGATTACTATATGGTTTATCTGGTGGAAGATTATATGTTCAGATCCATTATGCTATTTAGGACCCCCTCTGATCTTGAGCATGTTTATACTTGTGAGTGGTTACTTTTGTTCTTGAGGTCAAGGGAGAAATCATGTTGCAAGTAATCATGTGAACTTGATATGTGTTCGATATTTTGATAGTATGTATGTTGTGATTCCTTAGTGGTGTCATGTGAACGTCGACTACATGACACTTCACCATATTTGGGCCTAAGGGAATGCATTTTGGAGTAGTTATTAGATGATGGGTTGCGAGAGTGACAAAAGCTTAAACCCTAGTTTATGCGCTATTCCGTAAGGGACCGATTGGATCCAAAAGTTTAATGATATGGTTAGAATTTATTCTTGATACTTTTCTCGTAGTTGCGGATGCTTGCAAGGGGATTAATCATAAGTAGGAGGTTTGTTCAAGTAAGAACAACACCTAAGCACCGGTCTACCCACATATCAAATTATCAAAGTAGTGAACATGAATCGAATCAACATGATGAAAGTGGCTAGATGAAATTCCCGTGTACCCTCAAGAACGCTTTGCTTATTATAAGAGATCTTTTTGGCCTGTCCTTTGCCTCAAAAGGATTGGGCTACCTTGCTGCACTTTTGTTGATTTCAGCACTTGTAGACATTACCTTGTTGAATCATTTCCTTCTACTCCTTGTTGGGTTCGACACTCTTACTTATTGAAAAGGCTACAATTGATCCCCTATACTTTTGGGTCATCACGCGGTACCTCAGCTAGGTGTTTATGGGCAGAGGGCTCATTAATTAACCCAACCAGCAATTCACCTAAGCCGCCACTCCATGTCCGGCGTCTTGTATCATATTGTGCCTTCTTCAAAATAATGTGTGGTTCGAAGTGAGCATCTGGGTGAGAAAGTTTTACTTTCCGGATGGACCCGTTGTATTTTCTTTGAAGGAGCAGAGTCTGAACCAGATGAAACAGGAATTACCACAGTATTGTTTGCCCGGCTTGTAGCGGCCTCTTCTTATGAGGAAAGGGTGCCAGCTAGTTCCATAAATACTCGACCAAGCGAGTCAAGTTCTACCTCTGATTGGTTCTCAACATCTGCTGACTCGCCCACAACAGCCGGCTCAATAATGGTAACCGTCTTATTCTTGTTTACTTTCTTGTTGGCTCGGGTCTTGGCCACGACAGTTTTTCGTTTCTTGGTCCAAAAGGCGGAGTCGGCCTGTATAAGTACATAAAAGATTAAGTAAGAAAGGTATGACATGGATTTAAAACATATTGAGGTGGATGAGGTGATGCGGCTTGAAGCTACGTCGGTATTTCCCCAAAGAGGAAGGGATGATGCAGCACAACCGCGGTAGGTATTTCCCTCAGATATGAAACCAAGGTTATCGAACCAGTAGGAGAACCAAGCAACACAACGTAAATAGCCCCTGCACACAGATAACAAATCCTCGCAACCCGACGTGTTAAAGGGGTTGTCAATCCCTTCCGGGTACGGCGCCTCAAGATAGGCAAACGGACGTGAGATAAATTGTAGTAGATTGGTAGATCGAATGCCAAATAAAATAAATAAGAATAAATTGTAGCAAGGTATTTTTGTATTTTAAGTTTAATAGATCTGAAAATAAAAGCAAAGGAAAATAGATCGCAAAGGCAAATAATATGAGAAAGAGACCAGGGGGTCGTAGGTTTCACTAGTGGCTTCTCTCGAGAAAAACAGCAAATGGTGGGTGAACAAAATTACTATTGGGCAATTGATAGAACTTCAAATAATCATGACGATATCTAGGCAATGATCATTACATAGGCATCATGTCCAAGATTAGTAGACCGACTCCTGCCTGCATCTACTACTATTACTCCACACATCGACCGCTATCCAACATGCATCTAGTGTATTAAGTTCATGGAAAAACGGATTAATGCAATAAGAACAATGACATGATGTAGACACGATATATCTATGTAGAGATAGACCCCATCGTTTTATCCTTAGTAGCAACGATACATACGTGTCGGTTCCCTTTCTATCACTGGGATCAAGCACCGTAAGATCGAACCCACTACAAAGCACCTCTTCCCATTGCAAGATAAATAGATCAAGTTGGCCAAACAAAACCCAAATATCAGAGAAGAAATACGAGGCTATAAGAGATCATGCATAAAAGAGATCAAAGAAACTCAAATACTTTCATGGATATAAAAAGATAGATCTGATCATAAACTCGAAGTTCATCGATCCCAACAAACAAACGGCAAAAAGAGTTACATCATATGGATCTCCAAGAGACCATTGTATTGAGAATTCAGAGAGAGAGAGAGAGAGAGAGAGAGAGAGAGAGAGGAAGCCATCTACCTACTAATTACGGATCTGAAGGTCTACAAAGAACTACTCACGCATCATCGGAGAGGCACCAATGGAGGTGGTGAACCCCATCCGAGATGGTGTCTAGATTGGATTTGGTGGTTTTGGACTCTGCGGTGGTTGGATCAATATTTTGTCGACTCCCCTAGGGTTTAAGGAATATTGGGTATTTATACAGCAAAGAGGCGGTCCGGGGGCACCCGAGGTGGGCACAACTCACCAGGGCGCGCCTGGGCCTCCTGGCGTGCCCTGGTGGGTTGTGCTCTCCTCGGAGCACCCCCAGGCGCAGCCAGGGCCCATTAGGTGTCTTCTGGTCCAAAAAAATCTATGTGAAGTTTCGTTGCATTTGAACTCCGTTTGGTATTGATTTCATGCGATGTAAAAAACATGCAGAAAACAGCAACTGGCACTTGGCACTATGTTAATAAGTTAGTACCAAAAATGATATAAAATGACTATAAAATGATTATAAAACATCCAAGATTGATAATATAACAGCATGGAACAATCAAAAATTATAGATACGTCCATGGTATAAGAATTTTCATAAAGATCAAACAAGACAGTTTGAGAATTACGTGAAGATGAATATTCAAACATCCTCACAAAGGAACTAGTGAGATAGTGGTACTGGGGGCACTTTTCTTCCTCGAAGCTCACAAGATCAGCATTACGCAAATATGCGTTAAATTCTTCCTTGATTTCTGCTCGATCCATAAAGTCTTCTGAAGGCCATTCACAAGGCCGCACTGGAGCGTCCCTTGGTGGCTCATCGTCAGCATCATGCATTGCAAGCCTAGGTCCTTGCTTCCTCGAAGAACCACCTTGGTACATTTTCCTAAGCATATTTCTTCCTCTGAAAAATTTCTGAAACTTTTAGTAACTTCAAATAAAAGTGAATCAAGCTCAACAAAATTGATAGCAACTACTCCTACAAGTGCCTAGAGCCTATATCATGCATTATAACAGCATGGAACAATCAAAAATTATAGATACGTTGGACGCGTATCAGCATCCCCAAGCTTAACTCCTACTCGTCCTCGAGTAGGTAAGTGATAAAAACAGAATTTTTGATGTGGAATGCTGCCTATCATGTCATATCATATTCTTTTCTTTATGGCATGGACATTTGGACTTTTATATTATTCAAAGCAATAGTCTAGTTTTGACATGATAATTTAAATACTCAAGCATATCAAGAAGCAACCATGTCTTTCAAAATATCAATGCTAAAATAAGTTATCCCTAGCCCATCATGCTCAACCATTGATCCATTCATGAAACACACTCGCATATTAACTACACCCAATACTCAAGTACGATCATATTGCCTCCTAGTTGGTGCTTTTATAAGATAAGATGGAGACTCAAATTCAAAAATAAAAATTGCATAAAGTAAAGGAAAGGCCCTTCGCAGAGGGAGGTAGAGATTTGTAGAGGTGCCAGAGCTCAAAGCGAAAAAATGAGAGATAAAAACATTTTGGGAGGTGTATCCTTCCCACCAATGAAAACAACATAGAGTTCCCAACACTTTCCATGCTAGATATATCATAGGCGGTTCCCAAACAGAAAATAAAGTTTATTCCTTTTTCAACCATACTTTCACTTTCCATGGCTAGTCGTATCCATGGTTGCCATCCATACAAACACTTTCCAAGGAATTTATTATTTGACAACATAAAGTAAATTCATTTTTCATTTCGGGACTGGGCATCCCTAATACCTTTGCCTTACTCTCGTGCAATGACAAGTGAATAAACACTCATCTTCAGAATAACACATCTAGCACGGAAAATATTAGCCACCCCTCACCGCTCCGCGAGCGAAACGAACACACAAAAGAGAAGTTTATTTTGAAAATTAGAGATGGCACATACAAATTTGCTTAGAACGGCAAAAGAATGCCGCATATAGGTAGATATAGTGGACTCATGTGGCAAAACTGGTTTAAAGGTTTTTGGATGCACAAGTAGAGATCATACTTAGTGCAAAATGAAGGGTAGCAAATGATTGAGAAGCGACCAACCAAGAAACGAATAATCTCATAAGCGAACGTTAAGCATAATTAACACTGAATAATGCACCACAAGTAGGATATAATTTCATTGCATGATTATTGACTTTCGTGCTTGCATAGGGAATCACAAACCTTAACACCAATATTCTTACTAAAGCATAGTTACTCATCAACATAATTCACATATCACATCATATTATCTCAAAACTATTACTAAGAATCAAGTTTATTTTGTCCAATAATCTTCATGAAAGTTTTTATTATATCCTTCTTGGATATCTATCACTTTGGGACTAATTTTCATATGTTGCTTTTGACAAGCTGAAACAAATATAAGTGAAGATCATGAGCATAATAATTCTTTCTCTCAAATTAATTTAAGTGAAGCAAGAGAGAATTTCTTGAAAAATTTACTAACTCTCAAATAAATCTAAGTGAAGCAAGAGATAATTTCTTCAAAAATACTAAAGCACACCATTCTCAAAAAGATACAAGTGAACCACTAGAGCAAGTCCATAGCTCATAAAAAAATTAAGTGAAGCATAAAGAGCATTTCTAACAAGTCATGACATAATTTTGGCTCTCTCAAATAGGTGTGTCCAGCAAGGAATCAAGACTTAAAATACAAAATAAAACAAGCGAAGACTCATATCATACAAGACGCTCCAAGAAAAACACATAGTATGTGACGAATAAAATATAGCTTCGAGTAAAATACCGATGGTCATTAGAAGAAAGAGGGGATGCCACTCGGGGGTATCCCCAAGCTTAGTTGTTTGCTAATTTTTGGATAATAGCTTGGGATGCAGGGGCATCCCCAACTTAGGCTCTTCTTACTCCTTATTCCTTCATCCATCGTAAGATAACCCAAAACTTGAAAACTTTAATCACACAAAACTCAACAAAACCTTTGTGAGATCCGTTAGTGTAAGAAAAATAAATCACTACTATAAGTGTTGTACCAAACCAATTCATATTTTGTTTTTGCATTATATCTACCGTATCGCAACTTTTCTATGGCAAAAACTCATCAAAGAAAAGCATAGAGCCATCAAAATAAGCACACAACGCAAAGAAAACAGAATCTGTCAAAACAGAACAGTCTGTAGTAATCTGACTATTTCGAAAACTTCTGGAACTTCAAAAATTCCAAAAAAATAGGATGACCTGAGTAATTTGTATATTAATCTACTGCAAAAAGAATTGGCATTTTATCATGCTCTGGTAAAAAATGAGAATTGTTTTCATGAGCGCAAAAGTTTCTGTTTTTTCAGCAAGATCAAACAACTATCACCCAAGAAGATCCTATAGGCTTTACTTGGCACAAACACTAACTCAAACAGAAAAAACACAATCATAACAGTAGCATAATTGTGTAAACACTCAAGAACAGAAAGCAAAAATAAATTTTATTCATTGGGTTGCCTCCCAACAAGCATTATAGTTTTACGCCCTTAGCTAGACATAAAGCAAGGATCTAAGTTTTGTCATCTTTGGTTCGAGATCCATAAGATGTCCTCATGATTGATTCATGTGGTGGCTAATTCTTGTTCTAGGAAAGTGTTCCATACCCTTCCTCAAAGGAAATTGGAACTTAATATTGCCTTCTTTCATATCAATCACGGCACCGATAATGCATAAAAATTGTCTACCAAGAATAACTCGACAAGACGGATTGCAATCAATATCAAGAACAATAAAATCTATGGGCACATAATTCCTATTTGCAAGAATAATAACATCATTAATTCTTCCCATAGGCTTTTTAATAGTAGAATCCGCCGAGTGCAAATTTAAAGAACATTCTTCAAGAATGGTAAGACCAAGCACATCACATAAAGATTTCGGAATTGTAGAAACACTAGCACCCAAGTCACACAAAGCAAAACACTCATAATTTTTAATTTTGACTTTCATAGTAGGTTTCCATTCATCATGCAATTTTCTAGGAATTGAAACTTCTAATTCCATTTTTTCTTCAAAAGCTTTCATCATAGCATCAACAATATGTTTAGTAAAAGCTTTTTTTTGTTCATAAGCATGGGGTGAATTTATCATGGATTGCAACAAAGAAATACAATCAATCAAAGAGCAACTATCATAATTAAAGTCTTTGTAATCTAAAAGAGTGGGCACATCACTAATTAAAGTTTTGACCTCTTCCAACCCACTTTCATCAACTTTCTCAACAAGATTTTCACCCTCCAAAATATTTGGATGCCTTCTACCTAAAGTTGCCTCTTCTCCAGTCCCTTTTTCATCAATCTTAACTTTCCTAAACAAGGAATCAATAGAAGAAACACCAATCGTTTTAAGATCTTCATTTCTTTTGCGAAAGTAATCACTAGAAAACGCTTTTTCTAAAAATTCTCTTTTAGCTCTAAGCATAGCGGTTCTTTTCTTACTTTCATCCATAGAAACATAAAGAGCTTTAATTGATTCATCTACTTCAAGCACAAAAAAATTCATCTTGAGATTTTCCACATCATGAGCAATTCTATCAACACTTCTAGACAAATCATCAATCTTATTCAATTTTTATTCTATGGAAGTGTTGAAAACTTTTTGTGTGTTGATAAATTCTTTAACATTATTCTCAAGATCAGAGGTGTCCCTATTATTATTATAAGATTTATTCCCATAGGAATTACCATAATTATTAGAGGAATTACTAGGAAAAGGCCTAGGATTAAAATTACCTCTATAAGCATTGTTATTGAAATTATTTCAAGAGATAAAATTCACATATATGGCATCACTATTTTGCTCAATCAAAGTAGACAAAGGCATATCATTAAAATAAATAGGGGCATTTTTACTAGCAACCAATTTCATAAGAGCATCAACTTTTTCACTCAAAGAAGAAATTTCTTCAACCGAATTAACTTTTTTACTAGTAGGAGCTCTTTTGGTATGCCATTGCGAATAATTTGCCATAATATTATCAAGCAATTTGGTGGCTTCACACAAAGTAATTTCCATAAAAGTTCCACCCGCGGAGGAATCTAAAAGATTACGAGAAACAAAATTCAACCCCACATAAAAATTTTGTATGATCATCCAAAGATTTAACCCATGAGTTAGGCAATTCCTTAGCATCATTTCCATCCTTTCCCAAAATTGTGCAACATGCTCATGTTAAAGTTGCTTGAAATTCATGATCTGGGTTCTAAGGGAAATAATTTTTGCGGGAGGAAAATACTTAGTGATAAAAGCATCTTTGTACTTATTCCAAGAATTGATACTATTGCGAGGCAAAGAAGAGAACACCAAATTTTTGCAGAATCACGCAAAGAAAACGGAAATAATTTCATCTTCACAACATCATTGTCCACATATTTTTTTCTTTTGCATATCACATAATTCCACGAAGGTATTAAGATGGGACGCGGCATCCTCATTAGGAGTACCAGAAAATTGATCTTTCATAACAAGATTCAGCAAAGCAGTATTAATATCACAAGACTCCGCACTAGTGGCGGGAGGACCAATCGGAGTGCCGATAAAATCATTGTTGTTGGTATTTGAGAAATCACACAACTTGGTGTTCTACTGAGCCATGATGACTACGCAACAAGATTGCACTCAAAAACAGATCCGGCAAGAAAACGGCGAACCAAAAAGAGGGGCGAATAAAACGGAAAATTTTTGTGAAGTGGGGGAGAGGAAAATGAGAGGCAAAAGGCAAATAATGTAAATTGCGAGGAGATGAGATTTGTGATTAGGAACCTGGTATATGTTGAAGATCCTCCCCGGCAAAACGGTGCCAGAAATTCCTTTTGATGCGGCTCGAAGCTACGTTGGTATTTCCCCAAAGAGGAAGGGATGATGAAGCATAGCAGCGGTAGGTATTTCCCTCAGATATGAAACCATGGTTATCGAACCAGTAGGAGAACCAAGCAACACAACATAAAACACCCCTGCACAAAGATAACAAATCCTCGCAACCCCACGTGTTAAAGGGGTTGTCAATCCCTTCCAGGTACGGTGCCTCAAGATAGGCAAACGGACGTGAGATAAATTGTAGTAGATTGATAGATCAAATGTCAAATAAAATAAATAAGAACAAATTGTAGCAAGATATTTTTGTATTTTTAGTTCAATAGATCTGAAAATAAAAGCAAAGGAAAATAGATCACAAAGGCAAATAATATGAGAAAGAGACCCGAGGGCCGTAGGTTTCACTAGTGGCTTCTCTCGAGAAAAGTAGCAAACTGTGGGTGAACAAATTATTGTTGGGCAATTGATAGAACTTCAAATAATCATGAAGATGCCCAGGCAATGATCATTACATAGGCATCACGTCCAAGATTAATAGACCGACTCCTACCTGCATCTACTACTATTATTCCACACATCGACCGCTATCCAGCATGCATCTAGTGTATTAAGTTCATGGAAAAACGGAGTAATGCAATAAGAATGATGAGATGATGTAGACAAGATCTATTTATGTAGAGATAGATCCTATCGTTTTATCCTCAGTAGCAACGATACATACGTGTCGGTTCCCTTTCTGTCACTGGGATCAAGCACCGTAAAGTTTGAACCCACTACAAAGCACCTCTTCCCATTGCTAGATAAATAGATCAAGTTGGCCAAACAAAACCCAAATATCGGAGAAGAAATACGGGGCTATAAGAGATTGCATAAAAGAGATCAAAGAAACTCAAATACTTTCATGGATATAAAAAGATAGATCTGATCGTAAACTCAAAGTTCATCGATCCCAACAAACACACGGCAAATAGAGTTACATCATATGGATCTCCAAGAGACCATTGTATTGAGAATTCATATATATATATATATATATATATATATATATATATATATATATATATATATATATATATATATATATATATATATATATATATATAGAGAGAGAGAGAGAGAGAGAGAGAGAGGAAGCCATCTAGCTACTAACTACGTTCAATGGTCTACAAAGAACTACTCACGCATCATCGGAGAGGCACCAATGGAGGTGGTGAACCCCATCCGAGATGGTGTCTAGATTGGATTTGGTGGTTCTCGACTCTGCGGCGGCTGGATCAATATTTCGTCGACTCCCCTAGGATTTTTGGAATATTGGGGTATTTATACAGCAAAGAGGCGGTCCGGGGGGCACCCGAGGTGGGTACAGCCCACCAGGGCGCGCCTGGGCCTCCTGGTGCGCCCTGGTGGGTTGTGCTCTCCTCAGAGCACCCCCCACGCGTAGTTAGGGCCCATTAGGTGTCTTCTGGTCCAAAAAAATCTCCGTGAAGTTTCGTTGCATTTGGACTCCATTTGGTATTGATTTCTTGTGATGTAAAAAACATGCAGAAAACAACAACTGACACTTGGCACCATGTCAATAGGTTAGTACAAAAAAATGATATAAAATGACTATAAAATGATTATAAAACATTCAAGATTGATAAAATAACAGCATGGAACAATAAAAAATTATAGATACGTTGCAGACGCATCATGAGGATAAACACTTACAGGTGGAGCTGAATTTTGTTTAAAAAATGGCGGTAGGCCAACTTTATTGCAGTTTTCTTGAGACTCGCCAAGTAAGGTCCTCACAGTCTTAAAGACTTCTTCAGCTGTAAAGTTGTCTTTAGTGTACCGTTGAGGGTCGTTTAGTTTGCCAGAATACTCGCACATTAAACCAAGACGGCGGCTTAGCGAGATTATTTTCCAAGAGACCCAGCACCGGGTCAAATCCACTCCAATCAACCCATGGGCAAATAAATCTTTAGCCTTGGAGAGAAATGGGAAGGCCTCGACATGTTCTTCTAGGATGATTTTACTTGGCAGGCCAAATCTGATGGAAGACGCTCAGCTCTAAAACCAGGCAGAGGATTCTCAGTTGCTGGAGCAGTGTTTTTGCAATAAAACCAAGTGGTCACCCATCCTTTGGGTGGCTTGGTAGGATTGTGGAAGGAAAACTATTATCTCTCCGTCTCTGGATAGAGACCCCGCCTAATTCTTGGCTTGGGCCGTTTTGGCATTCAGTTTGGCGGTTTATATAAAAGAATTCTTTAAAGAGAGCAACGGTAGCGCTATTTACAGGTAAACCTCACAAAATATTTGGAAGTGGCAGATGTTGGATATAGAGTTTGGACCTATATCTTGAGGATGCAAGTTGAAATAGCGAAGAAGGTCCTGCCTGGGCGGGGTAAAACCCATGAGAATATGATCAATGAAGACTACAACTTCCCCTTCAGTGGGAGTTTGCAAGGTGAAAGGCGGGTCAACTATCTATAGATTCAAGTTTGCTAAAATTTTGCTAAGTGTTGGACAAACAAGTTTTGTAGATTACAAGCTACAATTACAGATCTACGACAGTTCGAGAAAACATGCATAATTGCTAAACCGAGAACATGGTAGTGGAGGAACTAGCAAGCTACGTATTGGTTCAGAAAGATGGAAGATTTATCCAAGATGCAAGATAGAGACTAAAAACAACTACCGCCCTAGTCGTATATAGTTTTTGGATTGAACTATGTTCTCCACGCGAGAGATGGATGAACTTGGATAAACTAGGATGAACTATGACGAACTCTATGAACTCTAGGGTATCCTAATGTGGATCTTAAAAAGGAAAAGAGCATTACCTGATGGTTTGAGTGAAGAGTGGATGAGCACCGCGGTTTTTTGGTCTGAACAGGGTGACGCAACGGCCTTGACAGAGTGGTTGACGCAGTTCGACGACAATGGTGGAGCTCTAGTGGCAACAGGCGGCGCAAGGAAGAAGTAGGAGAGGCGGCGAGGGTAAAAAGTGAAAAGGGGACCCCCCCATGCCTATTTATAAGGAAAGGATGGTACAACAGTAAAATGGCATGCGCAGAAATCGAGGAGGCATAATGACTATCTAGATATAGGAGGCGCCTCGATTCTTGAAAAGCCAGTTAATGCAAAAAGATCCATTGTGATGTCATGATTTTTTGTGGATTTAGTTCGCATGATGTCATGGCGGGTTACAAGGATTCGTTCAAGGTTAAGCATTGGAAGGAATCAAAGAAGACTCGCCAACTAGAAGCAGTGAAGATTGACATGAACAAGTTCAAATCAATCTGGGGCCTAATGTTGGGGATATAACCCCGCGGTGTGACCTGCCCAGGAGGGGTCGGGTTACACTGTTGGCGACTCAATAGTAAGGGCTTAAGTGGGCTTAAGAAGATGATATATGAATACTAGTGCCGGCTTACGAGGCAGGCATGTTAAAGGCCCAAGACCCGGAGGGGGTGCTGTAACCCGGAGATATGAGCCGCCCAATGGTGACTTGCCTAGCAAGGCAAGGCGACTGATACGTCTCTGTCGTATCTACTTTTCCAAACACTTTTGCCCTTGTTTTGGACTCTAACTTGCATGATTTGAATGGAACTAACCCAGACTGACGTTGTTTTCAGCAGAATTGCCATGGTGTTATTTATGTGCAGAAACAAAAGTTCTCGGAATGACCTAAAACTCCACGGAACGTATTTTTGAAAAATATTAAAAGTACTGGAAGAAGAATCCATGTCAAGGGGCCCACACCCTGTCCACGAGGGTGGGGGTGTGCCCCCTGCCTCGTGGGTCCCCTGACGCTCCACCGACCTCAACTCCAACTCCATATATTCGTGTTCGGGGAGAAAAAAATCAGAGAGAAGAATTCATCGCGTTTTACGATACGGAGCCGCCGCCAAGCCCTAAAACCTCTCGGGAGGGCTGATCTGGAGTCTGTTCGGGGCTCCGGAGAGGGGGATTCGTCGTCGTCGTCATCATCAACCATCCTCCATCACCAATTTCATGATGCTCACCGCCGTGCGTGAGTAATTCCATCGTAGGCTTGCTGGACGGTGATGGGTTGGATGAGATTTATCATGCAATCGAGTTAGTTTTGTTAGGGTTTGATCCCTAGTATCCACTATGTTCTGAGATTGATGTTGCTATGACTTTGCTATGCTTAATGCTTGTCACTAGGGCCCGAGTGCCATGATTTCAGATCTGAACCTATTATGTTTTCATGAATATATGTGAGTTCTTGATCCTATCTTGCAAGTCTATAGTCACCTACTATGTGTTATGATCCGGCAACCCCGAAGTGACAATAATCGGGACCACTCCCGGTGATGACCGTAGTTTGAGGAGTTCATGTATTCACTATGTGTTAATGCTTTGGTCCGGTACTCTATTAAAAGGAGGCCTTAATATCCCTTAGTTTCCATAGGACCCCGCTGCCACGGGAGGGTAGGACAAAAGATGTCATGCAAGTTCTTTTCCATAAGCACGTATGACTATATTCGGAATACATGCCTACATTATATTGATGAATTGGAGCTAGTTCTGTGTCACCCTATGTTATGATTGTTACATGATGAACTGCATCCGACATAATTCTCCATCACCGATCCAATGCCTACGAGCTTTTCACATATCGTTCTTTGCTTATTTACTTTTTTGTTGCTACTATTACAATCACTACAAAACCCAAAAATATTACTTTGCTACCGTTACCGTTACTTCCATATTACTTTGCTACTAAATACTTTGTTGCAGATACTAAGTTATCCAGGTGTGGTTGAATTGACAACTCAACTTCTAATACGTGAGAATATTCTTTGGCTCCCCTTGTGTCGAATCAAAAAATTTGGGTTGAATACTCTACCCTCGAAAACTGTTGCGATCCCCTATACTTGTGGGTTATCAAGACTATTTTCTGGCGCCGTTGCCGGGGAGCATAGCTCTATTCTTTGAGTCACCTGGGATTTATATCCGCTGGTCACTATGAAGAACTTGAAAGACGTTAAAACAACAATTCATCCCTCAACTACGAGGGGAGGTAAGGAACTGCCATCTAGCTCTGCACTTGATTCACCTTCTGTTTTGAGTGAGCTTGCGACACCTAAACCTGCTTCTGCTATTCATTCTGATATGTCGCATGTTATAGATGATGCCACTTCTGCTATGCATGATACTTATGATGAAACTACTTCTATGTGTGATACTACTGTGCCACTTGGTGAATTTCTTGATGAACAACTTGCTAGGGCTAGAGAGAATGAAATTATTGAAACTGGTAATATTGAAGATAGTGATGATGAAGACTCTCCCCCTAATAAATATGAATTGCCTGTTGTTCCTGAGGGTTATGTTCTGGAAGAAGAAGCTGCTAGAGCTATTTTAGCCTGCAATGATAGATATGATCTCAAGAGATTATTAGCTAAATGGAAGCAGCAATCTGTTAATGCTAGAATGAAACCTGACCCTGCTTTTGCTACTTCACCTATATGTGTTAGTGATAAGGATTATGAACTCTCTGTTGATCCTGATATAATTACTTTGGTTGAATTCGATCCTTTTTATGGCTATGAATCTGAAACTGTTGTGGCACATCTTACTAAATTAAATGATATAGCCACCCTGTTCACTAATGATGAGAGGACTCGCTACCTTTATATCCTTAAAATATTTCGGTTCTCATTAAAGGGTGATGCTAAGATATGGTTTAATTCTCTTGATCCTGGCTGTGTGCGTAGTCCCCATGATATGATTTATTACTTCTCTGCTAAATATTTCTCTGCTCATAAGAAACAAGCTACTTTAAGGGATATATATAATTTTGTGCAAATTGAAGAAGAGAGTCTCCGACAAGCTTGGGGGAGGCTTCTCCAATTACTTAATGCTTTGCCTGGTCATCCTCTTAAGAAAAATGAATACTTGATATCTTTTATAATGGACTAACCGATGCTTCCAGAGATTACCTGGATAGTTGTGCTGGTTCTATTTTTAGGGAATGAACATCGGATGAAGCCGAAATTCTATTGAATAATATGTTGACTAATGTAAATAATTGGGCACTTCCTGAGCCAACTCGTGAGCCTATTCCTAAACCAACTCCGAAGAAGAGAGGTGTTCTATTTCTCAGTCCTGAAGATATGCAAGAGGCAAAGAAATCTATGAAAGAAAAAGGTATTAAAGCTGAAGATGTTAAGAATTTACCTCCTATTGAAGAAATACATGGTCTTAATTTACCGCTTGTTGAACAAACATATGATCTTAATCCATCACCTATTGAAGAAACTCATGGTCTTGATAACCCGACACAGGTAGTAAAGGTAAATTCTCTCTATAGATTTGATGAAGGTGATATTCCTCGTTATAAGTCTGCTAGACAATGCTTAGAAGAGTTTGATAATTTTATTGTCAAACAGGAAAACTTCAATGCTTATTTTGGTAGACAATTGAAATACAATTCCGATATGCTTGAACACTTGGGTGATTATATGTCTAGAGTTAAAGGTGAACTTAAACTCATTAGTAAACATGCTTCTATTATTACCACTCAAGTAGAACAAGTACTTAAAGCTCAAAATGATTAGCTCAACGAATTGAATAGTAAGAGAAACGATTATGCTGTTAGAGTGGCTACTGGAACTGGTAAAATGACTCAGGAACCTTTGTATCCTGAAGGCCATCCTAAGAGAATTGAGCAAGATTCTCAGAGAAATAATTTAGATGCACCTAGTCCTTCTAAAAAGAAGAAAAAGAAAAATGATAGTACTTTGCATGCTTCTAGTGAACCTGTTGCTGAACCACCTGAGAATCCAAATGATATTTCTATTTCTGATGCTGAAACACAATCTGGTAATGAACATGAACCTAGTGAAAATGTTAATGATGATGTTCATGATGATTCTCAACCTAGTAATGGCAATGATGTAGAAATTGAACCTGCTGTTGATCTTGATAACCCACAATCAAAGAATCAACGTTATGATAAAAGAGACTTTGTTGCTAGGAAACATGGTAAAGAAAGAGAACCATGGGTTCAGAAACCCATGCCTTTTCCTCCCAAACCATCCAAGAAAAAGGATGATGAGGATTTTGAGTGCTTTGCTGAAATGATTAGACCCATCTTTTCGCGTATGCGATTAACTGATATGCTCAAAATGAATCCTTATGCTAAGTATATGAAAGAAATTGTTACTAATAAAAGAAAGATACCAGAAGCTGAAATTTCCACCATGCTTGCTAATTACACGTTTAAAGGTGGAATACCAAAGAAACTTGGAGATCCAGCAGTACCTACTATACCATGCTCCATTAAAAGAAACTATGTTAAAACTGCTTTATGTGATCTTGGAGCCGGTGTTAGTGTTATGCCTCTTTCTTTATATCGTAGACTTGACTTGAATAAGTTGACACCTACTGAAATATCTTTGCAAATGGCTGATAAATCAACTGCTATACCTGTCGGTATTTGTGAGGATGTGCCTGTTGCTGTTGCGAACGTTACTATTTTAACGGACTTTGTAATTCTTGATATTCCCGAGGATGATAGTATGTCTATTATTCTTGGAAGACCTTTTTTGAATACTACAGGGGCTGTTATTGATTGCAACAAAGGCAATGTCACTTTTCATGTTAACGGTAATGAACACACGGTACACTTTCCGAGGAAACAACCTCAAGTCCATAGTATCAATTATATTGGAAAAATTCCATTGATTATTTTTTGAGGTTTTGAATTCCCTCTTCCCACTGTCAAGAAGAAATATGATATTCTTATTATTGGGGATGTGCATATCCCCGTTGAGGTAACATAGTGTTATTCGAAATTTCTCCGGTTCCATGTTATTCGAAATGAGTTTGTTAACAAGACTTGATCAACCTTGTTAGTGGATTCCTTTTGATGAGCATGAGATGGATGAAACTAAAAATCACAACCTTCTGTACCCCTCTTTACTTTCTGTTATTTAGTTGGAATAAAGTAAAAATAGTATTTTTATGTCTGTTTTCTGAATTATCCGTGCAATATAAAAATACCCCAAAAATAAAAGTTCTCCAAATGCCCTACCAATTTAATATGATTTTTTCTGGAATATTTGAGAATATCTGGCATTGAGAACACATCAGGGGGAGCAAGCACCTGGCCACGAGGGTCCAGGGTGTGCCCACCCCCTGGGTGCGCCCCCTGCCTCATGGGCCCACGGTGGCTCCCCTCCACTTATGCCAGCCACCACACAATTCTTCTTCCTCCCAAAAAAATCACCATCCAGCTCAAGCATGAGTTCTAGCTCATTTTGCTGCGATTTTCGATCTCCTTGCTCAAAGCACCTCTCGCAAAACTGCTTGGGGGGATTGTTCCTTGGTATGTGACTCCTCCATTGGTCCAATTAGTTTTTGTTCTAGTGCATTATTCATTGCAAATTTATGCAGCCTAGGTGACCATGTTCTTGAGCTTGCATGTCAAATTTATATGGTTCTAAGTAGTTCTAATGCATGATATAGGCTCTAGGCACTTGTAGGAGTAGTTGCTATCAATTTTGTTGAGCTTGGTTCACTTTTATTTGAAGTTACTAAAAATTTCAGAAATTTTTTAGAGGAAGAAATATGCTTAGGAAAATGTACCAAGGTGGTTCTTCGAGGAAGCAAGGACCTAGGTTTGCAATGCGTGATGCTGACGATGAGCCACCAAGGGACGCTCCAGTGCGGCCTTGTGAATGGCCTTTAGAAGACTTTATGGATCGAGCAGAAATCAAGGAAGAATTTAACGCATATTTGCGTAACGCTGATCTTGTGAGCTTCGAGGCAGAAAAGTGCCCCCAGTACCACTATCTCACTAGTTCCTTTGTGAGGAGGTTTGAATATTCATCTTCACGTAATTCTCAAACTGTCATGTTTGATCTTTATGAAAATTCTTATATCATGGACTTAGAGGATTTTACTACTGCTTGCAAACTTCCACAATGGGGTAGTCCTCTTGAACCTCGCAAATCTGAATTTAGAGAGTTTCTTGCCAGTATAACTGTGGGGGAATCTAGAGACATAAGACAAGCTACCATAGGGAGTATTCATTTTCCTACTATACATTATTTTGCTCTCTTCATAGGTAGGTGGTAAGGATGAAGCATGTCACATGTGTGTCTCTGATCTCAGTATTCTTAGGAGTGCTGTGTTAGGAGATAAATCTTATAATTTGGGAGCTATTGTTGCACGTAGGTTGCATCATAATAGATTTGATGGAGATTTCTTTGGAGGACTTTATGCAACCCGCTTAGCTGATTTTCTTGGTGTAACCATACGTAATGATGATATTGAATTGCCTCCTACTTACCTAGACTTTAATGCTATGGTTCACCACCAGTTTGTTGACAGGAATGAATCGCCTCTCCAGTATCGCTTAATCTTTGACAGACGGCGTGCGGTCTGTATTACTCTCCCTGCTCCTGCCTTCTTTGATTATCACGCAAAAGGAAGACATTTTATTACTAGAGAGGAGGCAGATGAGTACGAGAGGAGGGCGGAGGCAGCTCGCCGCCACGCTGCAGCTCAGGAGGCAATAGCCGCCGCATCTCAGTACGACCCCAGCTACAACTATGGATATCTGCCAGGCCATCCGTGGCAATAAACTAACTTAGTCCAAAAGCCTAAGCTTGGGGGAGTACGTATTTCCCACCGACATTACATCTATGTTCACACACTCTTTGCTAGATGTCGGTGCTCATACTTTTTCACTGTAATATCCATGCTAGTTTATTTTCTTTTTATGCTTTCTTCTTGTGTGTTTGATAAACTTTAAGAAAAACAAAAAAAATTAGTAGTAGCTTTAAGCTAGTTACTTTACTTGCTGTAGTAGTAAGAATTAAAAAGAAAACCCAAAAAAGTATTTCCCGTTCTTTTTTTTGCTTGTTGGGAGCTTTCCCGTGTAAATAGTTTTATTTCTTTTCTTTTCTTTGGGGGTCGATAGGAGAAGACCATAATTAAATTATTGAAGTGGCTCTTATATGCATTATTGTTGATTTAACCAAGAGCCCATATTGCCTTGTCTTCTCCTATTTATTGAATGCTCGCAGATTCCAACTTAGTCCAATGCACGTGCACTCTTATTATTATTCACATCGTTCGGTCGTGCAAGTGAAAGGCAATAATGACGATATATGATGGACTGACTGAGATGAGAAAAGCTAGTATGAACTCAACCTCTCTTGTTTTTGTAAATATGATTAGTTCATCGTTCCTGATTCGGCCTATTATGAATAAACATGTTTGCAATGACAATTAGAGATTATAGTTGCTTGTGCCATGCTTGATTAGCTATGAGTTATAATGGTTTACCTTGCGTGCCCACATGTTATTAAAATGGTTGTGATGTGGTATAGTGGAGTGGTATCCTCCTTGGAATGATTTAAGTGACTTGACTTGGCACATGTTCACACATGTAGTTGAAACAAATCAACATAGCCTTCACGATATTTATGTTCATGGTGGATTATATCCTACCCATGCTTGTACTCAATGTTTATTAATTTTAATGCATGTTCATGACTATTGTCGCTCTCTAGTTGGTCGCTTCCTAGTCTTTTTCTAGCCTTCACTTGTACTAAGCGGGGATACTGCTTGTGCATCCAATCCCTTAAAACCCCAAAGTTATTCCATATGAGTCCACCATACCTTCCTATATGCGGTATCTACCTGTCGTTCCAAGTAAATTTGTATGTGCCAAACTCTAAACCTTCAAATGAAATTCTGTTTTGTATGCTCGAATAGCTCATGTATCAACTAGGGTTGTCCGTATCTTCCATGCTAGGCGGGTTATTCTCAAGAGGAGTGGACTCCGCTCCTCACTCACGAGAACATGGCTGGTCACCGGGATGCCTAGTCCCATGCTTTATGCAAACTAAATCAAAATAATTACAAGCAGAACTCCCCCTGGGACTGTTGTTAGTTGGAGGCACTCGTTGTTTCGAGCAAGCCATGGATTGATGCTTGTTGGTGGAGGGGGAGTATAAACTTTACCATTCTGTTTGGGAACCGCCTATAATGTGTGTATTATGGAAGATATCGCCATCTCTTGGTTGTTATGTTGACAATGAAAGTATGCCGCTCAAAATATTATTTATCTCTGCTTTAAAACCGAGCTCTGGCACCTCTACAAATCCATGCTTCCCTCTGCGAAGGGCCTATCTATTTACTTTTATGTTGAGCCATCACCCTCTTATTAAAAAGCACCAGTTGGAGAGCACTGCTGTCATTTGCATCCATTACTATTAATTTATATTGGGTATGACTATGAATGGATCTCTTTTACCATGAATTATAATGTCTAGTCAGTCCTTGATCTTTAAAGGTGCTCTGCATTTATGTTTTGCGGTCTCAGAAAGGGCTAGCGAGATACCATCTTGCTATATCATATCATGATTGTTTTGAGAAAGTGTTGTCATCCGAGATTTATTATTATTGCTCGCTAGTTGATTATGCCATTGACATGAGTAAACATGAGACCTAAGTGTTATTGTGAATATGGTTAGTTATAATCTTTGCTGAAAACTTGAATGATGGCTTTATATATTTACAACAACAAGAGCAAACAGAGTTTGTAAAAGTTTTTCTTTATCATTTTCAGTTTATCAACTGAATTGCTTGAGGACAAGCAAAGGTTTAAGCTTGGGGGAGTTGATACGTCTCCGTCGTATCTACTTTTCCAAACACTTTTGCCCTTATTTTGGAGTCTAACTTGCATGATGTGAATGGAACTAACCCGGACTGACGCTGTTTTCAGCAGAATTGCCATGGTGTTATTTATGTGCAGAAACAAAAGTTCTCGGAATGACCTGAAACTCCACGGAACGTATTTTTGGAAAATATTAAAAATACTGGAAGAAGAATCCACGTTAGGGGGCCCACACCCTGTCCACGAGGGTGGGGGCGCGCCCCCCTGCCTCGTGGGCCCCCTGACGCTCCACCGACCTCTACTCCAACTCCATATATTCGTGTTCGGGGAGAAAAAAATCAAAGAGAAGGATTCATCGCGTTTTGCGATATGGAGCCGCCCCAAGCCCTAAAACCTCTCGGGAGGGCTGATCTGGAGTCCGTTCATGGCTCCGGAGAGGGGGATTCGTCGTCGTCATCATCAACCATCCTCCATCACCAATTTTATGATGCTCACCACTGTGCGTGAGTAATTCCATCGTAGGCTTGCCGGGCGGTGATGGGTTGGATGAGATTTATCATGTAATCGAGTTAGTTTTGTTAGGGTTTGATCCATAGTATCCACTATGTTCTGAGATTGATGTTGCTATGACTTTGCTATGCTTAATGCTTGTCACTAGGGCCCGAGTGCCATGATTTCAGATCTGAACCTATTATGTTTTCATGAATATATGTGAGATCTTGATCCTATCTTGCAAGTCTATAGTCACCTACTATGTGTTATGATCCGGCAACCCCGAAGTGACAATAATCGGGACCACTCCCGGTGATGACCGTAGTTTGAGGAGTTCATGTATTCACTATGTGTTAATGCTTTGGTCCGGTACTCTATTAAAAGGAGGCCTTAATATCCCTTAGTTTCCATTAGGACCCCGCTGCCACTGGAGGGTAGGACAAAAGATGTCATGCAAGTTCTTTTCCATAAGCACGTATGACTATATTCGGAATACATGCCTACATTATATTGATGAATTGGAGCTAGTTCCGTGTCACCCTATGTTATGATTGTTACATGATGAACCGCATCCGGCATAATTCTCCATCACCGATCCAATGCCTACGAGCTTTTCACATATTGTTCTTCGCTTATTTACTTTTCCGTTGCTACTGTTACAATCACTACAAAACCCAAAAATATTACTTTGCTACCGTTACTGTTACTTCCATATTACTTTGCTACTAAATACTTTGTTGCAGATACTAAGTTATCCAGGTGTGGTTGAATTGATAACTCAACTGCTAATACTTGAGAATATTCTTTGGCTCCCCTTGTGTCGAATCAATAAATTTGGGTTGAATACTCTATCCTCGAAAACTGTTGCGATCCCCTATACTTGTGGGTTATCAGCGACTTAGAACCCAAGTTGGTCACGTTGTGTGATCCGAATTGGACTCTTGTAAGCCCAGGGCCTCGACCCGTGTATATAAAGGCGAGACCCTGCGGCGGGTTAACTCAAGTTACAATCGATCGATATCTAGGTTAAGCGATTCCGCTCCCATGTAATCGATACTCAATCAATATAACACAAAAGCAGGACGTAGGCTTTTACCTCGTTGTTTAGGGGCCAAACTTGGGTAAACTCGTGTCTCTCGTCCCGTTCAACCCCTTCGAGCTAACCTACGTTGCGATGGCTCCACACCTAAGTCCTTTTACTAGGGCATCTGCCGTGACAAAACCACGACACCTTTCAATCTAGCGTCGTTGTTTTGTTGAGCCTTCTTAAGGCAAAACTTGTCTAACTATGTTCGTACCTAGATAATATTTGCTTTCATGACTCGTGCATTATGGGTCCTTGTGGGTTTGTAATATAAGATTTATGTTTATATTTGTGTCGTAGAGTTGTGTTGTGATATTAACGTGTCACCGTTCGTGATCGTGCATGATGCATGTATTGTTAGTGCACGATTATAAATGGAGGCGTCACAATTGTTCATCCTTCTTGTCCATACTAGACTCTTCAATTGTAAGCAGCACAAATGTATCTAAGTTAGTCAACATCATATTCTCATGAACATTAGAAACATTACCAAGAAACGAAAGTACCTGCCAATTTAACTGGCGTGTGCGAGCTCTGGTAATTGGTCCAATAGGTATGACAACATGGATTGTGGGTGTAACTATGGTAGCCATGTACTCGTCAACGTGGAAGCCCATGGCAGGCGCACCATCCGCACCATGTACACCAACCGCCACAACCGCGTCAACCGCTAGATAAGAGAGTGCAAGGCGTGGCTGTGAGGCCACAAAATTAATATGGTTGACATCGACATGGAGTACACACCCAATGCCAATGGTTAGCGTGAGCAGAAAGCATTGCTAATCCAGTTGTGCTACAATCAGAGTTGTCTCCTCTACCAGGTATGCATGTTGCTAGGGGGAAACAATTCTCTTAGGCGGTTCCTCCACCACAGAGGTTGCACATTCGTTGGATTTTGCATCTATGGCAATGTAGATAAGCTAGGTTGTTGGGGCATCACGGTTTCAAACTTCTTCGACATCTAGATGCTATGGATGGTGCTCGACGAAGGCAAGCCTGAAGATTAGCTTGCCGACATCAATCATTGACCAGTCCCGTGATACCTTGAAGACCTATCTTGATAAGACACTCCACAAAAAATGGGCGATGCGGCTGTGCCAGACGCAAAATAGACTATGAAGCGAAGGATGTGTATATGCTGCGAGATATGGAAGTGTATCGTCAACATCAATGAAGGCCTAGTTCTAGCACAAAACTAGGGCACATGTGTTGCATACATGAGAGAGCAACATGAGGAAGAACATGCGCGAATACCTAAGGCATAGTGATACATCTTAAACATGGCCACACTTTCTCTCCGAGCAGAGGCCTGATTGTCCTTTTTAGCCGGCCCCATTTGGTTGATTATGTCGGCTTCGCAACATGCATTGCCATTGCAACGAATGATGTGCATTCTTTTTCACTCGGTCCCAGGTTGTTCAATTGTGTCGGCTTCGCATCATCTGTCGTTGTGACGGATAGTATGTATCCGGGGTTTTATTTTGTCTGAGGTATGTTCTATTTTTAGGTTGGATAGGCAGGCGCTCCATACACATTGTTGGTGGGAGAAATCATTGTCAACCTGTGGTTGGACGGGTAGGAGGACAGTGGTATCCCAGCCACCACAGTTCAAGTCCTAAACTTGACATTGGTGCTCACATTTTCCTGAATTTATTTTGTGTCTTTCGATGATATGCGTTCAGTGAGAGGAAATGTTTCCGTAGACTATGAAAGCTCTGTGACGACTTCGTCAATCTCAATATGATGTGCCGGTTCAGTCTCTAAATAGCAGAGTACGTTTTGCCTGTCTAAAATAGAGAAAATACAGCAGAGCGAGCTCGTTGATGCATTATGATCACTAGATAGGAAGTGCAGCCAGCCGCACCCCATATGTTCCCGTTTTAGTTGACCCGGTGGCAGAAATTGTATAGAGCCAGACAGAACTGCAAAGAAAGCAGATAAGTAAATCTGATTATTAATAGATAGTATTCTTTAGAAGTGATCATGATCATAGTATATTAAGGTCCATCACACCTGATGATACATTTGGTAGGAAATGAAACAGAATTATCAAGAATACCGAGATTGTGGCAAGACATAAAACAATAGCAATACTCTCGTATTTAGCAATATGGGTCGCTAATACAAAGCTTCCAAAGGGAGTAAGTTCACAAAAGATAAGCAGAACTCATATAAATTCATACATATAATGGTAGAATACAGGATGACACGATCGTCAATGTAGAGTCGAGTGGCTTCCCATTGCAGCTTCTTTGGAGGCCTTGGTAGCTGGAACTATGTCAATTGCAAGAGTGTCTCTAGAGAAAGCATGGTCATTTGGTTATAGACGGAAAGCATGGTCATTTGTTATGGTCAACATCATATATATATATATATATATATATATATATATATATATATATATATATATATATATATATATATATATATATATATAGACCAAACCAATAAGATGCAAAATCAAAGACAAGTTTTAGATGTCGAAAACACATCAGATAGATATATTGAAAAAGAGGACACACGATTTAGGCGTAAGCATCTTCAGTAAGAGAAGTTTAGTTCATAACATTGGCACTCATATGACAATTTATCTGAAAATGAGCAGATGTGCTGACTTAAACAAGAACAACGCTCGAAAGGGTACACAATTAGAGTTTATACATGCATTAGCATATATCAATCCAGAAACAACGCTCTGTACAAATAGTAACCTCTTGCAAATGTAACCATGAAGTTGTATAATAATTTAAATATAGGTTAGTAGACCGTCTCTCTCTCAAACGCGCACACACACAGGATTGAGGTGGCGGCCTCGTCGGGGGAGGGGGGCAGCAACGCGAGAGGAGGGGTAGAGATACACCTGGCAATGGCCTCCGTCGCCCTCAATGTCGTGGCCTGCTCCAAGGCGGGGGGTCCTCCTGCTGCTCGTGACGAAGCAGGTTGGACAACAGATTGAGGTGGCGGCCTCGTCGGGGGAGGGGGGGCAGCAACGCGAGAGGAGGCTGCGGTCCTAATGGAGATGGAGGAGCGGTTGGTTGACGGCCTGCTGGGTGCGATGCGAGGGAAGGGGAGGAAGAGGGTGCACGGGAGGACATGCGGATGGGGCGGCGACTAGGGTTCTACACCTGGGGTTGCTGCCTTTTAGACACCTCTATGTGAAATGACGTGAAATGACGAAAATACCCTGACGGGGCTGAGATATTATAGTTTGTTGCAATTGCAATTTTATCAGACGGCTGAGATTGATCGGGTAAGTATCCAATGGCTCGCAACGATTCAGCCTGAGATCCGGCGGCCAGGATCGCAAAGAAAATCGAATCTAACGGCCCATATGCTCCTGTGAATATTGGGAGCTCGGTTTTACACAGCTCTCTAAGGGTGTGTTCAGTTCAAGGGATGGCCTGGAATGGCACGGGTCCGACCCGCCCCTAGCCCCCGTTCTCGTGTTTAGTTGTAATTGGAACCGGCACGCACTGGTTCCCCCCGAGCGAATATTCCGCCCAGATGCGGAACCAAGTCATACCCTGAAAACGGCCGGACCACGCGGAACGGCTGCCTCCCTCGCACTCGTCCTCAGCGCCCCGCAGGTGCACCGCCTCCCTCGCGCTCGTCCTCA